>CM052446.1:42240694-42461864 GCA_028533085.1 Varecia variegata | reverse complement strand
CAGGCATGCGCCACCATGCCCGGCTAATTTTTTCTATATATATTTTAGTTGGCCAGCTAATTTCTTTCTATTTTTTAGTAGAGACGGGGTCTCGCTCATTGCTCAGGCTGGTCTCGAACTCCTGACCTTGAGCGATCCACCCGCCTCGGCCTCCCAGAGTGCTAGGATTACAGGCGTGAGCCACCGCGCCCGGCCGAAGGTATGCATTTTTAACCCCATTTGACTCACATGGAGACTGAGGTTCCGAAGTTTAGGTAGCATTGATGGTAAAGCACAAACCCAGGCAGATTTGACCTCCCTCCCTGCACCCCCCACCTCCTGGCCTGTGCCTGTCTTCGTACTGTCACTGTGCCTTACAACATGCTTGGTCCCTCCCCAGGGCACCCCAGGGGTAGCAGGGGCTTCTGCTGGCCCAACATGTGGTCTTCTGTGGAACGGTGCTCCTTGCTGGCGACCTGCCTTGCTGCTTTTGCCCACCTAAGTGTTCTGAGCGTACACGGTTGTCCCGATTGTTTGAAGTGGCTGCTTTGTAAACTCATCCGTGGTAGGCCCGATTCTGACCCAGCTTTATCCCGTTTCCTGATGGCCCAGACCCAAAAGGCTATTTTAAGGGACTTGCCTGTGTGGGAGAATTTCTGTCTGTAACAACAGAGGAGGCCTGGCTGGCCTGGCATGGCGTTGGCAGCGCGGCTCCAAGAGACTGAAACTCTGTCCTGAATCCTGCCTCCTGGGCTGGAATGGACGAGGAGCCCCCAGCACAGTGCCTGGCACCTGGAAGGGATAGAATCACTTTTCAGTGGGGGCATGGTGCCCAGGGTTCCCAGAGGTGGCTGCCCAGGGATTTCTGCCAGTCTGAGCCCCAGTGGGCTGGCAAACCAATCCTTCCCTTGCAGAGTTAAAGTCTATAATAGAATGATGTCTGTGCTTTGGTCTCAAGCCGGGATTAATTATTTAGTCATCACTCGTTGGCAACTCGAGAGAAGCAGCCTCATTTTTCCCATGGTTTCTGAAGGCAGCAGCTCCCAGGCAAGGGAAGTGGGGCATCGAGTCAGGGAGTGTGTGAGCGGAGGCGCTGGGCGAGGGCTCCTTGTCCATTGTCTCGTTGAATCCCCGCAGCAAACCCTGGTCATCAGCCGTGTCTCACAGACTGGGACACCAAGGCTCCAAGAGGTGCAGCGTCTTGCTGGTGTCACTGGCAGTAACGGTGAGAGCCAGGGTTGGAGCCCAGATTTCTGCAGCAACAAGGATGGCTTTGTCCGGCATCTTCCCCAGGGGCCTGGGGGCGAGGGAGCTCATGACATGGGTCCTGGATAAAACTTCAAGGGTCTGGATTAAACCCGGGGTCACCTGCCCACTCTGACCTGCCCTGTGAGCCTCTCCGTCAGTACTTGATACGGTCGGAGCTGGTGGTTGGCATGTGGTAACAAACTTGCTTTTGAGAACAGGCCCATGGCAAGGTCTGGCCTCTACTTTGGAGTTCAGATTTTTATTCCCCTTGAACTCCTGTCCAGGGCCACTTTTGAAGGCCTGGCCCTTCTGAGGGTTTGGCTGCCAGGGGCTGTCCATCCTCCTCTTAGGGATGGTGGGTAGCACAGTGTTGTGGTTGGGAGCAGGGGGCAGTTTAACTTCCCAGCACTTTCAGCCTCATGCTTGCTCAGTCAAAACCAGACTCTGGAAACCAGAGTTAGTCCCGAGAGAGGGATTTAGGTGCCAGCAGTTGGAAGGATGGGGATGGGGCTGGGGCATCAGCTGGCTCTGCTACATGGGCTCAGGCTCTAAAGGTGGCTTTAAATTGCAGCCCTGCCTCTCACTAGCTTGTTTCACTTGGCCAAATTTCTCCACCTCCATGGGCCTCAGTTTCCTAATCTGTAAACTGGGTATAATAATACAACTACCTAGCCCATATGGTTGATCTTCTGTGTAGTGCTTGGCATTTGATAGCAGTTCCATAAGTGGCAGCTATTGTTATCATTGTCCTCATCCTTCATGATTTTGCTCAGTTTCTGCCACCTCCCAGAAGCTTCTCTGACCTCTCATCTTAAAATGATATTTCCTGTCTATGAATTTTTATGATATTTATTGTTTTGCCTCTCATTTCACACTTACCAAGAATGGCCTTGGATTGTTCAGCCTTTGGCAAGCTGGTACTTATTCATAGCCATTCATTCATTCATTCATTGACTCATTCAATCAATATTTGAATGTTTATGTGCCAAGCACTGGGAACATAGGGGGGCAGATAAAAATCCCTGCCCTTTTAGAGCTTACATCCTGGGGAGGGGAGGGAAACAATAAATAAACAAAATGGGTCAAATACACAGTGTGTTAGCTGAGGGGTAAATGCGCCAGGGAAGGGAGATGGGGATGTGGGGGTGGCGGGGGCTGCTGTGCTGTTTTACAGAGAGTGGCCAGGGATGGCCCCCTGCATAGGTGACTTTTGAGTAAGACTTGAGGGGGGCAAGGAATTGAGCCATGTGTCTATTTAGAGAGTGAGGGAACAGCAAGTGCTAAGGCCCTGAGGCAGGACCCTGCCTGGCCTTTCCAGGAAGGGGCAGGGAGGCTGGTGTAGCTGAGTGGAGCGGGTGAGGGGGGAGCAGTAGCAGTGGGGCGGGACAGGGAGAAGGGGTCAAACTTGCAGCCCTCCCAGCCCCAGGCAGCATGCCCTGCTCAGCAGCGAGGCCCCCTAATAACTTGCTGAAGCCTGAAACTGGCCAAAACACTGCCAGGGGATTGTTTTGCTTTGGGGACTGTTTGGGGTTTCACCCTGACCCCCTAAGAGGGACCCACTGGGGAAACGCAGTCTCCGTCAGCAGTGTCATGGATAGCAACTCCAGGGCCCCAAAGGCAGAACTTCAGTTTTGTACCGGCTGCACGCAAGGCACTGTGCTGAAAGCAGGTTTCCAGCAGGGAGCCGGAGGGCACCTGGGAAGGAAGGGACCACCACATCCTACCACCCTTAACACCCCGCCCTGTGCCGGCAGACGGTCTGGATCACTGGGACAAATCCGTGCACAAAGGCATCACTCTATAAAAGCCCCTTCTTCCCAGCCCACTCCTGTTTTTACCACAGCTTCTATCTTACAGTGGTGGAAGTTGGTGTTAGAAACTCAAAACACATGTTCCTACCAATGTAATGTTGTAAGTGGTGGTAAGATTCTCAAATCAGCCCACCAAAACTTTTCTCATCCTTGAAGTAGATAGAATTATATCCCTGGGAACCAGATGTCTCTAGTTCACCTACATTATGGGCTAACCTGGGAACCGCAACGCTGTGTGTAGCGTCCGGGGAAACCGTCTTCCATTGTTCACAGCAAGAAGGAAGCGCCAAGAACGAGTGACAATAAGTGGAGCAGCACTAATCGTGTGCCAGCCACTCTTCCCAGCACTTCACCCATTTAATCCTCACAACAGCCTATGAGAAAAGCACCATTATTATGGTCCTTACTTTACTTGGAGAGAAGAGAGGCACAAAGAGATTTATTTACTAATGGTCACAAGCCAGGAAGAGGCAGAGCTGGGGTTCAGGGCCAGGCAGTGGGACTCCAGAGTCCTTCAGCAACCTCTTGCTCCCTGGCCTTCCAGGGAATCCCGCCAGCCAGCCTTGCTTCAGCTGGGGTTGGCTGCAGACCTTAGGTGCAGCATGCTTGTAATCAGGAGTTAAAGAGTGAGGGGACAAAAGCCACGGGTGGCCAGCATGAGCAGTTCTCTTTCTTCCCCCAGACAGGAAAAACCATTTGTTCTTGGAACCTGACACTGCAGGGGGTGGGTTTGCTGTATGTGGGTGTCTTCCTGGGCCATTTACAAGTGTGGCACATGGGGCTGGGAAGGGGGCTGGGCAGGGGGACATTGTGTTTGTTGGTGGAGGCCAGATTAGGGTGTCTGGCAAGATGTTTTTGACACCTAGACCATCCCATTCTCAGGGAAGCCCAACAGGTGGTGGGGGCTGTTGCCATAGCTGCAGGGGGGCAGCCTCCCCACCCTGCCCTGCTCAGTTGATTGTTGGAATGAGATAGGTCCTAACTAGTCCTTCCTCTCTTCCCTGGCCCCAAAATAAACAGCAGCTGTTGTTGGCTCCATTGTCTCCGCTGGCTGCCCGTCTGTCAACAGCCCCAAGCCCTTCAGCCTTGCCTCTGTGGGTTTGATGGCAGAGGTTGTTGGGGCCCTCTGGCTTTCCCTTGCTGGCCAGCTGGTGTGCCCTGGCATGCCCTCTCCCAGGCCTGCTGGCCACCCACGGGCACTGTCCCCTCCTGCCCTGCAGTGAGGCATGTGTGCGTCGTGCTTGCAAACTCAGGCTCCAGAGTCTGACTATCCGTTCAGCTCCTGGCTCTGCCACTTGGCTGGTGACTTTGGGCAGGTAGCATAACTCTGAGCCTCAGTTTCCTTCTCCGTAAAAGCAGGTCATGGTATCTTGATCACAGGATGTCATGAGGATCAAGACCAGTGCTGTCGAGGCAGCTGGCGCAGTCACTGCAGGCAGACTGCCCCACTTGAACCCCGGCTCTGCCGCTCGGGAGCTGCGTGGCCGTGGAGGAGGTGCTGAGCTCTCTGCAGCTCGGTTTTCTCATCTGTAAAACATGGATAACAAAAGCATCTCTCAGGCTGGTGGTGAGGATTAAATGGGTTAACGCATGCAAAACACTGAGAACGGTGCCAGGCAAAGAGTGCAGTGACTGGGACGATGTGTGCTCTCCTTGTCAGCTACAGCAGAACATCCCCCAAAAAATCGATCACGTGTGTATCCGAGAGCTGACAGTGTTACCCTTCTCCTAACCTGACTTTTGGCTCGGTGCTGCTGAGCTAATTTGCTTGGCCTTGTTTTGACCCTGTGATCAGAACCTCCACTCAGGGGCTGGGGGTGGTGGTGGAGCTGGTTCTGGAGCAGGACGGAGGCGTTGACAAAGGAGAGTCGGGATTTCTATTCTACTTGGCAGTGGTTCTGCTGACGTCATGTAAGAAATGGAAAGACGATCGCGTCCACGGCCAAGGGCAGCCTTCAGAGCTGGTGAGCACACCCCGCACGGCGTTCTTCTCGATGAACGTCTATGTGGATGTTCTCGACAGCCTCCCCAGAGCCAGCAGCTCATTTTGGCATCTCCCTGGCTCCGTACTCTGGGAAGCTCTTGCTATCTTTGGCTTTTCCTTGCTATTACTCTCCCTTTTGGAAAGATTGTACTGGGAACTCCCATTAGAGCATCAAAATGGAAAAGTCATCATTTTTAAGAATAAAAAAAAAATAGCTTTCATTTGGCCCTGATTGTGTTGGGCCACGGTGCCAGGTGCCACCGTGGTTGCGCCAGTCCCCTGGTAGAGACCCTCACTCAGTACCAAGCGTTGGCGCCGTCTCCCCAGGAGCCTGTCCCGTGAGAGAGGGCTGGGCATGCTGTTTTGCCTCCCTGGCCGTTGTCAACTCTTGCCCAGGAAGAGAGGGCTATGGCAGTGCCGTTCCCAGCATTTGAGATACTGTCGTTTGATAGACAGGTGAAGAGAATGGTCTGAACCTTCGAGAGAAATGTAGCAAAGTAGTTTAGAGCAGGGGCTCTGGAACCAGACTGCCTAAGTTCAGATTTTGGCTCTGCCATCTATTGCTGTGTGGCCTTGAGCAAGTCACTTAACCTCTCAGTATTTCAGTTGCTTCTTCTGTAAAACAGGGACAGTAGCCCGTTCCTCCTAGTGTTGCTGGGAGGATTGAATGAGATGACACGGTGGAAGCACTGCTAGTGGGTGCAGGGTGAGCGCTGTGCGCTCCTGCTGTGATCTGAGCCGACAGGGCAGGTGGAGTCTGCTCCCTGTCAGCCCAGAGCCTCTGGGGTCTGACAGATATATATTTAGAGCCCTTGCGAGGGCCGCATGGTGTTTGCGACAGATGCATCTTGGATGGAGTCTGCGGCGTGTTCTAGAGGAAGGGTGAGTGCAGATTCTGACCGGCAGGTGGTCGAATGCTGACTCTGCTGTTTCCTAGCTGAGTGTCCCGGAGCGAGTCACTCAGCCCTCTGACCTGGGTGTCCTCAGCCAGCCGAGCCCATGCCTTCCTTGTAGGGTGGCCGTGAGAACCGCAGACAGTGAGAAGCATCCAGGAGTCACTCCTCTTCATTGTGGCTATTCAAACAGCCCCAAGGCTTGGCGAGGGGACCAGGAGGCTGGTCAGCGGGCTACAGCCTGAATCCCACTCTCCTCCATGTGTCTCCCCTTGTGAGCAGCCCCCGGGTGTTAACTGCGCAGGGCTGCAGGTGTGGACGATGACGGTGTCTGCTGCTGGTCCTGGTGGCACTGCTGTTTGCAGCGTGTTATTAATGCCTTCTCTGAGGGGTCCTGCTAGGAAGTGCTGCAGGTGACCTGCCTGTGTCCCAGAGGAGGAAAGGCGCAGAGAGGGCCTGTGACTTCTGGAAGTGTGGCGATGCCATGTGCCCTGGGCTCACCCGAGTTCACCTGCAGTACCGCAGCTGTATCTAGCACACCACACCTCTCCCCTCCCCACCTCACCTCTGTGCAAGGGCTCCCCCCAGCCCTTTGGTGCCCAAGCAGCTGCACCTGAGAAAGGCCTGGGGAAGGGGTGGGGGTGAATTGTCATCCCTGGGGGCCGCCCTCAAGTGGTGGGGGCTGGGAGGTAACAGCCTGCACCCAAGGCCTCCTCTTAGGGTCTGTCTTGGGAGGAACCCAGCTAAGATAGCAAACTTCTCCTGCTAGCAAGTGGTGGAGCTAGGACTGAAAACCTCTGTCTGGGACTCCTGGGTCCCCGGGCCATGCTGTCTGTCTGGAGGTTTCTGGGTTTCTAGTTACAGAGGAGTCAGAAAAGAAACAGGTTTGATGCAAGTCTTCTTGCTAATTAGAGGGCAATTTCCAGAGTGAGTCAGAGCATACAGGGCTGAAGAATACTTGATAAATACAGCAGCTTCCAGGGGCTCATCAGGGAAGGGTCTCAATTCGTGCAAACATGACCAGGAGAAGCTGGGCCTTGGAAACAAGTTAGTGCAAACATGACTGAGAGAAGCTGGACCTTGGAAACAAGGGAATCCGACCTTATATAGACGTGCCTCGGGAAAGAAATAAACAAACAAGGGACTTGGGGGTAATAGAAATCTAATATCTTCATCCATCACAGTCAGGCTGGAAGGAGCAGCCTAAGTGAGGAAACGGAGGGGAGGTCGGGCTGCTGGCCTCTGTGCCCAGGGGCAAGGTGACATATGTGAGCAAGATACTCTGCTTATTTATTATAAAAGTCATGCCTGTAAAATCTGGCTAGTTGGCAGGGCAGTGGACATCATGAACATTAAAGCTTCTTGTGATGGTGTTTGCAATTGTGGAGAGACTGGGTGTCCTCAGAGATGGTGAGAGCATCTTTAGGAAAATAAAGAGAGAAAAGGAGTTGGTTGTGTGTGTGTGTGTGTGTGTGTAAGATAAAAGTTTTCGCATCCCTGTCCATCAGGCATATTCCTGAGGCAATCGTTTATCCTTGAGAGCTCCAGGCTGGGGAGTCAAGAATACTTAGATTTTGGTATGAAAGGGTCTCCTAGATCCTTCTCTATACTGACTACCTTTGATCTTTCTCCAGTGCCTGTTCTGTGCCAGGCAGGTGCACAGAGACCTCATTTCACTCTCGCAGAAGAAAGATTGTGTTCCTCCGCTTTTATAGATAAGGGAGCTGGGAATCAGAAGGGTTGAGCCCCTCCCTCAAGGCAACACGACTGGTGAGAGGCAGATCTGACCAACCTTCACCCCCACGCTTTGCTGCGTCCGTGCCCCGTGGAGGGCAGGCTGGCAGGCGAGGTTCCCCCGAGCCTGTGCCTCTGCCGAGCAGGCCTCCCTCTCCTCCCAGGGCACCTGCTCTGGAAACAGGACTGCTCGCTCCAGCGGAGGCCCAGGAGGAAGAAACGCAGGCAGCAGAGGCCCCGAGGCCGGACTGCATGAGCTACCTGTGGTGGGCCTGATGGGAGGACCTGCTCCAGGGACAAGTTGTTGTGACCCAGAGGAGGGTGGGACTGGAGGAGAGATGGCTGAAAGGACTTTGGGAGGGGAAGGGGGAAGCCCCAGACGTCCTTGAGTTCACCCCCACCGCCACCCCCCAGGCCTCAAGGAGAGGAGCCTGTAGAAAATTCTAGCTGGGGGGGGGAACTTTATGCCCAGTTTCCGTGCCCTGAGAGCAAAAGTCAGCCTGCTTGTTCATGTGGTCTGATTTCTCCACCGTGCGCGTGGAGGTTTCGTATCCAGGCGTGTGGGGAAGGCAGCGCAGATCCGTCAGCGTTATCTGCTGAGTGATTTCACTTCACAGTCACGTAAGGGAATGGCAGAGAGACAGACCTTCCCAGTCTGGATTCCTGGAAGGAGTAGCGAGTGGACGTGTCGTCAGTGTGAGTTCTTGGCAGACGGAGGCCGTGGGGCCAGCAGGGTTGCCTGGCTGTACCCGCCCCTGAGAGCTCACATCAGAGCAGTGGGAAATCGCACGGACACTGCAGCCCCCGGCTGGCCTGTGTGGGGGACATTTGGGATTTACTCCTGGCCTGGGATTCAGATACCTTCCGGCTCCCAGAGCTGCTGGGAAAGGGCCCCCTGGTACCTGGCCAGCTTGGTGACTCCAAACAACTCCTTGGAAGCAGACAGCTCCTGCCAGTGCCCCCAAGAACCAAAAAGGGCCACCTCTGCCCCACCTATGTGTCCCCAGCATCAGCCACGGCAAACTCTGGGAAGCAGGTGGACTCACTCCAGGCAGCCCAAGCAGCACCAATTTCCGAAAGTCAGCCTGCAGTAAGTTCCCAGCCCAATACTACCACTATGTGATCACCTAACACGGTGTTAACCGTGTGTGTTGGCTTTAGTGTCTGCTGAGCTGGATTAGGACGTGGCGGTACAGTGCAGTGTTTACGGCAGCCAGGCTTCTGGAGCTAGTTAAGGTCCCCCACCAGCCATGTGACCTTGGGCAAATTACTTAATCTGCCTGAGCCTCAGTTTCCTCATCTGTAAAATGGGGATAATAAAGTAGCACAAACTCACAGAGCTGGTGGCTGGCCTGGATACAATACTAATGGTAAAAACACAGGTAACAGCGGGCACTTGGCACCCTCACTGCACTCTCCAGGCGATGGCAGCGGACAGCCCTCTCCCTTTTGGGAGCAGCTTCGTTGAGATATAATTCCCCTACTATACAATTAACTCATTTAAAGTGTATAATTCAGTCGTTTTTAGTATATCCTCAGAGTTGTGCAGCCACCAAGTTTAGAACATTTTCATTACCCCAGAAGAAACCCCGTGCCCTTTAATCATCACCTCTGACAGCCACCCATTGGTTCCCAGCCCTGGCAGTCACCAATCTGCTTTCTGTCCCTGTGGACCCGCCTATTCTGGAAATTTCTCATACACGGAGTCATACCGTGTGGTCTTTGGTGACGTGCTGCTTTCACTCGTGTAATGTTTTCATCTATCATCAGCCCCTTTGCTGGCATGTTGGGCGGGCTTGATTTGTTCCCTGCGTGGCCGAGGAGTCCTGGGCACAGCCCCTCGCAGGGCCCTGGCAGGGCCGCCCCTGCTCCCGAGTGCGGTTCCACGCGGCTCTTCCTCTGCCTCCCGAGAGAAGGGCATTTTCTCTCCTACCCCAGCACCTTGACGCTGGCCACGGCTGGGTCTTTCAACATGTCAGGAAATGTGGAACTCGCCTGCCGTTTATTCCCATCGCTTCCTCCGGCCTGGTCGGGGACTGGGGGAGGGGTGGAAACTGCGCAAAGCCTCTGCTGATCCGTCCCCCAGGGACTCTCTTTCCGGGAGGGGGTCAGGAGAGAGAGACAAAAAAGCGTCTTTATTTGTTTTTAATGTTGATGAACTCCCCATCCCCCTCACCAAGTTCTGGTAAGAGTTTCTGGGTTCCTGGTCAGGCTCTCTTCCCTCAAAACACGGGGTCATGGGACTTGTCTCTTAGGGGCAGCTGAGGGGGAAGTTGCCAGAGCTTTGGAGTTTTCCGTGTGTGGAGTCAGCCTGCGTTTATGCTTCCTCCAGCTAGAGCTGGTCCAGCGCAAAACTGGGGAATTCGTTAGGAGGTGTCCGGCTGCAAGTAACAAAATCCCAGCTGCACCGATCTCAAAGCATAAGGAAATTTATCATCTCACTATCAAGGCAGCTCAGGGGTAGATAGTAAAGAAATAGAATTTTTAAAAACTGTCCCTCTATTTATGAACATTTACATTGTTCCTAACTTTTTTTTTTTTTTTGCCATTGCAAACAGTTCTGCCTTAAACATCCATACGTATCTTTAAGAACTGGGCTACTATTTTTGTAGGATAAATTATTGAAGTGACATCGGCGGATAAGAGAGTTTGGAATTTATGTTGGGTAGGTCAATTGACATCTAATCCACTCTCCTATACCATCTGTATCTAAATCATAACATGAGAAGTGATGTTTACAATGAAGACCCTTGTGGGTCCCTGATGTCTGTGCAGTCCCTTCAGGAACATTGTATTATTTTGTATTTTTCCCTATTTATGGATGGGGAACAGGCTAAAATAATGTTTAAATCCAAAAGATGTAACATAAAGGACTTCCTGGTCAACCACCAGATGCTTGGAATATTCTATACTCTTGAGTGCCCTAGTTAACAGTTTTGTTCAAGATTATGTGATTCCCTGTTAGAAAGCACAGGATGAAAAGTCTAATAATAGCAAGTGTTGGTGAGAATATGGGAAAGTGGGAACACTCATATACTGCCGGTAGAAGTTTACGTGGTTTAACCACTTTGGAAAACAATTTGGCACTATCTAGTAATTTGAAAGTGTGCTTATCCTGTGAGCTAGTAGTTCCACTTCTAAGTGTATACTGTATCCTCTAGGGTCTAGATAAAACATCCCAAATGCACATGAGAAGACATGCAATGATTTTGATTGTTACGTCTTTGTAAAAGAGTGAAAAATTGGTGCATTAGTCAGAATAGGATGGCTACAGCAACAAACAGCCCCAGATTCTATTTCTTGCTTATGCCCCACGTCCACTGGGGTCAGTAGGGGCCGCTGTTCACTGTACACTCAGGGAGTGGGACTGGCAAAGGCTCACAGTGCTTCCATGGTCTCTGGGCAGGAGAAGAGAGTGCAGCAGTGTCTGGTGCTGGCAATTAAATGGTCTGTTCATGGAACACTATTCAGCCATAAAAAAGGAATGAAATGCTGATTCCTGCTACAACGTGGAAGAACTTTGAAAACTTTATGCTAAGTGAAAGAAGCCAGACACAAAAGGCCACATATTGTGTTACCCCATTTTCATGAAATGCCCCAAACAGGTAAATCCATAGAAACAGAAAGTAGATTAGTGGTTTCCAGGTGGTGGAGGTAGTGGGAATGGGGAATAATTGTTAACTCGTACAAATTTCTTTTTGGGGTGATGACGATGTTCTGGAATTAGATAGTGGTGATGTATGAGTTGCATAACTCTGCAAATGTACTAAAAACACTGAACTGTACACTTTAAAATGGTGACTTTAAAAGTATGTGAGTTATGCCTCAATTTTTACAAAATGCTTCTGTGCAAATGTAACACATTTCATTGGCCAAAGAAGTCATCTGGTCACACCCAACTTCACGCTGTTGAGGAAGCACAATTCTACCATGTGCCTGGGCAGGACAAGAACCAGAATATTCTTGAACAGCCCTAATGGCTACCATTTGGAACAGTACAAATGCCCGTGAGAAGGGGATGGGTAAATAAGGTGTGGTGTATTCACAGGATGGAATTCTGTACAGTGGACATGAGTGGTTCTAGAAGTATCAACATGGAAAGATCCCCAAAATGATATTGAGTGAAAAAGCAAGAAGTAGAATGTTACCTGTTATACCATTTATGTAAATATTATTTAGGTAAATATTATACCATTTATGTAAATTACAATTATTCATTAAACAATAGTGTTACATTCATGTGTGCTTGTAGTAAAAGTATGAAAACACAGACTGGAAGGACACATGAAAAACTTCATGGCTCTGGATGCTTTACACCTGCCTTTCCCGCCTAAAAGTATACATCCCAGGCTGGGTTTTCTGGCCTCGGGTACGGCTAGTGAGATTCATCCTGGTTTTCAGTTCATTGCATACTCTCACTATTGCAAACCCTCATCTAGCTTTACTTTTATTTTTCCCCTTCACCCCTAATCCTGATTGCCATCCCCTGCCCCTTAAGCCACCCACTCTAATTTGTTTAACCTAAGCCTGTGTGTCCTCAGAAAATAGGTTGTGCTTTTCGTGTGTGTGTGTGTGTGTGTGTGTGTGTGTGTGTGTGGTTTGTGATCTACATGAGTGGTATCATGCTCTTAATTTTGTTTGGTAATTTCCGTTTTTACACAACACTATGTTTATTTACATTGTCGCATGCCTCTACTTTGTTGCTTCCGACCGCTGCATAATATTCCATCCCCACGTCTGCCATGCTTTACTTACTCATTCTCCTTGTCGGTGGACACTGTGGTTGCCTCCGATGCCCTCTACTGCAAACATTGCTGCAGCAAACATCCTTATCCCTTGCAGCCCCACGTCCACAGAGATTTGTCTGGTATGTATACCCAGGAGTGGGATGCTTTTTTTTTCTTTTTTGAGACAGGGTCTTGTTCTGTTACCTGAGCTAGAGTGCAGTGGCATGGTCATAGCGTACAGCAACCTCGAACTCCTGGGCCCAAGTGATTCTCCTGCCTTAGCCTTCTGACTAGCTGGGACTATAGGCATGTAACACCTCGCCTGGCTAATTGTTTTATTTTTGTAGAGAAGGGGTCTCACTGTATTTCCCAGGGTGGTCTCAAACTCCTGGGCTCAAGCGATCCTCCCATCTTGGCCTCCCAAAGTGCCGGGATTATAGGTGTGAGCCAACTCACCCAGCCAAGAAGTGAGATTTGTTTATTGCTTTCCAATTTATATGCTGTGAACGAGAGTTCTCATCTCCCCACATCCTCACCAGCACTTGCTAATGCCCAGAAGAACTTCCAGACTGTTGACCCTTCTCCCCATGGACCAATCCAATCCACGCTGGGAGACATAGTGAATCTTAATCTCTTCATATCATTCCTTCCTGGTCTGTCTTCCTTGCCTGGAATAAAAGTTCTTTTTATAATTTCCTACCCAGTTCTCACTAATAGGACCAGAAACCTAAAACCTTCTTCCATTATCTTAAGAATTCAGCCAGCTTTTCAAAACTAAACCTCCTTTGTTTTTCGACTTAATCTGAAATAAACCCCTTATTTTGCTTCCCACCTTAGCTCAGCGCCGTGACACCTCTCTGGCCACTCTTGCAGAGTGCCCTGGGAATGGCGCTGAGAGGTCCTCTCCACCTGAGTCTGCCCACAGAGGGGTAGGGCTGCAGACTGCCCTAGTGTCACCCCAATCACAGGAGCCAGGTTTGGGGTTTAAATTGGGGTCTGTACCTTTGCTTGCAAATGGAAAAAAGTTGGGCTTATTTGCTGAGGATAAGTATAGGATAAAGAACCCTACCTAGTACTGCCCAACTTTTGGCCTGAACCGTTGAACTGATAATTAGTCATAACTGTTTTGTGACGTCCTGTATTGCTAGTGTGGACTGTTACTGAAGTCTTATCTTTTTTGTGCTGGCTTTTACTTTGCCATTTTCCAGCAAGGCATACACATAGCTTTAGGTCGTGTGTTATACACATGTGATGTTTGCCTCATTTCTCCAGCTACATCATGAGTTCTGGGCAGGCAGCTTTAGGGTCTTCCTTCCCCTTCTTCTCCCAGGGCTTGCCCCGCTCCATCCTGCCCCGTCTTGCTCCACTGAGATTTGCACTTAGCAGGTGCTCAGTAAATACTTGCTGGGTGGCTGACACAGGATTACATGTTAATCCGTCATCTTCAAAGGCTAGAACCAGACCTATTTAAGAAAACAAACAAAATCCTTCCTTTAAAAAGTGGCATTACCTTCTTACCCTCACAAATGTTCATTTTAGTCTCTTTTATTGCTTTCTGGGGTGGAGGTTCTTAGGGGAGTGACTCCGAGAGCCTCTTTAACTTAAAAGAAGCATAATAAATTACACTCTTTAAGAGAAGCTGGGATGCCTGCGTGTGTCCTAGAAGTGGGTTAGGAGCACAGCCTTCTAGACGGCTCCTCTGGCCGCTCCCCACCCCCATCTGCAGGGCTGGCCTCTGTTAGCAGTGTGTGGTATCCTACAGATCGCCATTAAATAAACAGTCCCTTGAAATCACAACAGAAAAAAGCGCTGTCTATGTATTGTACCAGGAGAGCTAAATATTATGGAAAAGGCCAAATATTTCCACTGTGTTAAGAAAATAAGAACCCGGCAGCATGGAACTTCCCACTCAGTGGGCAGAAGATGTGGTGGAGACTTCAAAAGGGGAAGAACTATCGAGACAGCGTGAGCTGCAACGGGTGACTGCTCCATTCAGAAAGGAAAGCACGTGTGTATTCCACATGCAGCTGCAGGAGTTGCAACATCGCCTGTCACCTGGGAAATAAATTAATGCACCAATGTATGTATCATGGCTCACCCAAGCAGCCATCCAACTGTGACTTGGGCTGGGGTGAGGTCAGGAGGAGACAGAAGGAAATGCAGAACAGAAACATTCTTTGTTCTCCTAAGACTCGAAAGGCAGAGTGGCAGGAAGAGATTCCTCATCCTGGTCTGAGATGAAGATGGGCACTTGCGATAGGGCTGATGGCTCTAGCAGAGGCCCTGCCCTTGGGATCTAGGAAGCATCTCAGGCAGGAGGGCTCCCCCGACCCCCTGACTCTGAAAGTGGAATATCTGAGTGATGCGAAGTCTGGCTTCTCCTGCCCACCTCCCACCACCAGGTTGAGCTTGTGAAGCCAGGGAAGACTGTAGGGCCATCGTGACTTAATAGAAAGGGACCCAGGAATCATCTTGCTTTTGTTAAAAAGTTAGGCTGGGTTATCTCAGGGCCATGCCCAGGGAGGCCAGTGCTTGCAAGCTGACTGAACTCTGAGCTGCTGGCCTGCTTTAATGGGCTGGGGGCAGCTCATTTGGGGAGTGGCGGTAAAATCGCTCACCGGACTTGCAATGTGAGACTGTTGTCCATGAATCATCGGGAAGAACTCCCAGGTGTAGAGAATGGACTCTTGTTCCTTTGGCTGATTTGGGCCCTGGCACTTGCACGAGCGTATTAACTTTCTCTCCCTATCCTGCCGGGTCTGGCTACCTACGCATCAGCTTCGTTACCCAAATGCAGAACAGAGAACCATAGCGTCCTGTTACAAAGACTTCCTTCTCTCGCTCCCAAAGATGTGCCAGTGCCCCTGCAGGGACAGCAAGCAGAGCCTCCAGCATTAGCTGGGCTGTAATTCTGCACCAGGAGCCGTGCAAAGCCGCTTCACGTACACCTCACTGAGCCTCACAGCAGCCCTCCGCCGGGGAGGGCTGTTACCACCCACTCTTGTCATCCCCATTTTACAGCTGAGGAAACGGACGGTCTGGAAGGTGTAGGAATATTTGCCCTTGGTCATACAGATAGCATGTGGCAGCGTTGGCATTCAAACCTAGTCCCCCTGACTTTGCAACACTGCTCTCTCTGAGAACTGTGCAGAGATGGCCAGAACATAGCCCTACCTTCGAAAACCTTGTGGTCTAGTTAGAGAGAGAAGACCTCCTTGCATGGGCCCAGCAGAACTGGGTACCACAAACTGCGTGAGGATTCCAGGAAAGGGCTGGAAGGGACCGATGACATGCTAAGCATACCGTGTGCCAGGCTGTGTGGGCTGTGTGTCTTGTGTCCATGACCTGTCTAATTCTCACAGCACCCCTGTGAGGTTCATTTTACAAATACAGGACTGAGGCTCAGAGAGGTTAGGTAGCTTGCCCAATACCACACAGCTCATGGGGGTGGAGCTCGGCCTGAACTGGCATGTCTTCCTAACTCCAAAGCACGTTCTCTGCACGATACCACAATAGAGACTCTGTTTTAGTAGACTTGCCAGGGAGGGAAGGCCTTGAAGGGTGGGTAAGAGGTGAGAAGGGAGATAGGGGAGAGTGAGCATTCCAGACTGGGAGAAGTGGAAGAGGAGGGGGCCTGGGGAGCAGCAGGAATTCCTCCAGCCCCTCCCACAAGTGGCCTAGTCTTTAAGCACGTGCCTTGGTGCTATATAAGGTGTAATGGCTGCCGAGGACCTGATTTCCTTGTCTCCCTCCCGCCCCTCCTCCACTCCAAGCTCCCAGGGTAATTCATTCGATGTGGTCATCTGCAATGGGTGTGGACCTGTCAGGATGACAGATTAGCCTCAGGATATCCTCGTGTGGAAGGAACTGGATCCATCCCTTGATCACCGCCATGCCCTCTGCTTCTCCCTACCTCTTGCTCATTCTGAAAATCACCCTTCCGTTAGCCTCCAAACCCCTCCAAGCAGGGTCTCCTTATTACCTAATGGTGACCATGCTAACCCCTTGCTGACCTTATGAAAAGCATGCCCATATCCCCATGTCCCTTAGCTCATCTGATATCTTTCATCCAGCAAGTATTTATTAAGTGCTTACTGTGTGCCAGGCACCATGTCAGGTGCTGCAGATCCCTGGGTGAACCAAAACAATTACATGCCAGGAGAGGAGGGAGCTTACTGACTAGCTGGGACAACTGGCATTAGCCAAAGAGTCATGTGAGTGGACGTGCGGCGACGGACTGAGAGCAGGATTCAACTGGACAGGGACAGGATGCTCTGAAGCATGAATGGGAGGCAGCTCTGCAACTCTGGAAGGCGGGGAAGAGTGTTCGGGGCAGAGAGGGCCCAGAGTGGCAGGGAGGGAGGTGTTTCAGGATCGTGAGCACAACCCTGTGACGCCAGTTTCTATTACTGTTGTGAGACCCATTTTGCAGGTAGTTCGGGTGAAGCCCAAGCATATCCTTTTCTCCTGAACTTGGGCAGGGCTTGCTTTGCTGGCAGACGCTGGACGGAGTGGGTCTAGATTTCTGCTGGGCTCCAAAGTGTGCTCGGGGCCCCAGAAGGAATTGTGCTGCTCACTTAGGGGAAAATCCCAGCATTAGGTGCCTGGGCTCCTGTTTCCCACAGTCTATCATGTTCCCCAGGAGGCCTGAGGTGTCTGACACAGGCAGGAGCTGGGGAGCAGGCTGGGGGCCCGGGGTGGGGTTCTGGGCTCGGTCCAGAGAGAGTACATGAGCAGGTGGAGCCTTCCTAAGGAACTCTGGAGTGCACCTGGATTTACATCTGTGTGATGTTAGGCAACTCATGAAACCTCTCTGAGCCCAGGTATCCTTGCTTGCAAAATGAGGGTGAGGATGCCCCAAATGTGCCTGTAAGCCTGAAATGCCCAGCCAGGAGTCCCGCACACGGGGGGCCTGAGCAACCACGGCCACCCTTGCTAGCCCATGAAGAGTTCAGGGAACCCTGGGTGTGCAAAGCAGGTCAATTTGTGACTTGTTTAATTTACAAAGGGATTTCTCCTTTTATGAAAAAACTTGCTGACAATTCTTTTATCTTGGGAGCTCCTCTATGGTTTAAAAAATAAAATAATTTGTTATAGACTACCGTGTTTTAGCCAAGAGCACCCCTGTTCTCAGCTGCATACAGAACTAAGCTAAGTGTGTCAGCGCTGACTTGAAGGAGTCTCTAGGGGTGTGCCACGGGGCTCTGTTCTCTGTGTCTGACCCAGAATGTTAGTCAGTGACCTGCATGGGATTTCGATGGCATCCTGCTCATGTTTACAGGTGACACAGGGAGAAAGGAGAGTGGATGCTTCAGGTAACAAGCCAGCTTCCAAAACTACCTTGGAGAAGGTTGGAATTGAATAGGTATTAATATAATGAGTTTTGAATGAACAATCCGAGAAGGAAATTGAGAAAACAATTCCATTTTCAGTAGCATCAAAAAGAATAAAACAGGCCGGGCGCGGTGGCTCACGCCTGTAATCCTAGCACTCTGGGAGGCCGAGGTGGGCGGACCGTTTGAGCTCAGGAGTTCGAGACCAGCCTGAGCAAGAGCGAGACCCCCGTCTCTACTAAAAAAATAGAAAGAAATTATATGGACAGCTAAAAATATATATAGAAAAAAAATTAGCCGGGCATGGTGGCGCATGCCTGTAGTCCCAGCTACTCGGGAGGCTGAGGCAGTAGGATCGCTTGAGCCCAGGCGTTTGAGGTTGCTGTGAGCTAGGCTGACGCCACGGCACTCACTCTAGCCCGGGCAACAGAGTGAGACTGTCTCAAAAAAAAAAAAAAAGAATAAAACATCCATGATTTTCCATGTCTTGCAAAATTGAAACTCTGTATCCGTTAAACAATAACTCCTCGTCCCCTTCCCCACCATGATACCTTGAGTAGATTCTCAAAATATGGTACTGCCCTGAAAAAAGAAATGTAAGGGATTTTGATCCATGAAATCACTTGGCCCAAGTGCGGGCAGCAGGAGGTTTGGTTTCCATGGAAGCAGGCATGTGAGGTGTCAGGGTTTGGGTTGCCTGGGAGCTGGGGGGGGCAGCAGCACGGGTGATGCCCCGGATCCTGGGGATGCAGTCACAGAATTCACATTCCTTAGAGTGCGCTCAGAAGTTGAGGATTTAGAAAGTTAAGAGAGAGGGACGTGGGCAGAATCTGTTTGTGTTCTGCTCTCTCAGGCTGTCTACACCTGTCTGCACAGGTGAAGGTTGCATTCAGCTCCCAGCACACACTTTATGAGAAGAGGGTATGAAGAGGGCCACTTGGGTGGTAGAAGACACAGGAGAAGTGGGGCAGTTAGCCTCGAACAGAGGAGATTCAGGGAGAGGGGACTCTTTCAGGAGAGGAGTTGGATCTGTCCTCTGTGGCCCCAGAGGCAGAACTAGTACGTGCGGGCAGGAGTTAGCAGGAAGTGGCTTCAGATCAATATAAGGAAGACATGCTGATGGTCACATGCCAGAGGTTGCGTTTTCAGCTTGTGACTTCTCTCCCTGTTGACCCAGCCTCTCTGCTGGAAGCTGGAGTTGCCTGGAGCAGGGGCCAGTCTCTGTCCCGCTGCAGCGTTCCTCCAAATAAGCCCCCACCCAGACACAGAAAAGCCCAGAGAACAGAGAACGTTAGAAGCTGGGGGAGGCCCAGCAGTCATTTCCTAACTCTGCCCGTTCCCTTGTCTTCCCATTTTATTTTATTTTATGCTTGAGACAGAATCTTGCTCTGTCGCCCTGGGTAGAGTGCAGTGGCGTCGTCATAGCTCACTGCAACCTCAAACTCCTGGGCTCAAGTGATCCTCCTACCCCAGCCTCCCGAGTAGCTGGACTACAGGCACACGCCATGACGCCTAGCTAATTTTTCTATTTTTGGTAGAGATGGGGTCTCACTCTTGCTCACGCTGGTCTGGAACTCCTGTGCTCAAGTGATCCTCCCGCCTCAGACTCCCAGAGCGCTAGGATTACAGGCATGAGCCACTGCCTCTGGCCTGTCTTCCCATTTTAAAGACAAGGAAATCGAGGCCCAAAGCCCCTGACAGAACCAAACTCCATCCCTGTCCACTCTTGGGACCTACTGAGCCTCTCCTCTGCCCTCTGGGGGCTTCTACAGTAGGAGGAGGGTGCCCAGTCCTGGCGGGTCAGTGGATGAGAGGTTGCCCAGGGGAGTGCCAGGTTGGGTACATTCCTCAGGGCTTCAAGCTTTCAAAATAGCCTGGCAAGCCTGTGCGCTTCCTCCTAGGGGCTGGGGAGTGGCCACCAGCTGGCAGGGGACAGCATGAGGGAGCACTCTCAGCAGGGGGTTGGGGTGTGGGTGCTGAGATGTCTATTTTCATCTCTGCAGGAGTGAGTGAGGCCTTGGCAAGCCGACCGGCCAGGGGAGGCTGTCCCAGCTGAGGCCAGCACCCTGCGGCTTCCCCTCCTTCCCTCAGCTCAGCCACCTCTGCAGGCTCCCCCTGCCTCCCACCCCCTGGGCTCACCAAGCTCCCTTGGCTTTCCAAGAGTCCGCGGGTCGTAGTATGAGGCTGCACCATGAGGCAGGGAAAAAACAGTGTTTGAAACCGGGCCCACTGGGATTGGAATCCAGGCTCTACTACACCCTGGCTGTGTGACCTTGGGCAAGTCACTGACCCTGTCAGAACCTCAGCATCTTCTTCTGTTAGGTGGGGATCTCGCTTGTACCCATTCCCAGGATTTGTTATGGGTCACATGCGCTCACTTGCATATGGCTGCCTCCAGCACGGAGCCCAGCACATGGAACCTGCTAGGGTGGCCTCCGTCCCTTCCTCAGGTGCCAGAAAGTTGCTGTGCTCTGTGACTTGGCCGGCCAGAACGATGCTCCCCACCCTGTGAGGGCATTGGTCAAACCAGACCTGATAAAGGAGGGATTAAAGGTTGAATCCCTGTCCTGAGCCAGGAATGTTACCTTCTTAGACAAAGCCACACTGCCTTAAAGAGGACGTACGCAAAAGGGATTGATTCTTCCGCACCTTGCTCTTCCCATGCCACCCTTGGCGCATTGGCGCTGTCGGCAACCGAGACTACCTGGACTACCTAGCCTTGGGGAGAGTTGCAAAGTATTTATTCCGAAGATTCCCAGAACAACTTGATGGATACTGCCAGGAACATCTTTGAACATATAACCTGACACACTTTTGGGAGTTTATTCCCCAAGATAAATTTCTATCAGGGGAATTGATGGGTCAAAGAGTTTGCATTTCTCATTTTGATGTATGTTGGCAAATGGCCCTCCTAAAAGAATTCACCTCCCTCCCACAAAGTACGAGACACATCTATTTCCTCATAACTTCATCAGCCCTGATCTTATCAAACGTGAATGTTTTTGCCAGTCAGATAGAAGGGAAATGCTGTCTTGGAGTTCTCATTTGGCTTTTTTCAGTTACACGTGACATTGAGTATCTTTTTGTGTATGGATTGGCCGTTCGTATTTCTTTTTTTGGTAAATGCCTATTTACATACTTGGCCCATTTACAATTTTCTTTTGGATGGTTCAGCTCATTACTTTGCAGGATTGTTCTCCGGGGAGAGGGGGATTCTCCAAGGGGGTCTGGGGGTACTTGGCAGTTTCCTTTTGGGCTGTGAGATGGAAATAAGCTGCTTCGCCCTTGCTGGGAAGGGGCTGCTCTGGGCTTGCTCCAAGCTTCCTGGGGTTCTCCTTGTTAACAGGGGTGAAGGTGCTGCTCCCCAGCCCCACACCCCCTGCAACGCTGAGCAGAGCGTCAGGGCAGGGCAGGGCTTGTGGGAGGCTGAACGATGGGCTTGGTGCGGGACCCACTGCTTCTTGCATTAGGAGAGTGGGGGGCATGGCAGGATGCCAGGGAAGACCTGTGGGTGTGCAGCTGTGTGAGGACTCCAGAATTTCTGTGGGGGACTTGGGCGGCTAGGGGTCACATCTACATAGGAAGCACCCTGGCTTTGCTTAGAGTGTGTATAACGAAAATAGCAAGTTTACCAAAGTTGCTCTTGTGCACAGTATGTCTAACATCTAGAAAAGGTCAATTATCTATTACCCAAGAGAAATAATTATAAAAATCAGTGAAATAAGAAGGATGAAATAAATAATAAAAACAACAGATCTCCCGCTTGTATTTAGAGCCGGCTGGTGGAGATTGCAAAGCGGGGGACAAAGCCTCCCTTGGCACTGCCACTGGTGTGAGAATTCCCAGGAAATCTAGGAAATGAGAAGAGTGAGCTACCACACACTGTTTTCTCCGGCCAGGCACGCGCTAAGCACTCTGCACGTGTTATCCCATTTAATCCTCACTCAAACCATCCAAAGCATATCCTCTTATTACCCTCATTTTGTAGGTGAGGAAGTGCAGGCTCAGAGAAATTAGATAATTTGTCCAAGATCTTACCCCAGATAAGAGGCAAAGCTAGGATCTAATACCCGAATCTGTTTGGCGCCACACACTGGGCTTTCCTATCTTTTCTCCCCAGCCTTGATCTCTTGTTTAAAGTTGGGGGTGGATTCCACTTAGAGGGTGGGAGGCAGGGGCTGCAGTTCTGGCTGGGCACCCCAGCCCCCCTCTGCAGCCCAGCTGGCATCTCAGAAGACAGGGCTGGGCCCCCTCTTATTTGGGGCTTCAGTGTGCGGCCTGGGAGGGCTGGAATCTATAGCTCATGCCTTGCCCTGCATGGGCCTGGGTGTGAGCAAGGGTGTGGGGAGGGGGCCGGCTCCCTGGGGGGTGGGCTCTGGCCAAGTGAAACAGGCTGAGGTCAGAGGGAGGGGGCCGCCCTCCCAGGGAATGCTTGGATGACGTGACTTTGTGGGGCCTGGGGGGAGAGCTGGCTGTGTGCTTCTCCTCTCACCTCCTCAGCCTGATGAGGAATCAGGGAATGGGGCGGGAAGCCCAGCTAGATGCAGCCCCTGGCAGGCTTCCCTGGCGGCTGTGCAGGGCTCTTCTCCAGCCAGCTTGGCAGGGCCCTTCTGCCCCTTCCCGAGAGGCCAAGGAGCAAATGACATCCTGGAGTTGGAGTTGGCCGTAGCTGAGAGGAGGGTCCCCTCTGGCCACATGGCAGGAAGGGGCAGGGAGAAGTGGTGGGGGCTCAGAAGACATGCTCTGGTACCCTCTTTCTTCATCCCAGTTGCTCGGGATTTTGAGCCAAGTTTGCAGGAGGGTGGGGAGGTTTAAAAGGTCTGCTCTCAGATCCGGTGCCTGGGAGCAAATGGAGCATAAAACAAAGTCTTTGACTTCTAGCACTTCGTCCCTCTCATTTTTCAAAAGTTGCTGACACACCGCACTGAACCCCTCAAGGCCTGAGTCATTCTTTGAACTGTCCAGAAACGAGCAGGTGAAGCACCTCGTGCACTGCCGGGAGGCAGGGGGACCCCACTGCGACTCTGGGACCTGTTCCAGTCCCTCCACTGCAACCGGACTGTGGTCCGTCTGGGGTCCCAGAGACTTTGGGGTGGGATTGCTCAATGTCCAAACGTCCCCTCCTAGGCTTTTCCTCCTCTAGGGACCCCATGAGTTTTGCTGCCTGCATTTTCTCATCGCCAAGCCTGGCTTCCCTGTCCTGCCGGCTCAGGGCTGGGGGGTGGGGGGCTCGGCTCCTTCATCCTCATCTCTTCCTCCTGTGGTCCTTAGATCTCCCCGACTCCTGTTCTTTCCTCGCTCTCCAATCCCTAACTACACCAGGTTTCCTACCCAAGAAACACTTGAGCTAGCTCTGACCTCTGCTTCTCCGCCCCTCCCCCTCGTCCCCTCTCTGCCCCCATCATTCCCTCAAGCCTCAGAGCCAGGGTCTCTCAGCTCCCACCACCCGCCACTTGCTACCTTGGTCTCCAGGCTCCAGCCACTCCAGCCCGTCCTGGCTCCCCAGTCCAGCTCAGGCTATTTCATGTCCTCCTGCCCCACACCCCAACCTTTTTCTCTGCTCTTTCTTCTGCCCCGGACACCCCCCCCCCCCCGACCACCACTACAACCCTCACCTCTTCTCCCAGCCTGCCTTCCTCATCTTTCATCCGTCACCTCCCTTCCAGCGTCACCTCCTCTGGGAAGTCTTCCCAGCTTGGTGCCCCTCCTGGTCCCCAGGAACACGCACGGCTCTTGGTCTAGCCTTACAGCACGTTACCCCTTAGTGCTGCTGCTCTTTCTCACCAGGCTGGAGCTCTGCTGGGACCAGAGCTTTGCTTAATGTGACTTTGCACTGCCAGTGTCTAGTGCAGAGCCCAGCACGTAGGAAGCACCCACTACTTCTTTATTGGACTGGACCAAATTTTATCAGACACATAACGTGTCTTTATTGAGGATCTACCACACGCCCAATGTCATTAGATATTGCAAGGAAAACAAGGGATGTCTGGATCAAATATTTGCTTTCAAGGATCTTATGACCTGGTTGAGATGGTTCTGGGAATGGGTTGGGGGAACGGTCATGCACAGAATCGACAATCTGAGTCTCCCGTGCTGAAGTGGGCACTGTGGCTACAGGTGCCCACAGGGGGTTGAGACAAGGGGAGAACTGTGGGCAGAGAGGGGCCCAGTGAGGCCTGGATGGGGTGGGGGGTGGGGTCAGATGGAGGAAGGCTGGGCTGAACGCACGGTCAGGACTGTCAATCGAGGGAGAAACACGTTTCTAGAGAAGGTGAGCTGATTTCACCTAGTCGTGGGATCTTCCAGTGTCAGAACCGGGTCAGCGGATTTTAAATGCAGTTTCTCTTTCCTGGAGGCCAAACAGGAGCTGATGGCGTTCCCACTTTTGCTGCTTGACTGGGAAATTTTTACTGTACGCCAAGGTCTGCCGGGGCCAGCGAACTCTCCGGGCAGAGAGAGCAGGACGTTTCAGGAGTCAGTTCTTTGCAGTTCTCAGCGTTAGAGAGCACAGTTTCTTTCTTGTTGCGTCTGCAAAACCAGGTGCGTTCTCTTAAAGTAAGGCTTTCAGCCGGGCACAGTGGTGCACACCTGCGGTCCCAGCTACTCGGGAGGCTGAGGCAGGATTGCATGAGCCCAGGGGTTTGAATCCAGCCTGGGAAACATAGTGAGACTCTGTATCTACAAGAAAAAAAAAAGTCAAGCTTTCTCCCTAATCAGTTAGGTACAGCTATCGTGTGCCAGTGTTGGTGATCAGCAACATGATCATTGCAGAGGTGATTGCAGAGGTCCAGCATAGATTTCCTCCACGATTAGTGGACACGACATGCTCTCTACCCACACAGACTTGCTGTGCACCAGATGAGGGGGCACAGGCAGCACCAGGGCTGATGCAATCCAGGGGGGTTTCTAGGAGCTGGTGGGTCTTGATTGGAGCTTATTAGACAGGCTGAGAGGATGGAGAAATGGAGTCCTTCCTGGCAAGAACCCCTTAACCAAGAGTGACATCTTCTCCCCTCTAATTTTTTAATAATAGCTTTATTGAGATATAATTAATATATTATACAACTCAACCATTTAAAGTATGCAATTCAGTGGTTTTCAGTCTATTCATAGATAGTACAACCATCAGCCACAGTCAATTTTAGAACATTTTCATCATCCCCGAAACCCATACCCCCAGCCCTTGGCGACCACTAATCTACTTTGTCTCTAAATATTTGCTTATTCTGGACATTTCATATAAACGGAATCATGTAATATGTGGCCTTTTGTGTCTGGCTTCTTTCACTCAGCATAATGTTTTCAAAGTTCATCCATGTTGTAGCATATATCAGAACTTTATTCCTTTTTATGACGAATATTCCATTGTATGGATATAGCACATTTTATTTGTCCATTCATCAGTTAGTGGACATTTCAGTTATTTTCACTTTTTGGTTATTTATAATATTACATGATATATAGAATATTTTATAATGCTGCTTGTATTTGTGGGCAAGTTTCTGTGTAGACCTAAGTTTTCATTTCTTTGGGGTAGATACCTTAGGACAGAATTGCTGAGTCGTATGGTGACTCTATGTTTAACCATTTGAGGAGCCGATAGACTGTTTTCCAAAGTGGCTGCGCTATTTTACATTCCCACCAGCAATGCATGAAGGTTCGATTTCCCTGCATCCTCACCAACACTTACTATCTGTTTGGTGATAGCCATCCTAGTGCGCGTGAAATGTGTTTCATTGTGGTTTGATTTTCATTTCCTTGATTGCTAATGACTTTGAACATCTTTTCCTGTGCTTATTGGCCATGGTATATCTTCTTTAGAGAAAAGTCTATTCAGATCCTTTGCCCATTTTTAAATTGGACTATTTATCTTTATTATTGAGTGGTAAGAGTTTTTTTAATCAAAATTGTATATATTTAAGATGTACAACACGATGTTCTTATATACATACACATAATGAAATGATTACTAGAGTCAAGCAAATTAACATATAGAACTCCTTACATAGTTATTATAATATTAATATTTGTGTGTGTTTGTGTGGTGAGAGCACCTAAGATCTTTCTTGGCTAATTTCCAGTATACAATACAGTATTACGAACTGTAGTTCTCATGCTGTACATTAGCTCCCTAGAGCTAATAACTGCAAGTTTGTACCCTTTGACCAACATCTCCCCACCCACCCCCATCCCTGGTAACCCTGGTCCTACTCTCTGCTTCAGTCACTGATGTAGGCCCACGGACATGGGTGGCACAGGCTGCCAAAGAAAGCCCAGCTATAGCCACGGCTCAGAACTAATGACCCCGAGTCGTCTTGTTTGTTTTTGCCCATTTGAGCTGATGAATTTGAAAACTGGAGGCAGAACTTCAAGAGAAAGCACCACATACAAACTCCCTAAGTAGATCTTTTGAAGGCAGAGCTGACTCTTAGTAGTACAAATTACAGTGCAACATTGCTTTCCATTTAAAGAGTATTTTTTTAGCTAGTCTAGTGGTCTTTTTGGTCGTGGTCCAGCCTAGTGATTCTCAACCCCGGAACAACCTGGGGAGCTCTTAAAACTACCAATGCTCACCCCGTCTTCCAAGATTCTGACTTAAATCCTAGGCAGTGGTGTTTTTAAGGCACCCCAGGTGATTGTAATGTGCAGCTTGGGTTGCAGACCTTGGATTCAGGCGTTCGGCATCGAACCTGGAATTCCCTGAAGCCCCACAAGTGAGCGAATGCTGGATGTCAGCACGACATCCAAGAGTTGGCATGAGCCAGAGGACAGGCTAAGAGGATGCAATTGTTTTCTTTTCTTTCTTTTTTTCTTCTTTAGAGACAGGGTCTCGTTCTGTCGCCCAGGCTAGAGTGCAGTGGCACAGTCATAGCTCACTGAAGCCTCGAACTCCTGGGCTCAAGGGATCCTCCCACCTTGGCCTCCCAAGGTGCTGGGACCATAGGCATGAGCCACCGTGCCCAGCCACGTTTTCTAAGATGGAAATCTTGTTTTAAATTATGAAATCCATACATATTCAAAAGAAATGAAATAACACAGAAATATACAAAGTAGAAAGTCAAACTGTTCCCATTTCTACTTCTCTGTGTCCGTCTTCCCCAAAATAACCACTGTTATCAGTTTGTTGTGTTTTTCTTTTTAATGTACATGTATGTGCGCATAACCAAACCCCCCCCACACACACACCCCCAGGTAAATGTAATCGTATGGTATACATACCATTTTGTAATCTTTTTTTTCTTTTCTCAATATACTGTGGACCTTTTCCCATAATGATACAGAAAGGTTCAATGCTGTGTATGGAAACTTAAATTTAAAAAAATGATGCAGAAATTCTGGTTGACTTCATCTTTCATAGAGTGTATGAACCATAATTTATGATTTATTTGACTTTTTTTTTTTTTGAGACAGTCTCCCTCTGTCACCCTGGGTAGAGTGTAGTGGCATCATTGTAGCTCACTGCAACCTCAAACTCCTGGGCTCAAGCAATCCTCGTGCCTCAGCCTCCTGAGTAGCTGGGACTACAGGCGTGTGCCAAGACATCCAGCTAATTTTTCTGTTTTTAATAGAGACGGGGTCTCACTCTTGCTCGGGCTGGTCTCGAACTCCTGAGCTCAAGCAATCCTCCTGCCTCGGCCTCCCAGAGTGCTAGGATTACAGACATGAGCCACTGTACCTGGCCATATTTGACCTTTTTTATCAGTAGACATTCAATATTCCTTATTATTTGCTGCAAAGAACATCTTTATGTGTATACACACAACACACACAGCATACATACACACACTTTTGTAAATAATTCCTTGGAGTCAAATCGCCCAGTCAAAGGGAATGCAAGTTTGGGGATAAGGATTGCCAAAATGTCCTCCAAAAAGGTTGTTCCAGTCTACCCCATGCAACAAAATTCCTAAATACAGCTATTTGCCTTGTGTCAAAAGTTGGGTTTTGCTGAGCACAGCAGAGAGGAAGGTGTGAGTGTGTCAGATGGTGGGAAGGAAGCAATGGGGTCACTTCCCCTGCAGGCTGTGTGTGGAGGAGGCTGCTGGCCTCTGGCCTTCCCTGGCTGCTGTGTTTCCCAGGAAGAGGAAACCATGCTGTGTGCATTAACCTTTGCCTCGCTCTCTCCAGGGTGTGACGGTGGCATGGGGCACGTTCGCAGGATGTGTGTGTCGAGGTCAGTGGGCCTGGGTCAGTCATTGATTTGGGAGTGTGTGGAATGAGAATCCCCTTTTCTGACCCTTTCCTAGACATACTGGGTTGTATCCAAGTCCCCTGGAAGCCCAGGAGTGTAATTCTTTTGATGGTTCAGGAGAGGATACGTTCGTTTAAAGTTTGCAAGACTCTAGCTCCTGAAAGTCAATGTGCATTGAGTTTTCCCCCACAATTTCCATCGTGGGGTGAACCTTGTCCCCTGCCAGCCTGGGCACACTGCCACCCTTGCTGGGCTTCTGGGCATGGCCCAAGATGCCCATTGCCCATTGCTGGGCCTCTCCACTGGAGCGCCTGCTGGCTGGAGGTGGTCAGACTTGTTTCCTCCCCTCCCCTCCCCTCCCCTCCCCTCTCCTCTCCTCTCCTCTCTTCTCATTTCTTTTCTTTTCTTTTTTTAGAAACAAGGTCTTGCTCTGTCACCCAGGCTGGAGTGCAGTGGTGTGATCATAGCTCACTGTAGCCTCAAACTCCTGGGCTTTAAACAATCCTCCCACCTCAGCCTCCTGAGTAGCTGGGACTACAGGCATGCGCCACCACACCTTTCTAATTGTTTTATTTTTTGCAGAGACAGGGTCTCACTATGTTGCCCAGGCTGGTCTCAAACTCCTGGCTTCAAGCAATCCTCCCACCTTGGCCTCCCAAAGTGCTAGGGTTATAAGTGTGAGCCATCATGCACAGCCTGAACCATTTTTTTAAGGTCCAGGTAGGGTTGTGAATCATGGGAGCTCCGAGTTTTACACTCATTTCCCCTCCAGGAAACAAAAAAAAAAAAAGAAAAGAAAAAGCCTCCGACCCGGAGGGGCTGACCACAGCATGCCCATCCTTTCAGTGCACACTCCCGGGTACTGTCATTGTTTTCTCCAGCCCTGGGCAGCAGAGCTGTTTTTTGCTCCTCTACTTTCCCAGACTGGGCTTGTTATTAATAGTGGTTCCACCACTGCCGGGCGTGTGTGTGTATGTGTGTGTGTGTGTGTGTGTGTGTTCGTCTGTGTCCCCGGGCCCTACTTCGTGCTTCCCTCTTATTTCTAGCCATGATCAAATGGAAAGAAATCAGTTCACTCTCCCTTTCCCCCTTTTCCTGGATGTCTAAATAGCTAACATTCATTGGGCACTTACCGTGTGCCAGGCCTTGTGCGGATCATCATATTAATGGGAAGCTGCCTTTATAAACCACACTTTGCAGCTAAGGAAACCCTGACTCAGAGAGGCTAAGACACTTGCCCAAGCGCACACAGCAGGGAAGCGGTAGAGGTGGATTTGAATTTCAAGTCGTGTTCCTCCTCCATGAAGCCAGCACTGCTTCTGGTCCTTTCTGGGGCTCACTTCCTGGCACCCCATTATTCCACCTGCACTGTTCCCTACACAATTTGTCAGTGTGAGTCTTGCTTTCCCTGCTGGGCTGTAAGGGCCTAGAGGTTGAATGCTTTGCCTCATCTTCTCTTCAGCTTGGCATAAAACCAGGCATCAGACAAGCACTCACTCCATATCTGCTGGTTGCTTTATTCCTTCACTTATTTTGGGAGCATAAGTGAGTACCTCTTAGGTGTCAAGTGTGGTGCTGGCATTAGGATGCCATGATCTGCCGTCAGGGAGCTTCCATTCTAATGCAGAGACACAAGGGCCAATTCACTCCATTCTCAGAACAGCCCCCAAAAGGTGACCACTCTTACCCTCATTTGCAGAGTAATAAATGGAAGCTCTAGCAATGTGGAGGTGTCCTCCAGACCCTCTCACCTGCTCATCACCTGCCAAATTAAATAAATAACAGAGTCCCATGATTCCTGCAAACTAAGGCAGGCACTGAGTGTGATGGTACCCACTACACACTCTCCAGTGATGTTTTTTGCAGCATAGGCAGCTGCTATCGTCGCCTCCTCCGAGTCCCTTTAAAAAGCTCTGTGTTCAGAGAAGCCCATTTGGCCAGGTCTGCAGGGGCAGCTTCTGTGTTTTGAATGTGACTGGTGGACACGTGGTTTTGGGAGGAGCCTTCTCCCAGCATGTACCCCCTCCACCCCCAGAGCGATACTGAGGTTCACTTCTGAGTTTACTGTGACTGCTCCTTGAACACAAAGTCCTGAGAAAGCCTGGAGCCAGGTGGTCAGGAGGACTAGAAAGGTGCTGCCACCTGGTCATTAGCCCTGTAGGCAACCTGTGAGTGTATTAGAGTGGAGGCCGCCCTCCACCACACCCAGGCTTCTAAGAGGCGGTTGTTCCCCAAATCTGCAGTATCACCTCCCTCCCCACCCCGGACATGGATACCCACCCCAGAGGACAGTTGGAATTTTAACAGGGCCCCACCCTGAGCGTGCTCATCATTCTCAGCCTCATGGCCATAGGCTATTGAACTTGATTTTGCTGGCAGGGTTTTGAGTTGGCAAAGATGTACTTGTGTTCTGCTCCTTGGCCACGGGGGATTTGCTTCTGGGCCTGGGAACGGTCTCCAGTATTGGTGCTAGCCGCATCTTTGGTGCTTCAGAGGCCCTGAAATAGATTGTATCAGATCCACCAGTCATTGTTGCAGTGTGCCCAGCAGACTGAAAGGCCTAGTGCGCCTTTCAGGAAAGGCTTGGGGAAAAGGGGAGACCCGGGAGATGGATTAACCTATATTAAATAGAGACTGACGCGGCTTGGGCTAAGTTGTTCTGAGCCAACAATTAGCAAACAAAGGCGGATGTAATAATTGATTAATTGTGATTAGCATAGTGTGAGCACCAGGAGGGATGGTCACAGACTTGCCAGGCTAGTGGGGGCCCAGGTCAGATGTTGGGACTCTGCGGGGCTTTCTATCTGGCTGCAGCCACGTGTTGTCAAGAAGGGTCTTTGACACCAGGACCTTCACTGCTTCCCAGTGGGGCTCAGTGGGCCACAGCAGGCAGGAGACACGGCATCAGCCCAGCGTCTGGTGTAGCCGCTCACACTGGGAGCAGCAGTCCTGGTGTCCTCCACCCTGCAGGCAGCCTGGATCTAGAGGACCAACTTGGCCTAATTTGGGGCTTATGTGGCCCCCTCTGTCCAAACCCCAAGATAGAACTTAGTAAATAGAGCACTCTGAATGGAAGGTTTATACTTACTGGTACCTTAGATAGGATGACATCATCTTCTTGGGGAAGAACTTGATGTGATGAATTTCTCCAGCAGGAAGGCAGGGCAGTGAACATGTCCCCAGATGTGAACTTCCCACTATTGGCTGCTAGATTGTGTTCATTCTGATTTCTGGAACCATATCCTTTAGTTATCAATCCCAAATGTTAGATATCCCTCCATCCCCAGTCTCCAGAAGTCTTGGGGAAGTCGAAAAGCTGGGTCTTGAAGAGATCCTATGACCTTGAGGACCCTAGAGAGCAGTGACAGCCCACCCAGGGAAACAGGCGCTGTGTATGATAGTGTTAGCCCCTTTCTCTGCATGGCTGCAACCCTGAACCAAGGTGCACAGTTTGTTTTTTGTTTTGTTTTGTTCTGTTTTTGAGACAGAGTCTCACTCTGTTGCCCGGGCTAGAGTGCCATGGCGTCAGCCTAGCTCACAGCAACCTCAAACTCCTGGGCTCAAGCAATCCTTCTGCCTCAGCCTCCCGAATAGCTGGGACTACAGGCATGCACCACCATGCCCAGCTAATTTTTTCTATATATATTTTTTATTGTCCAGATAATTTCTTTCTATTTTTAGTAGAGACAGTGTCTCGCTCTTGCTCAGGCTGGTCTTGAACTCCTGACCTCAAGCGATCCTCCCGCCTCAGCCTCCCAGAGTGCTAGGATTACAGGCTTGAGCCACCGCGCCCAGCCCAAGGTGCACAGTTTGGAGAGGAGAATATAGGTTAAATTTTACCCCTACTTGTCCCTGTAACCAGGCAACCTTTGGGCGGTGAACAACTTGCCCAACTGTATGCAATGGCCGAAGTCCTCTCCAGCTGATCCCAGCCGCATGGTCATGTGAGCAGGTGAAGGAAGATTGTCATTGAGTTTCCATGTGGCCTGGGGCCAGGAATAGCTGGCAGGAGTCCAGGGAAAGTGAGGCCTCCCTCAGTAAATTGAGCCACTGTGCCAGGGAGATACACAATTCCCTCCATAGCTCCTAACTCTTTGCCTCTCATGGTACTTTTTTCAGCAAAGGGGGCAACAAGTACTCGCCGGAACTTTCTAATTAAACACAAGGCCGGTCCTACGCCTTCCAGGAATGGTTGGGCTGTAAATTTGTGGTTGTTACTTAGTCCCAGCCCAGGTCAGGTCAGGGGCATCCCTCCCTGGGAACTGGGTGGGCTTCATTCTGGGTGCTCTGGAGCTGAGCTGTGAGTCTGATCTGCATCAAGGCCATTTTCTTGTTGAAAGGAGCAAGGCTCAGAGAGGACAGAAGTACCCGCTGGCAAGACAAGCTTGGAAGCCTCAGACGCGGCTGGGCCTCATGTGCTGAGCGGCCGGAAGGCAGCCCAATACGACCTCAGAAAGGGCAGGCTGGTCAGACCAAGGCGCTGAGCTGGTTGCCCAGTGAGAGTCCCCATGCTGTGTCGTGGTGGCGGTTCTCCTGCTCCATCAAGGGTGATGTGGCAGGAGAACAAGAGCCTCTGGGTCTCTTCCGTCTGGTTGACCCAGGGGAAGCTGGAAACAGGTGCTGGTCTGTAGTGAGCCTTCGCAGACGCCTGCCATCTGCCCCACATGGCCAGAGACAGGGGAAATAGAATCCATGGGTTTTTAAAATCCAGAAGGAAGGGAAACTCCACCCGGGAAACATAACCCCAAGTAAAGTGTTTGGAAGCAGGATGTTTAATTGCCAAACCTTTCTTGAGATCCAGCTGCCGGGTAATGTTATCTTGGCTGCTCCTGGAGCCAGAGGAGAGTTTATCTGGGCCCCCATGCAGGCTGTAAACAGAGCCGGCTTTCTCAGATGACCTCTGCCCTGTCCCCCTTCCCTGTCACCTGCTTTTCTCCGCGGTTTATCACTGAAGTTTCCAGTGGCGGCAGGGCCAGCTCAGGGAGACTTGAGAAACTGGTGTTGGGGTTGGGGCCGGTGGGGGGTCGGGCTGGAATTCTGTGTACCCATCACTCATCGGGAGCGACAGTCCGGGAGGTTCAAGGTTTGGAGCAAAGCAGATGAGCTGCTGCCAAGATGAGATAAAGGGGTCTGGAGACCATCCTGCATCTCCAGGCTTATCTCCAGGGGTCTCTGGCCCTCTCCTCAACCCAGGATTTAGACCCAGGTCCCGGGGCCGGGGGGGTGGGGGGCGTCTCCGGCAAATCCTAGAAGTTTGAGAGAACCTGGGACTGGGGGCTTGTTTCCCCACCCCCACCCCTGAGTCATACTTGTGCCCGCTCAGGACACAGGAAGGGGGTGCAGGATGTTGGCAGGAGCAATCCTTTGCCAAAAAAGGAAAGAAATCCTTTTTTTTTGCCAGGGGGTTGGGGGGGAAGCATAGTCATGTCCTGGCCAGGTGGCTGTGGCCAGCAAGGGTCACACAGACAGCTCTCTGTCACCCCTTTCTCCTGGCTGGGTCTTGAAAGGGTGTGCCTTTGGTGTGGGTTCAGATCAAGGGTTAAAGAGACAGGACTCGCTGTGAATTTTCAACTGTTTCTGGGGAGAGCATGCTCTGGCCGTGTGAGGGGTAGCCCTGGGCTGAGAACTAGGAGGTCTGGGTTCCCATCCCAGCTCTGCTGCTAACAGGTGTGAGCTCACTGCAGTGCTAAGCATGCGTGCCTCAGGCCTGGCAGCCCTGAAGCTTGTGCCCATTGTGCAGAGGAGGAGCCTGAAGGCCTGAGAGGCTGGGCTGAGGTCTCACTGCGGTGAGGAGGGTGCTGGGAGCGAAGCCCAGCTATGGCTGACTACAGAATCCACTCTTTCTCACCTGGCCGTGCCCCTTCCTTGACAAATCACCACCCTGGGCCCTGGGTTCCTCCTTTGCAAAGGTAGAGGCCTCCCAGGATCCTCCCAGCTGCCAGGCTGCTGTGAACCTGCAATTAATTCTCTCTGGGAGGTGAAGGGAAGCCTAATTGCTAGAGGAGATGGAGGACGGGTGTGTTAAGCCCTAGTTAAGCCCTTCCTCTGGGCTCCCCTTGGCTGGCTCAGGAGAAAGGCCGCTGTCTACTGGCCTAGCAGGGCTCACTGGCGCACACGTGCGCTCTCTGGGGAGGGCCAGGCCGAGTGGGGCAGAGGTCAAGGAGGCAGCACCTGGTGCCCGCACAGCATCCGCTCCCTACCCAGGACCTGTGGGAGGAGGAGATGCAGGTGGGGAGGGGAGATGGGGCTGGAGTCAGCAGGGGAAATGGGCTAGGTTATAACCCACATGGGAATCCCGGAGAACCCTGCCACGGTTGGTGACGTTGGTTGTAGGAGGGTATACTCCGAGTCAGTCTGGTTTTGTAGCATTCCTCACCGTTGACTTCGGTCTGGGCCCCCAAGTTCTGTCTCTTCTTGGTCTCAGGCTCTCCGAGTTGCCTTTACTGCCCTGTTCCTCTGGGCACACTCCCTGACGAGGGCTTTATGGGCTTCCCAGACCACCTAGAGCTTTACTTAATGGGCACCCTGGCTTAGGCCTGTTATCCCAGCACTTTGGGAGGCCAAGGGGGGAGGATCCCTTGAGGCCAAGAGTTCAAGACCAGCCTGAGGAACATAGCAAGACGCTCCCCCATCTCTACAAACAAAACAAAAAAAGGCGTTGTTCAGTGGTCCTGATCAAGTAGTTTGATTTAAATGTCTAAACTCCTAAATTTAGATATAGGGAGATAGTCCAGTGTGGTTAAGAGCATAGGGATTGAACTCAGCTAGACCTGGGTTCAAGCCCTTTGCTCTGCATGTTGTTAGCTGTATGACCGTGGGCCAGTTACTGAGCTGCTCTGAGCCTCACCTTCCTCCTGTACAGTATGGGATGACAGCGGTAGCTGCCTCACTGGGCTGAAGGTTAAATGAGCTAATGCACATAAACGCTTTGCACTGTACTGGTATCCAGTAGCATTTATAGTTACCCAAACATTAGGTAACATGACGTTGTCTAAATGGTTTTACAGTTGGTCATGAGACATACATTTACATATGATATAAAGCAAAGCATGTCCCCGTTTATTATAATAATAGCCAGTCGTTTGTTTTGAGCTCATGAGGTTAGGAGTGGCCTATTACTTGATGTTCTTCCTTATCAGGGTCACGTGTCATAAGTGCCCATGTCTGGGTGGCAACATTCAGTCCTCTTTGCTTGGCTTTATGGCCCTTTCCTCGGTTGCATTTCAGAACAAACATGCCCCATGGCATGAGGCTGCCTCTGTGACTTAGAGGTGGGAGAGGGGAAGGGACTGGATTCAGAGCTCGTTTCCTTGTCCATTAACTGGGGACAAGGGAAGGGACTGGACTGCTCCAGGCCTCCAGGAGCTCAGCCAGTCTGGTAGCGAGGTATCCGAATGCTGCTCCTTTTTGCTGATGTCCCTCCTTCTCACCAGGCCCCAGGCCCCTGGCTTCTCTGGCTGTTTTGTTCTCCTGACTGGTAGAGTCCCCACCCCAGACCTACAGGAAGAGAATTGCTAGGGGCCCAGGAATCTGAATTTTTATGCAGCTCCCCAGGTGGTCCTGATGGTGTCCTGGCATGGGAACCACTACTGGGGACCCGCAGCCACTGCCTCTCTCCTGTCTCAGCTGTGTGGCTTCAGTGTTCTCCCTTTACTGTGAACCTCATGCAAGAGAAAGAAGTCAGTAGAAGTGCCCTGAGGCTGCGGGAGGGGACCCATCCCTCTAGCTCAGGCCTCTCCCAGAAGGGACAGAAATAATGGGAACAGCAGGCCAGATTGTGCTGGCCAGGGGCTTTCTCTCCTGCTCCAGTGACCTTCTGGGCCAGGCCAACCTTCCAGAGTGGCCTGAGGCACTGCAGAACCTGATGGAGCCTTGGGACCTGGGATGACAATCTGGCCCTGAAACGCCTTCATTGCCCGAGGCGCCCGAAGAGAAAAGTTTTCAAATCTTTCGTGTGCTAATAGCTGTCCTTTAAATCTACTTCTCATCCAGAGGGCCGGTTCAGTTGTCCAACACAGCCAGATGTTTTCTGAGCGCTGCTCTGTGCCCGGCACCGAGCTGAGACTCAGCAATACTGAGATGAATCACACATCTCTGAAACGCTTATGATTTCCCGAAGTGATTTTCACAGCGAGTCCTGAGGATCAGCTGCAGCAAAATATCCTGGAGTTTGTTAAAAGTGTAGTGGTCCAAGCCTCAAAACCTGGCAGAATTTCAGAGAGTGGGGCCCAGGCACCTGCAATTTTGGAATGCCCCTCATAGATCTCATTCACTCTCAAGTTTGAGAATCAGTGGAAATTAGCTGCTTAAGAAAGATGTAATGACCCCAATTTTATGTTCCTTGTATGAAATACATATAAGTAAAAATAAGGAAATTAAAACCACTTGTTTTAATCCTGCCCGCCTAAGATAATCATCCTTAGCATTTCACGGAGTGTCCCCCTAGATGTGTGTGTGTGTGTGTGTGTGTGTATTTTAAACATATACTGTGACAGCCACATGGTAGCTGACATTGTGCTAGGCCCTGGAGACACATGAGATGAGAAAAAGAATGGTCCTAGCCACACAGAACACCTGCAGTCCAGTTAAGTGATATCTGGAAGCTTAAAGCCCAGCCTTGGTCACCTGCTCACCTGCTCTTGCCTTTTCCCCGCAGGTATACATCATCAACGTGACCTGGTCCGACTCTACCTCCCAGACCATCTACCGGAGGTACAGCAAGTTTTTTGACCTGCAGGTGAGTTGGTTGGAGCTCAGATGGTGGCCCGAGTCTCTCTGGTAGGCTGGCCTTTCTCGTGTCCTCACTCATCCGAGATCCCCCAGCAGAGATCTCAGGGTCAGAGTCCAGGTTGGAGCAGAGGGACAGAGGAGGAAGCTCGACAGTAGAGCTGAGCCTATTCCGGTTTTGGGTATTGCAGGAGACACTCGGGGCTTTGTTGGCTTCCTCGGATGATCTTAACAGTCATGCTTTGTCACTCCCCTTCACCTGGGGGTAGGAAACCATGGTGGGGAGGTGGGAGGATGGCCGCAGGTGCTGTGTGCCTGAGCAGATGTGTCGACACACATCCAGGGTGAAATACAAGCCGCCACATCATTGCAGGCAAAGAAAAGCAAACACACAGAGAAGACGGAAACAGAAAATAAGCAATTTCTTGAACTATAGACACAACTTGCCATACCACTGTGTCTGTCTAACCAGACGAGGCACTTGCCACCCGGTTTGTACATGTGCATGGTAGGTGTGTCTCTAATACACATAGGCATGTTCACATGGGGGAGGGTAGTATGGATCTTGGAGTTACCATTGCAGGCACCCATTTGGTACAAGCTAATTTAGTTAGGCATCTTTTGGTTATAAGTGACAGTTTTACCCTCACACTGGCTTAGACCAAAAGGTGATGTGGTTAGAAGGATGCAATCTACCATGTGGCCTTCAGGAATGAAACACCTGAAACCAGGATCTGCCCTCCCTCTGTCTTGTCTCTACTTTCCTCTGGGCACTATCCTCAGCTTCTGTTACTTCACACACCCTGAAGTTGGCTGTCAACAGCTCTAGAATTTCCTATCTTGTGGCTCCCAACAGCAGAGAGACTGACTCTGTCCTAGTTCCAAATTAAAAAATCCCAGAGAAGACTCTGATTGGTCTGACTTGGGTCAGGTGTCCTCTCTGGACCAATCAGGATGGCCAGGGGTGGAGGGTCATGCTGCACAGACATGGCCACTAGGTGGCCCACCCTGTGTATCAGAGGCAAGTACCAGAGAAGAGGGAATCATTGTGAGTTGAGCAGCAACCCTTCCTATCCCAGGAAAGGAAAGCCAAGATATTCTAGATTCCTCCTCAGGGCTGTGAGCCTGGCTTAGGCCAATAAAAGCGCAAAGAAGAAACTCCCACTCCTAACCCTCACAACAGGGTCCACTCCTTCCTCGGCAGGCCTTGGTGGTGAGTCACCTTGAGAGGTCAGGCCTGCCTGCCCTGTTTGCCCCCAACACCTGATTTTATCTCACTGTCCTTATCTACCTGTGAGACAAGCCACAGGTGAGCCTGCTTCCTGTGTACAAATCCTCTCTTAATCCCACAGTATGGGATTGAATATCCCATTGAGTATGGGCTTGAAAACCACTCCTTATCCTTCTGACTTCTTCCTCTTCCCCCCTTAATTCCTGCCCAGTCTCCCTGGGTGCAGCGTGAACTGGTGGGGTTTGCTGACACCCCATCAATGGGCAAAGTGTGCTGGACAGGAAATAACTCATTCGGGAAGAGGGAGCCTTGAAAGGACTCATTGATGAGCTGGAGGGGGCCTGAGAGCCAGCGGGAACTTCCACATCAGAACTTTTCTTCTTCTCCCTTCTCTTCTGGTCCCCCAGCCCCTCCCTAGTTGCAGACTGTCACAAGAAAGGAATGCTGCTCCCCCACCCCACCTCTCCCTTGCCTGGAGGGCTCCTTTCCTTGTGTAGCGATGATGGGACACACAAGCAGGGAGCAGCTTGTGCAGTGCACTGGCCCTGGCCTTGGAGTGGCCATGAGCATGGCCAGGCTTGTCCCTGTGGGTCATTGCCGGCCTGTAGATGCAGTTTGGGAAGGGCTTGGGATGCTTCCTTGGAATTTAACCTTTGAGCCAAGTGTGGCGTCTCTGTGAACCCGTGTTGCACACCATGATGACTCTTAGTGGCATGCATTTTGGAAACCCTTCCTCATTTATCAGGGTTACCGATTTCAATATGCCGGCTCCTATAGAGGAAGAGCAAAGGGAGTTGCTAACTTCATCTCTGGCCATTGGTGGCCCTCAGAACTCAGCTTTCTGAGAGTGGCGTAGAGTTTAGGCACTGGGGCCACATTGCCTGGGATTGGTAACTGGCTCTGTCACCGTGTGACTCTGGACAGGTTCCTTAACTTCTCTTAGCTCACTTTTCTCATCTGTAGAATAAAGATTAGAACAGTACCCACCTAGCAGGGTCGTTAGGAGGAGCAAATGAGCCGCTCCTTGGTTGCCTGGCGAGTTGCCTGGTGTCACCAGGTGACAGGTACATTGGCTGCGTGCTGGCAGGGCCTGGGGCATAGGGCCTGGTCCCCTAGTGCTGCTTTGCTGCTGTCCTCACTCGGCTTCATCTGTGCTGATGGGCTGCCCTGTGCCCAGTCCTGTGCCAGGGTGTTTAGGGTGGTGTGAGCTCCGGCTCCTCTTTGGAGCTTGCCTCTGGGGCAGGAGGGGAGCATGTTGGGCTTGGGGTGTGGCCCACAGGGGGCAGCTCTCAGAAACGTTTTGCTCCTTCCCTATTGGCTGAGCCCACATGGGACCCTGAAGGGCCCAGATTCGCTGAGGTGGCTTCACCAACTCATGATGCTGCACCTTCTGGAGACCACAGACCCCTCTGTGATTCTGGTGGAAGCCCTCCTCCCAGCAAAACAGTGTATGCATACAATTTTACATACAGCGTCAGGTGTTCACAGACCCCCTGTGGACAGCAGTGAGGAACCACTGAGCAAAATCAGTTTAGATCATGAATTACATATTCACATCTGGTGCTACTTGGGCACCATTTGGGGGTCTCTATGTGGCACTCAGATAATAGCAGGGGGCCTGGGCACCCCTTCAATGGGCCCCTGGGTCCTCTCCCTCCCATAAGTGGGTTGCCGTGTCCCCAGCATGGGTCCCCCTGCACTTCCCCTCTCTTTTCTCCCTCATCAAAAGGTGCCTTCTGTGCCTGGTGGAGGTCGGGTTACCACAAGGAGGCCTTGGGTTCCCACCTCTCTAACGTACCCTGGGAACTGTGCAAAGTCATACCGGGTGGTCCCCCATTCTTTGTGGCCGTGAGTTGAGAGCCATGGGGTACGTGCAGATCCAATTTCATTTGGGACAGCACACGTATCCTCCAGTTCTCCCTCTGAGAGGCACACGGGGAGATGGAACTGTGCCCTGGCCTTCATGCTCCACAGCCATGAGGCCAGGAAGCATTTGAAAGGTGCCACAGAGCTGAGCACAAGCCCCACGCTCTCTCCACGGCAGTGTCCACGTCAGCACAGCACCCCCACCTGCCTGTGTGCAAGTAATATTTGAAGCAGAACATCTCTCTGGGTTGTTATCTTCAAAGCTTCCGCCAGGACCTAACTGCCCTGTGCGTGGGGCTCTCAAGAAATCCTTAGAAATGAGCAATCTGAGACACACGTCAGGGCAGCCAACCCTGAGGGCACAGCAGGCAGGAGGGAGGCAAGAGCCGGAGGCTTGCACTTGGAGAAGAGCCAGTGTCCCTTTGAGGTGACCTTGGCACGAATGAGTCCACTACAGGGTACTTAGAACGCTGGTGGCCCACTGGGGAGCTACTCCCAGGGAGTGGGGGGAGTCAGGGGAGAGAGGGGAGAGAAACCACAGCCACCCCATAACTGCTCATTCCACGCTCTCAGAAGCTTGAGGACTGCACAGAACAGCGTCATTGATCTCGGTACCCCCTACGCCCCATCTCTGGTCTCCACTTACTGGCTGCTGCTGCCTGGGAGGCCCTGGATTAGGGTTGCCAGATAAATGTGAGATGTCCAGTTAAATTTAAATTTCAGATAAACAACAAACACTTCTCTTAATATAAGTGTGTTCTAAATATTGTATGACACATACTTACACTAAAAAAGTTCTTGGTTGTTTATCTGAAATTCACAATCACTGTGCATCCTGCATCTTCACTTGCTAAATCTGGCGGCCCCGCCCTGGCTGTGAGCGCGAGCAGGGAGGGCAGCAGTGGAGAGGTGACAGTAGTCCAGGCTGGCTGTGGGGAGCAGCGGACGCACCTGTGCTAAGGCTGCCAAGGCAGTGGCTCGTGTGCAGGGCAGAAGCGGAACAGGCTGACGGACACGCACGCCAGTGGGAAGGACAAGGCCCCTTCCTGCCAGGAGTCTGCATCTAGTGGGGAAAGCAGACTTTTAAGCAATTAATTCTGCTCTAGGCGAAATAAATACTAGATTGAGAGACAAGCAACATACTGTGGGCTGAAGAGGAAGGAAAGAACAGCCTTCTTGGGAGGGGAACAAAGACCCAAATGGTCTTGATTGGTGACAGCAGCCTAGAGTGACATTGCCACCCCCCACCCTGGTTTGGGGAGATTTGGTTGTTTTTTGAGAATCCTAGTTACAGGGGTAAAATGTGTCCCTAATTTATTTGTTCCTTCCTTCCTTCCCCTACCCATCCATCCAGTCTGAAGCGTCTGCCTTCTGTGTGGCAGGCAGAATGCCAGCTCTGGGATGCACCGATGATCCAAGGCAGATCTGGTGCCTGCCTTTATGGGTCTTACAGCTCAGTGAGGGAAGACAGATTTTAGTTTGGAAAAAAAGACCAAACAATATTATTTTATACTATTCCAGATGTTACAAAGAAAGGTGCTATAGACATAGTGTAGGGAAACTTTATACTCCAGAATCAGGGCAGGCTTCCTGAAGAAGTGTGTTTTATCTGACAGATCAATGAGTTATTTTATCTTATTTTACTTTTGAGATCAGGGATTCTTTTGTGCTTCTACTGAAAGCAAAAGACTCTCTCCCCGGACAAATGCATGAATGCACATCTACAATTCAAATAACTTTTTTGGTCATTCACACTCCCCTAAAATCCATCAGGGAGCACCAGGATAAGCGCCTCTCCTCTGCCCCAGGCCTTTTGCTCTCCCCATATCTTCTGCCTTCAGACCCAGTGGTTCTGCCTCCTCCGCACGTGGGGGGCTGCACATTGAGCCCACCCCTCTCCCTGCCCACACGGAAGCCCAGGCACGGAGGCTTTAGACCCCTGCTGTCCAGTGCCATAGCCACTAGCTACAAGTGGCTATTATTTAAATTAAATTTTTAAAATTTAATTTTAAAAATTTTAAATTAAATTAAAATTAAATGCTTAGTTCCTTAGTCACACTGGCTACATTGCAGGCACTCAATAGCCACAGTGGCAGGTTCTATTGTACTGTGCTAGTTTAGACCATCCGGAACACACTACAGACTTGACCTGGCTTTCTGCCCACCCCAGACTGCTCTGCCACCCTCCCAGGCCCTCCCCAGGTTGCCCCCTAAAGTCTTGCAGGGCCCCAGCAAGAAGAGGGAGACTGTGCTCCTGCGTCATGTGCCCCGTGCATAGAGCATTCAGTTCGGCAGCGATTCCAAACACCTCTTCTGGAAAGCAGGTCAGTTCCCAGAGAGGGCTTGTGAGAGCATTTCACGTGTCAAGGGAGGAAGGGGGAAGAAATGAGGCTCTTGGTCTCCAAGTGGAAATTGGCTTCTTCTAAAAATAACTCACCACTCAGCCCTATCTACCCAGAAAAGGGACCTGTCCCAGAGGGAGCTGACCAGGACAGGCTTAGCGTTGAGGCTCGTTTGGTTATAAAGGGCCGGAGGCGCTTGGAGTTGCAACAGCAGGCAGGGGCTGCAGATGCCTTTTCAGTTGCCTTCTCACTGGCAGCTGGACCCCATTTCCAGCCGCTGTTGATCTTGCACGGGTCCTTCGCTGTTGAGTGTCTCCCGCATGGCCTGGTCCCACCGAGGGGGGACCGGAAGGCTCTCTGAAGCCCCGGCTCCATCGAGGGTTGTTTCACAACCTGCCTTACAAGGCCCTGGGCTACAGTAATTGCTCTGCAAACACTGGCTCCCCGGGGCTGCTGGTGCTTTAGTCTGAACTCCGGCCAGCTAGTGCACAGGGTCAATATTTGATCAGAGCCGGGAGAGGCCCTTTAGCTTCCCCCGCACCTCTTGGAAGATAGAGCTAAGAGGGTTGCTCAGGTTTGCTCATTTGTGCTAAAGGACTTAACTTATTTTGAATAACTTTTATCTCTCTTCCTTATTCATCTCTCTAGACTCTCCACCCACGTACCCCACCCCAGGGTCACACTTACTTTCCAGCTCTCAAATAGCCCGGCTAATGATGAGTGAACAAAACTATAATCCCTGAATCATTAATAACCCGCCTTGGACTGGATGTGGGTGTGGGTGTGTTATGATGTCATTTATGGAGATATATGGGATCATTGCATGTTTAGCATCAGAGTTCTTATTCCAAGTCCCTCACTTTGTGGGTGAAAAACTGTGTTCATTTTTCTATTCATTAAACTTCTATGAGCCTTAATTTGGTTTGATGTCCAGAGTGGGCCTCAGCTGGGGTCAAACTGGCGTGATCCTGGTGTATGCCTGGGACCAACCTGAGAGCACAGAAGGGGAGGAAATGTCTCTCCTGCAGGGGTTTTGCCTGTTAATCATCGGGGGAATTTGTTCAAGATCGTTGACCCTAGCAGCCTGGGGAAGCAACCTGCCAAGTTCTAATAATGATTTTGTGCCAAGTTCTAATAAGGATTCCAGGGAGTTCCGGCACCCTCTGCACTGGCGGGGCGATTCCACCTTCAGCAGCGCAGTGAGCTGTGTGGGTCATTGTGATTGCTCACACACCCTAGCCAGAGGAGAGCGTCGGCCTCGACTGAGGTCAGTCACCAGTCACAGGCAGGCACGGAGAGCCTCATGATGTTTGTCTTGGCAAAAATGGGAAACATCCTAAATGACAGTCCGTGGAGGGCTACTGAGGGAACTGTGATCTTCTCATACACTACTTAGTACAATAGAACAAACGAGATTGGTCTCAATTCCCTGGATGTGGATGGATCTCTAAGAAATGTTAATGAACAATGCAAGTTTCAAAACAATATTCACAGTACGATAGCAATTATACAAAACAAACCCCAACGACAACACGGCATATCTTCTTCAGGTACATATACCACATAGGTATGTCAATAGTTGTAAAAGATCTAGAAGGCTGTAGCCCAGATTGGTAACAGAGTTATCTCTAGACAGGCGTTAGGGACATCACTGGGAGGAGGGGTTGATCAAAGGGGAACCTTAGCCTTATCTGTAATGTTTTACTTTTTTAAAATAGAAAAGTGCATTCATATGTTATTTGCAACATTAATATTTAATAATTAAAGAGATGCCTCTGGAGGGGTGGGGAAAGTGGGAAGTCTAAAATAAAATATGTCCTCATGGTCCTGACAGCATAATAGGGCAGAAAACACAGGTTAAAAAAATAGACGTTAAGAGCATATATCTAACAAGAGAAAGAAAATGAAAATAATTAGTAAAATCACATTACCTCATATTTCCTGGACCATCATTCTAGATCATTCCTGTGGAATGTAAACGGGTTAGATCCCATTACAACCAACCCCAGGGACTGTCCAAATTATCTTGCCAAACTGGAATCTTGTATTGAAATATTACTCAAAATCCATGAATTACATATTGGGGCAAGAAGCACTTGGGCAGCGGTTCTTGACGTTCTTAGTATGGTCTGTCATGTTGCGTGGTGGAGCGTGGTGGTTAAGGGCATGCACTCCAGGGCCAAGGTGGTTGGGTTCCAAGACCAGCTCTAGCAGCTACTAACGGCATAAGCCTTGATGAGTTACTTAACCTCCCTGGGCCTCAGTTTTCTCATCCGTATAATGGGGTTAGTAATAATATCTGCCTCATAGGGAGACAGTACTGTTACTGCCTCATAGGGTAAGAATAGAATGAGACAATCCCTGTAGAGAAAGCCCTTACAATAGTGATGAACACAGATTCTAGACAAGGAAGCTAAAATGTCACCAATTAGGCCCTCAGAAACTTCAAGAGAAAATAACTAGGGATCCCCACTCTATCTGGAGATGGAGGTTTCTTCCTGTGCCCCATTAATATAGACTTCACTTTCACCAAATGGCTCAGTCTGCCCCCAGGCAGGAGAGGCAGATGGTGATAAGAGTTTTCTAGATAAATGCTTTTCACCTGCAAAGTTTAATTACAAACTCACTTCCCTCTCAGCACCACTGTTAGCAAAACACTGTGTTTTGAAAAGTAACTATTGGTCGACAGCTTTTCCTTGCTCTCGGAAAGAGGCATCTTTGGGATTCCTGACAGAACACGGAAGGAGGGTGGGGGGCCTGTGGGGCTTCCATTGGCTCCTGGGAATTCCGGGGCTGGCTCCCCTCCTCCTGGGAGCTGGCTCAGCTGCTCTGCTCATCTTGCCCTGTGGCCTGAGGGTGAAGTCCAGCTTCCTGCGCTCTCTCCTGAGTTCCCCTCTGGCAGGTCCTGGTGGGGCTGGGGGTGGGAGTAGTGGAGTGTTGTGGAGGGGAGGGCCTGGGTGAGATGGTATACCTCAAGGCAAGCTCTGGATGGGAAAACCTCTTGCCACTGAGTTTTAATCCTGGGGTTACCTGGTATCCGGCTGGAGGCCATTGGGAAAAGTTGGGTTTAGTTTTTCCCCTCGAAGCATATGGAGTTTGCAACTTCTTGTGCAGCTGCCCAGCCCCATGGGTTTAGGAAGACCCTTGTGTTTGTGAGGCCTCTCAGGACCTGGCTCTGATCAGACAGAGAGAGGTGGTGGGACGAGAGCAGGGGCAGCAAGGACGGGGTGTCTGGGGGAGGCCTCTGCACATCTGTGCATAAAAGGAAATAAGACCCAGAGGCCTGAGCTGGGGCCCGAGAACCAGCACGTTGGGGTCTGCCATCAGGAGAACTTTCTACCCAGGCAGAGCCGATGGATACACAGAGGGCCAAGGAGCTTGTTGAATCTCTGAAGCTGCCCAGAGTTGTTGGACAGGCACCGTGCTGCAGGTACACTTGGGAAATCCATCTTGTACACAGACGCGTACTCAATCTGGGCACACCCTTTTGGATAGCTGTGTGCATTTGATCCAGGCACGTGTCTCTTGCGCCCAGGGAATTCAGCCATATCCTGTTCCTAATGGACATAATGCCCTGTCAGATCAGACCTTCCTTTGTGCCCTGGGAAATCAGAAGCCATCTCTGTCCTTTGTTGGTCCCCTGGCCTCTCCCTGGGGTCAAGGTGGGCTGTTCACACAGTGGGGGAAGCTCGTTTGTGGACTGGGGATCAGCATAAGAGAAGCTGGAATGTCTGCTGAGTGGTAAACCTTGGCACTGTCCACTGGCTCTAAACCTCTGGGCACAGTCCTGTGAGTGTGGGCACTGGGCTTTGGGGAGGGCTGCCTGTTCCCCGCTGCACTGATGAGAATGTCCCTTTCAGGGGAGAAATCAGCTGCGTGCGAATACCAACTGATGTTAACCACGTCCACTGGGGAATTGTGAGTGGAACTGAAAAGTTTTTCAACCAGAAGTCCCGTAAAGATCATCTAGCACTGTGGTCCCCAACCCCCAGGCCGGGGCCAGTACTGATCTGAGGCCTGTTAGGAAACAGGCCTGTGCATCAGGGCCTGAGCTCCGTACCACCCGCCTCCACCCATGACACCCCACCCTCCACCACCCCCAGTCCGTAGAAAAATTATCCTCCGTGAAACCGGTCCCTGGTGCCAAAAAGGTTGGGGACCACTGATCTAGCAGGATGGTGAGTGTCTGGCACTCATGTTGCCATTTTCCAGTCCTTCCCACAGCAGACATCATTAATTGGTCACAGTGCTCTCCCATTCCGTACCCTTGGCAGACATTGTTAATCGATCATGAACCCAAACATGGTCTCAGAATCTTTCTAAAAACAAAACCAAATAGTTTTAGGAAGTCACCACCTATCAGTTGGCAATGGCACCTTGAGGTGAAACTAATTGGCCACCCTCTGATCTTGCTTATTTCAATTATTTGACAGATGAAGAAACGAGGCCCCAAGAGGGGAAGTGACTTGTCCAAAATCACAGGACCAACAAGTGACAGCAGGACTAGAGCTTTAGCTTCCAGTTCATTCCGGTCTGGGATTCTAGCCTCCCACCCAGAAGTCCTCTCTCTGTGCTTGGCTGAGGAGGGCAGGAAGCTTCTGTGGCATCACCGAGAGCTCCCGGCGGGAGGGGTGGGGACCCGTTACCCTCCCTGGACAGAAGTCACCTATACAGAGCATAAGACTGCTCTCTAGTTCCCCGAAGGGTTGGTGGCAGCTCCCTCACAGGCTTGGCGGCTTTCTGGAGCTCTGCCCACACCTCCTGCCACTGCCACCCGCCTCTCGTGTAGCATAATAAACCCCAGCCCTGCCAGGGGCAGCGTCTGAGTCAGCTCACACCACCCGCATGACCGCTCGGAGCGGCATGCCTTGTTTTCCCGGGTATAAGGTGTCATGTCAGGGTGTGTTGGGGAGTCACCTCAGGGAGGCCTTGGAATGCGGTTGCTGCCTCTGCCACCTCCCTCCTCCTGTGGTCCTAGGCCCAAAGGTCTGACCTAGAAAACTCAGCTCTGCCCCCACCAGGCCCCCATCTACCCCCTTTGGATAACCGACGGGAAAGTTGGCTGGAATGTGTGCAGGGGCTCAGTGCCCCCCTCCAAACTGGAGAATGAAGGGAAGGAGGATCTTCGGTGGTGGCCAGGTGAGTGGTGTGTGTGTGGTGTGTGTGCTCTGTGAAGCTTCAGCCGTGACCAAGTCACTCTCTTCCTGCCGGAGTTTCAAGTCAATGCTGGCACTTCTGAATGAGCACCAGCTATGTGCCTGGCACCATGGGTGGTACTGGGGACCCTGAGGGGAAAAGTCGGGGTTGTCCTGGATGGAAGAGCCAGGGTGACCGCCTTGGCCTTCGAGGGAGCCGTCAGCTGGTGGAAGCATCGGGTCAGAATGCACTGAGTGGGTGCTGCCACAGGAAGCAAGTGGTCCAGGGTGTAGACCACCCTCATCAGGCCTGCATGCCGTGGGCATCCCATCTGGGGCCTGGAGGTCTCAGCATCCTGGTCCTTCTGCCCTCCCGCCCCACCCTCCCTGAGGTTTTGCTTTTGACTCTTATGGAACCAGGCATGTGGGACAGTCAGGGTGCGCTATGGGAATCTAGTCGTGGGCTTTTCTGAGGGAAGACAGAGATTGTTCCTCCCTTCGGGAGGTGACCTGCCTGGAGAGCTGCGTTGATTCCCCTCGTCAGCAACCTGCCAGCCCAGGCTGGACCTCCGCTCCCAGACGATTTTAGGAGCTGCCATCCCTGGGTCTCAGGAACGCTCGTTCAGATCAGACCATGGCAGGACTCATTGGAGAATTGGAGCTGTTTCCTTTATATCCTCAATTTAGCTGCAGCCAAGGAAAAAAGATTTTAGATCCCCCAGATACCTCCACAGAGGGATGACATCAGGCTCTCCAGAAGGGCTTGTGGGGTTCCTGGTGCCAAATTCCCAGCTTTCCAAGTGGGGCAGTATCTGGCTGCGTGGAAAGCTTGGGCTGTGTTATCAGACAGACTTATTTGGGTTTGTGCCCCGGCCCTACCCCTCCCCAGCTGTGTGCGCCTGGGCCATTACCTAACCTCTGAGTCCCCACCTTCTCATCTGCAAATTGGCTCTAATTGCAGAACCTGCTCCATGGAGTTGTGAGATTTTCAGGAGATAAGGCAAGAAACCTTGACCATGGAGCCTGGGGCAGCTGTGGGCATTATTATTATAAGATCATTGCTGCTGCCTCTGGCACTCCTGGAGAAGGGAAGGGGCTCCAGGTTTGTCCTGTGAGCACAGTGTCTGCCCAGCCTGGACCAGGGGAACATTTTTCTCAGCTACAAAAGGGTCGTGGGCACCTCCAAGCTGCAGTAAATCAATCCTCCGGGCCGGCCAGGAGACAGGCTCCAAAGCCAGCCAGGGTTTGGCTCCATCTGCTAATTACAGAGCCTTTATCTGCTGCTCGGCAGGACAAAGTGGCCAGTTCAGCCATGTGGGGACTCTGAGCTCAGTGCTGGCTGGGGGGCTAGGGAAGAGGCTAGGAATGGGGGTGGTCGCTGGGGCTAAATGGACAACATTCAGATGTACCTTTAAAAAAAACAAACCAAACAGGAAGCGTGAGGCTGGTGTTTGGGCTGGAGTTGAGATGCTGGCAGAGGGTGGCTGAGGTGTGACAAACCAGCCTTTCTTCCCGCTGAGACAGTACGGGCTGCGTCTCCCTCTCTGTCTCCGTCTCCGAAGGCAGCCCTGGTGAAGGCCGCCGGCCTGTCTCACTCCCCCAGGAGCCAGGCTTGTTTTGCCCCGGGATTCCCAGGGCTTCGCTCCTGTCCTGGAACCTTCCAAGGAGGAATCCTGTACCTACCTCCCAGTGTGCCTGCCCCTCCCTCCATCCAACACTGCGGTGGGGTGGGGACCACCACAGAAGAGGCTGGGCTAAGAAACCTGCCAGCGTTTTAAGAACATTGTGTAGGAGGACTCAAAAATGTGAGGTTCTATCCATTGCTTTATATATTTTTTGGTGCATACTGGGGAAAGACTGCCACTGCCTGAGTCTGGCAGCTGGGACACTTTGGGCTAGTTTGGAACACCTGAGTTTCTTGGCTGTGGCGTTGCGTCCAGGGTGGGGGAGGGTGGAGCCGTGGGTCTGTGCCCTGGCCGGGTATCCGAATCACCTGTGAGCCGGATTAAAAATGCATCCAGATCCCCTCTCCCCACCAGCCTCCTGAGTCTGTCTAGGGCCGGGCCCCTGCGTCTGGAGTTCCACCAGGCTCCACAAGTGATTCTGACCCAGACTTGACAACCATGGAGTCTTGAAGTGAGGAGACTCCTGGGCCTCGTGAGCTCCCTGTCCCGGCTGCAGACGGTGCCTGCAGGTGGCCTCAGTCCTGCCTTCTCCAGGCTACTTCTGCACACCTGGGCGCAGGCCCGGGAGGCCAAGGGCTTCCTTCACCTGTGCGCTTTCCCTTCAGCTCAGAAAGGGCCAGAAGGAAGAAAAGAGCCCAGGACAAGCCTTGGCTTCCTCCCCCGAGGCAGGGGAGGGTGAGGAACAGGGGACCCTGAGACTGGTGGGAATTCTCTGTAATGCAACTTGCATTAGCACGCGCTTTGTGTCATGCGCTGTCCCAGGCCCTTTTCGTCCTTACCTCTGGACTGCTCACGGCCCACCCTCTGGTGATGTGTAGACACCACCACTCTTCCCCGTTTTTTGAGGGGTGAGGGTACTGAGGTCCCATAAGGACCTCAAGGTCACACAGCAGAAAGGTGGAGGAGCCAGATTCAGACCGGGCAGTGTGGCTCCGGAATCCACGCACGAAACCCCTCCTCTCTGCTGCCACTTCCGTGCAGCTCCAACCCGGGCCAGAGCACTGCAGAGCCGGCCCGGGAGGCCCCATGCCACCGAGAGGACAGGGGTCCTTTTCCTCCCTTGCTGGGAAGCCAGGGCTGGCCAGCCTCTTCAGGTGGGCACTGCCCTGCCCAAGCTGGGTGGGGTTTAGGCTGGGCAGAGGCAGAGAGAAAGCATCTTGGATTTTTCCTGTTGCATTCTCTGTCTCTCCTCACTTTCTCTATTTATCTCTGTCTCTTGAGGGTCTCTGAGTCTCCCTGAGCCTCTCTGCGTGTGGCTCCGTTCCTGTGGCCTTTCTCCGAGCCTCCTTCCACTCCCTCGCATCTGCCTCTCTGGAGGCTTTTTCTCTCGCTCTGGTTCTGTCCATGTAGATCTGTGAGTCTGTCTCGCTGCAGGATGCTGGGAGAAGGGCAGGGCGGAAGCCTGCTCTGGTCTGTATGGGAGGCTCCAGCTGGGATGAGCGAAGGCAAAAGCCCTTACAGGGGAGGGGAGCTGCTTCCCCTTCTCAGGGGGGGTGTGGGGAAGGGGGTGCAGCTTTCCCCGCCAAGAGGGGCTCATGTACAGGCATTGCTTTTAGGGGAGACTGTCCTGCCATGGCTCTTTCCCCCTCCCAGGAAAGGTGACTACTTTCTCCCTCCCCTGGGCCATCTTGTGCCCGGAGCCCCCTACGTGTGCAAGGGGCTGGCGGTGGTCTCAGCCCTCAGCCATCCTACCCCCGAGAGTGGGGTTCAGGGCTGGGGGCGTGGAGGGCAGGAGCCTCGGGCTGGCTCCTCCCCCGTCCTCCCCTTCTCTGGCTGGACAGAGGGCTCGTCTGTCTGTTCCATTGCCTAATCCCTCCCCACTGCGTGCTGTCCCTCTAAGGCCACACCTGCCCCGCTGCTGTCCCTGCTAGAAATAGCTGCGCATGAGTATTTGTCCAGGAAAGGGAGTGGCTCTTGTAGGGTGAGGCTGGCCCCAAAATACCCCAGCAGCTGTCAGTGATCTGGGTCAGGTAGGCATCAGGAAGAGGTTTGGGGCAGGGTTGTGCTCTCCCTTGAATATCTTCTCTCAGTGAGCGGCGCTGACTCTGGTCCAACCCATTGCTTTCGGCTGGGGGCAGGGGAGTGAGCACCTGCTATGGGCAAGGCACTGTGTTCAGGGTGGGGCTGAGGGGGTGGAGACAGACGGAACATGAGCTGACCTGCTGGCTGATTACTTGTCCAAGTGGGCGTGCCTAATAGGCTGACCCTTCTAGGTGTCTGTGTAAGTCACACGTGTGCCTCCACCTTAGCGTGTCCAAACCCAGCTGCTGCCTGGACCCCTCCCCACATTCTCCCTCCCTCCTTCTTCCCCTTCCTCCCCCTCACTGCACCCTCTTCCTCCCCAGCAGACCCGCCCTCCTGACCTCTCCTGCGCCCCAGCGTTCTCAGCAGGACCCCCCTGCTCCAGCCTGCCCTGCCAGCTGCTTCTCGGCACTGCCGCCAGTCGGCTCTGCTTCTCTAGTGTTTATTTTTAATTATGAAAGTTTTCAATCCTACAGAAAATAATATAACAGGTGTCAGTGGACCCCTCGCCCAGATTTAACAAATGTTAACATTTTGCCACATTTGCTTCAGAGGCTTTTTTTAAAAAAGAAATAAAATAGTGCAGGTGTCTGATAAAGGCTAAACTCCCTCTCCCCTGCCTCGGGTCTGTGTGTAGGGGTGCTGGGACGTTTTCCTGAGGTGAACTGGAGGTGCGTCCAGGTCTGGAAAAGGCTGGGGCTCAGGAGAAGGCGCTCCAGGCAGGGGGTCCGCCAGAGTAAGGGGGTTGCAGGGCGAGGGTGGGCTTGGGGGGGCCTCTTGGGCATGCGCACAAGTGGGGTGGTGGCTGGGCTGGGCAAGACTGTTTCAGGCATGTACAGAGGTCAGTGTGAACGCTGCTTTGGTGGCCTCTGGGGTCTGGATTCCTGGTGGGCCTGCACGCAGGTGCCCCCGCAATCCCTGAGCAGCCAGCACCTGCTCTCCTTGTGCTTCCTCCTCCTGCACCTCATGCTCTGGGGGCAGCTGCCCCTGTTTGAGAGGAACCCACCACCTGGGTCAGCTGCCACCGGAGAAGCGCCCCACAGCTGGGCACCACTGTGGGCTGGAAGACAGTGAGCTCTGTGGAGGGATTTTTCCTGCTGCATTTCCCAGTTCCATGGCAGGAGGCAAGTCCCCACTGCCAGGAAAGCCTCGTTAATCGGAGCTGGCAGCAGCACTGGAAGCCGGGCTGGCGGTGGGTGCCCAGCCTCCCTGCGGGGGCTGCTTTACGAGGCTTCCCTGGCAACTCTGCCTGCGCTTTGGCTGCGGGGAGTTTTCTCTTCTTCCATCTGGGCTCCACCTGTCCTCCCCTTTGCCCAGTGTGAAGAAGCACTAGGAAGCCCTTCTCATTCCAGAAGACTCCTGTGAGAGGATGCCAGCTTCCAAGCCTGCAGACCTGTTGGGGGCACATGGGCTGCCTGGGTCAGCTGTTATGAGCACCTAAGGTGCCAAAGGACATTCGAACCCCAAACCTGGCCAGTCACATCTCATATCCAGCCCAGCAGCAAGCCGGCTCATCCTCTCAGACCCCCTCTGTTCTGTGGGCACCAGGCACAGTGCGGCCTCAGAGCCTTGTTCCCTCTGCCCACAACCCCCTCTGCCCAGGTCTCCAAGCAGCTGACTCCTGTACACTGGGTCTCAGTTCACGTGGCACCTCTCAGGGAATCAGCCCCCCAGCGTCACTTTGTCACATTCTGTTGTCTTGAAGACCCTTATCGCAGTCGATCATTATCTTATTCGTTAGTGGTTCCTTGTTTGCTGTCTCATCCCCTCCTCCCTCCCCCTCTCCCCAGAATCTCAGCTTTAGAAGAACAGGACCCTGCCTGCTCAATAGCTTGTTTTCCAGTGCCTAGAACGGTGCCTGCGCGGCCAGCTGGTGCTGAGTGTGGCCCTGCCGTCCTCCTCCTCCTCCACTCTGATGGCAAGTTCTGCTGGCTCCCACTCCTCCTGCGTGCCCATCTTTGCCTACAGGCTGGATTTGCTGTTGGGATTCATTTGGGAAGAACAATGGGGACTTCTCGAGTTTTAATGTGCACATGAACTACTTAGCAGTCTTGGCAAAGTACAGATTCTGATTCAGCAGGTCTGCCTGGGCTTGAGCTTTTGCTTTTCCATCAAACTCTCGGATGATGTCCATGCTGCTATTCTGCCTTGAGTAGCAGAAGGATAGAATGTCAGAAAGATAAATTCGAAGTCCCTATTCTCCATGCCTCTCTGATTTTTCTTCCCATCCAGTGTGATCTCTCTCCTGTAGCCCTTTCTCCTCATGGCCCTCTGTGACCACATGGGATTGGACCTGGTGAGTTTGGGCTCTTCGTGAGGAACACTGTTCCAGTACTTCCCAGAGCTGCCTGGGGATGGCGTGTGCTGCCTCAGAGGGGTGGCGGGTTCCCGTCATTGGAGATGTTCCTATAGCTTCAGTTGTCAGGTGTCAGGCGTGTTGATGCCTCTGTGGGGAGGAGGAGACCCCTCCCTACAATTCAACTTTGTGTCCCTGTGTGCTTTCTACAGACTTGTGAAACCAGGATCTCCAGTTGTGGCTCATTAACCTATGGGGACTTTTAAAGGTCATCTGGCAAGTCCTCCACCCTTCTCAGTCCTTCCTGGGGAAAGCAGGGCTTTCTAAATACTGTTCACGTGGTTTGGTAGATTGGGCGGTGGGAGGGGAGCCGGGGTTTGGCTCAGGCAATAGTTCAGTCATGTATGGAAATGTCATTCCTGACTCAGTTGGATCCAGGGATAGAGCCCTTAGGAAGGTTCTGCATTTTACATTGTCTTTAATTTTTCAGATGCTTCACCAGACCTTAACTGAGCTTCTTTGTGTTGGTTAGGATGGGCTAACTGCTGTGCAACAAACTCTCAGTTGCTCAATGTAATAAAGGCTTATTTTCTGTTCATGTCCCAGACCAAAACAAGTACCAGAGGGCTCTGCTCCAGGCAGTCATTCAGGAACTCAGACTCTCCCATCTGGTGACCCCATCCTGCAAGGATTTCTGGATCTATCTGTTAGGCAGGGAAGAGAAAATGTGGAGGATTGCAGGGAGACTTCATGGGTTATGCCCAGGCTCCATTGGTCAGGATTTCATCACATGACTGTACGTCCCAGCAAGGGAGGCTGGGAAATGTAGTCATGAGTCCAGTTAGGTTTTGGACACCCTGATGGACGGTGGGAATATCAAGGCACTGACATTGCTTCCAAGAAGCTCACAGACTTTTTCAGGGAAACAGGTGCATAAGTAACTAACTACAACGCAGTGTGGTAAGTGTTGTTCTAGAAGTGTGGCCAATCTGCAGAAACAAGGTAGAGAAGGGAGCTGTGGAACAGCATGTCATGCCTAGGGAGGACTGCAGGCAGGCCGTGTGGTGTGTGGGGACGTGCAAGCATGGCAGGGCGTGTGACTGGAGAGGTCAGCTGGGCATAGGTCATGGTGTCCTGTGGGTGGCAGAGCCAACAAAGGGCATGAAGCTGTAGATCAAACCATCAGCTGGGAGCAAGTTGCAGCAACATTGGAGACTGCTGCGTGCTTAGCCTGTGTTCAGAGAGGTTTCATGTGTGCTTTGGTCACTTATGCTGTGAAGTTTCTAACAAAGGAGGAAGGGGTGGCGGTGGAGAAGTGGCTCCCTGTGTCATCTGGTGCAGGCAATGCTCCTGGCCGGAATTTGCTGGGCCTGCTTGGACCCTGTGCCACTTGGGGTCCACCTGGCAGCATAGGGTCTCCATGGCGGCTTTAGTGTCTTTGAGGAAGCCTTCAGCACCCTTCCCTGAGTTTTAGGATGGCCTAGAGGCTGGTGCTGATCTGCAGCTGTAGGGCCACTCCCAGGCAGGGGAGCAGCAGGGTTGTGGGAGGTGAGGGCTCCGTGCTGACCAGGGCAAGGCCATGGGGAGAGCTTGACTCTGCCCGCTCAGCCCCAGCCTTTTGCTTTAGCCCGTTCTGTTGTTTTTCCTTTTGCACAAGACTCTGGGGGCAGGGGGTTCTGAGGCCTGTAAGTACCTTGCTTGACCCAATTGGAATAGATAAAAAACAAAATGGGGACTGGAGACGCTTGGAGAAGGGAAGGAGGAAGGCAAAGACGTTGGGTTGCAGTTTAGGAGCTTCTGTCCAGGAGGCCTGTCAGGGAGTGCGTTGGGGACCAGCTCTGGAATCTCATTGCCTGGAACCACAGCCCGGGCCTGGGACCACCGAGGATTTGTTTTGGCCTCATCTCTGCCCCAAAGTGCTGTCTCTTTGTCCCAAACTTTGGTCTGAATTTGATCCTGTGGTGGCCAGGGAACTTGGGGGACCACAGTTCTAGGCCATTCTAGGAGGATGAGAAGAATCTAGAAAAACTTGGGCTGGGATTGTGGCTTAGCCAGAAAGAAAAGGTTAAATCCTGTTGTTCCCTTTCCTTTCCTCTTCCCCCGCCTTCTTCAGGGCCTCTTGCTTTCTAAAAAAATTTTTGGATGGTCCTTGAAGGTCTGTGTGGAAAAGTGTCAGGCAGCTTTGGGGGGGAATCTGGAAAAGTTGGGAGGGGTCTCTGGCAAGGCTAGGCGATAGCTAGATGGACACCCCCAGGAGGAAACAAGGTGACCACAGCCAGGACCCTGCCAGAAAACACCCCGTTTGGGCACACCTCGTTCTGTGTGGGGAGCGTCACCGCCAGCACCCTGGGCTGGCGCCAGGATTCCTCTGGCCGTCTGTCCCACGCACAGATGTTTCTCTCACCACTCTCCGTCCTATGCACTGGCCAGATGTATCTTCCCGCAGTTCCACTTTCACAGTGTGCTCCTCTGCCCAGCGCCCTCCAGGGGCTCCCTGCGGCCCAGAGGAGGAAGTCCGCGTCCTTCCTCTCCGTCTCAGATGGTCCCTGCTGCCCTGCCCCACACAGCCCCCCTGCCCCAGCACCAGGCTCCCCCGTCCCAAGCACTTTCCTGGGGATAAAAGGGAGAGAAGCCAGCAAGCAGCGGGGCTGGCACATGGGGGCGTTAGGAGGACACTGGGGTGTGGCTCCAACTCCATAGTAGGAAGCCATGTCTTAGGCTGTGTGAATCCGGAGAGGCTCTATGTGTTCTGCCCGGAGCCAGGCTCAGAGCTGGCTGAACTCGGAATCTCTGTTCTGGTGCCCTTGGCCACTAGCTTCACAGATGATCAGCTACCCTGGCATCACACCCTTCCCTCCTGGCCAAGGGGAGCCGGAGTCACATGAGTGATCTTGTGCTGGGACAAAGCTCAAGATCCTTGGGAAGTGAAAGTCTCCGAAGACCTTTCAGCCGTTGGCAGTGAGGGCTGGGCGGGCTTGGCCAGCGGCCCCGAGCAGCTCCCCGAAAGCAGAAAGGGCTGGAGGAGTGCCTCAGAGATGGGAAAATACCCTCGGAGTCTCTTCACTTTAAAATTGGTGGCCCCGTTTATCAAGTACTTACAGTAACCCAACTGTATTTCCTCATTTCATCTACACACATGGGGTGCTGCTTTTACCTACACCCACTTTACTGATGAGAAATTGGGGTCACAGGTTAAGTGACTTGGCCAAGGTCACGTAGCCAGGGAAGAATAAGCTGGAATTCTGACTTCAGATCTCAAGCATTCCACTACTAACTAGGATACTAATAATGGTAAAGCAGTGCTATGAGAGGCGACTGTTTCTGATGGCTTCCTCCGTGCCTGGCCTGTGTTAAAGGGCTTTACATACTCATTTTCCCTTTTTTGTCTCACCAGCAGTCCCCAGGGAGCAGGAAAAAAGGCTTGAAGGCTTGACCCCATTTTACAGATGAGTAGACCGAGGTTCAGAGAAATAGGAATAATTAGGCCTGGCATTTGGCAGCACTTTCTTGCATGTCTCCTTGGATCTTCACAGCACCTGTAGAGACAGGCAAGGCAAGTATTTCGCCATGAGGCTGCTGCTACCCGAGTTGCCCAAGTTCTTGGCAGACTGGACCTGGAAGCCTCCCCTCCTGACTCCAGTCCAGTGCTCTGGCTCCTGCACGGAGGCCATGGGTCAGCGATGGGGGTGCGTGGAATGAGCCCACTGGGGTGGGCAGGGGAGGTGTGGGTGGGTAGCCAGCCTGCTTGGGCACTTTCTGGGCATCAGATAGAGGCTTGAGAAGGTTCCCCTGGGACAGTGTCGTCCTACACATTTTTTTCTCTTTACTCTTCGTGCATCTTGCTGCAGGTGTCGGGCTTTGAGCCCAGGCCCCGGCATGTTAAATGTAAAATGTGTCCTGGCCGGCCCCACGCATGCAGTGAGCTGCTGGAAACGCCAGAGGCCTCCTCCCCGAGCCCGGCCCACGCGCCGCAGCTGGGCGGCTCCCCTGGGGCCCCTGGATGCCCAGAGCCACGCCGGGCCCAGCCCCATCAGCCCTCACGGTCTCCTGCTGCCTCCCTGACCTCAGGGCTGTAGTGTCCTCAGCACTTTCCCTGCCATGAGGGACGCAGCCTGGTATCATAACAAGAGTGATGACGACAGTGGTGATACTAATAGCTAATGTGTATGGAGCACTTAGTGCCAGGCGCGGTGCCAAGCACTTTACACACATCATCTCATGTCATCCTCCCACCCTCCCGACCAGCAGGTCCTGTCCCTGTGCCCATTTTACAGAGGAGGAAACTGATTTGATTCCAGAGCTGCCTGGCTGTGTACCATTCATTATTATTATTCACATTTTCTAAGATGTCATGCAGGCACCGCTGTGAGTTCAGGGAGAGACTTTTGGTAGTATATGGGCAAATACTTAAAAGGTAAATAATTGTTTTGTTTTCATACGTGTTGGTATTATGGGTTGAGGTCTTAGGTGTCCCTCTCAAAATTCATCTGTTGAAGTTGTAATCTTCAGGACCTCAGAATGTGACCTTATCTGGAAATAGGGTTGTTGTTAATGTAATTAGTTAAGATGAAATCTTACTGGAGTAGGGTGGGTCCCTCATCCAATATGACTGGCGTCCCTATCAAAAGGGGAAATTTAGACACAGATACACACAGGGAGAACATCGTGTGGAAATGATGGCAGAGATCAAGGTGGTGCTTTTATCAAACAGGGAATGCCAAAGGTGGCTTACACGTCAGAAGCCAGAGGAGGGGCATGGAATAGGTTCTCCCTCAGCCCTCAGAGGGAACCAACCCTCAGACACCTAAAATCCAGAACTGTGAGACGATAGACTTATGTCATTTAGCCACTTAATCTGTGGTACTTTGTTACGGTGGCCCTAGCAAACTGATACAAGTCAAATACACACACACACACACACACACACACACACGATACACTTATGATTTGGAGATAGAGGAGGGCCACAAGCTAAGGAATATGGGTGGCCTCCAGAAGCTGAAAAAGTAAGGGAACAGACTCTCCCCTAGAGCTTCGGGAAGCAAACAGCTCGGCTGTCCCAGACCAGCCGCTGCAGACAGCAGTTTCACGAGTACGTGTCACTACTGCAGCTGGCATCTGGGGCGTGCTACCCGCCAGTCCCCTCCCCGAGGCTCCAACCAGCAGCCCATCCTCGAGATGAGTTCTGGAAATGACTTGTCCGTCTCATCACATTTCCGGTGATGTGTCACGATGCCCTATGGAGTGGCACATCGGGCATCTGCCCTTATTGAGCCCTGGTGCCAACTGTGTGGTCATCCTCAAATCACTGGAATAAATGATCAGGGGCCTCCACCCTGGATCCCACCACTTTCTGCGACATGTGGCAGCATTTCACGGAATTCCTGAACGCGTCGGTCGCTCCAATCCGGCTGCTTCATGTAGCAGTCCTCCATCCAGCACACTGCCAGGCCTCTGCACTTGCCGTTCCTCCCTCTGCGGTGCCTCGCTCCCTTTTCCCAGGCGTTCTTGTTTAAGGCCTGGCTCTAGTGTCTCTTCAGAGAAGTCCACCAGGCTTACTCCAGCCACACTGCTCTTGTCCTTTCCTGAACTCCCATTGCACGGCGTTTGTACCTCTCAGCAGGTCAACACTCGCCTACTGCTGCTGGGAAGATCCCTTGTGCCTGTGTGGGTGTCCCAGCGCCTAATCAGCTCATGGGTCATGACTTACACTCCTTCAAAATCCTGCTGATGCAGTGCGTGGAGTATCACAGGTGAAGGCTTGGCTGGGAAGGGATGTGAAGTAGGGAAGGCTTGCATGTTTTCCAGAAAATGCCCAGGGAAGGACTTTGGAACCTGGAGTGGGCTCTCTCTCAAAGTTGGGGTGTGTTCTGGCCCCCTGTGTCTTGGCTTCAGCATGATATGGGCCCACGTCCCAGAGACCAAACGCCTCCCAACGCAGGCAGCTCCTGGCCAGGGTGGGCGGGTCTTCTCTGCCTCTGTCTCTCTCCCTGGCTGTTCCTTCAGGGATACCAGGGGTGTCAGCTCTGCTCCCCGAAGTGCTGTGGTGATTTTGACAGGAGAGCTTGTGTCCCCCTTGTCCACCCATCCTCAACCTGGCCCTGTCCTGGAACTTTCTGAGCAATTGCCACGCTGCCCCTGTTTACAGAACACACGCACCCCAGCATCTTCTCTGGGTTCTCCTGTCTTCCCTGTGAGTAGCAGCACCTTCCCCTTGGCTAGACAGGAGGAGTGGCTTGCAAAGGGTCACTCAGTCAACTGCAGTGGCTTTGGATCCCAGGCTGCAGACTCATTTGCTCTGCCCAGTGCCCTGTGCCTGGCGGCACCTGGGGTGACGAGGAGCAGGGGAGAATTTTCATGAATACTCCTCAGGCAGAGGCCAACGTTGGCAAAGTGTTTGATATTGCTCTAAGCCCCAGCCCGTCCAGCACCTCTGTCCCTCTGTCCTCTCTGGACCATGCCCTTGCTCTGCTGGCTGTCCATACCGCAGAGCCTGGGGATCTCTCTCTCCCCCTCCTCCCCCCTTCCCTCTCCCTCCCTCCATCTCCCATTTCTTTCTCTCTTTTTGTTTTTAGTTTTTTTATTGTGGTAAAATATACAAAACTTAAAATTTACCATTTTAACCTTTTTTAAGTGTATAGTTCAGTGGCATTAAGTACATTCACAATGTTGTGCAACCATCACACTATGCTGCTCCAGAATTTTTTCATCTTATTTTCTCTTTTAAGGCCTCGTGTCTTATACCTTCTAGGGGTTAATTTCTTTTTAACAAGGGTATGAGAATCCTTCAAGGTCCAAAGGTGTGTACCTCTTGAGGATTCTCTTTAACTTTGTACATAACTTCATATTGGTTGTGAATACTGACAGTTTTATGTCTTTTTTCCAAGTCTTTACGTCTTTCATTTCTTTGTGTTAGTACCTTGGGCAAGGATCATTAATATAGTAATGGATAGACGTAGGTGATAGTGGGTAGTGTTTTGTTCCATTGTTTCATCATTGAACATTGTTTTGTGTAGATAAACATTTTCAGATTACAAAAGTTTACTCCATTTCTTGTTTGCTAAATTTTTAAAAATCATAAATGGATGCTAATTTTGTCAAATACTTTACATATATGAGAATGATCATATAGTTTTTATCCTTTATTTCATACTGTAGTAAATTACATTAATAGATCTAATGATGATCTTGTATCTTGGGTGAACTTTAATAGAAATATAACCCTAAGGGTGAAATTTCTGAATTCTTTATTCTTTTCATTGAATTTATTCCTTTGGTCTGTGATAGTCAAGAGGCCAGGGTCTGCAGCAGATTGCCTGAGTTTGAATCTCAGTTCCACACCTTGCTAGTTTGGGCAAATTATTTAACTTCTCTCTGTTTTTGGTTTCTTTCTCTGGAAAATAGACTAGTATTACCATCTACCTCAAAGGATAGATATGAGAATTAAATGAGACAGACCTTGTAACAATACTTAGTGCAGCCCCTAACACAAAGTAAGTTCTCAATAAATGTTATTTTACCATTAAACATTTATGTTTGAGAAACTACCTGACCCCATTTACCACATTGGAAGTCCTGTTTTACACCTGCTATCCTGACATAATTATTACTGGCCTCTCTTTCATTCTCAAACATTTCCCAGTTTGGATAAGAAAGTATTTGGTCATTTACTCATAGATAAAGAGACCTGTGTATTGTGTTTATTCTTTGTATTCTGTTTCTGTTCTTGAATATTGAGGACCTGGCTGGACTAATTCCTAACTGAGCATCCGTATTGTGAAACAGAATTGTGATTGGAGTCAAGGCCGAGGTTCTTCAAGACCTCCAGGTATCACAATCCTTGCACCTTCTCCAAAGCCTGTCAAATCCAACTTCATCCATCCTATAGTCCTAAGATCATTTGCAAACCTAACTTCCTGTCAAATTGGCTCGACAAGGGTGCCAAGACCATTCAAGGGCAAAGAGTGCTTCCTCTTGGGCAGTGAGATGAACTTGTACAACAGAGTAAATCACCAAAGACTACGAGAAGTACTTAAATAGAGAATACAGACCAGAAGTGCTTTGTGAATTCTAAGAAAGGAGGCATGACCTTCGGCTGGTCAAAGAAGGCTTCCTGGAGAAGGTGTCACTGTAAGGTCATCGAAGAACAGAAGGGAATGGGGGAAGTACATTTCAGGCCACGAGGGGTGAGTACTTTAAGAAAAGCCACACTTAGCATGACTGTTCCTCTCTTTCTCTGATGCTCACTGATGCGTCCCCAGCACTTAACACGTACTGCTGAGTCCTTACTAAGTAGGATGACAAATGAATTCTCAGCTGTCCCTTGATCCCTCATGGTCCTCACAGAGATTGGATGGACTTGTCTCTTTTTAAAGGGAATTTCTGGGTCAGAGAACCCATCAACTTCTTGTAGTAATGTTCCCTTTATTCCTGAGCTAGAAATGGTCACAAGGATGAAGGTTTGAGGATTGGGGCCCCAAAGCTGGAATGGCTGGGCACCCCACCCTCTCGGAAGGGTGAGGAGTCGGCCTCTTGGGTTACAGATGTGCCCCAGCTGGGCCGGGGTCCACCCTGTCTCCCCAGCGTTTACTGCTGCGGAGCCCTGCCCAGGCAGAGCTGCCGAGTCAGCTCTGGCCGGCAGCTCCCCGGAGCCGAGCTGTCCCGTATCTCTCACACCATCCACCCCTTAGATAAACAGCCTGGCGTCCTCCACGCACTGCGCAGAGGTTCTGATGTGGTTGCGAGGGCCATCAGCCAAACGCCTCTCTCTCTGCATCAAGGGCTCTGGCAGTGGGCCCTGCTCTTCTCCCAGCCCGCATCAGGCCCTTGCTGCAGGCACAGGAGAATCTACTTCCTGCCCGAAAAGGTGGCCGCAGCAGAACTCTCTGCTGGGCGGAGCCTTCCTTCCGCGCTGCCCACGCACCAGCTTCCTCCTCTGGTCAGGCCTGTTCCTGAGACAGCCCGTGTCAGCCTTGATTGTTTTATCTGTCCAACCCAGCCCCCCAAATTTGGCATCAACCAGATTACAGGAACCCACTTTGCAGCCTGCCTGGCCCCCCGGGAGGGGTGACATTTGTACTGTATATCACGCATGGCCCCAGATGTTTGTTCCGCCACCCACCACTCTGCCATATTGGGGGCTGAGACGCTGAACTGTGTAGTTTGGGGACCCCCCCACGCAGTTGGTGATGCAGAGTGAACTCAGCTGGTCCACCTTTATTTGGTTTGCTCTGGAGTCTGAGCCAGGGGACTTGCTTTCCTTGAAAGGGGACCTGTGGGCAGAGAAGACGTCACTGGCAGCGGGTCGGCCACTGGCTGTGGGGATGACTGAGGGGTGGAGTTGGGACGAGGTGACAGGTGTGGCTGGGCTTGGCACCTGAGGGCTAGGGGAGTGGGCCAGCTGGGGGCTATGGCTCTGGAGATGACCTGTTGACCCAGTACTCTCAGCAGGTGGGCTTGTCTTGGCCTCGTGGGGTGGGGGGCAGACTAAGCCCGAGGTGGGGGAAGAGGAGAATCAGTTACAGAAGGAAGAGGGGGGTGAGAGGCCACTGCAAAGCACCCCCAGGAGGCCCTTTGGAAGAAAACTCAACGCTACTTCCTTATTTGCGGAGCTATCAGATGACTCCTACCTTCCAGGAGGCACGCGAACCCACTGAGGGAATTTAGACTGCGCTTTGGCAAGGAAGGTGCAGGGAATGTGACTGTCACTCGGTCAAGACCGAGCTGGCTTACCTCCTCCAGGAAGCCTTCCCTGACCTCCTCCTCGAGCTCCCACAGGATCCTGTTCATCTGTCCTCACCATTTCCCATCACTCTGGAGTGTGCTTGTCTGTCTCCAGGACCAGATCTAAGGTCCACAAACTTCCTGGTGGCCATTAGGAATCTGCATTTCTAAGAATCCCCACCCCACCACCCTGTGCCAGGTGAATCAGGTGTGAATAGACTTCAAACTACACTATGAGAACCATTATGCTCTAGAGCAGTGCTGTCCAATAGAAATATGTGAGCCACAAGTGTAATCTTAAATTTTCTAGCAGCTGCTCAAAAACATACAAGGAAATAGGTGAAATTAATTTTTAAAGTATTTTTATTTATAACCTGATTTATCTAAAGTCTCATTTCAACATGCAATCAGTACAAAAAATTATTAATGAGTTAGTTTGCATTCTTTTCTTTTTTGTACTAAGTGTGTGAAACCCAGTGCACATTTTACATGTGTAGCACATCTCCATTTGGACAGGTCACATTTCAAGTGCTCAATAGCCACAAGTGGCTGGTGGCTACCATCTAGGACAGCACAGCTCTAGAGCTTTGCTACTAGGACAATGGCCCACAGACCAGCAACTTTTGCAACACCTGTGAGCTTGGGAGGAAGGCAGGGTCTCAGGCCCCTGCCCCGACCTACTGAGTCAGAGCCTGCACATTAACTGTCGCGAGGTGCTCGTGTGCATGCCGAAGGCGGGGAAGCAGGGCTCTGGAGCTAGATCGTGAGCTCCTTGATGTAAAGACTGCAATTCGGCTTATTTCTAGCACCTATCAGAGGGCCTGGCATCTAGAAGGCAAGTAGCAAATGTTTTTGGTGGAAAGGAATGAACATGTGAAACTGCCTGCCTCTGCCCGGTCTTCTCAGCATGTGTTCCCCATGCACTGCTGCTGAGAATCTCAGGCTCTTAGGTCTGGAAGGGAATGCTGGAATCAGAACATATGTGTGTCAGAGCTGGGGGAAATTTAAACTTTAGGTAGCCTAACTCCCTCAAGCCCCAGAGAGATACATTAATAGCAACATGGGTGAGGTCCCACAGCGTGTCAGGGCACAGCTTGTCAGCTTGTTTTGGAAGAGAGGTGGTTCAGATAAGGGCAGATCACCCTACACCTGGGCATGTTGCTGGGCCTCCCTTTCTCTCCAGACACCTCTATTTCTCTTTGCCAGGAGCCTTATGGATGCATTGCCCAGGGGCCTCGGGCCTGGCCTACATGTAGTAGTTATCCATCTATTTACTCTATTCATCTGGAAGAGATTTAAGGCACTTAAAAATATGTATAGGATACAACAAGATAAAACAGAAATTAGAGAACAATACGTTGGTATTAAGGAAGTGTGCGCAGACACATGGACGAGGATGTCCACCGTAGTATGATGTATAGTAGTGAAAAGTCAGAAACAACCTAACATCCAACAGTAGAGGAGTGAGTGAGTAAACTATGGCCCATCCAAACATTGAAAGTCTGTGTCCCAGTTAAGAACAGCAATATGGAAATATTCATTGACATGGAAGAATGTTCATTATGTAGTGCAAAAAGTATTGATAAGTTCATTTTATTTACGTGTGTGGAAGAATGCCTAGAAAGGACATATATCCCCAAATGTCACTTTTTCAGGGAGAGAGATTCACTGATTCTTATTCTCTTTTTAACTACCAACTGCTTCTGTAATTTCTAGTTTTTCCCCCCTCAGTGAACATGAATTGCTTATGTAATACAAAAATGAAATCTATAAAAATAGAATATGGGTGAAGAAAATGGGAAAAGGAGAAAATAGGAGTTCTTGTCTGTGTAGAATTTATTTGAAAATGTATTAATTAAAAAAAATCCTAAGTACAAGTTTATAGTCTTATGGCCCAGCAGCTGTATTTACATGAAGCAGGCAATTATGAAATGTTTGAGAGCTGAACTTACAACATTGAAAACTCATGAGCCAGCTTTTTAAAATCGTCCACTCAGGGAAGTGAAAGTTAATCATGGTACAGTCTCTGTCTTGTTTTGAATGGAATTCACCAATGACTTGCCCTTCATGTGTGAGATCTGAATGGCCTGGGTCTATTGGGTAAAGGTTGTGCAAGAGACAGTCCCAAAATCATGTGTTAGAGCTGGATGGATGGGGGGGGTGGATGGAAATACTCACACACACTCACACACACTGTAGCCTAGAACCATGCTATAGTTTGGACGTTTGTCCCCTAAACCTCATGTAAATTTGATCCCCGATGTTGCGGGTAGGCCTAATGGGAGGCGTGGGACATGGGGGCAGATCTCTCATGAGTGGCTTGGTGCCATCCCCATGGTAGCGAGTTCTCACTCTATTAGTTCCCGAGACGGCTGGTTGTTAAAAAGAGCCGGGCACCTCCCTGCCCTCTCTCTCTTGCTTCCTCTCTGGCATGCGATCTCTGCACACCCTGGCTCCCCCTCGCCTTCTGCCATGGGTGGAAGCTGCCTGGGGCTTTCCCCACATGCCCAGGCTTCCAGACAGCAGACTCGTGAGCCAAGAACCCTCTTTTCTGTGTAAATTGCCCAGCCTCAGGTATTCCTGTATCGCAACACAAACCACTTTGCACCACCTGCAGTGCTGATGCCTTGGTGCGGGTCACCTTCAGTGAGCTCCTGACTGGTCCCCCTGCTTCTGCCCTGTGGCCTGTTCGCTACACTGTGGCTAGAGCCGCCTTTTCAATGCACGAGTCAGATCGTCTCTCTACTCCGCTCAGAACCCTTCAGGACCTCCCCTTCAATCAGGGTAAACCCTGAGTTGGCCCGTCCTGCCTCTCAGATCTCATTGCCGGTCCCTCTGTCCCTGGCTCACGTCGGTCGCTCCAGCCACGCTGGCCCTTTCGAGCTTCTTGTACTTCCTGCTCCCCCTGCTTAGAACGTTGTCCCTCCATCGGGGCTTGCTTCCTCGCGTCCTGCGGGTCTCTGCTGAACTGCCGTCTGATCAGTAGGGCCTTACCACCGCGTGTAAAGTAACAACCCCTGTCCTGCCCCCGTACCTCATCCTACATCATTTTTCATCAAAGCACTGATCTCCCCTCACATGTGCCATGTATTTGTTTATTGCTTGTCTCCCTCTACTAGAATGTCAACTCCCTGAGGGCAGGGACTTTGTCTCTTCCTTCCATAGTGCCCAGTGCTCTACACAGGTGCTCGATAGGTATTTGAAGGGATGGAGGAATGAATGGACTTCAGATGTCAGTGTGAGAAAGGCTCCAAGCCTCGGTGGAGGTCACACAGCTGGGTGGCAGGGCCAGGGGCTGGCTCTGTCCACCTTGTCCCAGCTCCCGCCAGTGGCTCAGGAGGGAGATCTCCACACACAGGGGCCCTGGCCTGGTCCATCCTGTCTCCTGTGTGTTTTTCCAGTTTACACAGAGTTTTAGCCCAGAATAGCAGAAGAAAACACAGTTGTTCCTTCAGAACCCTGGAAACTCTTCCAGTAGGTCTGCCCCTGGAAAAACAGCAGCGATCTCAGGGTGGGAAGATAGGAAGTCGGGGAGGGGGTCTTCCAGCAGTGGGGGCAACGAGGTGGATTTGGTTTTGCAATTAAAATAACATCTGGGTCTGTTTCCACTGAGCGGTTCTGGAGGGTGGGTGGTCTGTCTAGAGCATCAGGGGGGACCTTCCCCATCCCAGCCCAGGAGAGTTCTGGCTGGCTGGTGGCTGAAGGATTCACCCTGCAGATGAAATATGAAAGAAACAGAGCCCAGAGAAGCCTCTGGAAACCCCACCTGCAGCCTGGCCTGAAAGCCTGCCGGTCCCTACCCCAGCCTTGTCTGGGGCATCCCTGGACACCTCCCCTGGCACCCCCACGCCGCCCTGAGATTGTTCAGACACCCCCTTTGATGCACAGAGAGCTCTGGCCTCCTCCCTCTCACGCCCCATGTGGTGTGTTAATCGTCTGTGAAATGAGGGATTTCAGGCATCACTCATCCGTGTGAGGACAGTGGGGCCCTGGAGCAGTGCAGTGGATGGGAAGGGACGATGAGGGCCATTCCCGTCTTCTGAATCCTGTCCCTCTGTCTGTCTGGCTTCTCAGATGCAGCTTTTGGATAAGTTTCCCATTGAAGGTGGCCAGAAGGACCCCAAGCAAAGGATCATCCCCTTCCTCCCAGGTAAGCTGTGGGTGGCCCTGCCAAGGGCATGGGGTCAATCTGGGAAAGGATGCTCCTTAGGCCAAGAAGAGGCTGGCGACCAAGCTGGACATTCTGGGTGGGGTGGACGTGGGAATCCGCATATTAACATTTCCCTGAGGGATTTGGAAGCCCCTGATTTTGAAGGCCACTGTCCTTCGAGCAGCTTCTCCCGCCATTGCAAGACCATCTCTGCTGGCCCCTGGCTTGTAGCTTCTGAAGAGTTTCACAGGCTCTGGGACTGTGGTTTCCTTTTCACAAAAAGCACAGAGAGACCAGGTTCTCCTATGAACGGATGAAGAGCTACAGGCTGACCTGTGTCCACTGACCCCCATTCTAATCACAGAGAACTTGAATTGAGCACACTCCCTGGTCTGATCTCGTCTCATCCCTGCGTCACCTTGCACAGCTGCGGCAGCTTGTAGCATTTGGAACATGTTTAAGGCAATTGGCTATGTTCTGTAATTTAGAGGAAAACTCCCCAGGTGGGTGAAAAACCTGTTATTACTATGATGTCTTCAGTTTGTGTAGAGATTTATAGCTTACGGACTGCTTTTTTATTTGTTATCGTCCACACATCTTCACACTGAGGCGTGTATTGTAATTTCCCCCTGAGGGATGAAGATGTTGGGGTTCAGAAAGGTTAAGTAACTGCCCATAAACGTGGCGGAGCTGAGGCGTGAACCCAGGCCTCCTGCTCCACAGCTGGCTCTGCCCTGAACCGCGTGGGCGATGCCGTCTCTGGGCGCTCCAGCACCCCTGCATTCCCCGGGGCAGCTCCCTCCATGTGGGCTTCCCCCGGGTTAATGCCGGCCTGGGGACAGCCCTCAGTCGGACCTTCGAGAAGAGCAGGGTCTGCGTTGCGATACCCCCAGCATGCTGCCAGCCATCGGTCGGCACCTACTTGTCGACTTGAAACAAACCTGGGGGCACCTCCCTCAGAGCCGGTTCCTTTCTGGAAGGTGCTTCTCACACTTCCCCCGTCCTCAGAAGCATTGATACATGCATGTGTATCCCGGCCTGTCCTCAGAGTCTTGTGCTATAGCTGGAGAGCATTAATTTAGCTGTAGAGAAGAGCCTGGGAATCCCACAGTCTGCGCAAGACCAGAACCAGTCAGTAGGGCGTCTGCCCTGGTGCTTCCTCCATTCCTGGCTGGGAGTTAAGGTGCGGTGACTTTCACGCCTTGCTTGGCTGTCTGCTGAGTCTTTGCCATGTCCAGCATCCAGGTTTGTAATATCCTTAGATGTGGCTGCAACACAGTCTATCATAGATGCTCTGCCCACGCAGAGCTGGGAGCCCAGCTAGGAGGCTGTGGGCACAAATGTCCCAGAGACAGCACGAGGCCATGGTGGCCTGGCCTTAGGGCATGAAGGTTGCCTGTTTGCTCAGGAAGAATGGGCTTCTCCCCTGTCCCCTCAGCCAGTCTCCAGGGAACAAGCGCCTTGTTACTATTCAGCAGGTGTCTACTGGGGCTCAGCCTGTGCCAAGCTGTTGGGTAGGGTGGCCCGGGCACCACAGAGTTGTCCCATCTTAGGGGACAACTTCTATACCCCTACTTCAGTCATCCATTGTCCATGGGCTGCCTCGTCCCACAGAGGGTGTGGGGTGTGGGCACAGTGGCTCCCGATGGCCAGGGCGTGGGTCTGAAGGGGGCAGCTGTGAGCCATTGGCAGACCACACTCCCAGCAGCTGAGGAGAGGAGGCTTAGCTGGGATAAGTTCTCTGGGCAGGGGACCTGTGGCATCTGCCCTGAGACCTAACACCAGCTTGAGGCTCTGCTTCTACCCCCTGCCCTTGGGGAGGATGTCTGAAGTCACCTGCTGTGTCCACAGGCTCATCCCTGGCAGCAGTGACTCCGCAGAACCTCAGAGAATCCAAGCACTCTTACAACCCCAGGAAGGGTCCGCCTTGGGAACAGCTCTGCCAGCCTTTGCCTCGCCTGAAATTTCAGAGCTAGGAAAACCAAAGGGGAAGAAGCAGAGAGCACCCATTTTTTTCCGGAAGGGTCTCAATTTTGTCTCCAGAGTTGCTGAGATGTGACCAGTATGTCTGCTGCCTGGATCTGGGGATGTGCTTGGAGCGTTAGCCCACCTGGCTGCAGGCTCGTGGCTGGAGACGCATACACGTTTGACTGGCTGGTGGAGGAATTGCGAGACGAGAGGGAGCCCGTGGCTTGGTTACACGCTCACTCGTCTCCCAGTCAAATCCTGGCAGAAAATCTTGTGCATGAGCATAAATCTTGGGATCTAGGACACAGGCTTGTGGTGTCTGGGGAGTGTATGGCCTGAGGTCAGGGTCAGTCTGTGGGTTTGAAAAGTGGTGTGTGCCCAGGGCTCCTGTGACCAAAGGCAGAGGCTCCATCCCTAGAGAAGCTGACCCCAGACAGTGCCCAGTGGCTCTTGGGGGACAGGTGGGTGTTGTGCAGTGGCGCTGGGGTAGAGAGTGGGGCTGGCGGGGAGAGGTCTGTGAGCTGGCCCAACAGGGTGCTAGATTGAGGGGGCCAGCACACCTGCAGACCCAGGGGTCTGGCATTTGCATATCAATCAAATCCCTCACGAAAGTTTATAGGGGAACTGCCCCTAAGAGGGCCCCCAGTTGTTTTCACCAGAGCTAGTACCTGCTTTTGTGGACCCTGGGGATGAGGAAGATGCAGTGTGCCTGGGACCACCAGTCTTGGTGAGGCCTGGCAGCCCATGGGAGGGGCAAGGAGAAGTTACGGACCCCAGGTGGGACTGGCAGTTCCCCAGCAAGGCAGCCCAAGAAAGAAATCTGACCTCTGAGCGGGAAGGTGTAGAGGGTTACTGCAGGGCCAGGATACCCTGGGGGTGGGGGGGGGGGGGCCGGGGGGGGGCGGGGGCAGGGGAAGGGGAGGGACTCCCTCCCAGCCTGCGCCTCCAACCCCACATTATGTGAGAGTGAGGGAGACACGCCCGTCTCTTGTGCTGACCTTTGTGGCCTCCCCTGGAGACAAGGCCCTTATCCACGCTTTTCATGTCCCTATCATGGGGCTAGACACAGTGTGTGTGCTGTGCTGAGACCGGTTGATTGTTCTCCCATATAGACAGACGCCTTTTACTGAACTGCTAGTGGGTGCCGGGCCAGGTACTCTGCAAACCTCCTCTCCAGCCCCACTGCAGGTGGCATCATGCCCATGTTACAGAGAAGTCAAACCACTCTCCACCCTCACTTCCTATCGTGCGCTGCATCTTTCCTTGGGTGGGGAGAAATCGCCACAGCTGCCTTGGCTAGACTCTGTCTTTGTCCCCACTTTCTTGCCTCCACCCCTCCCAGGTTAGGGACCCGAGAGGCTCTGCTTGAAACCGTGCAGCCGGCAGCTCAGCCCTCTCTCCAGCTGCCGGTGCTGTCTCATGCCACAGGAACACAGTTTGGGGTGGGGAGGTGGCCCGAACCTCAAGGGGAGTCAGGTGACCTTTAAGAGCTCTCTTATTCCATTGAGTGGCCAAGGTAACCAGCACTGAGTAATTGATTTTTTTTTTTTTTTGCAACTACACCATTTAGCTTATGATTATTTCAATGATTACAAATAAGACAGTCCCAAAGCTTTTAGAGCACTTGCATCCTTTAATTATGACTCTAACAAGATTGCCTATTTGGTTTTCTCAGTCCCAGCATTTTTAAAAACTTTTGATTTTGAAATAATTATAGACTCACGAGAGATTGCAAAAATACTAGGCACTCTGCACTCCTTCCCTGCAATTCCAGCACCATCCTGCAGGGCAGGTGGCATCATTCTCATTTTAAGGAGAGGTCAAATCACTTCCCACCACCCAGCACTTCCCTTGCAGCGGTAACATCTTATGTAACTACAGTGTGTTATCAAAACCAGGAAACTGGAGTGGACAGAGCTCAATTAACTAGACCACAGGCCTGAGCAATTGATTTTACTTTATGGAGGTGGAGAGTGCTATTAAACCAGCGGGCCAGCTGGTCTTTAGGAAGGAGGCAGCGGCTTGGTAACAGTCCATGGAAACTCCACTCCCGGGCCTGACCTCTTGGCATTCCCACCTCCAGCAAAAAGGCACCGGGGAAACTCGTTTTCCATGAAGGCGTATTTCTGAAGCCTTTGGTGTGAAGTCAGCTGTTTGGAACAAATCACATCATCTTTTAGGTGTCCTAAGGGGTATTCTATTTAAAGGCAGCATGTAATAAATCCTGTTGCAAAACAAAGAACTTTTTTAAAAGTAATTATTTCCCCGATTTACATATATTTTTTATAATTTGGGGCTTCTCCTGAGTTTGCTGGAAACAGGGCAGACCTGGCATTTGGACATTGACCTTAGTAGGAACAGCATTGTCAAGAACTGCTCACCATTGTTTTCATGGATGCTGGCAGAAAACACAAAACTCCTGGGTCAGAGATAAGACTTTATTATAGCTTAGTGACCAGCGAGAGCATCAGCACATTTCTGCCAGCCTCTGTTGCCTCCAGGTTCCATGGGGGTGACACAGTGGGCTCAGGTGAACACCTGCAGGTGCAGTGAGTTACATTATAGGAGAGGGGCCCAGATCTTAGGGAGCCCACATCTTTTATAATGGATAGCAAGCCATCCTGCACCCTTGCTTTGAAGGGAGACACTGTCAGTAGTCCAAGGCTACATGCAAATCTGCCGTGTGCTACAGAGCAAGACACCACGTCTGTCTTGTAAGGCTGTTTGCTGTGCAAACATCTTTGAAAAGATAACCCCAAACAAAAAGGCAGTTAGTGCCTTGTTTATAAGACTTACAGAAATATAGGAGACCCAGGGAGAATTGTTTCACAAGTGTATTGTGCTTTCTGGAGTCTCCTGCATTTGGAGAAGTAGGTGGAAATGAAGTTCTTTAGGACAGTGGACCAAGCATGGTAGTGTCAGCAGCCTCTCAGGGCAGCCTACTGTTTACGTGGAACTCTCTGCCTTGTTTTAAAAGACTATTGTGGAAAATCCATCTCCTGTTGCCCATCCTGGGATTGGAGTAGATTTCCTGTGTATCCTGAGTTCGCTGGCCCGAGGAGGCTCCCTGGGAGGAAATGGTCATTATGGAGTGAAGTAGAGTGTGTAGCTGCTGATGTAAAAAGCAAACAACTGCGACCAGGGACCGAGGGGCTTCAGAAGCCAGTCAGCGGAGCAGAAAGAGCTGAACTCACTGTGCAGAGGCTGTGCGAGGTCCCCTCCCACTCTGAGCCATCTGTGTCTCTGCGCTGGCTGGCACTGGGCCCCTGGGCTTCCAGAAAGCCCCCTCGTCCTAATAGCTGAGTCAGTCCCCCCGCAGCTATCCAGTTCCTGGGCTGATGAGTCATGGAGAAGTGAGGTTGCTTAGGGAGAAAAGTGAACCCATACCATAATCAAGGTAGGCGCTGCCAGCTTGCAGACGGCCTCATGACCTTACAAGCTTAGAGGGGTGTATTTTTAGACAGCAGGCATACTTGGTTCCTTTGTACCGGCTTGCCAGTTTACATACCGGCCCCTTAATGAAGAGGTAGCGTGGAGCCACTGTGTGGAGGGTGCTGGGTGAATTGCAAGCATGTTCTCTGTCCGGGGCCTTCCTCTCCTGGCCCCCAGAGCCCTGTGCAGCAGATCCGGTGTTTGTTCCAGCAGACAAGGAAGCAGGGGGAAGGGACGTCCTTAGCTAGGGCTGGCCCATGGCATGGGGGGGAGCTGGCCCCCTTCCTGGGCTGTAGGTGTCTCTCTCTGTCTCCGTCAGGCGCCAGCCTAAGCAAGCCCTTCCCAAAGGGCCTCGGAAGCTATGAGGGACACAGTGGCCCAGAGACACCGGCAGGGACTGCGACCCCCAAGGGAGAGGGGCCGAGAGGTTTCTGGGCCCCACTGGTGGCCTGGGATGGCAGGAGAAGACAAAGCTACGTGATGAGAAGGAAAAATAGGGTCTGCTGGTAATGCTGGGGTTTAAAAAAGGTTGACAAGATTACAGGCCAGAGAGGCATCGTGTGCTTTGCTCCAGCCTCCTCTGGAAGTGCTACGTCTTCTCTTGCTGTAATTACTGCTCCCCACCCCAAAAATCATCCTCCCACTCTGTAATCTGGGGCGGGTGGTTCTCAGGGCCTGCCGTCAGCAGCCAGCTCTGAACACGGTGTGGGAGAGCTGCGCGCATTCACTTCTGCCACAGGTATTTCTTGGGCACCTACTATGTGCCAGGCCCAGCCACTGGCACTGGTGATATGGCTGAGAACAAGGTAGGCCTGGTCGCTGTCCTCAGGAAGTTGACCTTCCAGTGGGGGAGTCAGAAGGCGGACAATGAATGGGCAATTTCCAGTAGGGGTAAGGTCACGTGGCTCAGGACATCTGAGATTAGGTGGTCAAGAAGGGCCTCTCTGCAGAGGTGACGTCTGAACTGAGCCAGCCAGGGGAAGACCAGGGCCCAGGGGTGCCAGGCTGAGGGGACAGCAAGAGCAGTAACCGGAGTGGGACCAAAGGTGTGTGTTTGAAGAACAGTAAGAAGCATGTGTAGCTAGTGGGGAGGGCTGTCACCCAGCGGGAGCTGGGCAGACAGGAGTTGTGGAACCAAGAGACTCCAGAGCGGGTCCCTGTGGCAAAGCCACCCACGAACGAGAGGGAGCAGGCCCCACACACGTGTGCGGGAGCTGTGCAATCTGGCCCGGTCACACGGCCAGGGTCCATTGCCTCACCTGTCAAATGGGTCCATCATGGTTTGGGGCGACTTTGCAAGCAGTTAAAAAAGTGTAGAGAGCACCAGGTGGGCTGTGATGGGAGAGGGCTGGTGCTGTGAGCCTACCACTGCTCACGGTGGCTCTGCCTCAGGACACAGATGTGGGGTTTCCTTTGCTCTGCGCCCTGCCTCCCCCCCCCCCCACCTCGGGCCCCGCCATTGCTGAGTCAGCTCTTCCCACTGAAGCCCGGGCTCGGCTGTGCTTCCTGCTGCTCCTTCCTGGCCCATGGTGACTCATGAATCGGCGAGGAGCTTGTTTCTGAAGAGCTGATGACCCGGATGGCTGCTCTGGGCTGGAAGATGGGGAGGGGGCTGAGCAGCCCCAGACCCAGCATCTGGTCACGTGGCAAGGTCACTAGCTTCACAGGCTCTCAGCTCCAAAGTGCCAGGTCTCGCTGGCCATGTGATCGATTTCTGTTTGAAAGGGCTCCGCAGGCTGGTGCGTGTCAGAGAGGCCGGGGGGCGAGCGAGGAGGTGGGAAGACCAGCTGGGGCTGGGCAAGGCAGGTGACAGGCCAGGGTGGCTTGGCCTCAAGTGGGCACTGGATGGAGGGAAGTGGACAGGTCTGAGATGTGTCTTAGAGGGATAGCAAGGAGGCCGGGCTGATGGATTGGAGGCGGGTGAAGGGTCAAGAATGATGATACCCTCCATTCTGTCCGGGCAGCCTTGGCCAAGACAGCAGAACCAGCGTTTCACGGTACCAGGGCCCCAACTGCTGCCCTGTGGCCTTCACCCCTGGGGGTAAAAGGGAACGACTTCCTTCCTGCTCCCTGAGATAGCCCAGGCTTTGGAGCGTATGAAAGATGCTTTGTGGGCAGCCTCCCTCCCCGCAGCCTGCAGGCACTGGGCACTCTGGCTTCTGGGTCCAGGTTTCGGGGGAGGTGGGGGTGGAGGGGGACACTGAGTTGCATTGAGAGGGAGCTCGGGCCCCTGCGCCTTCCCAGAAGGTGAGGGGCACTGGAGGTAAATCTCCACAGTGTCCCTGGCCTGATGCCCCCCACTGCTCTCCAAGGTCACCCCGACTGGACCCAGGCCCAGGGAAAGAGCCCCAAGCCAGAGCTCTTCCTGGGCAGGGCCTGAGCTGGCCCTTGGAGTCGCCCCCACGAACTGATGCCTCATTCATGCCGGGGCTGCCTGGGACCCCCCGTGGCACAGTGGTTCTATGCCCTGCAGACACCTCCTCCCCCGCCTCCACAGTTCCCGGGACTGACGTCCGATGAAGGGGCCCCGGATGCCAGGCCGCCAGCCTCCAGACCACAGTCGGAGGGGCCTGGCATGGCCTGAGGATGGAGTCTGTTCACGCGAACGTCCCTTCAGAAGGCAGGGGAGGAGGTGAAGGTGGAGGCTGGGGGCTGGCTGGCCCAGCCCGAGGGTCTCCACCCGTCGGGGGCAGACACCCCCCAGGCTCCAGTAGCCAAGCCGAGGCCACGAGAGGGAAGACAGCCATGTTCCTGTTTCTCCCCAGGCCAGAGCACCGGGGGCCAGATTTCAGCTTTGTAAGAACGAATTTGGGCAGATCTCAGGGAGAACGTCCAGGGTCAGGGAGACCTTCCAGAGCTGCGTCACCGTAGGAAGCTGTGAGGTGCCTCGGCTCTGTGAGCCCCAGAGTGTGGCGGTTCTGAGCACTCGCTTTGGGCTCCAACAGATGTGGGTTCACAGCTGGGCTTTCTACTTGTCTGACTCGAAACTCTGCTTTTTCTGTGACTGAGATGGGTAACTATTATATTTGGGCACTGGAGGACTTAGAGCCAGACAGACCTGGGGTTCAAATCCCAGCTCAACCTCTTAATAGCCCTGTGACCCTGGGCCAGTTTTACTCGGCGTTTCTGCATCTCGGCTGTAATCCTCATCTGTGAGATACTTCCTGCGGTTGGTTGTCAAGAGCGTCAAATGAAGTGTCATCTCTAAAGCACACAGTGACCACTCAGTACACGATGGCAATTTGCTGATTATTAGTATCGGGTTCCACGCAGAATGGTTGCTGTCTCTCTGGGGTAGTTTGAATGCAGCCTCCCAGAATCCTTTCCAGGAGTAAGGGCTCCTCCTAGGAGCACGGCCTCACGGTCTGGTGTGTTTTAAGGTTTGCTACCTGCTATCTGGTTCACAGATCAGCAGCTTGGATGTGATCTGGGAGCTCGTTGGAAATGCAGAGACTTGGCCTCACCCGAGACCTAGTAAGTCACAGTGTGCAGTTTAATAAGGTGCACAGGTGATTTGTATGCACGGTAAAGTTGGAGGAGCCATGCTTTAAGGTCCTTCAAAGCCCTTCTCTAGGATGTCTACTCTGTCTTTAGGACTTTCTTGGTGCTTATGTTCAGTCCCTTCACATAATATAAACCGGTGAAGCTGTGATGGTGAAGCCATTGCTAACCCGAAGTAGAAGCGCACATGGAGACACAGCTTCACGTACATAACCTGGGCCGCACATCCTTACACCTACCTGAGCCACCCGCCTGTCCCTGGTATGCGAGGGGAGGAGGTCATAGCAATCGCACAGCCCTCTGTGCCCCATCGCTGGCCTAACCAGTAGCATGCTCAGGCCCGGCCACACCCCCTCTCAGATGCACGTCAGAACATTCTCCCCTCCCTTCCAAGACGGGGGAAGTTTGGGGCCAAGGAGATGGCTACGGTTTTTATTTCACATGTCTCTCTGATTGGAGGTGGGGGAGACTGGCACATAAATCCTCTGTGGTTTTAAAGATAGCAGGGCATGAGAATGTCTGAAAGCCAGGTCTCCAGTCATGTTGTGCTGTTGGGAGGGAAACCCGCTCTTGTAAGGAGTCTCTGGCAAAAAATTTAAGTCAAAAAAATAATGTGAGATTTTAAAAGAGCATATTTTGCTCTTCTGTATAAAATAATTATTGCAGACCTAAGCTTTGAAATAGGGGAACCAAGGGAGGAGAACTGAGATGAGCGAGTGACTGGTAATCACTCCTGGACTCTTGTTTGTGATCTGAAAGATGAATTTACCAGTTGAATAGTTGGTGGTTGGTGAGGATGGCTTAAATAAGACCTATGTGGTTGGCAGAGCCGTTCTCGCGTAACAGAAAGACTTGCTCCCAAAAAGAGAGAACGTGGAACAGCCACTCGGTCCAGTGGCCCAGAGGTAGCTTTTTTGTTGAGTTGGCTTTAGGGGAAGAGTTGCAAACAGCTTCCTGAGGAACTGTGTGTGAGTCCTGGAATTTTTAACAGATTAAACTCTTGCAAAGGAGAGAAAATTTCTGCTTAAGGCATATAGCTACTGTATTAAGTGTATACTTTTGCCAGATACTGTGCAAAGTGCTTCATATGCTTATATTATCTCTTTTAATGACAACAACCCTACTTGCCCAAGGCTGCTTAGCTAGTATTATAAGAAGCGGAGTGGAGTATTCAAACCCAGGTCCACTTCCAAGTCCAGCTTCTTGACTGCTATTCGTTATGTCCTTGAACTGCTTGCCACAGAGTAGGAATGACCAAAGACATACTGCCTGGGGGTTAACAGTTAAGGTTTGGTGTAAAATAGTGGGTTTGTTGCCTGCATCAGGGTGTTTGCATTTCTTTAAACCTTGTTGCAAGTTTTGTATAATGTTTTTTTAAATATATCATTTAAAGGTTGATCATTTTTGTCCTTTTAATATAGTGTCACGTTCCTATGGTGAAGGCCTTGTCTAGATTACGTTATTTTCTGTTCTTTCACTCACCCTAACCAACTTAACCCGTCACCTGGTGGCAGATGCTAGAATTGCAGGCATAGTGCCTAGAGAGAGAACTGAATTCTGGAAAGCCAGCTTTGGAAGCCCAAACCCAGAAAGTAACCATGTAGTGACAATCATTTGATACTATCTCCTAAACCACAATTCAACAGGGGAATGAAAATGAGAGGGAAAAAGTCCCACTTTATCTTTCTATGTGACACTAAAACCAGGAAGGTTTCATTTAGGGGACCAAATAGAACCTTAGGAAATGTCACATGGTTTTTTAATTGTTCATTCCTAAAATTTGGTGCGGGAGGAATTCTGCACCCAGGGCCTGCATTGCTGTTCCTAGTTTCTTTTGCTGTGCCTGACAGCACCTGCTCCAACGTTGGGAGGGTCTCCTGTGCACTGTAACAGATTTCTATTCATTCATCCGGTGTCCTCCATAAGGGCAGGTCATAGCCTCCTCTGAGCCCGAGTTTCCCCATCTGTGAAATACAAAGATTGAACTTGATACTGTCTAGGTTTCTCATAGTCCCAGCATTTTATGATCTAATAGCTATCAAGCCCAAAGGAATAAATGCCTAATGATGGCATGTCAGGCAAAGGAGAAAACATTTTAGGAGAACGGGGGTCTTCTAGGCCTGCCTCAGATCCCACCATCCTGGCAGAATGTGGCTGCCTCTGTATAAGGCCAGCCTTGTGCCCTTCCCTACCCCTTGTCCCCACCCCCCCGTTTCCTTTGAAAGGTGTAGAAAGCCCCCTTGTCTGCAGTGTTTCCCTGCAAAGGGCTCCTGCTGAAAGACTGCACACACAGCCAAGACTTTGACCTTCACCTTTGCCCCTGACTTACTTGGTGAAAAAGAGTTCTTATCCTCCCCTCTCTATGTTTGGGGAGGCAGGGAATCAGCTAGGGTTAGCAGGAATTCAATGAAAATATAAATAGAAATGTGGTCTATAAATAACAGTGCCCCAAAATATCGGGAGGCGTGAATCCCGGCCGGGCAGCAGACAGTCACACATCACGAAGGCCTCACAGTGAGTTTGGGTTATTCCAACAGTGGTGTCTCTTGGGATGCTTCCTACTTGCTGGTGCTGCCTAGAGAAACCCTTTCTTTTTCTGGGCTCTAGAAAAGCCCTCCTTGTTGCCTCCCTCGCACCCATCTCTTGCTAACCCTTCTTTAACGCCACCTGGAATCGGACCTGGCGTTTAGTCCCAGCAGTATGTGACTTGGGGAAATTGAGAAGATATCTTTGAACTTCAGTTTCTTCATCAGTGGTCATGAGGATTTTAAAAGCTGGAGTATTTGAAGAGCAAGAACTATGTCTTATTTTATCTTGGTTAAGAGGGTAGGGTGTAGGGCCATATTGTTTGGGTTCAGATCTCCATACTGCCCCATATTAGCTGTTTGGCCTTGGGAAAATTACTTAACCTCTCTGCACTTAAATTTCCTTGTTAAATGGGAAGAATAAGTGTATCTACATTGTTGGGCTGTTGTGAGAAATAAGTTAGTTAATATTTATAAAGTGCTTAAAACAGTGCCTGGCACATAGTAGACATATAGAAAGGTTTATTAAAGAAACAAATCTACATATCTTCTGTGCCTAGGGCATTACCTGGCACATAATAGCTGCTCGACAAATGTGTACATGAATGACTGAATGAGTACCAGACCTGCCTATCCTGCAGTCTGCAGAGGTAATTCAGTAGGACTACGCATGATTCTTTCTAAGCCACAAAATGCTATACAAGTGAAAGTGGGAGTATTATTCTTGCCTACTGGGGGGACAGTTTGGCAGGGGTTAAAGGTAGATTCCCTCATTATCCCCGTTTATCTTCTCTGCCTGGCATACTCTGCATTTTGTTGGCCTGGGAGAAATGCCTGGTGCTGAGGCAGCTTGGTGGGTAGATGGAGTCCCTTTCCCACCGCAGTGTTCTACAGCAGCGCCAGTCTCTCTGTGTGGCCCAACACCCCTCAACCCTCCTTAGCATTAGGCCCACATTGTGGGTGGCGCTGACAAAGTTGTTCCCAGGCAAAGCAAAGCAAGCTCTTTAGCAGACAAATAATTGACCGTGTAGCATTTTGCTAATGCAAATTTTAAACATAAATAAAAGAAACAAAGAAAAGAAAGCCCATGCCTCTGAAAGGACAAGGTAGAAAGAACACTGAACCTGGGTTCTAGGTCCAGGTCTGTCTGCACTTACCTGTGCGGTAAGGACTGTCCCAGCTGCTCTCTGAGCCTCTCAGCAGAGCTGGCAGGTGTTAGATTAGCTCAGTAATTCTCAGCCTCACAGGTACATGAGACTCACTCAGGGGGCTTATTAAAAATACAGACTCCCACCCTGCCCCTCTCCCCTTCCATTCTAATTCAGAGGATGCGGCAGATCTCAGGAATTTGCATTTGTAAGGAATACCTCAGATATCTCTGATTCAGGTAACCCAGGGACCCTGCCCTCTCCTGAGCACTGCTAGGCCCAGTATGCTGTATGTAGTGCTAATTACCTGCATAACAATTGCCCCCCAGATTTAGCAGCTTAAAACAATAAAAATTTATTATCTCAACACAGTTTCTATGGGCCAACAATACAGAGACCACTTAACTAGATGGTTTTGAGTCAGAATCTCTCATGAGGCTGTGGACAAGATGAGAGCTGAAGGCTCACCTGGAGTTGAAGGACCCACCTACATGGTGGCTTGCTCCGGGCTGGCACATTGGCTCTGGCTATTGGCAGGAGGCCTCGGTTCTTTGCCGTGTTGATCTCCATAGGGTTGCTTGAGTCTCCTTACAACACGGAAGCTGGCTTCCCTCAGTCAATACCCAAGAGAGAGATCAGCGAGGAGGTCACCATGTCTTTTGTAATCTAGCCTTATAAGTCACACCATTATTTCCACAATGTCCAACTGGTTCCACAGGTCAGCCCTACTGGGTGTGGGAGGGGACACAGAGGCAAGTGTCACTGGGGCCATCTTGGAGGCTGACTTCCATGGGCTCCTTTGAGTCCTCAGGTCTATGAAAGAGTGGCAGTGAGTGGCAGCTCTTGTTGTTGGGTTAGGATTTGGGTAGAAATCGGAGGTAGGAAAGACAGCCAAGGCAGAGCCCCTAGCAGACACGAACTGCAAGTACAGAAGCCACAACATCCACCCCAGAACCAGGCTGCAGCCCAAGTGCCCTTCTGAGGCCAACCTGGCTGCTAATGTGCTATGAGAAGTGGTCAAGGCATGGCCCTCTCTGAACTTAGCTCTGACCTCAGAAAGTAAGGGGGCTGGATGAGGTGACTTTTGGGGTCTCCTGGTTTACACCCCATGATGTGCTGTGGTAGGTAGACACTGGTGAGCCCATGAGTTTGAGCTTATGTTGGATGTGCCCAGCCAATGACTTGGCCCAGGTTGCTCCCCCAGCCCCTGAGCCCTGGGGCTAAGACTGGGTCTGAAGGTGCTTGTGTCCCCTCAGGTAAAAATTGTGGCCCTCAACCTTAAAGATTCAGGAACTCTCAGGTATTTCTGAATATACCCAACGTTAGTGGCTTCAGTTGGCTCTGTGTGGCCGTGGGATCAAACCCCTGCAACCCATTCAGTCTCTTCTGGCACCACTCGTTACCCGCACCCCAGGAACCTCCCAGCATACCCCCAATGCACACACGCCACTTTCCAGACACACCGAGCTGACTTCAGCTTCTCAGATGTGCCTGGTCTCGTCCGTCTCTGGACCTTTGCTCAGGCTCCGTCCCCCGCCGGGAATATTCTTCCCATGTCCCTCTGCCTGGCTCATCCCACCACTTCTTCAGGCCTGTCTCCCTTCCGTGTGTCCCCATCGTAACTGACCCATCGCAGCACATGCCCACATGCTGTGTCCTCTGCGAGGGCAGGGACCGTGTCTGTATTGGTCCCTGTCACATCCCAACCCCCAGTGCAGTGCCAGCATTTGAGAGGGGGTGAATGAATGATGTGTGCTGACCCTACTCATGGGGTCAGGGTAAGGTTGAGATTCCCCCCAGGGAAAGCAGGCCAAGGGGATACAGGGAAAGGAGGGAATGTAACAAAATAGTCAAGAGCCTACGCACTTTCAGTCTGTTTATTTTATTTTATGTTTCTGAGACACGGTCTCGCCCTGTTGCCTGGGCTGGGGTACAGTGGCATCATCTTAGCTCACTGCAACCTCAAACTCCTAGGCTTGAGCAATCCTCTTGCTTTAGCCTCCCAAGTAGCTGGGACTTGGTGCATGCCAAGGTGCATGCCACCATGCCCAGCTAATTTTTCTGTTGTTGGTAGAGATGGGATCTTGCTATTGCCCAGGCTGGTCTCAAACTCCTGATCTCAAGCAATCCTCCCACCTTGGCCTCCCAAAGTGGTAGGATTACAGGTGGGAGCTATTGTGCCCAGCCTTCAGTCTGTCTAAAGAAAGAGACCGTGGCTTGTGAAATCCCAGCTCCACCACTTACTAGCTGTGTGACCTTCGGTAGGTCACTTAACTTTCCTGACCTTCAGTTTACCCGTCTGTAAAATAGGAATAATAGTACCCAGTACCTAGATCGTAGGTTGTTGTAAAGATCAGAAAACATCATGAATGCAAAGGACATGCCACAGTACTTGGCACGTACTGAGTGCTCAGTGAATGTTGTGTCTCATTAATATCAGCAGCAGCCTTGCGGGAGGGGGTGGAACCACAGAAAATGTTGGTGGGAGGTTGCTAAAGATTGCTGTCTGGCTCAGTTCTGCCAATGGAACCAAAGCTCAGGAAAAGCAGGCTTTGGGGAACAGTGTTCATCCCAGGAGAGCCAGGCAGACTCCCCTGTGGTTGGCCGGTGTGGCCTGTGGTTTTGGGGTCCTTGCCCGTTGGCCTCTGCATCCTGGGGGTTTTGCTCTGCCTCAGAGCATCCGAATGAACAGGCTCCTTTTAGCACCATTGCCCTGAACCAGGCAGGACTGCCGTCTGCCTGCCCCTCGGCCTCCTCATCCCGCAGGGCCTTTCTGTTGTGCGTCTCTGAGCCCTGGACCCCTCGCTCAGCCCCCCACGCCGTGGGCCATGCTTCAGGGAGAGGCTGCTGGGAAGCTCTGCCCAGCGCCCACCGTCCCCTTTCCGGAGGGCAGCCTCCCCTGGAGGGGAGGGCCCAGGCCGCACAGGCTGAATGGAGCCCTTTATTCCCGGGCTCCCTCAGGGAGGGAGCTTCGCCACTGCCCGCCACACCCGCCACACCCACGCCCACACGGAGTGGGGACAGCTTGGCCCTGCTGCCGGCCTCTGAGTTAACCACGCTGTCTGGCCCCCGCTCTGTCTGGGTCCCGGAGGGCGAGTCCACCCCTTGCCCCAGCCCCAGCCCCAGCCCCACGTGGAGGCAGTGGTCCCCAGTGTGGGGGGGGACATTGTATCACCATCCAGCACGTGGCAGTCGGGGCCCTGTGTGCCAGTCCTTGTGCTGGGCCTGAGGGTACGTCAGTGGGCTTCACTGGCTGCAAGAAGCTTGTATTCTACGCTAAGGGAATCATAGACCATTATAAATGGTGGTAAATTCTGGAATGGAAACAGTCAAGGCCTGGGAGAGAGAGAGAGAGCCCTCTTTTACTCTGCGTGGCCTGCGAAGGCCGAGATGAGGTGACATTTACACCAAGATCTGAAGAATGGACAGCATTAGCCGTGCACAGGGCAGCAGGAGTGGTGTTCCAGGAAAGGGGACAGCGTGACACGGCCCCAGGTGGGAAGGAGCAGGGTGCGTTTGTGGTGTGAGGGGCGAGTGTTGGGAGACAGGTGGGAGAAGGAGGCTGCAGCCAGACCTTGCCCGGCCCCACAGGCCCTGGAAGCGGGTTTAGATTCTGTTCTCCGTGCCCTGGGAAGTCACTGAAAGGTTTAAGCAAGGGTTACTTTTTAAGAATCCAGATAGACAAACGTCACCGTAGCATACCTTTGGGCAACTGGCCAAATATGGAGGGACTTGGCCTCACCCTTCTCTGTAACAACTGTCCTGTGTACCCAGCACCGCGTGCCACGTGCTCTTTCTACTCCATGTTCCAGCCCTCCGATCCCATTTGGCCTATGAGAAAACTGAAGTGCAGAAAAGATAATGTTCCCAGGACACAGTGGTCTACCCACTCTGCAGCCCACGCTCTGATCCCACTGCCTCCAGCTGAGTGGTCTTAGATTTTATTTTATTTATTTATTTATTTATTTGTTTATTTATTTTTAAGACACAGTCTTGCCGTGTTCCTCAGGCTAGAGTGCCATGGCATCATCATAGCTCACTGTAACCTCAAACTCCTGGGCTATAGGGATCCTCCTGCCTCAGCCTCCTGAGTAGCTGGGACTACAGGTGTGTGCCACCACACCTGGCTAATTTTTTCTATTTTTTTAGTTGCCCCGCTAATTTCTTTCTACTTTTAGTAGAGACGGGGGCGGGAGGGGTGGTCTCACTCTTGCTGAGGCTAGTCTCGAACTCCTGACCTCAAGCGATCCTCCCACCTCGGCCTCCCTGAGTGCTAGGATTACACGCGTGATCCACCACGCCCGGTCAGTCTTCGATTTTAGTTTTTTGGAAACCTTTGCGCTGGATCAAGAATAGAAAATGTGGCTGGGTGTGGATGGTGGGAGCAGACCAGTGTGACTGTGGCGGTGAAGGCCAGTGGTCCGTGGGCCCCCACCTTTGCCACTGTGGCACACGGGTTTACCAAGCACCTTCCAGGCTGTGTTCAGCCCTGTCCGAGCTTGGCTCTGAGTGAGACCACAGCCTGTGCCCTAAGGACCCCCAGTGGCACCCAGGTGGCATTTGTCTTGGCTTAGCCACTTTAAGTATTGTTAATATTTGATCATAAAGTCCTCTCCTTTTCCTGGGGCCAAAGGCCGCCTGGAGGTCAGCTGCCAAGCTCTGTATGCCTCCCAGAGTCAGGCTGGGGCAGCCCATGTGCCCTGCCAGCCCACTGTGCCATTCGGCCAGCATCATTCTTTGATTTGATATCGATAGGGAATCCAGATGCTGGCTACCTTATCAGCAATCCCTAAGCCTGGGACCACTCTTGTCTAGCAGCCTGTAATCCAAAGCAAAATCTTATAACTAATAAAATATCTCCTGTCTAGGTCAGGGCTGAAGACTAACCTGTACAAATTTTCCAAAGCAAGGAACAACAAATAGGCAAATTCAGGAGTTTTGTTTCTGTTTACAGTGTTCTTCCCAAAGCAAACCCTACAGGTAAGCATTTGCCCCTTGTTTGTTACAATTCATAAATCAAAAGTGTGTTCATATTTCACAAAAAAGGGATCTCACCCCAGGGATCATGACTCACTATAGACTTAAATTTGCTGCAACTTGAGTCAAGTCATAAAACATATGTTTTTAAATAAGGCTTGACAAAACAAAAGTAGATATAGCTAAAATCAATGACTATATTAATGCCCCTTCTCTCTAGTAGATATCGCCCGGTCATTCTAGAATTCTAACATCCATATAAGTACAGAAATACTCACAAACCCCACCCAGTCTTCTAGAATCTATTCTGGCACAGCAAAGGTCTTCTGGGGTTTGGGCGAGGCTCATGTTTCTTGATCTGGGTACTAGTTAGTTACATAGGTGGGTTTGATGTTTGAAAATTCATCGAGTTGTACGCATGTATATGCACTTTTCTGTGTGTATATTATATGTCAATAGAAAGTTTGTTGTAACCCCAGAGCTTTGGGAGGCTGAGGTGGGAACATCACTTAAGACCAGGAGTTCAAGACCAGCCTGGGCAACATAGCCAGATCCTGTTTCTTAAAAAAAAAAAGAGAGAGAGAGAGAGTGTGTTTTGTTTTTAAGAAAAAGAAAGAAAGAAATTGTTCTTGGCCCACAGCTCTACAAAGCTGCTCCAAGAGCCTTCAATTCCATTTGGTTCAGCAAAGATGTAGCAATACCTCTGCTGGGCCTGGGGCCAGGTGCTCATCTCTGGCAAACGCCCATAAATCCCAGCTGACCTGCCTGGGGATGAGGGAAAGAAAGATGTTGTTCCTTTCAGCCTGGCTCTCTGTGCTGGGTATGGGAACCTCCATACCAGAATTTGGGAGCTCATTCTTCCCTCCTCGGTGCACTGAAGCTTCCCGTAAGCATGCTGTGGCTGCGGGAGACTTAAGGTTTCGATCTATGGTGAAACCCTGTGGATTTTTGCAAGTGTGTTTCCCTGAGTGTATGGGAGGGGGGCGGGGAGTGCTGGAATGGGGAGACGCACCTGCATGAGTCACCCGAGAATGCCCCAGGTGGGTGGGTCAATGAACCATCAGCTGCCTCACCGTGGTGTCACGTCCTCCACACTTTGGATTGGGTGGGTGGAGACGTGTCCTTCAGAGGAGAAACAGGAGCTCTGGGGGGCACACAGGTGTGTTCATGGGTTGGTGAATGAGGAGAGGTTGCTGCAGGCTGAGAGGAGTTCGTGTCTGGCCTTGGAGGGGAAGACGGGTTGGTAGACAGGGTACCTGAGGAACGCGTGGTGCTTGGGTTCCACGTGGCCAGCAAGGAGACAGGTGGGGCCAGGTTGTACCCCCACTCTACCTACCTGACCTGAAATTGTCAACTAATAAGCGATCCCATTTGCTCAACATTTATTATGGGCTGTGCTCTGTGTTTTATGCTTTTCATTGACTCCTCACAATAATTCTTTGGGTTAAGCATTACTGTCCCATTTTGCAGTTTGAGGAAACTAAGATTCAAATGGTTTGTAACTTGTCCCATGTCACATAACAGTAAATGGCAGAGCCAGATCTCCTAGTCAGGACTTGCCTGATGACAAGAAATAGACCCATCTCAATCTGGCTTGAGAAAAAAGGGGAAATGTATTGGTTCACATAACTGAAAAGCAGGAGTCATGGTTTCAGGCATAGCTGGATCTGGGTGACCACATCCGTGTCTGTCACACTCTCAGCTTTGCTTTCTTTTCTGTTGATTTCATTCTCAGACAGGCTTCCCCCAAATGGTGACAGAGATACACAAAGATGCTCCCTAGAAGTTTGGGGCTTACAGGTTATGAGTTAGCAGTAGTCGTGGAAAGGAAGCACTTCTCTTCTGGTCGTCCCAGCAAAGTCCCAGGCTGAGTCTTACTAGACTGACTTGGGTCACATGCCCATGGCTGGACTCTACTGGCCGATTACCCCTGGAGTGTGGGGTGGGACCAGCCCCACTGAAATCACATGGACTGAGAATGAAGGAGAGCTTGTTCCCCAAAAGAAAATTAGGGCACTGTAATAAAAATAAAGGCTGGCAGGCAAAACCTGCCAATGCCTTCCATGCTAGACTTTAAGCCAGAGGCAGGGCCTTGGCATGGATCTAAACGAGAGACTCGTGGGAGCCAGAACTCAGGGCGTGGAGTCAGGACCCCCTGGGCTGTGGACTTTTCCCCACAGGCTCCATGGAGGAGGCAGCATGGAGCTCGAGCCTTAAGGGCAGGAAGGGATTTGGGTGGGCAAGTCCAAGGACACTTAGAGTAAAAGCAAACTCCTTTCTGCGGCTGTGGGCTCCTACACAGCCTCTCTTCTACCTTCCAGCACTTCCGGGTCTTTCTGCCTCAGGGCCTTTGCTGTGCGTTCCCTCTGGCTGAGCCCTCTTGCCCGTGAGCTTTGCACAACTGGCTTCTTCTCCTCCTCCAAGTCTCTGCCGGACCCCAGAGAGACTTCCCTGAGTACTGTCTGAACCCTCCCTCCCTCCAGGCACCCCTCTTCACATTACCCTGTTTGATTCTCTTTACAGAGGTGGAAGGAGACATGGAAGTGTAACCAAACCCCTCACTAGATCTGAAAATGCACACTGTCTCCCTCCCCTGCACACCTGCTCCCCAGTTAGAGCGTAAACACCTTGAGAGCACGGCCCTTGTCCATCTTGCTCACTGCAGTGCTCCCGGCCCCTGGGGCAGAGCCCAGCACATCAGGCCTCCATCAGGACAGTGCTGGGTAGATTGATGGAAGGAAGGATGGAAGGAAGGAAGGAAGAAATAATGGCATTCCAGGCAGCAGAAAAGGCAGGGAAGAGGGAGTTACGCGTGCACTCATAGACCCTGTGAATCTCGAAGAGGAGAGGCTGCTGAGAACAGATCAGCCTGTGCAGATCAAAAGAGATCCCGAGGCTAGCCCTCTCTTACCTGTAGTCAGTGCCCTCTCATTAGCCCTGTACGATGGGTGCTAGCCCGTTTGTAAGAACATACCTAGGCATACCTAGGTCATGGAAGTTGCTACGGAACTCTTCACAGCTAGGGTGGGGGCTCCTGGCCAGTGGGAGGCCAGTGTGTCTGGTATTTCTGCTCTTGCAGGGCCCCCAGCCCCTGACCCTCATGGGGGTCCCATAAGTACCTGTGTTCACAGGAGGGCCCTGGAGGCTGAGGCTGACTTAGGGGGTTAACTGCTCTCAGCTCTTTTCACATAAAGAGTAAAATCCAAAGTCTACCATGGCTCTCAAGGCCTTACATGACCCAAGCCCAGAGAACTCTCTGGATTGTTGCCTACATGCTCTGCCTCATTCAGCACACTTTATAAGCCCAGGTTGACATCCCAGCTCAGCCACTTGATAGCTGTGTGACTTTGGACAGTTCTTCAACCTCTCTGAGCCACATTTCCCCCTGGACACAGTGGGCCTGGTCGAAGTACTCACTTCAAGGTGGTTGTGAGGATTAAGCAGGAAAACCCAGTGGCGAGCTCTTAGCGTGTTCCTGGAGTGCAGTGAGCACTCGGCTACTATGATGCCCTCTTGCCCCTCCTCTGCCCACTTATGCCCCCCCGGCCCAGCTGCAAATCGATCTCAGGGCCCCTGGACGGAGCAGCCCTGGAGCCCAGGGCCAGAGGGGAGCGCAGAGGCCCCAGTGGAGGCGGGGCCTGCTCCAGGGCTGCACAGCCAGCCTGAGGCCCCGGCAGGACTTGCACCCGAGACCCCTGCTCCTTCGCTGGTCCCAGCTTCTCAGCCCAGCCCAGAGTGGCAGGAAGAGGGACCTCCACCTCATGCTCCCACGCCACCGGCTCTGCAGCTTTCTTCTGGGCTTTCAGGAGTGAGTTCAGCCCTGAGCAGCTAGGTCTGTCCCATGCCTGGGTGGTCTCCTTACGACGCGTGGCTTTGCAGACTGGGGCAGAAGCCTTGCCTCCAGTCAACAGGCTGAATTACATTCGCAAGACGCCTTTAATGCCCTGTGGTCTCGGCTTCCTTAATGGGGATTTTCCTCCTCCGCCTTTTTTCTCTCTCCCTTTTAATACGGTCACCGGCTTGGCTCTCCCAGTGCGGTTTGGATTCCTAACAGAGCAGTCAGGACCGGAGAATCCCTTCCAGGCCCCTCCCTCTCCCCCCACCGGCTGGCGGTGCCAAAGCCCCAGGAAAAGAAAACGTTGCTCCTGTCGGGATTTCAGCGGGAAAGAGGGAAGCCCCGTGGGGTTCCAAAAAGTCAGCTGGGAATCGGCGTGTACAGAAATTCTCCTCTGACCCTGCAGCTGAGCAGCAGACCCACGAGCCTGGCGGAGGGGACGGGGAGGTGTCAACCCTGTGCCCTGGCAGCCTCCCCCGCAGCGTGGGCTCGAGAGGCGAGGCAGGGGTGCTGTGTGCAGGGCCCAGCGCGGGTGAGGACGCAGGCAGAGCCCTCCCACCCGCCTCCCTCCTCCCCCCAACCCTCCCTTCTCGGAACCTCCTGTGCCTATGGAGGTCTTCAGTGTTCCTTAACTTTTTTTTTTTTTTTACTAGTTCTGTGCAGCTGGGGCAGGAGCGATATCTATATTTCAGGGATACAAGACAAGCGGCCTGGCCAGCCTTGAGATGGGGGGCTGAGAGGGACCCAGTTTGTCTCCCCGTCTCCCTCCTTCCCTTGTCCTCCGACAGGATGAGAAAGGGCTGGAATACCATTTCTGGAGGATGAGGCCTCTGCTCCACGCAGGTTTGTGGGCCCTGGCTCCTCCTATAGTCCCCTTTGCGTCCCCTGTTTCTCAGATGGTCCTTCAGGGCCCCGCTCGACTGCTGGTGTCACAGGGTCTGGGCACCCTCCAGCTCCTGACAGACAGCTGGCTTAGGTAGAAGGCCCTGAATTCCAGCCCCAGGGCCACCCGTCATCTTGTCAGTCCTGAGAGCAGGTCTCCTGGTGTGCTTATTTTTACACAGCGTCCCCATGGCCGCACACACATGCCCCCACGGCACGCAAGCAGTAAAGTGACAGGCAACCAAAAAAGGGTAAGAGGCCAAGAGGCGAGGAATACCAAATCTGTGACATCCTCCCCCAAGGAAAGGCGGCCGTCTCCAATGTCTTGATAAAACAGTTTTATCTCCTTGTGAGAGGAACACATGGCAGGGCCTCTTTATCTTGCTGACATCGTTCCGTCTGCACAGTGTTGTCCGTCTGCACAGTGTTGTCCGTGTGACAGGGAAGTGGCCCCGCTCTCTGGCTTCAGAGGGAAAGGGAAGAAGGAGAGCTTGAGCAGGAGCCCAGGAGACGACAGCCAGTGAACCAGCGAGCACTTCCTGAGCACCCGGGAGTGCAACACCCGTGCTAACTGCAGCGTGGGGCAGACAGGAGGAGGAGCTGCACACCGATGTGCAGAGATGAGAGGCACAAATGGGAAATGGGTCACGTGTGATGGGACACAGGTGTTCCACTGTCCGACTCCAGCAGGGCTGGTGACTAGTGCCTGTGGTGGCAGGGAAGTCGGGGATGGCTGCAGCAGCTGCTTTCATGCCACTGGATCCCCTCACCATTCACCTCTGCCTGCCAAAAGCTGCTTACCACCGGGGCTCTGTCTGAGGGCTTTGTGCTAGCCGTGGGAAGTGCCAGAGTCAATGTCCTCGGGAGCAGCCCTCCATGACAGGCAGGGAGCTGGGGGGTCAGTGCCCCAGCCTCCCCGCCCTTGGTTGGGATGTCTGGGAGGTGTGTTCTGCACCATCTTCCAGAGTTCCCCGATAGGATTGAGCTCCAGTTGTTTCCTTCCCTTCCCTGCCTGACTTCCCCGCCACCCTAATGATATATCCTGGGGTTTCCTCCCAGATAAAAAACTTGCCTTCAAATCCTTGTTTCTGGGGCTGCATGTGGGGCTGGTCTTTCTCAGTACTTCACTTGGACCTTGGCAGAACCAGCTGAGGTGGATTACCACGCAGTCCACGTATTTGCTCACACACAATGGAAATTATCTTAATTAAGATCCCTTTAATGCAAGTCATAAAAATCCCCAGCTCCAACTAGTTTAAATAAAAAGGAGAATTTTATTGTTTCATATAACTGAAAAGTACCAGGTAGACCTTAGGTTCAGGAACAGCTATATCCAGCTGCTGAAATGATGTCAAAGGAGTCTGTCCCTGACCATCTCTCAGCTCTGCTTTTTTTTTAAGACAGAGTCTTGCTCTGTTGCCTGAGCTAGAGTACTGTGGCATCAACCTAGCTCACAGCAACTTCAAACTCCTGGGTTCAAGCAATCCTCTTGCCTCAGCCTACCGAGTAGCTGGGACTACAGGCATGCGCCACCATGCCTGGCTAATTTTTTTCTATTTTTAATAGTTCCCAGCTAATTATTTCTATTTTTAGTAGAGATGGGGGTCTCGCTCTTGCTCAGGCTGGTCTTAAACTCCTGACCTCAAACAATCTTTCCCGCCTCGGCCTCCTAGAGTGCTAGGATTACAGGCGTGAGCCACCACACCTGGCGAGCTCTGCTTTTCAATCATTCAAAAAGCTTTTATTGAGCGTCTACCTTGTGCCAGGCATAGTTCCTTTCTCTCATTCCGTTTTCTTCTCAGGCAATGATAAATTTGGCTACTAGAGGCACCAGGCTTTCCTCCTGCCCCCTTAGCAACTGTGGGAGAAAGAAGTCTCAAGGCTGACCCTCATTGGCCCAGATTGGGTCCCCACCCATCCCTGAGCCAATCACGGTGACTCTGGTTAACTAGGCTGCACACATGCCCACCCTTGTTGCCAGGGGGTGTGATTAGTCCTACTGATACTGCAAGAACTGGGAATGGAGGAGGACTTCTCCAAAGGGAAATTGGCAGACTGGGGCAACAGATGCCTATTATAGGTATGGTGAGCCCCATAGTGTCACAAATGCTATTGCACCCCAGAGAATGTGGTGAGTGCCCTAAGAACGGACAACATGTTATGGATGTTCTGGAAAGGGGACATTATTCCCAGCTCAGGCAATCAAGGAAGGCCTTCTGAAAAGGTGGCCTTGGCCCTACATATTGATAGGCACAGAAGTCAGTGTGTAAAGCCTTGAATGTCAGACCAAGGAGTTCAGATTCTAAATTTCACAGACTGGACGAAGACTACTCATTGATGTATTTGTTATGATTAAATGTGGCCAACTTGGAAGAGCCCGCTGGGAAGGTCTTAGGGGCTGCCGTTTCCTGTAAGCCTTGCCCATACCTGTGGAGGGGTATTCCAGCCTGGCTGGCCGTGGCCTGTATGGCTGGAGGCTGTGTGCACAGAGAGGTCAGAGTACAGGCTGGGGCACGCTTCCCTTGGTGTTGGCTTGTGCCTGCCCTGGAAGTAGCCACCACCTAAACTGAGAATAGGAATTCCTGCCCGGCTGGCCGGAACCAATGCCGATTTCTCAAGGAGGGATGGGCCCGAAAACAAAACATAGCATGTGGGTTGGGCCATACTTTGTGTGTATTTGCCAGGTCACTTGACAGCCACGCCCACGTCGGGGCACTGATTCTACCATTAGATCCAAACAAGATGACCTGGCCAGGTTGTTCATAGAAGCCCAAGATGGCAGCCTCCAGGGCTCCTCACCTGCCAGAGAGGGCCTGGGCCCTCCACCTCGGGCGCCTCCTGCCCCCCAGGAGAGGTGACAGCTCCTCTCTTGTTTCCCGACAGTGGGCGCAGGTGGTGGCCGGCTAAGATGCTGAGAGGCAAGGGAGAGGGGAACGAGAGGGTCCGTGGGGCAGTTTTAGCCAGAATCAACCGCTCACGAGCGCCTCTCTTCCAGGCAAGATCCTCTTCCGGAGAAGCCACATCCGGGACGTGGCTGTGAAGAGGCTGAAGCCCATCGACGAGTACTGCCGGGTAAGGGTGTGCCTGGGCCTGGGGAGGGGGTCGAGGAGGGCGTGACCCAAATCCTGAGAGTCTTGCATCTGGGAGGGAAGGCTGTCTGGACAAAACCCTCCAGAGGCCTGGCGTTTCCCGGCCAGAGGGGTGGGCGTGGGGACATAGCCGTGTTTACAAAACGCTGTTTTAAATCACTTCCATCCTGCCGAAGGGATTCTTTTCTATGTGGCATTTTGCTGGACACAGAAGAACTGTTTCTTCGAATTGCTTTTGGGATGTTGTTGGAATCAGTTCTGAGTTCGATAGCATGTGGAATACACATTTGTTTATTCACATAAATCTTGATACCCATACATGTTCATACACACATCTTTATCAATGCAAATGCTTACACACGCACGCACACGCACACACACATGAATACAGCCAGTGCCCGAGAGCAGGCAGGAGAGGGATGGCAGTGTCAGGAGCCAGAGCCCGACTATCTGCTTTGATCAGAGCCCAGGACCCCTGCAATGAGGATGACAGGCAACCACCTCAGTGTCCTTGGCGCACGGGTTCTGGACAGCCAGACTGCCTGGGTTCAAACTCCTGACTCGCTTTGTGAACTTGGGCAAGTTACTTAACTTCCCTGAGCCTCAGTTTCCACATCTGTGCAGTAGGGAGGAGAACGGCACCCCCACACAGGGTGGAATGCGCTGACACGTGTGGGGCAGAGGCGCAGTGTCCAGCTCAGAGCAAGCATTCAGGAGATGCTTTTGTTATTATTACAAGGCCCAAACAATCTGTATTAAATAAACAAGCAAATGAAAAAGCTTTATGAAAAACAAATAAAAAGTAAAAAAGCAAGTAAAAAATAAAAACAAGCAAAGGAATAAAAAAGCAAACATTAAATAATTTATGTTACTACTGGGTACCACTAGCTTTAATAGAGATAGAATTTCTTCAACAAAACCTGCCATGGTGTCTGACTCAAGAATCTCTAGGAGAGGCAAGTGTGGTATAGAGTTCTGTCACAAGTGCTGGTATTTGCGGTGTCCACATACTAGCTGTGTGACCTTAGGCAAGTTGCTTTACCTCTTTTAGCCCCAGTTGCCTCATTTGTAAAATGGGTATGAAAACAACTATCTCACGGAGTGGGAGAATATATATCACAGTGTTTTATAACTCCTGAAGTGTGCTGTCCTTACACAGAGATATTACCCATAAGGCCCCTTTCTACCTTAATATTTTATAATTATGAATCATGCTGCTTAGCAATAAAAATGTTTAAATATTTAAATAAAAACCAAATTGCTAAATGTATTAACTGGTATTCCCAAGCCTATAGACAAGACAAGTGCTCCCATGTGCTCTCCATCAAACTGCAGTTTGAATCTGGTGACCGTGTGGCTTCCACTGGGTCATGTGTTCTGCCTTATTCTAAGGATGCCCAGCGGTGAATTCCCCTAAGCTAGAAGCTCCTCTTCTTCAGATCAATATTCATTCTTTCTCTTTAAAGGGCATTTGCTGTTTCTGGTTAAATTGATGGCTACAGCCTGAGCTTTTCTCTTTATTCCTTTCCCAAGAAGTTAAGTAAATGGGCAGAGCTGGTGGAGCAGGGGGCAGAGGGTGGGAAGAAGGCTTTTCCAGCTGGGATTTATGGCTGAAATCAGCCTCTGAGCTGGTGGAGCCCAAGACATCTGCAGTTGGGCTCCGTGGAAATGCTGCTAGCGGATCATCCGGAAGGGGGACTGATAGATAGCCTCTTATCTCCTGGGATCAGGCTTTGAACAGGACTCCTGATTCAGGGGGTCTCTGGGGTTCCAGTGTGCAGCTGGTGGCTGGGGGAGCCATTGAAGTGGGGTCTGCAAGAGGAAGGGCCTCCTAACCTGATTAGCACAGATGGAACTGCCCAGCGCCAGACAAGGAGTGGTGTCACGGGTTCACCAAGCAGACAGCCCTCTCACAGGCAGTGATTTACTCTGAAAATGACAGGGGGGCAGGGCAGTGGAGAGTGACCTTTAATTCTGCAGAACTAGAAGCTGGGATCTGTGGTCGGATTGTCTGAGAAACCCACTGACCTTGGAATGGTCATTAGGGATAAACCAGCAGCGAGCGGTCCTTGGCCACTGCCAGCCGGTGTTGCATTTGACAGCTCTGACACCAGATAGTCCGGTCCATGGTCACTCACCATCACTGCCAGCCATAGCCAACTTCATGGCCAGTGCCAGGTGAAGTTCACTCCATGCTCAGCCCTTCCCTTGTCCATACCTGTCCTTCAATAAAGCCTCTGGAGTCTTTATTTATAGCACCCTGCATATCCAGCCCTGCGTGGCTGGCCAGCCTCTTCCTTGGACCTGCTAGACAGTGTGGGCTCAGAGTCTGGGATTTGGTGGGAATTCGAATGCACCCAAAATCGTGAAGCTGGCTGTGCACCCGGAGCAGCCGGCTCCTCTGCAAGGACTCAGATGTGGAAAGTCTGACTGCAGTGGACCTCCCCAGACTTCGGGCTCCCTGCCCTCGCTGGCCGGCCGGTGCCTCCACCTAATGGCGGTTTCACAGCCCCCATCTCAGTGTTCCTTGTAAACGTATATGGATAGCAAATTGGATGAGAATCATGGAAAACTTACCATGCACCAGCCAAGTGATTGTTTTATGTGGCACTTGAGGGCCAGGTGTCTATGAAGAGGGGTTCCAAAGGCATTTATTTTTAAGTTCATAAATTAATTTAAAGGGCAGCTTGGTTATGCGGTTAATATTTCATGGCTCTGGGGCCTCAACAAGTTGAAGACTTTCATTAGACTAATGAGTAAGCTACACTGCAGAGGCTCGGACTGACAATTTTTAAGTGACTCCATCTACTCTGTTCCTGGGGGTAAATACATGTTTGCAGTGTTTGTCCAGGGGTTAAAATAAATATCCTGGAGGGGGGGCAGAGAGGGGTGTGAGAGAGAGTGTGTGAGAATGACCAACTCACCCTTTGCCATGTTAATGACATTTATACAAGTCTCCACTTCCTGGTTGGTGGGACTAGAATTTTTTTGCTGCCCAAATAGCTGAGCTAGTTTCTATTATTCGTCTGTCCAGGACACACTTGCCTTCAGGAATCAATGGTTTGCTTTGTAGGAGGGATGAGGGACTGGGCACAGGCAGACGAGGTGGGGCAGGAAGTCTGAGCCCAGCAGGATGTCAGCACTGAAGGGCTGGGGGTCTCCTGACCCTCCCCTCTCTGCATCTCCCAGCCTCATTCATTTGCATGTCCACTTCCCAGATTGGAAAACTGAGGCCATTATATGGCGGCAGTTCCAGGTAGTCTCCATTCCACTGTGGGGTTTTCCACCATGGCCCATCCCTGGCTCTCTGCTTGGGAAGAATAACCTTGTGCTTAGGGTCCGCGGTCTGAAGGTGGGCCTGGGCCAGGAGGGTTGCCAGTGGGGAGACTGAGGCTCTGCCTCCTGCCTCCTGAGTGGTCTAGTGCTCTGGGGGAACCCAGTTAGTAGAATCTCTCCATCTCCCTGACAGACCCAGGAAAAGGAGTTTCTAGACTGGGAGAAGGCTGATCATGTCCTTAAAGGCCCTCAGAGGAGTCCCGTTGTCCCCAAAACATCTGGGCATCTCAGCCAGGGCCTCTGTGGGCTGGTTCCAAGGGCTGCTCAGGCCTCAGCTCCTACCATCTCCTCTATGCCCTGCAGTCCTGTCGGTCATTCCCGACTAGCCAGGCCTCTGCCCCTTGGCTCATGTTGGTCCCCTTCCTGGGGACACATTCAGCTTCCACAGTGGCCCCTCCTATAAGCTTCCTGACTCCCCAGGAAAAGCTGACCCCTCCTGCTATTCTGCTCCCCAGAGGACTTCGTGCATGCCTCTACTCTGTCATTTGTCCTCTGTAGGAGGGTGACTTCTGTGTGACTATCTTCTCCCAGACCAGGCGCTCCCTGTGGGCACCATCTGTTATCTTGTGTCTTCACTAACAAGCAGGAAGCATGGCCCCAAGTGGGTGTCCAGCCAACGTCTGGTGACAAGATGGAAAGATTACAAGTAGACAAAACTTCCTCGGAGGGTGACATCCCCCAGGGCCTAAGATCCCTTGTGAAATGGCTTAAACTGCTACCCAGAATTAGATACTCTACATTTCAGAAAGGTTACTGCTTAGAGCCTTCAAAACAAAAGCCCACGTGTTTAAAATACTCTGATTTACGGAAGTTCATTGAGACCCCAGCTTTCTAGGCGGCGACCTAGGAAAGACAGTCCTCTGCAGGTTAGAGGCAGCCCTAGGGGTGAGGGATGGGGGAGGCAAATGGCAGGACCCCAGCCCCCTCGTGCCACCCCTCACCCCACCCAGAGCAGCCAGGCTTTTACCTAGAAGATTTCTATTGATTAGAAACCGATGCTGCTAAGAAGAGAGAAGTGTGTGAAAGAGCAGGACACCCGCAGTGTTTTGCCAGGTACAGAGCTTTGCTTTTTGTCCCGGGTCAGGCGTTACCCAGAGTGGTGGGCCTCCTGGAGGGCGATCGCTTTGAAGCGGAGGGCCTGAGCTCAGTCTGCCTAGGCCCTCTCACTCCACTTGCATTTGCAAAGACCAGACTTGGAGCTCTCAGAGACACACAATGCAGCCACCCCCTCCCTTGTCTAACCTGCACCATCTGCCATGATGACACTTGATACTAAGTGGTGGCCCCTGTCATAGGCACCCAGAAAATGGCCTTGGGGGGTAGGAGCCGGAACTTCAGGGCAGTTTAGGACTGGAAAAGGGGGGCACTGGCAGGACCAGCTGAGGACAAAACCTGGATGGCTCGTCAGCGCCTCATTACCAGTCCCCCAACCCAGGTACCCACTGCCCCCGGCCACCTCTTCCCGCATGACGTTTCTCCAGATCTGCTCTCAGCCTGCGCACTGACCCCTGGGTCTCAGAATGGCAGGGTTGGAAGGGGACTGAGGCCAGCTCAGAGGACATCTTTCAGGGACCTGCATGCTTTCAGCAGCCCCACAGGGCAATGCTCCTTGCCCTGCCCCACGCTGACGGCCATACGGTCACGCCCATCTCGCCCTTCTCCAAACCCAGGGCTTTCAAGACTCTCTGACCTCACTTGAGCCAGAGCTCTGTGAAACTAATGGGTAGACCAGACAGACGGACTCACCAGTAATGGTGCCTTTATACTCCTAGAGCCACAGACTGTAAGGGCTGGAAGAAACTTCAGAATATCTCGAACCTGGATTTGCCCCAGCTGTGTTCCACGGGATGTCACTAGGAGCTGTTTGGAAAACCAGATCCGCAGTCAAACATCTGTGGGTGATGATGGGGCAGCAGGGAGTGGATCCGAGCAAAGGCTCTGGACTCGGACGGCCTGATTCCAAACTTTGTCACTTAACCTGTGTGGCCTCAGGGAATTACATAACCTCTTTGTGCTTTCGTTTCTTCTTCTGCAAAACCGGACCCGTGTCATACCCTTCTCTTGGAGTTGATGTGATGATTAAATGAGACAGTCCCCCCCAGGATGTCATTGTTATTAACAAATGCTGGCCTGTGCGAAGCTCTACGGGTCTCTTTCCCGCAGAACTTCTCAGAGGCTTCGTGACACTAATGGACACAGTGTCTCCGAGGCCTTCAGGGCATCATTTCACATGTCCCCACAGAACCCATTTTACCTCATTAAGCATGTGTTCCATGAGATAGACTCTGGGATTCCAGAGCTAAGCTATCTTATCTTGGAAGAAATGACAAGCGAGAGGTGAGGTGAGCTGCCCAAGGTCGCACAAGCAAGTACATAAACTGCAGAATCTGAACTAGCATTGAGGTCTCCTGGCTCCCACCCCTGCTCTTTCTAGTGTGCATCACTGTTTGCACCCATGGAATGATGATGACAAGGGCAGTAATGTTGTAACTGACATTTACTGTTTGCTCTGTGCGCAGCCCTGTGCCGGGCTCCTCGACTCCATCATTTCACTTACCTGCTAACAGGTATGGAGGTGCCACATCAAATCCATTGTACTGAGCTCAGAGAGGGCAGGTAAAGCAGCCAGCCTCACACAGCCCCTAAATGGCGGAGCCAGGACTCAAACCTGCGTCTGCCTGGCCCTGGGGCCCCGACGTAACCACCACGTGGCGTACACCATAAATGTCTAATAGCAGAATTGTAGACCTGAGGTGGAGGGGGACCCTGAAATAGCCATGTATCTGGCCCCCCACCCTGCTCTTCTCAGAACGGCTGGCTTTGGGGGTTCCCTGACTCTGGCTGTTGTCACCAGCCCAGGCTGCAGGGACCAACTGCTCGGCACCAACCTCTCTGCCAAATGATTCTGGCCAGAACTGAGCTTTGGCGGCAGCTCTGATAGAAGCCGCTCTGGGCTGAGAGCCCCTTGTCAGGCTGAAATCAGGACGAGCCCTCAACGCGGCTCCCCTCGGGGCTCCCTGTTAAATAAAGATGCTTCGGTGGTTCAACCAAAAGGCCTCTTTGTCTGAGGCCCTCGCAGCCCACGCGTCCTCTGCCCCCGGAATGCCGGTCTCTGTAGGCATGAAGAGCCCCTCTGTTCGCTGCCGGGGCTGGTGAGCCGAGGCCGGCAGGGTCTGCGCCTGGGGTGGGTGGCAGCGCGCTGAGCTGGGAGGGCACTAGCGCCCTGGGCCGCTGGAACCTGCCCTGTCCTGCCCTGCTGCCCTCCTGCTCCCTTCTGCACAGTGACTCTGCACCCAGCCCAGATGCCAGGAGTGGTTTCCCTCCTGCCCTGCCACGGGGGGCCCTTGCTCTGCCTGCCTGACTTCGTGCTCCTCGCTCTCTCTCTATATGCCTGCCCCTCTCTCCCTCCCTCCCTGCCTGTCTCTCTCCTATTTTTCTTTTCCTTTTCCGTCTCCCCTTCCCAGGGGAGAGAGCATATACCATGTGTGTTAAATGAGAACTTGAACATTTGGGGGAAGGTTCCACCCATCTGACCTTCAGGGCATGGGGTTTCGATTCTGCCGCTTCCCTTACTCATGGTTTCACCCCCAACAGCCTCAGTATCCCCGTTGTAAAAGTTGCAGTGATGTCAACATCCAGGACAAAATAGGGTGACACGTCATTAGATTTGCTCTCGAGGGCGTGGCTATATCTTATCCCTGTAACCACAGGTCACAGCCCGGTGTCCAGCACACACTGCAGAGCCCTTGCAATTAGATAATTGGAGGAATTAAGGGGCCTAGGACGGGCCTGGCATGTAGTAGTTGCTCACTAAATGTTAATTTCCTTTCTTTTCTATTTCTTGGCTGCTGATGGGGATGTGGTATATTAGAAGCCCTTGGAAAGCCATGTGCTCTAGCGGGAAGGACCGGGAGTTGCATAGAGCTCTTGTCTGCTGCGGTCTGGTCTTGTCTCATCTTGTCTCATCTTGCCTAGCTGTGGGTTTGGCTTCAAGAAGGGCCCCCCGCCGGTAGGATGCCTGGTGCTGGATGCCACACTGGAGTTGTTGTCTGGCCAGCTTAGAGAAGAATGAAAACATTGCTTCCCTCTTTCTCAACACTAATTCTGTCGGTGCAGCCTGAGAGCACACGTGCCTTTTCTGCCCCATGATCGTGTTCCATTGCTGTTGGATAGTGGGCTTCTGTACACCAAAACCCTTACTCTTTTATTCATTCTTTTTCATTATTTATTCTTTTTCATTCATTCATTTATTTAAACAAACACTGAGTGCCTGCTCCATGTCAGATGCTCTTCTAGGATCTGGGGACACAGAAGTCAACAGAACAGACTAAAATCCCTGCCTGCATGGGGTTTACATTCTAGGGAGGCCTTTCCCACCCTCCCTGGGTGCCCGTGGGCAGGCCACATGCCACATGGTCTCTCTGGGCCTCCCTTTCCTCCTTTGCAGCACGAGGGCCACCGTGAGGGTTCCCAGGAACGACACACATGGAGGACCCACCATGCTTGGCACGGGAGCTGCTGGACCCAAGCATTGCTTCTGAAGCTGGTCCTGCTGTACGGGTTTTGGGGAGGCCCAGGCATGTGACAGGGTCCTGTCTTACGGGCCAGGAGTCTTCTCGTCTGCAGTTTCTCACACTCCCTGTGTTCGTTGACTCTTCTAGTCCCAGGTTTTTCTCTTTCTTCTCCTGGCTCCAGCCCCAGGTTCCCATGTCCCTGCCCCTCGTGCCTGCTTTGGCAGTGACCTCTCCTCTTTGGACCAAGGGATCCCTCCTCGTCCCAGCATCTCTCCTCATGCTGGACGGAGGGGCCCAGGAAGCAGGGCTATGCCTGGCCTCACCCTACACCCTACCCCGCCATGCTGGACTGGGTCAGGACCAGGGCTGGGGTCCTGTGTGCTGGTGTGCAGCACGAGCCCTGGCCATCTTCTGACCCCAACCCTTGCCTCCCAGCAGCACTAATGGGGTGACAAGCTCACAGCTGGCCCACACCCTTGCCATGACTGTTATTCCCCATAGGATGCCCACCCCTCTCCTCTCTGCTTGTCCAAACCCTGCAAACCCTGCAAACCCTGCAAGCCTAGCTCATGCCCACCCTTCTAAGAAGCCCTTCCACACCCTTCAGCTTATACCCTTCCTCCAGGCAGCCTCTGCATGGCCTAAGTAAGGCTCTGCTGGGTCAGGCCCCCTCCTGCCCCCCATGTCCCTCTCCCTTGTCTGTACTCTCAGGCCACACCAGCCTTCTTTCAGCTCCTAGAACCGCCATGCTTGATCTCTCTGCCCCCACCTTGACTAGTTAATTCTCACCGTCCTTCAGAACTTAGCTTCGAAGAGTCCTTCCTGAAAGACTGCCCTCCCCCCAATCTTCTCGGGTCCTACCAAACTCCATCATAGCATCCTGTCCTTGGTAGCAGCTGTCAACTTGTTAAATAATTAATTGTGCAGTCAGTGTTAAGGGAGTGTGACTATCTGATGAAGCTGGAGTATGGCTAGTGGGAGACAAGGCTGGGAGGATGAGACCTTGGGTTCTTAGGTTAGGGACCTTGGACTTAGTCTGTGGGCAGGAGGGAATCCCTTCAGGGTTCATGCAGAATGACAGCCCCTGAGGGCCCGGAGACCCAGGGTTCTCGGGTCATTTTTTTTTACTTGCTTGGCTAGTTGTTTTTTGTTTTTGTTTTTTAACTTGCTTCTATACAAATGAGGAATTGGCTGGTTGTTTAGTTGGTGGTTGAGCTGTTGGCTGGATGGTTGATTGGTTGACTGATTGGTTAGGGGCTTTTTTAGTTGTCTAGTTGGTTTGCTGACTAATTGGCTCGTTGGTGTATTGGTCGATTAGTTGGCTGGTTAGTTGGTTGGTTAGTTGAGATGGAAGGAAGGGAGGGAGGGAGGGACGGAGGCTGTTGCATTCATTATCTGATGGGATAATTTGTTGGTTAGTTGTCTGGCTGGGTGGCTGGAGGCTGGTTTCTTCCATTTCTTCCATAGCACAGTCCTTCAGCCTCCCTGTCACTGGTGGCCCGAGGTGATGCTGTGTTGGCTTTCCTGTTCCCAGATTCATCACACGTGATCCCCTTTCTTCCTGTCTTCCCACAGGCACTTGTCCGGCTGCCTCCCCATATTTCACAGTGTGATGAAGTCTTTCGATTCTTTGAGGCCCGACCAGAGGATGTCAACCCCCCGAAAGAGTAAGTAACAGCTCAGGCCTCTCCTGTGTGCTTCGGAGCTGCGGGCTAAAGCTGAGCCAGCCTGGACAGGCTGAGGACGCAGGAACACAAGCAAAGGGAACGCTGGCGAGGCCAACTGCGCTGAGGACCGATGGGCCAAAGGAACGGGGCGCCATTGTCCCCCAGGCTGCTATTGCCAAAGCTGGCTCCTCCCTTTCCTATCCCCCAGGGCTGGCAAATGACAGGGGTCTCTGGATTTGGGGAGCAGGTTTTCCTGCAAACTCTGGCTCACAGGGTTTTTATAAGGAGCAGATAACAAGGTATCACGGTCGTGCCATTGAGATGCCACTGAGGGTTTAGTAGGTCAGTGCCCTCTGCCACAAAGCTCCCAGCACTCGCTGCCAGGCTTGAAACTCGCCTGCTCAGTAACTCAGCAGTCATGGGCGGCTACAACAGATTTTATAACCATCATCAAAAATAACTATGAACTTACCAGATGGCTCTTATCTGTAGCGTTTTATGATAGACATTAGTAGTCCTGTTTACAGAGGAGGAAACCATGGCCCAGTGCGGTTAGGTGATTTTCCTGAAGTCAGACAGCTGGTTCGCATGCTACAGGCTGAGACCTCAACCCAAGTCTGTGGTTTCTAGTGGCCCAGTGCTGGCTGCTGCTTCCGTGTTTGAAGAGAACTGGGGAACCGCACAAGTCTTCTTCTCTCTGGAATCAGAATGTTCTGGGCGTGGTGGTCAAGATGGCCCACCCAGTCATGCTAGTTTCTCACACACAGGACCAAACTCCGTCCTGATGGCCACGTTCTCTTGCTCAGAGCAGCTCCCTCACCTACAGTCCCCAGCATAGATTCTCATCAGAGAGAAAAATCCAGTTTCCACCCAGGAACTGATGGGCAGAAGAAGACAGGCAGGGAAGGGTGCTGGGTAGGAGAGAGGACTGAAGGGGGTGCTAGTTAATCACCTCACTGCATATCTATTCCCCTGAAAGCTTACGGTACCAGGTGGGTAGGAGAGAGGCAGATGGGGTGGATACCACAGAGGGAAAGGAAAGAGTAGGACAGAGGAACGCTCTGGGACAGGTCGGGAGAGGCATGGGATCACCTGGTGATGGGAAGGAGAAAGCCTGAAGATGAGGATGTGTGTTGCATGGTATCAGGGGCACCGTTCACACTGTGCTGTCTGTGGATGGTGTCCATGGAGGTTGTAGAGTGCGCAGCCTGTACACCCATACATGGCAGTCCTGTCTGAAGTGACCCCTCTATTTTCACCCATGCTAAAAGACTAAGAGCCTGAAATGGCCTGGGCCCTTTGAGGGAGGAAAAAACATTACCTAGCTCAGAGGCTCACCCAGCCTGGCAGAGGCCGTCTCCATTGCTGGCTGCCAGAGGCTTAAGAAACAAGCAAATGCTCCAAACCATCAGAAACTCATCAGTGACTTGGTTCATAATGTGAAGTAGTTGAAAGCCACAGGGCAATAGTATGCAAGGTCTTGAGTTCACGTCCCAACTCTGCTGCTACTAACCGTGTAAGATCCGGGCAGACCACTCGCGCAGCTTCCCCAGGCCTCCCTCCGCTCATCTGTAGAGGGGAATAGTGCTTAATCCCTGTCCTTGCTACCTCCAAGGGTTATCTGTGAAACTCAGATAAGAGGCAAGAGTGGTTTGCACCAGGGGTTATATATTCTTATCCCCACATTGCAGATAAGGAAACAGAGGCTCACAGCGGGGACGGGTCCAGGTTCCAAACAGAAGCCCCTGCCCTCTCCATTCCTCCCACCAGCCTCACTGGTTTGGCGACTGTGGTCCTGAAGCTTCTCGTTGTCTCCCTTCTGCCTTCCCCTCTCTGGGTTCCCACCCCTCCTTCTCTACTCTCCCAGGGCAGAGGAAGGCTCTGGAGAATGGCAGCAGCATCCCTGGGTCCACACGTGGCCCTGCCAGTCCCCACCTGTGATGTCCTCTCCAGGCCTCCCGTTCTCCTCCACGGGCGGGTTGTTTGGGATCCACTGTGTCACCTGTCCTGCAGGTGGGGAAAGGGACCATTGATGGTTGAAGTAGCAGATGTACTGCCACGAAAACAGCTGGCCATTCCTTTGATCCAAGCCTCCAAACCCGCTCTCTGCATCAGCTAAATAAATTAGCCATATTTCGTGTGTCGACCTGCACACCAACAGCGATAGGCTGGCCTCTTGCCCAGCTGTAGGAGGCCCTCGGGGAATGGTGGGCAGCAGGCTCAGCGAGACAGTTGCATGTTTGCAGGGCCAGGCTCTGGGGCTGAGCCCTGCCACTTAGGGCTCTGCGATCTTTGACCATTTGCTCAACCTCTCTGCATTTGTTTTCTCATCCCTAAAACGAGATACTGCTGAATTCACAGGGTGGTCAGGAGGGTTTGCTGAGATAACCCCACCAGGTGCTGTTGGCACACAGTAGGTGCTCAGCACTTTGGTTCGCAGAAGGCTGGGGAGCAGAATGGAATGTGGCTCACTCCACGCCCCACCCCTGCAGACCATAGCCTGGCTTTTGCAGGCAAGGGTTGTAAAGTATTTGGCCTCTACATCACCATGGCAACGGGGGGGTTATCTGCCTCTTTCTCGAGGTGGTTGTGGCCACCTGGGCCAGTTCACTGCTGGCCTGGCAAGAGATGGTCCCGAGAACAGGAATCCTCCAGCCCCAAGACAGACCTGAGGCTCAGGAAGTGGGCTCAGCCGTGCCCAGACAGTTCCGAAGGGCTTCACCTCTCCTGGCCCAGCCCTGTCTCTGCTCACCAAGACAGACCTGTGCTCCACGGCAGAGTGTGCTCACCGTGAAAGAGCCAGACCCTGTACGTGACCCTCAGCTGACAGGCTGACTATATGTCAGTGAGTGCCTGCACCCCCATCCCCAGAGCTGCCTGAACCTTCCCAGGCCGCCGTGCACCTCCCCTCCCTCCACCCTGAAGCATAAACACGGGATCGAGTAACAGCATATTTTGACTCTGGGGCGACTGTGGAGTAGCTTATCAAATTATCAAAGCCTGTGGATTTAATTGGAATTTTGCAGATAACCCCGGCCTCTTTCAAGTGTGCTGCTGCAGGGGCCGTTGAGAATTCATGGGGGCCGGGGTGCGGAACCGTCTTCCTTTTCTATCTTCCAGGGAAGACAAGGTCTGCGACAGCCAGACTTGGTGGGGGAGGTGGGCAGCCCCTTGGCTGTGATCCCCAGGCCACTCCTGCGGGTAGGCAGCCAGGCCCCTCTCCAGACTGCCGGCGGTCGCTCTTCAAGGCCACTGGCCCAGCACAGAAAGGATGCTCCTCACAGACACCTCCAATAGGCTCGACACAGAACGGCCATGGTGGTTTTGCCCCTCGTGCGGCCAGCCCAGGACGGTGAATGGGGTCAGTTCCCTTATACAGAGGCTCGAGCAATCCCCTTCCATCCCATGTGGACATGGTGTTCACCCCTTCCGCCATGTGAGTACGCAGCTAGAATACGCCATCTGTGAGGAACCCGCCTCACCAGACACCAAATCCACTGGGTCTTGGACTTTCCAGCCTCCAGAACTGTGAGCAATAGATTGCTGTGGCTGATAAATTACCTAGTGAAGGTGTTTTGCTATGGCAGCCTAGACAGGCTGAGACCCTCACTGGGTTCATTGTTGGTCCCTCCCACTAGAACACGGGCTCCAGGAGGGTGAGAACTTGTATCTATTCTGTTCCCAGCTGTATCCCCAGCGCCCAGAACAGTGCCTGTCCCGGAGCAGGTTCTCAGGGAACATCTGTTGAGTGAATGACTGATGTCATACAGTCTTCATTATGGTCTCACGTGGTTGGGATGGCGGTGACATGATTCTCCCAAGGGTCAGAGGGATAAAGCAGCTCACCTAAGGTCATGCCAGTGGCAGGGCCAAGGTCCAAAGCCAGGCAGGCTGTCTCCAGACTTATGCCTCCAACCACAGCTCTGAGCTGCCACTCAGCTGGTGCTTCCAGAGGTTCTGCAGCCCTCAGCAGCACCCGTGCCCCACCCCAACCCATGCCAGGGCGGGTGGAGCCCAACCCCAGCCCCTTGCACGTTTGTTTTCCTTTGAGGATGGTGCGCGTCTTAGTGTGTTCAGGCTGCTATAACAGAATACCATAGACTGGGTGACTTTTACAACAGAAATTTATTTTTCACGGTTCTGGAGGCTGGGAAGTCCTAAATCAAGGTGACAGCAGATCTGGTATCTGGTGAGGGCCCAGTTCATAGACAGTTGTCTATATGCTGGTAGAAAGGGAAGCCAGCTCCCTGGGGCCTCTCTTACAAGGCACCAATCCTGTCCACAAGGGCCCCACCCTCAGGACCTAATCACCTCCCAAAGGCCCCACTTCCTAAAACCATCACCTTGGGTGTTAACATTTAACATATGAATTTGGGAGGGACACAAACTTTTGGTCTATAGCAGTGTGTTCTTGGAAAGCCAGCAGGTGACTAGGAGTGAGAGAGTGTGTGTGTGTGTGTGTATGTGTGTGTGCCTGCATGTATGTGTGCATGGCCTACTCATATTATCCCATGCAAATCTCAGGCCATGCCAGGAAGGTGCTAGTATTATCCCCATGCAGCAGATGGGGAAGCAAAGGCCTTGTCAGTTGCATGGCTTGCCCCAGGCCTCACAGCTAAGATGGGAGGCGGGCCTCGAACCCCAGTCTGCCGGCCTCGGAAGCCTGGGCGCGGTGCTGTGAGGCTCCTCACTCGCCCCCCAGCCCCCAACCCTGTGCTCCAGCTGGGCAGGGACAGGGGTGGAGCTTCTTGGTCTCTCCTGTATGGATTTTGAGGGAGCTGTGTGACAGCTTGGGGTGAGGACAGCCTTGGTCACCAAATCCTAAGGAGGTGGATGAAGACACACCCATGAAGCTGGAGGGAACTCAGCGCAGGGCGAATCCTAGGTGGTTGGAGCATTACCTCTGATAACCAGGGTGGACTTGGCTGGCGCAGAAGCCACAGCAGGCACCCTCTGAGGCCGCTCTCCTGACTCAGCGCCCCCTGGCTTTGCTCTGCGCGATCTCCCCAGAGTCCCCTGCGTGGCCGCCGGGCCCTTAACCGGCTGTGCACTGAGCTGCCCACCTCAAGGGAACACAGTCAAGAGTGTTCTCAGCCCCTCTGCAAGTAGGTGGCCTGGGTTGCGAGACCAGCTCTGCTGCACACCTCCAGCCAGTTGCATGGCCCAACTGTGCCTCAGTTTCCTTATCTGTACAGTGGGAATGTTCCTGCCTCCAAAGGTGGCTGTGAGGATGACACCTAAACGCCTGAACAAACCTAGCACACACCATCAGCACTGCCCAAGCCAGTGTTATCACGGCAGCCCTGGCGGGGAGGGCAGCCCTGGGGGGGAGGGCAGCCCTGGGGGGGGAGGGAGGGCACAGCAGTGAGAGACTCTGCATCACCTCCACCCTCCGCCACCACCACACACACCTTTATCTACCCCTGGAAATGGCAGCTCTGCCAGGTGCAGCCTCGGAGCCAGGGCTGCAGACTCCTTTCCCACTGCTGGCAGCCCAAGCCTGTGGGCAGGGTGGGCACACATGCACGTGGCACGCCCATATCACAGATGGGAAAACTGAGGCCAGGGCTCAGCTGATCTGCCTCCTTGTCCTGCTTGTTGGGCCTACTGCCAGCCCACTGGCCTGGGTGACCAACACTTACACACAGTGGCACATAGTGGAACCATACAGTAGGGGGACGGTCACCCCCTGCTCCCTGCTCTTGGCCTGGGCCTGTCCTCTCAGTTTCTTCCTACTGAAGCCAACCAGGATCCTGGCTAAATTCTTGAAATTGCATGGGAGGAGCAGAGCTCTGCTAAACTGGTTTTGTTCTTCAGCCCCAGGGCCACAGAGCCACCCTCTGTTGTGGCCTAGAACAATGCCCCAATGTTCAGAGGGACCTGGGGCGAGAGGCTGGTGGGCCCAGGCCAGATCAGAGCCACCCCTGCCTCAGCCTGCCCAGAGAGAATTTTGAATTGAGTTAAATTAACTGCAGCAGCAACAGCCAGAACACCCAGCTCTGCTTGTGGCCTTGAATGAGTCAATTCTCCTCATCAGATCTTGGTTTTCCCATCTGTACAAGGGGCCCACAGTACCACTTGGCAGGATGGTTGTGAGGTTCAGGGGAGCTAATGCATATAAAATGGCTCTAGAGGGTTTAGTCCATCCCAGATACTCTGTAAATGGGACTTTCTGTTTCTCTCCCCTTTTCCTCTGTCAGCCAGGCCAGGGTGCAGAGTAGCCACACAGAAAAGGCTGGGTGACCGGGATTGGGTCGTGCTGAAGGTGGGAGCTGGGGTGTGCATCTCACTGAGTCCCTCTCAGCTCTGGGAGTTCTCGCCAGGGCTGCTGCTGACTGTGGGGTGAGGCTGCCCCTCCCTCCGCTGGCTACCAGGAACTCCAAGGCATCGCACATCCCTGTCCCCGCCCAAGGGCCCAGGGGGTTGGGAATTGGGGTACCGGCCCACCTACTGCAGGCTTGGCCGAGCGTTAGCTGGACCCTCATCAGCAGGATGGCTCTCTGCACCCCCTCAGACCCTGCCTCCACCCATCTGGCCGGGGACGTGGGCCACACTGCAGCCCCCTGCCACTGGCCGCTGCACAAATGGCCTCTTTATGCAGATGGGCAGTAGGGCCAGCTGGCCCCTGGGGGCTGTGGGTCCACCGGGGGCCGGGGCGGAAGGGCATAGAACTTTATGTAAGTAAACTGCCCACTTCTGCCCTGGCCCCCTTCAACCTGGGTGGGCAGGTGGCAGGAAGTGCTCACAGGAAGCTGTGCCCAGGCCACTTGAAAGGGGCATTGGCTCTGGGGAGCAAGCACTTCTGCGGCCCGGCTGTCGAGCTGGGTGGGCAAGCTGGAGGGAAGCGGATTCAAACACCGCCAGTCCCGTCCGGCTTCCGAGCAAAGGCCCGGGCGGGCCGTGTCCAGGAAGAGAGGACTGCTCTGTTTTCAAGCTGGCACAGGATTTTCAGCTCTCCCGAGCGGGGCGGGAAGAGGCAGCAGGGAAAGGTACCCAGTACAGGGGTGTGTGAGGGTGGACTGGGTCCCCCATTACTTTCTTGGGCTTGTGCATTCCATGTTTCTCTGAAACCTCGGCCCTGGCAGGAGGGTCCTGGTGCGAAGGTGCCCCAGGCCCCCGTGTGGCCACTCTGTCACTCCCAAGGCCGTGGCGCCCTGTGGAGCCTCCAGCTGGAGAGGCGAGTCCCCCCGGAGCCTCCAGGCCTGCTTTGCTGTTATGTTGTGTTCCAGGTGGGTCTGAGTCCCCCTGCCTTGTTTTTGTTGCCCCTCCCTGGAACTAGTCCCCTGAGTAGTGACCCCTCCACAGGGAGGCCAAGGCAGAGCTACACCTAGAACCTGTCCCTGGCCACCTAGACCAAGTGTCCTCTGTGGGCGTGCTGGTGGGAGGCCTTCGTCCGTCCGAGCACCTTGGATCATCTCCACGCGAGGCACAGGGACACAGCCCAGTCCCCACCTGGGGGTGCTTGTGGTCTCAGGGAGAGGACAGCCCAGCTCGCTCCTGTGGGGGCGAAGCATCATAAGCTCTGGCGAGTTCTGTGGCCTAGGAATTAAACTCTCAAACCCCCAGTGTCCTGGCCTGTGAAGTGGGGTTTAGAACGGATCCAGCGGGGGAGGCAGAAATGGGACACGTGACTGTGCAGGGTCGGGGCTGTCGCCTGCTCAGGGGTCAGGGAGGCTTCCCCGGGGAGGCAGCATTCAAGCAGTGACCGAGGGGAGAGCCAGCTACTCGGGGAGGGGAGTGGCAGAGGAGGGCACCCCGGCTAGAGGGAGTCCTTGCGACTGTGGCACTTTCGGGGATTGAAAGAAATTGCATCTCCCTGGAGAGTGCAAGTGGAGGGAGCGTGGGCTGGGGCTGCGCCCAGAGGAGATGGTCTCAGCCAGTCACTAACCATTTCTGCACTTCGGCACCAGGTGAGGGGGCAGCATCTGGGGGTCCCTGGGGTCCCTCCCAGCTCTGACGTTCCGTGGTCCTGTCAGGGCCAGTTGGCTATTGCAATGATCCAAGCAGGCAACAGCAGGGTGTAGAGTGGGCTGGGTGCCGTGGGGACAGGAGACATTCGTAGACACAGTGCAATGTGGAAGAGACAAGCCTGTAGAGATCACATGCCCCCTTCCCCTTCATAGGCTTTGTCAGTTGGGTCTTGAGGTCCGCTGGAGTTGAGGCACTACCATAATAACCTTGGGTCGCTTCTAGTCCCGCAGTTCATGGGATCTGTGTGTATCTGGCTCCACCCAGTGGCAGCGCTGGATATTACAGCTGCTGGCATCTGATGGATGCTCTGCCGGACCCTTGAGCATAGTTTATCTTGTGGAATCCTCAGTACAACCCTGTGAGGTTCATGGTCCTTTTTGCAGACGAGGAACCTTAGACTGAGATTGGTTGAGTTACCGCTCAGCTGGTATATGTCAGAGGCTGGATTCAAACCCTCACCCTTCCAAAGCCAAGTCTGCACCCAGCAGACCACAGGGGGTCTGCAGAAGAGGAAGAGCAGCACCTGGGCGTGGCCAAGGAGACCAGCTCCAAATTTCAGGATGAGACCCTTCATCTGACAAAAGGGTAGAATAGTTGAATCGGGACCCTGTGGCAGCTGTGGTCACTGCGGGGGCCGAAGGTACAGTTGAGGCACTTTCCACCTCTGGGGGTCTCTGAAGGGGAATCCAGGCCTCCTGCCGGGCCACATCCTGAGAAGGTACAAGGTCCAGGAGACCCCCAGGGCCAGTCCAGGCTCCCCAGGGCAGCCCTTTGAGACCCTTCCCCCAGCCCCAGGAGCTCCCAGGAGGGGCTTCCTGCTCTGGGGTCCGGCCTCTGAGGAGGGGCACTGCCCGGCTGGTACGGGCTCCTCTCATAGGACAGACACAGAGAGGCTGGTTCTGGAAGTGCCAGAAAAGCTGGTCTTCCCCAAACCACACTGAGCCCTTAGCCCCCCACCCGTCTCTAACACGTGGCCCCCGTGTCACACGGGGAATCCTGAACCAAGAGGGTGTGCAGATGGCTACCTGCAAACCCCCACGCCGGACTCGTGCCCAGAATGCTCACTATGACAGGCTGTTCTGGCTGAAGCTGGCTCAGTGGTTAGGGCCAGGGGAATCCCCCAAATTATAATTTACATACTATAAAATTCCTTTGTTTGAAGTGTACAATTGATTCACTGATAGTGCATTTACAGTTGTGCAACTATTACTACAATCCAAGTTTAGAACATTTCCACGCCCCCTAAAAGACCCCAGAGGGCGGTTTTTTATTCTTTCCACTCTGCAGAGCGTTCCAGAGCCCTGTTGGCTTCCCTTCCCTCTGCCGCTGCCTGGGGAGAGGAAATGTATGTCCTCAGGGATGGAGTTCCTGCCCCGCCCGTGCGCTGCTCTGGTTTCTAGAACTCCAGCAGTTCCAGCTGCTGCTCTGGCCTTGCACAACTTGCTCGGCAGCCCAGGGCGAGGCCTGCCTGGCCTTCCGGTGCAGCTCTGCGGTGGGCTGACCACTGAGTGGGGACCCAGGCTGAGGGGAGGGTGCCCATTTTGGTAGGCACTGCCCCGCCTGTTGATTCCAGTGGCCCAGTTGGGTGCCCGCCTAGAGCTCCTCCCCAACCCCAGGTAGTTAGGCTCCCTGGGTCACCTAGAAGACCACCCGTGGAAGACCACCTAGAATGCAGTGCTTACTTCGCCCCAGCTTCTCGGAAGGCCGGAGCAGGCACAGGCAATAGACCAAGGGGCCAAGCCACAGAGATGCCCAGCTTTCTACCCTGGGCACGTCCCAGGTATCCTGGCGGTCCCGCTGTTTAGCAGAAAGTGCGCGAGGAGCCGATTGTCAGCTTGGCTTTTTACAATCATTTTTGCCTCTTGGGATGCTCCTGGGAAAGAAGTTGGCAGAGTTGTTCCGGAGGGTGACCTTGGAGTCACAGGTCTAGCTTCAGATCCTGGCTCTGCCTCTTGCCAGCTGTGTGTCAGGTGGGGCGACCTTTGAACCGCCACCTAAACGCACCCCTCACTCACCCCACCTAGGCCTGCTGTCCCCCACCCACCCACCTGCTGGGACTTCTCAACTGTGGCACATGCCCCAGATGTAATGAAACGGTCCAACATCTGGCTTCCCCGAGAGGCTGTGCACACCCTGAGGGCCAGGACCGCCTCTGCCCGGGCATCACTGTGTCCCGCGTGCTGGCTGGTGGCTGGACACAGTAGGCAGTTTCCACAGTGAGTGGAAACAATGACTTCGTCTGAGCCTCCCCCAGGAGTAAAACAGGGACACCAGGCATGATGACACAGGTCGAGAAAGCTAATAAGAGCTCATACTTACGGGATGTTCACCACATGCCCCTCTCCTAAGCAGTTTACATGTTTTCACTCTTTAATTTTTGCGTCCATCCTGTGATGTGGGTGCAGTTATTTCCCCTAATTTACAGATAAAGCCACTGAGGCACAGCAAGGTCACATGACTTGAAAGCTGGTAAGTGGCAAAGATGGGCCAGAGCCCAGCAGTCCAGCACGAGAGCTGGCTCTTCCCCACCCGCCCCTCGGTGAAGTGCCAGTGCTCAGCACGCTGCATGACGCGGTCACAACAAAGGGGACTGTCGTTGCCATCGCTGTGGAAGGGGCTAAGCCAGAGACTGGCGCACCAGCAACACACTGCTCCGCAGCCACGTGGGTTCGGAGTTTCTGCAGCCGTCCGAGCAGCCTCTCCTTCCATCCCAGCTGTGTCCCAGTGACAGGTTGGCAGGGGGAGTTGTCCCCAGGCCCCCTGTCCCAGCCTTTGGAGCCCAAAGTTCCCAGACACCATCCAGCCCGGCCTCTGCAAGTGGGGCAGCCCCGAGAGGGGAAATGACTTCCCTGTGGTCGTAGAAACTGGATTAGCACCGGGTTTCTTGGCTCTAAGTCCAGTGCTCTTTCTGGCTCGCAGAGCTTTCCCAGTGCTGGTGTGCGGGAGGCACCGAGGCCTGAGTTGAACCCTTAGGGGGACTCAATTAGGAGCCTGGCTGATGGGCAGGAGGAGGGGCTGGCTGCTCTGAAAGGCCCAGAAGCAGGAGCTAGGCTGTGGCCCGGTCTGATTTAATTAGGCAGAGGCAGGCTCCCGATTAGAGAAGGCTGTGTCTGCAAGCCAGCGAATTAAAGGTTAATGGCCGGGAGCACCTCTGCCTGGCCCCATGCCAGGTGGGAGAGGGCACCTGCCAGCCTGTCCCACCTGGACAGAGACCCCAGGAGAACAGCAGCACTGCGGGCAGCTGCCTCCAGGGCCAGAGGATGGAGGACACGCTCGGTCCCTACATTGGCCCATGTATGCCGAGCCCTGTGCAAGGTCCTGGCGGCTACAAGGATCTTAATGGGCAGGTGGGGGCACTTTATGCTACCAAGACAGGGAAATAATTCAAGGGGAGGCAGGCATCTCGGTCTGGAATCCCCCAGGAGCAGATCCGAGGATAAGGGCTGGGGCTCAAGCAGTCTATGTGGAGGTGACACCAGAAGGCACTGGTGAGGGAGGGAAGTAAGGCCAGGAAGGCCAGGCCCCAGGAGTGCTGTGTTGTCAGCTGCTGCAGGGCTGTCCTGGCCCACGGGCAGGGTGCTGGGCACTCATGCACCCCTGTACCTGCCCTCCAGGCCGCCTCCAGATAGCACTCAGAGGAGGTTTCCGGAAAGCCCGTGTGAGCTACACACTGCTGGCTTCCCACTGTGCCTAGGGTGACTGCCCAGAGCTCAAACCAGGAATGCAGGGGCACGAGGGGGGGTTGGCCCTTTGGGCCTGGGGGGTGCCGAGAAGGCTGGGGAGGGGGGCAGGGTTGGAGGCAAAGGGGGCAGGAGAGAGCCTGGGCCAGGGAGGCCTCCGAGCAGGGAAGGGCAGGCAGGAGCAGGGCTGGGGGTGTCCACGGAGGGCAGGACGGCAGGAAGATGGAGAAGGAGATGCACGAGATCACAAGGGATAGGAGCCCAGGTGTAGAGTCAGTTGGCACTGGGTTCAAATCCCAGCTCTGCCACCTGGGCTAGTGACTTAACTCTATGCCTCAGTTTCCTCATCTGGGAAATGGGGGTAATGACAGTATCTTCCTCTGGAGGCGGCCGAGAGGATTAAGTGAGATAATGTATTTGAAGCATGTAGCACCATGCCTAGCACGTGGGCAGCACCCAGGGAATATCACTCCCTGAGCACACGAGCCCCTGTTGTCAGACTTCAGCCCTGCCCGGGAGACAGGTGAAAGAGGCAGCGAGACACTGAAATCCACCTGGGGGAGGAGAGAGACACACGTGAAGCAGTGATGTGGGAGTTAGCAGGAGTGTGCAGGCTCCACTGTGATGCCATGGGGTTTCCATGACAACCCTGAGTGATGTCACAGACAGAGGGCGGAGCACGGGAAGACATGGGCTGCTGCCAAGTCCATCCTCATAAGTGGACAGGAAACACCCAAGTCACCCGAGTGGACTCCTCCCTTCAAGAATGCTCAAACCTGTTCGTATTTTACACACGATAACGTCCGCACTTGCTGGCGCATCTGTACTGATCAGGGAAGACTTCCTGGAGGAAGTGGCACTTCCAATGGGCTTTACTGGAGGGAAAGAAGGGGACGGTGGGGACACAGGGCCAACCTGTCCTGCCAGGCGGGGAACGAGAGCAGGTGGAGGATGCTCAGTATGATGCTGCAGCTTCTGGCCAGCCCCTCGGAACCCATCCGGCAGCCCCGAGCCTGGTTGCCGGTACCAGGGCATTCGTGTATTATTCAGCAAACACGGTCGTGCCCAGCCCTGGCCAGGCCTGGTGAGACACACACAGGTCCTGCCCTACAGTTGAGGGGAGGAAATAGACAACAAACAAGGCGACAGCAAAGACATCACAGTAACGGTAAGATCTACCCAGGAGAACAGAGTGCTGTGCTAGAACAAGGTTTCGGGTGCCGGGAAGTGCACTAGGCTGGGAGCCGGAGGAGAGTGAGAGAAAGTTGGAGGGAGGTGGGACCTAGGACAATATCGACCCAGCATCACTGTCCCCAGAACTTACAAAAGCTCTGCTGAGAGGATCCGCCTCCTTAGAAACCAGAGCATGTGCTGGGCGAAGCCAGGCCACCCTTGAGCTGCAGACCCAGCCCTGTGCCCACTGAATGGCCCCTTCAGCGGCAGAATCTCCAAGCGGCAGCCCGGGGAACTTGCCAGCCATGGCGGCTCTTGGGGGAGCGCTCCACTAAAATCAGAAACCACGGTGCATCTCGAGCGTGTGGCTGTGGACGCTGGTCACAGGGTTTCCTCTTCCTGTTGGCCATTCTCACGCCAGGGAAGTTGTAACCTCCCTAAGGAAGTATCTAGAATTCAGGGTGTCATTTTGGTATTTCTGGCCTGAGTCTTTGCTGTTGTTTTACTTTTCTCTTCCCCACCTACTCCTAATGTAGCTTATCTGTCTGGATTTTATGTGTGTCCTTATCAACCACGGGTGGTAACTAGACAGTGTGGTTAAGATTTGACACTAGACTGAGGCAGCCTGGCCCCAAATCCCGTCTCCATCATTTACAAGCTGTGTTACCTTGGGCAAGTTACATGCCCTCTCTGATACTCCATTTCTCTTCTGTAAATGGGGATAATAAGAGAATCTACCACATAGACGTGTTGTGATGATAAAATGAGCTGATATGTGTCAAGGGCTTAGTTTGGTATCTAGCGTGATGTGAATGCTTGACAAATACAGAGCTGTTGTCAATAACAGTATTAGTAATAATAATGCTAATAGCAGCATTACCACCCCGTCTTTGGGAAAGAAGGGCCCACTCAGGGTGGGGAGGGCTGCTCCATGGTGCCTCCCCACAAGGCCTGGCCCACACTCTCCCTCCTCGCTTCCCCTCTGCTCTGGGGTCCAAGGACGCAGCCTGCTGCAGGGCCTCAGGGGGCTTCTCCTCGGTGCAGAATCTCAGAAGCCATTACTTGATGGAGGGTGCAGGTGGTGGCCCAGGGTGGCCCTCTGGGGTCTGTGACAGGCATCCCGGTGAGCAGTGACTTCACTATAGTTGCAGCTGGACTGACCGTGAGCAGAGAGTTCAGCATTGACAAGAAGGCCCAATATGGCGGCCACTAGCCACTGGGGCTCCTGAGCCCTCAAAACGTGGCTAGTATGACTCAAAAATGGAATGGAGGATGGTGGGGGCAGGAGGGTGTTACCCAGGGCTCCCCTCCTGCTGCAAGCAGTACACAGGCCTGTCTGGGGCCTGGAGCTGGAGGCCTCTTTGCAGAAGCCCAGGTAGGGCCCAATCCAATACCCTGGTTTTTTCAGTCAGGGAAACTGAGGCACAGAGAAGGCTGCCATCACCCAGGTCATGCCACCTGCTCAGACAGAGCCAGGCCTGAACCCACACTGGGCTGGCCCCCGTGTGGTCTCTTTCAGGTCCTCCTTAGACCTAGCTCTCTGCCATGCATGTGCTCGGGGGGCAGCTGGCAGACCCTTGCTGTCCTGGGCCACACTGGCCCAGGAGCCGCCCTGTCGCCGGGCACACGGCCCTTGGCTGGCGGCCCCTTTGTCCTGCATTCCCAGTGCCTGCTGTGTGGAGCGTGGCGGCCGCCTGCCCCTTTGTGGAGCAGCCTCATTAAGTCGGCCTCTTGGTCCAGCAGTGAGGAGTGGCTGTCACCATGTCGCCTTGGACCAGTGAGGGCCAAGGCCCCTGTCAGCCTGGCAGTCGTGGGAAATTCCTGGGGAATGTGAAAGTGGTAACAGTCTTTTCAGATGGGACTCGAAGCCCCCAGCTCTGCCACCCCCTCCCCCAGCACTGCCAGCAACCAGTGTGTCATCTTAGCAACGTGGCTTAACCCTTCGGAGCCTGGGTTTCTTGTCTCCAGACACCTAAGCCTTGGCCCACCCCACTGAAGCCAGGCGGGCCGTCTCCTAAGCTCCTTCTCCCCCAGCAGCCACCCACTGCCCACCTCCCTGGTCCCCCCTACCCAGTGCCTCCTCTGGCCATTTCTGTCCCAGGTGGCTCTGCCAGAGAGCCCACCCGACCCCTCCCCAAGGTTGAACCCTGGGCCTGCCCAGGGCTCTGTGGACGGTGGGTGGAGATGGAGGAGCGGGTGGAGGATTCCAGCATGCGTTTACAGCTGTTGAACCTTACTGCGCTCTGGGTACTTAGAGGTATTAACTGGTTTTATCCCCGAACAATCCAATTAGGGGGGGTCCTATCAGTCTGTGCACTTTATAAATGAAGACAGAGACCCTAAATAATCTGTCTGGCAGAGCTGGGATTTGAACCCAGGCAGCTACACACACACACACACACACACACACACACACCCATGTGAGCCAAACCTAGCTGTACAATGCCAGAGTCTGGAATGCATTGGGCTAGACTGTACTGTCCAATAAAGTAGCCACCAGCCACTGTGGCTTATTAAATTTAAATCTGAAAATTAGAAATTCCATTTTGAGTCATACTAGCCACGTTGAGTGCTCAATAGCCCCCATGGCTAGTGGCCACCATATTGGGCAGTGCAGGTAGAGGCCATGTCCATCATCCCAGGGAATTCTATCAGACAGCTCCACTTAGGGCACCACTCGGTGTTGGGGGCAGAACTGGGACACTCAGTGCCATTGGGGGCCAAAGTCAGAGAGGGCTTTCTGGAGGAGGTACCCCCTCCCTAGGCCTTGAGGGGGCAGGAGGGTGCCTGTAGTGGTCGTAGCACAGACAGCCTGGGTTTGCAGCCTTGCCTCCTAGTCTGGCTGTGTGACACTGGGCAAGTCACTTGACCTGACTAGGCCTTGTCTGTAAAATGGGGCTGGAGCACCTGCCTCCGTGACGACATAAAGCAGGTGTCACAGGGCTGGCACATCTTGTTGTTTGGTGCTTGTGCATTTGTGACGGGGCATCCAGAAAAGTCGGGGAGGTGTAGGTTCTCTCACTGCAGGAGGAGACCAGGAGCCAGGGCCTCCCAGGGCAGGGCAGGCGGGCTAGGACCTGGGAGAAGCTTGGAGCCCTGTGCCCTGCCCCAGTACTGCTTCCCACAGAGGCCACGGTGGGAACAAGCACAGCTGGGCCTTCGATGGGCGCTTGGGCGTCCGTGGGAAGCAAGGAGCCCTTGGCCTAAGCTCCTCTCTTCAGGTCGAAATTAGGCCAGGGCTGTGAGGCGCCCATAGCCGAGGGGCCACCCGGAGGTCTGAGCTCAGCAGTGGGGCTCTGCAGATGGGGCCAGTGGAGCTTCAGGAGCAAAGCAGTCCTCAGTGTCCCCTAAGACGAGTCTGTGCCCCACCACCTAAACAGAGAAACCCAGAACCAGATGGGAATCTGATTCGGTCACAAAGCTGGTGCCGCCACTTAACGCTTAACGGGGGGAAATCTTTTGTTACGAGCATCAGCACTAGGTTTCTCCCAGCAAGTTCCTTCTAAGGTCAGAGCCAGCTTCCTCCGCTTGCAGCCGGCCCAGCTGTAGTCGCGCTCCCCCAGGACGCACAGCCTCCCAGGGCCTCCTCGCCCTTTGCCCCCAGCACACAACACCCTGACACGCACGGTCCCACTTCCGTTCCTGCACCTGCACCTTTGCTCACACCATCCCTCCACCCTGTGCTTCCTGCCTCTAACTTTTTAAATATTCCTCATCTTTCAAGGGCTAGCTCCTGTGGCCCTCTCCTCTCCTCTCCTTCCCCCTCCCCTCCCCTCCCCTCTTCTCTTCAGGTCTTGCTCTGTCACCCAGGCTGGAGTGCAATGGCATGATTATAGCTCACTGCAGCCTCAAACTCCTGGGCTCATGCAATCCTCCTGCCTCAGCTTCCCAAAGTACTAGGATTACAGGCGTGAGCCACCGCGCCTGGCCAGTGTCCCCCCCTTTCTAGGCAGCCTGCCCTGACCACCCCAGACCGCTCTGATCTCCCCGTCCTGGGAATTCCTACAATAAATCCTTTTGACCAAGGTTTCGGGCACTCAGTCACAAAGGAGCTTGTATGTTCTCTTTCCCTGGGTGTTTGTCTTATCTCCCCAACTGGAAGGTATGCTCTTTGAGGGCAGGGCAGTGTGTCTTCTGCTTCAGGCACAAGACTGGGTCTAGAGCAACCCCTCAGTGAAGAGGTGCATGGGATGGATGGATGGACGGTGGATGGATGGATAGATGGATGGACGGATGGACTTGGAGAGAGACAGGGAAAGTCTTCAACCATGGAAGACCCTCCTTGACTTTCTCTTCAGAGACTTCATAGCTGAACCCATCACCCCATTTTGTCACTCCCCCTTCCACCTTTCCTAGGTATGGCTTGCAGCCCCTGGAAGTCCAAGGAAGTCCCATGGCCAAGTCTGGCAAAGTAGGGTAACTCCGGTGACTTGAGGAGAAGCTCACGGCACTCATGGCAGTGGGCTGAGCTGGCAGTCCCATGCCGTCTTTCCCCTCTCTAGGAAATCAGCCTGGTGAAGCTGCTTGTCCCCCTGCCTGCCTCCCTCCCTCCCATGGATGACTTGTCAGTGTCAGGGTCTGGGTGAGACTCCAGGCTTGCATGTTGTCACGGTCCTGTGCTGGTGCCCTGAGTGTTGGAGCCAGGGTCTTACACAGCCCGTACCCATGACGGTGGGCCAGTCAGCACCTCCCATATTCTGGCCACTGTCCGTTCTGCAAAGCTAGAGCTCTGTGAACCCAGGCTGCTGGGCTACGGGTCCTTTCCATGTGCCAGATGCTATTGTGAGAGCTTTGCATGTTGTCCCAATAATCCCCACAACGACTGTGTGAGACAGAGCTGTTTTTATCCACCTTTGCAGCTGAAGGTGCAGTTGCTTTCTTCCATCACAGGGTGGTAGGTGGCTGACCTGGGGTTCTAACCCACCCACCCTTTTAACTCTCCACTCTGAAGCCTGGACGTGGTGAAGCCCGTCCCTGGGCTGAAGACACACTCAAGGCCTTTTCCCAGAGTGGTAGGACAAGTCAGAGGAGACAGACAGACAGACAGTGTTTTGTTCTTTTGCTATGCCTAGAGCAGCCGCAGCGACCCTCTGGGGTGCTCAGGAGACAAGCAGAATGCCCTGCGGCTGGGGGGAGGTTCTGGGTTCCGGATGGCCACAGCATCTGGCCTCTTTGGGACACAGCCTGGGGGGCCTGAGACCCCGTCCTCCCCAGGAATTCAGCTTTTTCACCCAGGGCAGGAATTCCGGCCTCTCTGGACTGTCCACATGGTCACAATGGGGTCCATTCTCAAAACCCTGGAAAACATAGCCCCTGCAGAGAAAGGACGGATTCTTGTTAGACACAAGGGCCCTCAGTTCAACAATTTAGATCGAGGAGCAAATGGGGGCAGAGAACGGCCTCCGGGCCCCTTCTGTCTCTTGCCTGGAGGTCGCTGCCTCTAGAGACCATTCCGTGCAAAGGCTCTCAAAAGCCAGAACAAAAACCCAGCTAGGGGCTAAGTGGGGTGAAAAAAATCCCCCAGCATTCTCTAGACCTCAGCTGACCCGAAGCCCCTCCACTCAGACCCTCCTCACGCGGCTTCTGGAAAAACACGCTCTGTCTCTCTGTATTGGTTTCACAGAGAATTAGAATTCTCACAGCCGCCCTGTGAAGGCACTCCAAGTAGCCTCCTTTTAGGGCTGGGGAATCCCAGGCCCAGAGAATTTGCCAGTGTTTTCAAGACTTTTCTGCCACAGTAAGAAATTCCACGTTGCAACCCTACACATACAGACAGACAGACATCTGAAACAAGTTCCACAAAACAACCTTGTTGTGGGTGACTCACTGATCACTTCTAGTCTATTCTTGTTTAAATGCTTATTGGGACCCACGAAATTGATTTCAGAACTCACTAATGAGTCATGGCCTGTCATTTGAAAGGCACTAGTTTAAGGTAACTTGCCCAGGGCCACCAGCCGCAGAGGGGCAGAGCTGGGCCCAGAACTCGGGACCATTGACATTCAGCCCCAGACTTGTCACAGCCTCTCTCCTGCCCCCACGCCCTAGCTGTCTACCTTGCCTCTTTTTTTTTTTGAGACAGAGTCTCACTCTGTTGCCCGGACTAGAGTGCCTTGGTGGCGTCAGCCTAGCTCACAGCAACCTCAAACTCCTGGGCTCAAGTGATCCTCCTGCCTCAGCTAGGACTACAGGCATGCGCCACCATGCCTGGCTAATTTTTCTGTATATATTTTTAGTTGTCCAGATAATTTCTTTCTATTTTTAGTAGAGATGGGGGTCTCACTCTTGCTCAGGCTGGTCTCGAACTCTTGACCCTGAGCGATCCTCCCACCTCGGCCTCCCAGAGTGCTAGGATTATAGGTGTGAGCCACCATGCCCGGCCTTACCTTGCCTCTTAACAAACATTTTCCTCCAGCCAGGATCTGACCGCATCACTCCCTGATTCTGAAACCTGGATTCCACAGCTGGACATCAAAGCCCTGCCCAGCCTGGCCTTTCGCTGCCTGACCACCTGCTCACCTGCCCTTCCCAGTTCAACTCTGTTGGGAGCTGCTTGTTCCTCCTTCTAGAGCTTTCTCCCTCCCTATTCCTCCATGGATCCAAACCCCCTTTTCCTTTAAGGCTTCCTCCAAGAAGCCACCTGGGATGTCCTACAGCCTCCAGGACTTCTCTTTTCTCTGCACTCAGAGTCACTCCTGTGACTCTCAGCATAGATTGTCTCAGAACAATACCTTAGCTTTCTCACTGGACTATGTAGTTTTGTTTCCCCAACTTCACCCCAAACATGCAGGCCAGAGGCATGTCACATATTTCTCCTGTGCCTCCTTGCACAGGCCTTAATGAAATTGCCTACAGCAGGAGCTTAAAAGTGCTTATTGGTTGATAACAACAGTCGAAATCATTATATAGCTCCAGGGCTCCACGTCACTCCCCTGGCCAAGGTTGCGTACCACCTCCCCCAGCCCTCACATTCTAGGCAGTGCCCACGTCCCCGTGACCATGGGCTGTCAAGATCACCCCCACGTCAGCCGTCTGGCAGCCCAGCTGGCCTCTTGAGCAGTTCTCAGCAGCAGCAGGCCCTGCAGACGGGCATCCCGGGCCGAGTGGCCAATGTCAGCCAGCAGACAGGAGGGTGAGAACACCAGGCTGGAAGTTTGCGCATCTGTGTCCTCCTCTGCCAAGACAGTCACTGCTGGGAGGGAGGAGAGGAGGGAGAGAGGGGGTGGCAGGCAGCGGAGGGCAGGGCCCCTGCAGCGCTCATCAGAATGCTATCTAGCAGGGACTCCGCATCCTTCCGCAGAGCGGGCCCAGCCAGCCTGGCTTCCTCTTCTGTTCTCTCCCTTGCCTTGGCTGCCTTTCCTGACTTTGCCTCTTGCTCTGGGGACCTCCCTTCCCCAGCGAGAGCCTGCTGCCTGCTGCCCAATCCCTGGTGGGCCTCAGCATAGCCCCTTGGGAGCATTCTGGGTCAGGACTGTCAGTTTAGCTTCTAGATCCCGGGGAAGCCACTGAAAGCCTCAGGGCTTCAGTTTCCTCATGCATAAAGTGGATTCACACTGAAGCCAAATGCTGGGAATTTTCAGGGGGAAGCCAGAGGGTGGGGAACTATGTGCCAACATACAGGCACTGTTAAATGCCTTTCCCGCCCCTCCCTCTAGCCTCTCTCTTTGCCGTCTCAACACATACTTCACTAGTATGTCCAGAGAGGGAGCACAGCACGTCTCACCAAGACAGACGAAAGGAGGCTGGGCACGGTGGCTCACGCCTGTGATCCCAGCACTTTAAAAAGAAAAATCCAACCCTTCGGGGTGTGCGTCCGCATGAAAACACAGGATGCCTTGCGTCTCTTGGTTTTGGGGCTCTGAGAGTTGGCCACTCTCAGAGTTGGGAGGTCAAATAGATGGGTCCAGAAGAGTATGCCAATTCCTATGGGTCGGGTCACCCTGAAAATAGGATCGTTGCCAGACAAATCCTGGTGTGCAGATCCAGGCTTTCCCACTGCTCAGCGCTAGACAAAGACCAGCAGTTGCCTTGGTGTCTGTGACAGCCCAAAACTCTGAAAGTGGGGCTGGAATCGCCCCTGCTCTGCACTGTCTGCCAGGGGCTGTGCAGGGCGCCAGTTGAAACAGGCCTTTGCCATTGGGGTAGCAACTGAGGTGGGGTCAGGCAGGCCCGGGTACGAAAGAAGAACAAAGACAATGTGCACAGCAGTTGCTTTCTGTACTGTGCATTGCACCCTCCCCAGGGCCCTGGCCGGGTGCTGTTATTGTCCTCCTGCTGCAGATGGAGAAATAGAGGCTCAAGTGAAGGAAATAGCTCTAGGTCGCCACCCAGCTAGCAAGTAGCAGCGATTGAACCTGCCCTCACCCACAGGCAGACTGCATCATCCTTTGAGGAAGGGCCAAGAAATGAACTGTATCCCTGGGGTGGGGGAGGCCGTAGGGGTCCTGGTTTAGATGGGAGGGGTGGGGTACTGGGCTGAGGCAACTCTAGCCCACTTCCCCTGCCAGGCCAGACCTGTGGACCATAGAGTGACCAACTGTCCCAGCTTGTCCAGTTCGAGCCCTGAAAGTCTCATGTCCCTGTTTTCCTGGGATTGTTGGCCACTGTTCCTGTGGTCTGAGTCACCCCTGGACCAGTTGCAGAGAATGAATGGCGGAATGGTCTAACGAGAGCCAGGTCAGGACACAGCCTGGGAGGCCTTTTCAATTCCATTAGCCTCTAGTGAGGCCCGGGGAGGTGCTAGCCCTGCCCTCCCCTCCTCCTTCCTGTAGCTCCCGGGAGATAGTGATTCAGCAGCAAGTCGGAAGCAGGCTAGACTGTGACCTACCAGGAGTGGAGTCACCGCTAGGGTGGGGGCCTTCAGCACCAGCTTAGGGCAAGAATTAGAGTGAGGAGGGGATGTGGGGAGGGGTCCTTGAATTGTTAGGGAACTGGACCCCAGCAGAGGGCCCCCGCTATCCTGCCAGGCTGGGTCTGGTTGTAGGGCAGTGGGAGGCGGGCGTGCTGGAGGTTCCCCCTCCCAGCCCTGGTATGTGAGGGATGGGGGAGTCCCAGCCACTGGATACCTAAGCTGCTTCTCCGCCTATTCAGCAGCTAAAAATACGAAATGGCTTTGCTCAAAGGTGCCCAACCGGAAACTTCCAAGAGGTTTCCTATTAGGGCAGTGCCTGCTCGGGCTGGAGGCCAGATGCTGAGAAGGATTCCTATGCCTGCCATTCCCACTGCGCAGTTACAGCCTGGCCGCCCCACTGCCAGGACCTCAGCCTCCGCCCCCTTAGCCCCGAGAGCTTGTCAGGCCCCAGGGCTCTGCCTTCCACTCCTGCACCCCTGCTCCAGGAGCGCGTGGTGACTGGGGGCTCGTCTGAGCCTCCCCCACTCGCCATGTGACCCTGAACAAACCACCTACTTCTCTAAGATTTGCTCTTCTCACCTGCAAGACAAGACCACACCACCTGCAGGGAGGGACCCAGAAGTCCTTGATGGGGACGACTCCATACTCTGGCTGAAAGACAGGCAGGCCAGGGGATCTTCTAGAAGCTTCTCTGGCAGTGCAAGCACGTGGCTCTTATTTAGCATAACTGTTTCTTAGGGGTGGCTGGCCTGATAGAGATTATTCAACACTTGAATAATCTCTATCAGCCTCGGAATCCCCAGGGGAGCTTGTTAGAGATGCTGATAATGCAGTAAGTTGGGGTGGGGCCCCACATCCGAATTTTTGACCAGCTTTCTAGATGATTCCATTGAATGGTCAGGCTGAGAATCACTGGGCCAGGGGCCTGGCACCAAGGAGGCTCCCAAGGCATGTGAATTACAATCATGTTCCTTTCCCACTCTTGAGCCTCGGTGTGCTCCCCTGTCACACGGAAATAACCTGCCTGCCTCTCCGCTGGGGCTGTTGACAAGCTCAAAGAGAATCCTGAGTGGCCCACAGCTGTGCAAGCAGGTGGAGAAGGTGACCCTCGCTGTGAGGAAGCCACCCCCTCTCTGGGATGCTGCAGCCAGGAGATGGTCAGCGGGCCACGTGGTCCCAGGCCCAGAGGGCTTCTCCTGCCAGGACCAGCGGGAAGATGGCGGGGAGAGGAGAGCAGCCCCTCGTTGCCGTCCATCCCCTGCCCTTCCCTGATAGCCCAGCCTCGCTCCGAGAGAAAGCCTGAAAAACTAATTTCCTCCTTGGGAGTGGAAAGTCTTCTGGGCAGGACACAGCCACCACATGACACTGTCCACAGTTGAGCTGCGCTGGGAATTCTCTCCACAGCTGAGGTGCAGGGGGCACAGCCAGGCACTCCAGGACACAGTCCCTGTCCAGTCCCCCTTCTGCCCCAGGGAGACAACATGCCCTTGTTAAGGCCGTCCCTGGACTACCAGGTGGGGGGGGTGAGGGGGATGGGAACTCTCCCACCCTCCTAGCTCCTGCTGGAGGCAACAGTTTCAACAGATTCTCCTCCACCCGCTCCATGCTGCAGTTTTTATTCCTGCGGATGGGCTTATTGGTGTGACCTTGGGAAGTGGCTGAACCTCTGTTTCCTCATCTGTAAATTGGGGTTGATAGGATCTTCCTATATGTGTGGATGGGAGGATTGAAGGAGACATGGAATACCAAGGGGGCTCTCAAACAGCATGGGGAAGGAGGGGGGGAGGGTGTCAGAAATGCAGGTTCCTGGGCCTTGCCTCCAGCATTCTGATGCAGTCAGTTTTGAGCCCAAATTTTGGGAAATGTAGAAGCCTAGGAGAGGGAGAGCCCCTCACTCCTGGCTGTGTGGGCAGATCACCTTGGAGCTCAATAAACACCCCGACGGCTCCTAGACCACCTGAATCAGAATCTCGAGGAGTCTCCCTTCCCTTGGAGCTTGCTGTTCCTTCCTCCATGAGACCACCCCACTTCCCAGCGGACAGACCTAGCTGGCTAGTTTGCTTCCACCATAGATGGGCAGCAATTGGCACTTTCTTTGACCCCAGGGAAAATGGAAGGCATTTCCTCCAGTTTCCAAACAGATCCCCAACTGTTCCCTCTGCCGTCCCTGAGCATTTAATAGAAAGAACTTCCAGCATTTTAGGGGCATGAGAGGCTCAGGTTAGGGGAGCCAGCTCGCCTTCCCCTGGCCCTGAGGATTGGTGAATGGCAGGGGGTGAGACCAAACACCAGCAAGGACAGGATTTGGGAAATATGCCTGACCCTGAGTGTGGGTTAATTCCGGTGCTGTAGGGCAGGGCAGGCTCCAGGCCAGGGTAGTTGAGGGTAAATGAGGGCTGGGAGGATTAAGTGCCTAATGCCACCCAACGATTATTGTCTGTGATAGGATTTGAACCCAGTACTCACTTCTTCGGAAGCTCAACCTCCACCCCTCCCATTCCTGGCCTCCTAGTTACCCTTGCCAGGCTCTGTCCTCCCACCCCATCTCCAGGCTCCCCAGCCATAGCCTTAGAGAAAGCCCTATACCAATATTTATCCATCACTGGTGCCAGGCCCAGGGGACAGGGTGAGAGGAACAAGCCAGTGTGCCCTCAGGGAGTCTTGGCTCTAGGAACCGGCAGACTCTAATCAAAGGGTCACACAAGTGTGTGATTACTTGAGGATGGGGGGGGGGGGTAAGGTGTGATTTCGAGGAAGCCAGGTTGAGTAAGTGACATTTCAGTCCTGACTTACAGGCTGTGTGGGCTGGGTTCACCTCCCAATTCTTTGCACTGCCAAGGCAAGCCATGCCAACATGCAAACAACTGGGAGGTGATGCGCTCCTGGGGTGAGGAGCCGGCTCCCAGCGCGGGGCCGGGCCTGGGTTCTAGTGAGCACCCTCCCGGAGCCTCAGTTTCCCAGTTAACGAAGGGCGTGACAACCCGCCTCACCCTCCCCCACCCGCGGAGGTTGGGGCAGGTGCGTCCCGGTCGGCGGGGCGGGCGGATCGCGGGCGGCCGCGGGGCGGGGCGGGGCGAGGCGGGGCGGGGCGGGGCGAGGCGGGGCGGGCGGAGCGCCCGGGCCGGCGGGCGGGGGCCGCGGGGGCTGGTGGCGGCGGGCTGCGGGCGCGGCGCGCAGTGCGTGCGGCTGCGGAGCGCGCGGCTGGCCCGGCCGTGGGCATCACATGAGCAGCGGCACCGGGACCGACGCAGCCCGCCCGTGGGCGCCCCCGCAGCCGCAGCCCTGCGCCCGCGTCCGGCCCTAACCATGTCTATCTGTTGTTGCTTCTTTTTCAGGGACTATGGCAGTTCCAAGAGGAAATCAGGTAAGGAAGCCTCCAGGCGTTTTTCCTTCCAACCTGCCCGCCCCGTGCACGCGCCCCTGCGATCCTGCGGAGGACTTTCTGGAGGGGTTGTCCTTGCCTCCTGCGGGGCCGGGGTACTCCCTTCAGTTGCCCCCTCTCCGGTCCGTGCCCCCCGAGATCTCTGGTCCTCGCACCTTTTCCCACCGAGTCCCTCGAGCTCCCTGCCCGCCAGCTCTCCCCGGTGGGAGCCGGGGCGGGTCATGGGGAGTTTGGGGGTGTCGTGAAGGGCCTAAGCCCCCGCAACGTTTCACTCCCGGGCTGCAGTGGCCACTACTGGGCACTGCTGTGACTTCTCCTTGGGTTCTTCCCGCGGTGCGGCGGTGATGAAAGGGTTAATAGAGACGCAGAGTTTTCCCCGGTGAAAAGGTGCGACCCAGGGCTTAAAAGGGGTCGTTGAGTGACTTGAGTTTTTTGCGGCAGCACCACGGACCTTCCTCGCTGCCCCAACTCGGAGCGTTCTCTCCTTGCTGCAGGGGTAGGGGCTCTGTACGGTGACAGCTGAGCTACACATGGGAGGGGGCCGGCCGCCCAGCTCTGGCTTGACAGGTGCCAGAACCCACCCGCCACCAGCCCCTGCCCTCCCTCGCCCTGGAGTTTGCGGACCGGGCGGAGGCAGGGGGAGAGGCGGGGCTGGGTGGACACGTGCTGGGGTCAGAGAAGGATTCTCTCTGGGTGGGGGAGGCTGGTCTTGGCAAATGACAAGCGGCAGGGTGTGGGCGGCTGTAGTTAACTGGGGGAGTGTGGTCCCTAGGAGTTGGGCTGTGTGTGCACTGGGGTGGGGGCGGGGACCGACTGGCGCTATCTGTGTCGGCGCGTGTATCGCCCTTATTTATAGCGTGGTGGGCAGTCATATAAGGGGGCCGGCCCTTGGGGATGCAGGAAGTGTGTTTGAACGCCTGGCTGACATTAATGTCAGCGTCCAAGTGCTGTGGCCTGTGTATCAGTAGGGGTATGTGCCTGTGTGTGCTGGATGGAATGTGAATTGGAGTAGATATCATCGTATGATGTGTATGTTTCTGAGTAGGGGTTCATGTATTTTGTATGTACAAGTGCTTGCTTACATGCGTATTGGGACAAGGAAAGTAGCATACTGGTTTATGTGTCGGGGGCATGTGTGTTCTATGCACACGTGTGGGTCTTGATAGCTGCATGCAGTACGGGTATGTTTGCTCATTTGGGTGTGTAGGCTGGGTACGGGCACCAGGGTGCTGAGGTATATCCGGTTGTGGGTGGGAGTCTGTGTTCCTAGGTGCTTGGGTACTTGTTTGGGGTGTGTCTGGCTGTGGGAGGAGCTGTCAGCAGGTGTGCCCACCCCCTGGTGCCAAAGGGCATTTCCTCCTGTGAACAGGCTGCCTGTGAGCCTGAGGAGTTGCAGTGTGGCCTCAGTTGCCACTCCCAGGCAGGGCCCCACGCTGGAGAATGGAAGCAGTGCCAAAACTGGATTGTGTTCTGTCACACACACCCCACCCCCAGGAAACTTGCCTTGGGCCTCAGAAGTGGAGTGCACCCATTGAGCCTGGGTTCAAATGCTGGCTCTGTGTGACCTTAGGCATGTTTCATAACCTCTCTGTATCTTGGTTTCCTCATTTTCTTTAAAACAGAGGTAATGATAGTACCCACCTCACATGTAGAAGGTTAAATAAGTTAATATGGAATAGTCCCTCGCACATAATAACTGCTGTAGAAGTGTCAGTTATTGTCACCATCCTCCTCCTCACTCTCTAAAGTCCTAGGACCTGATCCTGGCTCAGTTTCCACCTTGCTGCCTATGTGACCTTGGGCGAATTCCTTATCTACTCTGGGCCTCAGTTTCCCCCTGTAAAGGCAAGGGCTGGACCAAATAACCTCTCGTGTCCCCTGCCCCCATCTCTGAGGCTCATGGGGTGCCCCACCCAGCCTGCCTCGCCTGGGGAAAGCCTCCCCCACCGTCTCTGCCTTCTGCTCTCAGGCCAGGAAAAGGATGGATGGAGAAATTTAATTTACATTGGTGTGCTTATGATAATGGCCACTTAGTGTCATGGTCAAAGTGCCAGCTCTGGAGCCAGAAAGCAGTTTAGAATCTGGCTCCTCTCTTCTATGACCTTGGGTGGATTTCTTACCCTCTCTGTTCCTGCTCCCTCTTCTGTAAATTTGGGGTAATATTCATACCGCCCTTGGCATGGGTGACTGTATCAGCGTGGCACAGTCAAGCGTTGTTCTGAGTGTTTTTGTGACGGTGTTGTTTGGATGAGATGAACATTTAAATCACTGGACTTCCAGTAAAGCAGATTACCCTCCAGAATGTGGCTCAGCCTCATCCAGTCCGTCAGAGGCCTTAGTAGAACAAAGACCGGGGTCCTCCGCTAGCACGGGGTCCTGCCAGCAGCCAGCCTTTGGACTCAGCTGCAACTCTTCCCCAGTCTCCAGCTTGCCAGCCTCCCCACCAGACTTTGGACTCACCAAGCCTCCACAATCACATGAGCCAATTCCTAAAATAAATCTCAATCTCTCTCACTTTCTGTCTCTGTGCACATCCTGTTGGTTCTGTTTCTCTGGAGAACCTAGGTTAATACACAACTCCTATGGTTAGAATGAAGATCAGATAAACTAATAGATATGAGTGTGCATAGAACGCTGCCTACAACCTGGAAAGCTCTCTGTAAGTGCTGTTATCGAATGAGCACCTACTGTGTGCTAAGAACTGTCCATGTTCCTCACCTGCTGCTCAGCACCACGTTGCATGGTAGGTGGCAATTCACATTTTGCCTATGAGAACCTGGGCGCTGAGGGGGTGACTGCCCACAGTCCTTGGCAGAGTGCAGGCTAGAGTCCACCTTTAGGGCTCTGCACTGCTCTGATGAACTTCACGAAGCTTCCCAGGGTCCCTCCAGCCAGGGACGTTTGCGCAGAGGAAATGGACGCTGTTCCTGGGGTTCACTGTTGACATGTTGGTCCCAAAGCCCTAGCTCATCCTTACTGAGCATGGAGCTTAGACTTGAGGCAAGGCTGGGAGGGGCAGTCAGCAGAGATAGAAAGGTCTCAGGAACTCTGGAGGAAGCAGGACTGGTGACCTTGAAAACTGGAAGGCAGTGTGGCCTCTGTCCTTCCCTCCACTGACCCTGCTCCTTCCCTGCCTCTTCCCACCTCAGGGACTGGCTGGCAACACTCACCCCGTTGCTCAAGCCCAGCATCTAGAAGTCATCCTTGACTTCCCTTTCTCTCACCTGCCAACTTGACCTCAGGATCCTCCCACTTCTGTCCCCACCCCCACCATCACACCTGTTAGAGGCCGCCTTCATCTCTGGCTTCCTACCTGGGGTCTCTGCTTCCACCTTTAGCCCTCTACCTACCATTCTCCACACCACAGCTCAGGTGCACTCTTAAAAAGATAGATCAAATAACATACCTTCCTGTTTAAATTACCCCAGGGATTCCCTAACGCACCCAGAATGCACTCCTGACCCTGGCTTACAGAGCCCTGTGTGACCTGTCCCCTGCCTGCCTGCCCGACCCGGGCTTTGCCCCTCCCACCCCCCACCCCCACGTTCCCACTCAGCACACTCCTCAGCCACACCCGTCACCTTCTGCTCCTCAGACACATCGAGCTCAGTCCTCCCTGCGGGCTTTGTACTTGCTCTGCCCTCTACCCGGAATGGTCTTCCCTGACCTTTCACCTGGCTGGCCCCTTAAGATTTCTGCTTCACTGTCCTCAGAGAAGCTGCCCCTCAAATCACCCCACCTCTTCCCTCAGCATCACTTAGAACACCCTAGTTATATTGTGTGTTCTCTTGCTGCTTCTCTGTCTCCCACCACCCTGAGCAAAGACCTTGGCTGCGGGGCTCACACCGCTACCTGGGTCCACTCGTGCTTATAGAATGGGTGGGTGGATGGAAAAATGCATGTGTGCGTGAATGAACCCTGTGCAGTCAGGAAAGAAAGGTGATTGCAGCTTCAAATTGGGGATCATTATCTCACAAGAGGAGAAATTTTTCTGCTTTGGAGGCACAGAGCTGGAGGCTTTGATACTCCAGAGAGCACATGCACAAGGGTGGAGGGGCAGGACTCAGTGATTTGTTTGGTGACCACATACTTCAACTGACCTGAGCACCAGCTGTATTCTCAGCACTGTGTATGGTGTTGAGGTTACAGGAATGTGTCTTCCTGCCCTCGAGGAGCTGGCAGTCTGCTATGGGTGATGAACTGTATATAGAGACAAGAATGTGCTGTTAGATGGAGGGAAGTGAGGGGGCAACATGGTTACCTAGGGAAGAGCAGTCCAGGCCAAGGGCACAGCATGTGCAAAGGCCCTGGGGTGGGAGAATGCCAGCTGCTTGAGATGGAGAATGGGGAAGGCAAGGCAGTAGGAAGGGAAAGTAGAGACGTACAGGGGGTAGGGGTGGCGGGAGGTAGCACTGACCACATAGGGCCCTGCAGGACATTGGAAGGATTTTGACTGTCACTGAGTGAGATGAGGAGCCACTAAAGGGTTCTGGGTGGAGCGAGGATGTGATCTGACTTCCGTGGCAGAATGATGGAGAATGACGAGGGAGGAGACAGGTGAGGGGTGATGTGCTCCAGTGGCAGTGGAGGGGTGAGACACTGCCAGGGTGGGATGGACACTGCTGACTGGATAAGGGCTACAAGGAGAGCTTGCGTGGAAGCTGGGCAGCGTCTGCATCAGGTCGCCTGGGTTCCCCTTCTCAGGTCCCCTTCCCAGTCAGGTGACCTCAGACACATCCCTTCACCCGAGCTGGTTAGCTCACCTGTTCTGTTGTTGTGTCAGTTAGAGAAACAGAACAAGTAGGAGATCTATGCTAAGAGATTTATTATGAGGAAGTGGCTTACACAGCTGTGGGGGCTGGCAGTGAAGGTGGTGGAACAGTCAGGCACAGGCTGGAACCGCTGTCCACAGGTGACATTTCCTCAGGGAAGCCTCAGCCCTGCCCCGAAGGCCTTTCAGCTGTTGACTCAGGCCCACCCAGCGTCATTCCCTTACTTAAAGTTAACTGATTATGGACGGTTGTTTGTTTGTTTGTTTGTTTTTCCTTTGTTTTTTTTTTCTTTTTTTTTTTTGTTTTTTTTTTTTTTTTTCTTTTTCACTATTGCACATCAGTGGCATGTTTGTTTGTTTTTGAGACAGAGTCTCACTCTGTTGCCCAGGCTAGAGTGAGTGCCGTGGCGTCAGCCTAGCTCACAGCAACCTCGAACTCCTGGGCTCAAACAATTCTCCTGCCTCAGCCTCATGAGTAGCTGGGACTACAGGCACGTGCCACCACACTAATTTTTTCTATTTTTAGTAGAGATGGGGTCTCACTTTTGCTCAGGCTGGTCTCGAACTCCTGAGCTCAAGTGATCCTCTCGCCTCAGCCTCCCAGAGTGCTAGGATTACAGGCGTGAGCCACCTTGCCCAGCCTAATTATGGACTTTAATCACAACTACAAAAATACCTTCCCCAGCAACACCTAGATTAGCGTGTGGTGGCATAACTGGGGACCGTAGCCTAGCCAAGGCGTCACACAACACTGACCATCACACCTGTAAAATGGGGTTGCCCCAGCAGTGACCTGGCCTTGCAGGAAAGTGCGCAGGGTTCAGCGAGGCGATGCACTTGGAGGGCTTTGTGCCGTGCCATGCCTGGTGGCAGGAAGGGCCCGTGTTGTGAGCTGTGGTTGCCAGAGAGCAGGGGTTCTCTTCAGACCTGCAAAGATGCAACGGTTCTCTCTCAGCTGCCTGGGAAGCTGCACTGCTCCAGTTGCGCCACCAGGGGGCGCCGGCGGCCACGGAGTCTGGGATGATGGTGGCCCTGGGGTCGTGGCCAGGCCAGAGCCTGAGGCTCCATCCCTCCGAGGAGCCCCGTGATGAGCTCCAGCTCGTTTACATGCAAATGAGGTTGCTCAAGAGTGCTGCAAGTTTGTTCTCTTAGGCAAGTGTTGACGTTCCTCGTGAAATCCTGTTTATACTTCTCCGAAAAGTGGTGAGCTCAGCCCTGCTTCCATCCTAGTGGTCATGAAACCGGATTAGTGGACCGAGTTAGTGAGACCAGCGTGACCGTAGTTCCCTTGCAGAGAAGCAGTGTTGCTTGGGGTTCAGAGTTTAGGTTTTGACATCAGAGTTTGAACCCCAGCTCTGCCATTTGTTACTATTGTTTTAGTTACTGATAGATTCTGAAAGGAGGGGAGAAGTGGATCTTTCGAATGGATAGTAAAAAGAAATCAATTGAGAGATTTATTTCCATTCTGTGGGTCCCAGAAGGGACCTAGACTCAGCTGTTGTGGAGTATTCTGTTAAGAAAGAAGACTCTGGAGTCAGAAGACCTAGTTTCATGGCCCAGTTCTGCCAGCTGTGTGATCTTGGGCAAGTCCTTAACTTGTCTGTGCCTCGTTTTCATCTGCAAAGTGGGGACAGCCAGGTTATTTTCATCAGGTGGTTTGGGAATTGAATACAGACACGTGAGGTGTTAGCTCCAGCACGCAGGAAACACCACTGAGGGTAAAAGGGAGGCAGATGGAGGTGTTCAGCTCCGACAAGAGAGAGCACTGGCTTTAGCTTTTGGCCCTTTCCAGGAGTGACTCCTCAGTCAGACAGGGGAAGGCAGAGCAAGCACCATCTCACGGATGCCAGGACGCCTCCCAGCGACCCAGGTAGGTGGTCTTGTCTCCACATTATAGGCCAGGAAAGGAAGACTAAGGAACTTGCCCCAGCTCTGCCAGCCAGGCAGACAGGACTCAGATCTGGTCCTTCTGACCCAAACACTCTTTCCATTGAAGAATTTCCTCCTGAGCCAAGGCCCAAGGGATCCACTGGTGTCCAGGACTGGGGCTGTGCAGACCCCAAGCAGGAGGATCCATAGACTGGGAGGGGCCTGCCCCATGAGACCCCCCCCCACCCCCGCCGAGGTTTCTAGAAGGAACCTATTGGTCACAAGGGGTTCTTAACTGAGTGAAGGGTCCTTTTGCATGGTGTGACCAATATCCCCTTTATTTTCCTTTTTATGAGTTTGGTTTTTAAGACAGTGAATTTGTTTAAAGCAAGAGCCACCCATAAGTACTGGCTACTAGAATAGGTTGGTCCATCTGAAAGTTAGTCTGACCTCCTCCTTTTGTAGAGGAAGCAACCAAGCGAGGGGCTGCTGCTTGCCCGAGGTAAGGGATGGGCAGAACCTGGTCTCCTGCTGGTCACACTGCACGAGCCCTGGAACCAGGTGGAGGTGGGAGAAGGGCCAAGTTGTGAAGCAGAGGAAGCAGGTCAGTGAGGCCTCTGGTACCTCGTTTTCCCCAAGATGAATACCCTGAGCAGGGCCTCTCCACCTCGCCCCAGGCCTGCCTGGCTCCCCGGCCGCAGAGGGAGATGGACAGAGACAAGGCGAATGGCAGCAGCCCTCTCTGCCCTCCAGAGCCCGGGGGTTCCATGAGGCTCTCATTTCTCCTGCTCAGGGCCTCGTGCAGTGCTCAGCTCAGCTGAGAAGGCCCCACACGGTCAGGGGTTCATTAACTAATACAAGGCAGGTGGGCTGTGATCCACAGGGTAGGGGGCAGGGAGAGTCAAGATGGAAGAGGCTGGAGGTGGTCCCGGAGGAGAGAGATAGGGATAAGCCCAAGGGTGTGAGCAGAGCGCCCGGTGGCAGGGGGTGCCGAGCATGAGTGGGGACATGGGGCTGGAAGGAGTTTGAGAAGTTTGAGAGGAGAGCTGTCCATCCTGGCGGGCATGGAGAGAGAGGGAAGGGAGTGGGCTGGAGTGTGGAAGGCTGGAGATGAGTGTGGAAGGGAAGCCATGGAGAGTGTACTGGGAAGACCTTTCAAAGCAATTCCCAAAGCTTCCTTGTCTGCCTGAGCCACCCATCCCCAGTGAGACAGGCCCAGGCTGCTTCGAGAACATGGCCAGGATCTTCCTGGCACCCTCCACCGGCCCATTCCAAAACTAAGCGTGTCTTTTGAAGGCTTCTGGCACATCTCACCCGGGCTGGTGTTTTTAAACAGTTTTTATTTTCATGGCTCTGGGTCCTCAGCCTGATTTTACCCCTGGAGTTCAAAGCCATCTAATTGGAAATGAAAGGCAGCTGATTGATTTGGCAACTCCCGCGGCCAGCCCACGTGGCAGTGATGCCATGGAGAGAGTGAGTGCTGCTCACGTGTGTCTGTGCCACGCTCCCGTCCCCAGGCGTGTCGGCCCCATGGCCTGACACACGGGGGGGGGGGGGGGGGGGAGTCCTCCCAGGATCCCAGGAAGGAGGCAGCTGGGGTGCTCGCCAGGAGCCTCGATTCCCTCTGCCCAGCTGGCTTAGCTGTCCCTGCACCCCATCACCCAGTTTCTCCTGCTGGGAAAAGAGGAAGTTGATGTGGAAGGGAACTGCATGGCGGAGGCCTGGAGGTGAGCTGCAGAAGCTTGAGCCTGCTCGTTGAAATGCAGATTCCCAGGCCCTGCCCAGCCTCACTGAATCAGACTGTCTGGGGTGATGCCCAGCAATCTGCATTTTTAACAGGCTCCCCAGGGATGCTGGAGCCAAGCCAGGGTTGCATTTTGGATAGGTCATCCATGTGGGCTGCTGGCCCTGTTCAGGGCAGACAGGCAGGGAGATGGCAGAGGGACTAGAGTCCTCGAGATGGACTGGCTGTATGGGACTGCTGCTTGAAGATGAATTCAGTCGTCTCCAGAGATGGGAGGATGGGCCTCGGGGCAGGAACAGGGCCCTGCCCAAGGATAGGATTCTAAGTCTTAGCGATGAAATGTCGGCCCAGCTTTTGGGGCCTTGGAGAGCAACTGCCTAAGGCCCTGACCTGCTGAGGGGCAGTGACAGGACCGCCTCTGCCTCTTATTTCCACAAGAGTTTCTTCCTGCCGGGAGGAAACACCCAAGTTGTGGTCCAGCCAAGACAGGCTTCCCACCGCAGCCCTCAGCCGGAAAGTAGCTGTCCCTCAGTTCGGTGTCTTGGTTTGTAGGCATGTGACAAAAGAGGCAACATTTCCAGTAAAGACAAAAGCCAGTGGAAAAACAAAGATTTGGGGGAAATGCGCATTACTTCTTGTTTTAACACCTTTTTCTGATCTAAAGTTACTTTGTTTAGAAACAAAAGTGGCATGTGTAACTTGGTTGGCACGCGGCATTTTTATAATTGGTCGGTTTTGAAATGTGAAGGGAAAAAATTTTTTCCCCCAAAGTTTCAGTAAAACTTAGAAGTTTGCAGGAAAAACACAGTTTTCCCTGACTTTCTGCTGTTTTACTTCCTGGATCTTGTCATTGCCGCATGTGACCCCTGGAGCTGGTATGAAGATGTATTTCGTTAATGTTAGAACTGGAGTCTTGCGCCAGGACAACTGGGCAGTGTCAGAAAGCCCCTTCGCTTTCCCCTGCTCATGACCCTTCCCCTTGACGCTGCGTGAGGCTAATAGTCGTGGTGTTTTAGAAGGAGCCCCTTCAGGTCTCTGGGGGCTGCATTTTCCTGTGACCCAGGGTCTCCCCAGCTCAGCCCTGGAGCACCTTAGCTCTAAGGGTTGGAAATGGTCAGGGTTGGGTGTGTAACTGTTCCCGGGCAGAGGGTGAGGTTTTTGCAAAGCAGTGATGACAGGCTAGTGACAGGAGGCCAAGCTAAGACTGTCTTTGTACACTGGCAGTGGCCCCCAAGGGGAACCTAGCAAACAAGCAGGTTTTAATGTCCCTCATCACAGATCTGTCAGGGTGGGACAAGTTCTCCGGGTCTGTCAGCTCCCTGCCACACACAGTCCCTCCCTAGAGCCTAGTGGCTCTTAATTCCTCATTTGCATGTGAGCCCCAGGTTGTGATCGGGAGAGCCCTCCCCTGCCTTCCTGGGACTCAGCTGCTCTCCTGCTCCCACCTGTGCCTCAGTGGGCCCCAGTGGCCACTCTCTCCTGCGAGGGCCCGGAGGGTGCCCTTAAAGGCCGGATTGATAGGAAGCAAGTTTCTGGATGTTTTGCTAGACTTTCCTTCTAGGATTAGATGATTCCTGCCTGACCTCTAGCTGGTTTTACTGGCTCAGCCACGGCTGCCTTCTAGACTTGTCTGCTGTGTGCCAGGCCTGTGGTCGAACCTCTGTGAGACCAAGAGGGACACAGTGAGGTCCTTATCCTCAGAGGACTCCCTGCCAGGTGGGAAGGTGGGCAAGTAGAAGGAGTTTTAGTGCCCTGTCACCAGTGCTGCCTGGGGCTGGGGCAGAGCCATGCCGGGGACTCAAGTGAGGCACACAGACCTGCTATGGCTGCTGAGTGAAGCTGCCCACACCTCCCTCGTTCGCTGAGGTTCTTAAATGGGTCAGCCAGGCAAAGAGGGGGCGCGGCTGTCCAGAGGACGCCTGCTGAGTCGCTGTAGCAGCTGTCCCCGTGTGCCACGTCCTCCACATGGGGCATCTCCTCCAGCCCCGGGGCACCCGCCACGTGACGCTGCCTCACGGGTGCTATTGCAGACTGCCACTCATTCAGTAAGATTGCTCTAATTAATACATGCCCCAGGAGTCACTTCCAGCCTTTTTCTTGTTAGGAAGACTCTGGCTTCCACCAGGACACCTGGGAGACACGTGTCCTTGCGTGTGAAAGGAGGGCATGAATCCTGACTGGTAGGATGCCAGGACCGCACCCCCAGCCAGCCGCCTGGCGCTGGGAGGCGCTCACTGACTACCTGCCTGTGGCCTCCGTGGGGGAGGAGTCTCCATCCAGTGGGAACTCCCAGCGGCTGATGCTTGGCCGGGACTGACGGGGCGGAGAAAGAGCAGCCGGCGCCCAGCCCAGGTGAAGACCGGTGAGGCGCAGAGAAGTAGCCCGCCTTCCCAAGCTCACGGGCTGAGCCGGGGCCAGGGCCGTTGGGGCAGCTCGGCACCAGGTCTCCATCAGGCTTCTCCCCTCCCTGGGGTGGTAGCTCAGCGTTAGCCAGAGCCCCTGAGCCGGGGAGCTGAAGAGTTAATCCCGTGCTCCCTGGAGAGCTTGCACACTCCTGACCCTCCCTGTCTTCCAGGCCCTCAGCTGCGGCCTTCTGGGCATAGCGTGGTCACGTGAGAGCCAGATGTGGGGATTTCCCAAGCAGGGATGTGTGCAAGCACGCACTCGCATGCACAGCTGTTTACGTGGCATCTGAGCGCGCAGGGATTGGTTCAGACCCATGCAGAGCAGGGGAGGGTTGGGTTAAGGAGAGGCCCAGGGCCTCCCAGCAAACACCGTGGGGGGCTGCACTGAGCCCTGCCGAGCCCTGCTCCCACCAGACATTGTAGATAAGAGAGTTGTTCCTGCTCAGACTCCTATTTCCTGCAACATCCATCTTGCCACAGGACTGTATTGGTTACGGGTAATTCCTTTAAAAATCTATTTGAAGGGCTTTGAAGCAGATGCTAGAAGCCAGCAGCCTTTCAGGATGTTCTGCAGGGCTCAGGGACCTGCCTGGGAGCCATCATGCCCAGCACAAGCTAGGCTCGGTGTCTTTCCCGATCTGAGATGGCCTGTATGTGGCTCAGGAGGCAGAGCCTGGACCAGAGAGAGGTGCCAAGAGGCCCTGGGGCAATGGGGTGAGCTGGGCCTCGGTTTCCCATGAAACCATTGAGTCTGAGATCAAGGAGTATTCATCTTCCTATCAGCCACTGGGGATTAATTGGGCACCTACTGTGTTCAAGGTGTTGTGGGTGTACTGACAAGGTTAAGACCCTGAAGAAACTAAAGGTCCGATTGGAGAGAGTCATAACAAGACTTTATTAAGCACCTACTACGTACCAGACACTTGCTAGGACTACAACCCTAATCAGACATTGTGGAGCCAGTTGAAGCGGTCTGTGAACAGTACAAAAATCCTGCCCAGGGCAAGATGAGGGAGGCAGGCAAACCTTGAAAAGCAGGTGTCCTCAACCTCAGTTCAGGAATGAATCTCCCATAGTCCCTGACCCCATCCCCACCCCTGTCCTGCACCAGATGTCTGCTGAAGCACTGGGAGCCCTGCCCCAGAGGCAGGTCCAGTTACACATGTGAGGCTCCAGAACTCAGCCCTGCAGTGTCTCCCACCCTGGACTACCTGGGGCCCGGCCTGCCTCCTGGTTGGGCTGGGCAGCCTCAGAGAGGAAGGGTGCACTTTAGTGGCAGGTGGATGAGGGAGTCATGCTGCTTCCCCAAACCTACACGAGTTCTGGAGCAGACAGGAACGCTTGGGAGGGTGTCCGTGGTTGCATATCTGTGCCCTGTCTGCGATGCTTTGAGACCAATGGTGAAGAGTCAGATGGCTGTAACCAGGGGCTGCCAGTTGTGCACGTGGTTGATGCTTGTTAAATAGTTGGCAGTTGATTCATTGATAATCCAATGGCAAGAGTCCAGTCTAGAGAAAAGGAGACGTTCTACTTTTTGCTGTCCTGGGATGGGAATGTCTGTCTTGAGTCCGCTGCTGTTGACTTCATCACTCACTCACGGCTCTCGTGGAGACCGAGCCAGGGAGGGAGACGATTGCAGGACTGGGGAGCAGACACTGGCGCCTGCTGACTTCATCCTGCCTCGCCGGCCCGTTTCTGTGCTGCCTCTGTGTGAACACAGATACTGGCTCTGGCTGGGGCTTCTGGGGGAGCTGGTGGGTGGGGGAATTGGAGGGGGGATATCCCAGTAAGTGGGGGAGGACCACCAAGGCGGACCACCCCAGGAAGGGGGATGGCTGGGATCCTGGAACTCGAAACAGTGTTGAGTTTGTGTCTTCTCTGCACACAATCACCCGGCATGGGGAGAGCTGAGAACTGAGGGGGAGGCCACAACCCAAGGGGCTGCCGTGGTCCACCCGCAGCTGCTGAGAGCAGAGCTCAGAACCCACCGGCCTCCCCACCCAGCGCCCTCTGTCCACCCACGGTGCCTCTGACTGACCGCAGCACCTGTCTTTAACCCAGGGCGGCGGGAGGGTGGCAGACCTGCTCGCTACCGTCTGCCAGGACAGCCCCTCTAGGCAGCTGCAGTACTCCCAGGGTGTCCTTGGCCTCTCTGTCCACACCCATGTGGGCTGGGCTGACCCTTTTGGTCTCAGCCCTATCCTACAAGGGCGCCCTTGGACTTCATCCCTAAGGGGCTGTGGAGCATCTCCAGGCCTGGCCCCCACCTGAGCCGGGAAACAGGCTGTTCCCTGACTGCATAGCTCAGCGGCCAGAGGGTCGGCGGTGCATTCCTGCCCCGGGTTGGGCTGCCCCGACACGTACTCTGCATGCTGGGAAAGGAAGCCGGCCGTTTCTTGCTGAGAGCAAAAGGAATAGCAGTATGGCTGCATTTACAAAGAGAAGCACAGCAGACAAATATAAGGCCTCGGCCAGTGGCTGGGGAGGGTCCAGAAAATGACATCTCCCAGGGGGGCCCCTGTGTTCCCGTTTCCCAGCCAGCCTGCCTCTGCTCAAGTCTGATACCGTCGCTTGCTTGCCGTGGGCCTGGGGAAAGAGCTTAACTTCCCTGTGCCTCACTTCCCTCATCTGTAAAGTGCAGATGTTCGTAATGCTCATAAAATGTTTAGCAACGTGCCTCACATGAATGTTAGGTAAGTGGGAACTGGTATCATTATTCTAGTCCCAGCTCTGCTATTTTTACTTGCTGTGTGATCTTAGGCAAGTTTCTTCCCCTCTCTGGTCCTGAGCCCCCACATGGTCCTTCCAGCCTGTGGGGTACCCCCAGGAAGCCAGGGATGTGGCAGCAGGAGGGGAGCTGGAGACAAACCATGACCTGGCTTTCCATTTAGGAGTTGCTTTCTGTCTATGAGAAGACACCCATTAAAAATTCATCCCTACTACTTTTCTTTGTGAGTACTTCTGTGTCTCTAGCTCAGAAGTCTGTGCCCAGAACCCTCAGGCCTCAGGCATAGGCGAGACCCAGTGCAAAATGAAAAGGTAGGGCCTCTTGTTCCTAAATTATTGATGTCAAACCCATGGCAGAAGCCCATTAAACCAGCTTCAGGGCTCATCTAAGCGTGGTGTCCTAGGCGCCCGCACTGCCTTGGGGGCTGTGGGTGTAGGAGGCAGGGCCCGGGCCCTGGGCTGCCGCCGGAGCAGCACCCACCACTCACCCCCCCAGTCCGGGGGCGTTAGCGCCTCATGCCGTAAGCACCTGTGACACGCTGGCTGCTCCTCGCCCTAGCACAAGCTTCGGAGGGCTGCCCGTGTCAGAAGCAGCTCGCACAGAAGCTGCTGTACTGTCCTAACTTCCCCCCGCTGAGTTCTGGTTGAGAGCCGCGTTTGAGCTGTCGTTTGTTTTCTCTTGGCCGTCTGAATTCATGTTGTTTTTTGGAATGACAGTCACACCGCTTTCACTATTGTGCCTCTGTTTATGCTCTTCTGGGCATGACAACCTGTTTCGGGCCCCCTAAAAGTGAGTATCATGTAGGTCAAACTGCTTCTTTGTGAAGGACTATGAACCATCCAGGGCTGTGGTGAAGATTTGCGCTCCTGTTGCTGTGACAGTTCAGTGCCTCCAACAAGGCTGTGCTCTACCCACGGCCACACAAACACGACTAATGTTAATACTGTGAAATCATAGGACTAGCAGTTGTTAGGCCCTAGTTACTTGATGGCCAGAAAGTGGTGGCTGAGTTTCCTGGTAGCCTGGTCAGAAAGGAAAAGAAACGGGGCATCTATAGGAACTCTAAGAAATCTAGGCCTGTGCAAAGTTTAGTTGTACGGAAGGACAAGAAGGACTAGAATATAGCAGTTATTTAGAAACTAGTTCAAGGCTATGGTGAGGTAAGAATAGGATTCCCAAGGAGGGAGAGGTCTTGAGTGCTCCAGGGACTGTGAGATGTCGAGGGCCGCGAAGACAGAAGGTGTCCATCCCATCGGGCCCCTGGCCGGGGCCTGCCGCCCTCCCCTCCCAGGCTCCCAGCACGGGGGCTGTGGAAGCCAACAGGGCCAGCGACCCTGCCCTGGTCTCCAGGGAGCCTGTGGTTCTCTTTCCTTCTCCACGGGCTTTGCACTGGTGGTTGTGTTTATTCCTGTCTCTCCCACCTGGGCTCGCAGCCCACTCTGGATTTATTACTCTAGATGGGTGGAACTTGCTTTACACGAGGGAAGCATTCCTGGAAACATGGATTGAGACTAGATTTGGGTAAATTGAACCCAATTCTCACTGCTCTGGAGTTACTCAAGCTTAAAAGAAGCCTTATCATGAACTTATAGGGTCCTTTCCTAACCTACGCCTATCCATGTGTTTTTACGTAGTCCTTGGCGGGTGTGTGTGTTGGGGGGAGCTACCTTAAAGTCAGGGTTGTTGTTCTTTGATTTCTCATCGTTGCGGGGACCTGACAAGGCTCGGTGTCAGCATCTGTGTGCCCTCGGGTCGCTGTATTTGGCTGAAACCTGCAGGCCCAGGTTTTCTCTGGGCCTGGCTTCTTGCTGGTATTGCAAGCCAGGAGGAATGGCCGTGGCAGGACATGAGTACTGTGGGCCAGCTGAGGCTAGCGGTCCCCATGCCACCTGTCTCCCAGGAATCCACTGCTCTCACTACCAGCTTTGTCCCTAAAAGCCACACCCCTTTGTGTCCCAGAGGCCTAATTCCTACCCCTCCAGCGCCTTTCATAAGCATTAGGCCATTTCAGTCTCAGCCCCAGAGAGAAGACAGGGTAGGTATTTTTATCTCTATTTTACAAAAGAACGGGAAAGAGATGCAGAGGTTTGCTAAGCTCGGCAAAGTGAGCACAGGAACCAGGGTTTCTTTCCTTCTCGCTCCAGATCTCTGACCTCTATGCCTCCTGAATCCTCCGCTGTTTTGGACTTGGGTTTCTTTACATGGAGCCTGCATGCAGGTGGTTTTCCCTGGAAAGATGCATTTCAGCTGTGCAATGCTTGTGTTATGGAGACTACCAGGTTTCTGCTGGAAAAGCCCAGAAGATCCGAGATGGAGAGGCCCAAATGCTTAATTTCACAGATGTGAGCGTTGAGGCCCAGATGAGTTAAGCCACTTGCCCAAGGTCACGCAGCTAGTTCTCAGTAAGACCAGTTGTGCAGATTCCAAGTCCCATGTCCTTTGCTTTCCAGCAGGCCCATGACCCAGCTCTGTAGGGCGCTAGGTTCTGTGTCACAGAGAGGAGGGAAGTAGAGACTGCAGGGAAGGCAGGAAGCGGTTGGTTTGTGTCGGTCACAGCTGCTCATTGGGAATGAGCTGCGCCTGCCTCTTGCTCCTTCACCCCATCTCTCTGTCTCTCCATCTTTCTGTCTTCCCAGCCCTGAGCCAGCAGCCTTGTCTGCCTCTTGGCTGGAAGGCCGGGGTTTGTGAGCCAGAGGCTCTCCTCTGTTCATTGTAAGGAGGCAGAAGGGGTCCTCCCCACCCTGGGATCAAGCTTGCTAGGGTGGGCTGGACAGAAGGGACTCCAAAGGGGGGCAATTTTGAGTGGGAGCAGCGGAACTGGATTAATTCTGCGGGTCAAGAGACTGGGAAATAAATCATATTTTAGAAAGACTTCTTTTAAAAAGACAGGCTTGTTTCTGGTCTGCTTCCCATTTTCCTTTGGGAAGAGAGATGAGAAGGCCTGCTTATGGGGAATGGGGGTGAAGGGGACAGGCATGGGCTTGGGTTGTGTGAGCTTGGGTTGTCTGCCCGCAGGCCGAGTCCAGCCCACCTTGGGGTTTTGTAAATAAAGTTTTATTGGAACACAGCCCACCTATTCTTTTACATATGATCTGTGGCTGCTTTGGCACTGTAAGAATAGAGTTGAGTAATCTCGACAGAGACCACATGGCTCCCAAAGCCTAAAATATTTACTCTGTGGCTCTGTAAAGACCCCTGCTCTAGCAGAACAGGGCTTCTTGGGTTCTCTGGGACCAGGCAAAATGCCTTCCCTTGGCTCACTGAAAGAGGTCTCCTTAGGAAGATCCCAAAAAGGAAGGTATACAAAGTGGTAGAGCAAGCCGAGGGGGAGAGAGATGTGAGTGACCTCTCAGCTGAGTCAGTGCAGGGCTATGTAGGGTCAGATGGGGCTGGGAGGGGCCTGGCATGGCCTTGCTGGGGGGAAGCCCACTTGGCCACATCTCTGTGCCACTTGGCACAGCAGTAGGGAGTTGGAACCTCAGCAAGGTGTGGGCCCCAGGCAGCGAAGCCCCACATTCTGAACTCAGACCTCCCTGGCCTCACCAGCTTAAAGCCTTCGAGGTCCTAGGTGTGTTTCTCTTATCTCAGTCCTGCCAGGGCTTGAGGGCTGGGCCGGCATCTTGCGGCTGCCCGAGGAGGATGCTGACCACTAGGCCTGGGGAGAGGCTCTGGTGACATCCCCAGGAGTCCCCTCTACCTCCGATTCCTGCTGACCTGGTCTCTGAGAGTGACTGTGGGGAAGGATCTCTGACCGGCACCAGCTTTCCTGGTGTATCCAGTATCAAGCACCGTCCGGCTCCTGTCCTGGCAGCCCCAGGAACGTGAGTTTTCTGGCATCCCCAAAGCTCACTGAACCCAGGGAGCCAGGCTCATGCTAACCACGCTCATGCGAGAGATCGCCGATGGCAGCTAACCGTTACCGAGCGCTGACCACATAGTGGGCACAGTGATGGTTGCTATCAGATTTAATCTTCAGAGTCCCAGAAAGTAAGTTCGCGGACAGGCTCAAAGAGGTTAGGTAGCTTCCTCAAAGGGGCAGAACCTAGATTCAACCCCAAGCAGTCTGACTCCTGAGTCCTTACCAAGCCTCTCCACTAGAGCCCCACTCTTCTGGTCTACATAGAGAACTGGCAGGGCCAGGTTCTACACAGGGAGCTACCCTGCAATTGGGAAGCGGCTTGCTGAGCAAGGGAGAGAGTTAGGTCCTTTAAATAAGTGGTGAGTGGGATCAAGCTTTGATCGCCAGTGTCCCCGGAAGAGATGGACACTATGCTAGCTGTGTGATCTGGGGTGAGTTACTTAACCTCTCTGGTTCAGTTTCTTCATCTTCGAAGTCGAGGAAATAATTGTACCTATCATTGTAGGTTTGTTGTAATATTATTTGAGTTACTATGTGTAAAGTTCTCATCACCATGCTTGGCAGAGAGTAAATGCTGTGTAAATGTTTGCTGCTGTTTATTGGCACTGCCTGTGAGTGGGCCAGGCCGCTGTCCTGGCCAGCACGGGGTGGGTGGTACAAGGGTTTGTCTCCCAGACTTACAACACAGCATTTCCTGTAATTGTCCCCACTGCAGCCAGTGCTCTGCTCCTTTGGAGGTGCTGAGCAGCCCAGCAGAGAAAGCAGCAGACTTGGGATGCCACCAGACTGGTTCCACTTGTGGCTCGTGGGAGCTTGGGCCAGTTAATTCCCTATCCGAAAGATCCCTCCCCTGTACAGTGGGGCTAAAGACGTGAACCTGTAGGTAGACTGCATCAGTGCTCTTATATGGTAACCTTATATTCTAGAATGTTCGTACCATTGATTAAAGCAAGAGCTTTCTGCCTCATTATAATGTTGATGGTGTCACATCCCATAATCATGTGTTCTTTGAGGTGCTTTGATTTTGCTCTCCTCCCCCTTAGCAGGACAGCTTTTAACCCCATTTCACAGGTGAGGAAATCGAGGCCCAGATTGGACACCACCATCTGAGCTTGGAGTGGAGCCCTCGTCTCTTCTAGGCACTGAAGGTCCCTGTCCTTCTGGGTTGGGGTTGGGGAGTGAGACTCTGCAGTGATGCTCCCTTCCACTGTGCCAGGGCCTGTCTGTCCTCTTCAGTGGGTGGGGCTTTGGCAAAGGCTGGACCGGACATCAGGGCCCCATGGATATGGTGCCCAAGACCCGGACACTGGCCTTGGCTGCTCCAACCCAGACATTGGAGGTTCCGAGTCCAGGCCACTGAGCCTGCTAGCTTTTGAGGATCTTTGGAACTGCCAGGCCCTGTGGGGCCAGCCACCCACATGGCCAGAGAGGAGGGGCCAGGCTGCCTTTTGCAGGGCCATGATAACCCGCAGGCCCCATTCCAAGGCGGGGGTTGTGTAGGATTCTCTGTGCTCCAGAGGATTCCTGCGTTTCGGCAGACACCTCATTATCCCTGTCCCAGCCCGCTGTGTCCCAGTGCCTCTGTAATCATATAGGCCCACGCCCATCAGCCAGCCCAGGGCCAGGAAATCACTCCCCTCCCATCCTCCGCCTTCCGCCCGCCCGTGGCTGGCCTAACGCGGCGCCTGCAGCCACTCTCTGTGGACCTCCTGCCTGCCTAACCGTCTGTCTCTGTTCTCCTCTCCTGCTGCTGCCTGCTCTCGGGGCACTCGGAAGTGTGGCTGTCCAGCTGGGCTGAGTCTCCCAAGAAGGACGTGACAGGTACTGCATGGGCGTGAACATGGATGTTCCAGGCATGTGTTTGTGGGAGCTGGTGCCCACAGCTGCTTTCTGCATGTTTCCCTGTGATGTGTAGTGGCCCTTTATCGGCAAGTCGGGCATCTTCCACTCACTGTGCCCGCTGCCTCCCTGGTCGGCCCTTCTTGGTTTTCAGATCCAGCCTCGGAGCCCTTTGAGGAGTGATAACCCTGTAGCACAGTGTGTGAGCACATGCTCTGGACCCAGGGTGTGTGGGTGTGAGTCCCAGCTCTGCCGCATCCCGGCCGTGCCGCCTTGGGCGGGTTGTGTGACCTCCCTAAGGGATGTCATGCTGCCTCGTGAGGGGCCTAGCACACAAATGCGCTCGGGAGATGGTGGGGCTCCCGTCCCGTCAGCTTCCACTCATCTCCATTGGCCGTCCCAGTGGTGCACCGGCACGAGGTGATGCATGTCACCTCAGGCATCTAAACAGAGCAGAGTGCTGAGGTCCCTGATGCTCGAGCCTGGTTTCCAGTGATCTCACTAGGGAGCTAGAGATTTGGGGTTTGAGTAGGATAGTCCTATGACTGTGACTGAGGGTGGGTCACAGTCCCCATGCCCCAGTGGTCCAGAGCTTGGAGCTTCCTCTGGCCTCAGGAGCCTTTCAAGGCTTTGCCCTGCCTGGCCCAGCTGGTCCTCGGAGACTTGAGTCTTGGCCTGTGTCCAGGAAGAGCTGGACCTGGGGTCAGGGACTTGCCTTTGGCCTTTGGTCTTACTGGGCAATGGCAGAAAAACCAGTACAGCAGGGTCCTCAGCTCCAAGAGGGAGATGGTTGAGAGAGAAATGGGATTTCCAGAGGCGACTTCTAGGGGGCCCTCCATTCCTGAACGTGTTACCCACCCCCGCCTCCAGCCCCAAACGTGAGAGCAGAGGTTCAGGCTGGGGGGTTGGGGGACAAGGCAGAAGGGTCAGGGGTTGGCAGGGGCGGGGGCTGGGCCAACCCCGGGATGAGAGCCCAAGGCTCAGCCCTCCCACCACAGCTGTGAGCAGGGAGTGGGAGGGGGACATCCTGGGAGGGGTCCAGAGGAGAGAAGAAGGGTGGGAGTGCGGGGCCGCCTCCCTTGCAGGCGTCCTCCCGGTGTTCCCTGTGCCGAGGGCCTGGGCCTGAGCTAATCGCTGGGCTCCTGTCCCTTTTTCCCCTCTCCACAAGCCAGTGCTCCAGAGCCCACTTGGCCCACAGCAATACATTCTATTCACCAAACGTATAGCTGAGGGGCCAGCAGGTCCAGTCCGGCCTGGGAGGAGCCAGTTGTGAGGGGCCGGAGGGACCTTGGTGGGACGCCAGGGTTAGGGGTCTCGGGGAGCCTGGGCAGAGGCCACCACGGGGCCTGGCTTCTCAGCATGAGCCCCGCTGTTTGGCGCAAGAGGCCCAGGGGAGGCAGTGTGGGCCGAGGGGAAACTCAGCCAGACTGGGAGTCCAGGGCCGGAATCTTGGGCCGGTTGCCAGGTCTCTCTGGGCCTTGGTTTCTCCATCTGGAATGTTGGAGAGTTCTAGGAGACAGGAGACTCAGAGGTGAGGGGCTGAGGCAGGAGATCCTTGAGATGAGGGTCCTTGGCAGCTTAGCCCAGCACCCACCCTGGATTGGGCCCAGGGGGCTCTGATCTAGTTCTCCCCAGCTAGCAAGCGCCCGCTACCTACCTGGAGTGGGGTCTGGGGGAGGTAAGTTGCAGAGACACTGCCTGGGCCTCCCCGCCCCACCTTCTCCTGTTGCCCGTAGCCCTTGCCCTGAGCTGCCTGCTGGTTCTGAAGCTGCAGAGGAACCAAAACCTCCAGCTCCTCCCCAGATCTTGCATTCCCCGTTTGCCTTATAAACAACCACCTGCAGCTAACATAGAACATTAGCCCCTGTCACTTCGTTCCATGCTCAGAACAACCCCGGGAGGTAGATACTGTTACTGTTCCTATTTACAGATGGGGGAGCTAAAGCTGGGAGAGGTTAACTGTCCTCCCCGGGGTCACACAGCTAGTAAGGGCAAAGCAGGACTGGACATCAGACCCTTCAACTCTGATTCTAAGCTTTTGCATCATGAGTCTCAGGTAGTCATTGTGTCCGTTGTCACGTCTTATGGCACCAGTCCTGGGGCGTCACCTCTCATCCGGGAGACTGTCTCAAGCACATGGTTTGGTTGGGGAGCAATGCCCTACAGGAAGTCCAGCAGGGAACAGGGGTGAGCACTGTGGCTGCAGGGATCAGAGGCCTCCTGGAGATGCTTGGGGAGAGTTGGGATTGGGAGAGAGAATAAGGGAAGGCTTTCCAGGCAGGGGCCAACAGCTACAGCAAAGGCTTGGAAAGTAAGAACTTGCACAGAACAGTGTCGTTGGCATATAGTAGGTGCTCAGTACACATGCGTTGAATCATGATTGTTGCATGGAATGGTGGGGGCGGGGTGTCAGGGAACATGGGGAGCTCAGATTGGCAAGAAAGACTGGGCTTGAATTTGGCCTATATTCCACAGGCAACAGGGAGCCATAGAAGGTGTTAGAACAGGGGACTGACTTGGCAAAAGCCTAGTTTAGAAGTTTAAGTTGGCAACCAGGATCAGGCAGGAGCCAGGGTTCCATCCAGGTGGTAGTTGGAGGAATGCAGATGTGAGGCAAGGGTGGGGCAGGGGTCCTGGAGACCCCCAGGACCCCAGCAGGTCCAGCCAGGGGCTCTAATAAAGCACAAGAGTCTGTCCCTGGATGAGACTCATGCAAAGTCCCCTTCCAACCTGGGAGAGGCTCTAGTCGCTAGAAGGGGGACACCCCTTCTCCCTGCTGCTGCCAAGTCCTTCTCATCTAAAGACATGAGGCCCCATCCACTGCCCCTCCCCCGCTCAGGCAGACTCCTCCAGCCCCCCATTCTCGGGCCTTGGCTGGGAGGGGATCCAGAGCAGCCTCTGTGGGATGACATCACCGCCCACTGCCCGCCTGGCCTGCGAGCGGTTTCTCATCTGGATACCTGCTCCCAGCTCCCGCGGCCCGGGCAGGCAACACCCTAAGAGGCTCCTGCCAGAGGACGGAGCCTGCGTATGCTGGGGGGGAGGGGAGGGCAGCCAGAAAGACAGAGTGTGTGTCTGTGTGTCCGTCCCACAACCTTTGCAGCAGCCTCCAGGAAGCGCCACAGCCTGTCCGTGTTCTCTAATGCCTGGAGAGCGTTTTCTTAACTTTTCTACCTGTCACCCAGAGTGTCAGCCCTCAGAAGGCTCAGGCCAATTTTCCAGGAAGGCTGTGGGGGCAGGGGTGTGGGTGTATGGATTTTCCTCCGCTTTGAAATCTTGCCTCAGATTTTCTTGGCTTGGATGGAAATGAGCTGATGTCTCCCCACTCCCCGGCACCTCCTCCTTTCCTCTCTAGCATCTTCTAGCACAAACCCAGAGCTCCCTGCTCCTCCTCACCTCTGTTTCCCCCTTTCTCCCTTCGAGTTCCGTCACTGACTTTTCCGTATTTCAGAGGTGAGGCCCTGCCTGGTTTGTGCATATTGACTCAACAAACCAGCAAATCGCCCTGTTCATCTCTCTGCCGGCTGGTTCATTTGTTTTACTCATTCATTTCGCAAATGTTTATTGAGTGCCTGCCACGAAGCAGGCATGTGGTCTGGTCAAGAGAGGTGGCGAGAGTCAACAGGAAGCCCATACTCCAGTCTTTATTAAGCACCAACCGTGTGCCACGTGTCAGGGGGTATGATGAGCCAGGGCCCTTCCCTGGGGACCAGGCACCCGTGACTGCCCGAAGGCCGTGTGCAGAGTGGAAGTTGAGATCATAAGTGATGGTGTCGGGTGGCCTTGGTTCAATCCCACCTGTGTGACGTTAGGAATTGCTTGCCCTCATGCAACTCAGTTTGCCCATGCGTAAGATGGAGCTACAACAGGACCTGCTGCGTAGGGTTGTGAGGATCACGTGAGACAGCGCTGGGGTGCATGGCGCTGACGCCAAGTAAGTGCTGACAAAGGCTTGCTGGTGCTGTCGCTGTGATCTGGGCACTCTCGGGACTTGGAAGCTCTGCCCTGCTGTGGATCTCCTGTCTTCTGTTTGTATCTTGAGTCTTCCTTGCCAACTTTTCTTGCCCAGTGCCCCCCAGCCTGGGAAGGGAGCCCCCAGTATCACAGGACAGAGCTGGCCCTTTCCCTGCGGGGTGCACTTAAGAAGTGCTGTTGGCCATGGAGGCTCCAAGCCCAGTGCCCTGCGACAGACCAGGCACTGCCGTGCTGTGCCCCAGGGCACAGTGGGAGGTAGTCTGTCAGCGCGGTGCCCAGTGCTGCCCTGCCCGGCTGGCAGGGGCAGGCACAGAAGCTGGCTGCATCTGAGTGCAGAGGCGGGGCGGGCCCTGCTGCCCAGCTGTTGTTTGCATTTCTGCCTGAAATACAATCCTGGCTTTGGAGGGGCTGCCTGGGATTATGCATGTGCGAATCCATGGGGCACGCCTCGGCTGGGACAGAGTCCCTCTGAGTCTCCAAAGGGCTCAGCTGGGCCTGTAGTGTCCACACCTCCTGGGAGAAAACTGCTGGGGACAGTGGGTTTCTTTCCCCTCAAAGGAGGACCTCTGGGGGTTTTCCACAGTTCTGTGGCCATCACCACCGGCCCTAGGGTGGATGGAGCCTCCCCACAGAAGCACCCAAGGACCGAGCTGCACACCAGCACCAGGGGCGCACAGAGGGGGTGTCTAAAAATACTCATGCCTGAGCCCCAGAACAATTAAGCCTGGCTTTCCGGAGCCCAGGCGTTGGCATTTAAAACTCCCCAGGTGATTCTGTGCTACCAAGTTGAGGATCATTGTGCTAGAAGAATGAGATGAATGGAAACAGAAATCAGTGGCAGTTGTTCTGTAATGGAAAGACAGACAGGCTTGAACCTAAAAAAGTACTGAGTGAATTTGCTTCTCTCCATACCAGCTGTGGGAGCTGGGGTGTGTCTCACGCCCTCTCCGGGTCTCTGATTAGTCATTTGTGAAAAGCGCAGATAAGAGGGGTGTTGCTTGGATGAATGGGGCAGTGAATGTGCCGGCACACAGCATTTGCCAGGCCAGACTCGGGTGTGCGGGAAATGTGGCTGCAGGCTGGGGCACCAGTAGGGCTGTGTGGAGGCTGGAGACCCTCCAGCATTCTGTAGCCAGGCTAGCGGTGCGAAGCCCCCAGGCTTTAAGGAGATTGGCAGACACGTTTGGTCTGGGAAGGCTTCCTGTAGGAGGCGACTGGTCGGTCCCTGGCTTGTGGATCCTTTTAGCTCCTAGCAAGGCATGTAATGTCTTAGGTGTCTTATTCCCATCCACGCCCTAATGATGGTGGTGGTAACAGGTGAAGCCCTGAGAGGTTCAAGCAGCATGTCCAATGCCACACAGCTAGTGAGCTGGACAGGCACCCAACCTGTCCACTTTCCAGCCTGGTGCTTGTTTAATGAATGTTGCACCACTCCAGTGGCTGAGAAGGACAAAGAAGTCACTTGCTTTGGGAGCCTGGGGCCCACGTGCCCACCCTCTGCTGCTGTGCCCCAGCTTTTGACCCCTCTGGCCCCTGAAACCTCCGGGAAAGGGCAGCTGGAGGCTGCAGGAGCCTGCCCAGAGCCCCGCACTGCATTTAACGGCAGAGGGAGACTGAGGCAGTTAAATGGTGGTGAGAGGACAGCAGCCAGGCTGGGCCATCGGGGGCTTAGGGGGCCGGCCCTGGGCTCCTGAGCCGGTGAGCCTGAGGGCAGGGACAGCAGAACTTGAGGAAAAGCTGGCAGGGGGCGGGCTGGGCTCGCTGGGGCTGGGACTTTCTTCTTGGGTTTCAAGTAAACAGTCTGGGCCTCCTCCCTCCCCTGCTTCCACCCCCTCCCCTGCCTCCACCCCCGGCTCCTCATTCGACGGGTCTCATGTGTTTCTATTTAAGGGTTGCGAGTAAGCCCCGGTGATTGGCGGCCTCAAACCCTCTTGACTCCTCGCCTGGGCCTGGGCCGTGGAGAAGTTCTCTCCCGCGCTCCTGGCCCGCTCCCGCCCTCGCCCGCTCCCGCCCGAGGGAGCAGGGCTGCCTTTTCTCTCTTGCTTTGCAGGGCTGGGGGTCGAGGCAGGAGCCTCCTCCTTGCCCGCCCGCTTCTCCCTCCTGCGCTCCCACCTCAGCCCTCATGGGCCGCCCGCCGCCCTCCCCTGGCGCCCCTGCTGGCCGGGGAGTCTGGAGAGACCACGTCGGCCCCAGGCCTCTCCGCAGACGCCCTCATGCCGGGCTGTGACTAACCCATCCACAGAAGCTTCTGCTAAGTTCCCTCGGCCTCCACCGCCTCCTCTGCCTCTCTCCTCCCCTCCTCCCCTGTCCCCTCCCCGGCCCCCTGGCTCCCATGTCCCCCGGCCCCCGCAGTGCAGCGGGCCGGTGTGGGGCCTTGCTATATGGCCTGTCCTTGGGGCCCAGCGAGCTGCGAGCCCTGGCTGCGGGCGGCCCCTCCGAGCGGCGCTGGCGACGGAGCAGCCTCCCCCGAGGAGGCCGATGGACAGGGGGCGCCCCGGCCGCGGGGCCATGGCTGGCCGCTGGCTCACCGCGTGCTTTCTGCCCTCGCCAGGTGCCGACACCAACGCCGAGCCCATGATCCTGGAACAGTACGTGGTGGTGTCCAACTATAAGAAGCAGGAGAACTCGGAGCTGAGCCTCCAGGCCGGGGAGGTGGTGGATGTCATCGAGAAGAACGAAAGCGGTAAGTGCCCGGCCGGCAGCTGTCCACCCGGCTCCGGCCTGGCTGCTCGGCCGGGCTGGTTTTTGTTCCTTCCTCCTCCCCCACCTCTGCAGCTATACGTTATTTCCATCTGGCAGGGAGAGGGCTGAGGAGGCTGAAGTTTCCCCCTGTTGGTTTGGGCTGCAGGCCAGCAGTTTGCCTGGTGGTGGAAGAATGTCTCCCCTGCCCGGGGTAATTAACCGGCTTGTGTTAATGCAAGGCCAGGGCAGCAGCCACAGGTATAGCCGTCCAGCCCCTGCTCGGGGTCCCCACCTCCTCTGAGGCCCATGGGGAAGGTGGCTTTCAGGTTGGGGTGCGCAGCAGCAGCTTCCGCTGTTGGGGTTGTATTCCAAGCCTGGGTCCAGACAAGGGCAGGAGAATGCAGCCAGCGGGTAGGGAAGGCGGCTAGAACGTCACTGTGGGGTCCAGGGTCCCCCGGCCGCTGGCAAGTTGTTCGAGGAAGGGCCAGGCCTGGGGGAGTTGGCGAGTGTCTGGCTGGTGAGCTGAGTGCCCCCTGCTGAGCTGGAGGCGGAGGACCTGGAAAGAGGGCCCAGATGGGGATGAAGCTAGGTCCCCAAGCCAGGCAGGGTCCTGCAGCAGACATAGGGGCCATGCTGACAGCTGCCCGGGGGGTGCTGGTTCCAAGGTTCTTGCAGGGTGGGCCAAAGTGCCTTGGTGTCCTTGTCAGCAGGAATCACAGCAGGTGGAGAGAGGAGAGCCCCAGTCTGTCAGTCCCCAGGTGTAGGCCCGTCCTGCCCCTCCAGGGCCAGGATGGGACTTGAGCCCAGGACATCCATCAGCAGTTGTCCACAGCCTGCTGGGGCTTGGATTGGCTCCTGGGATGTTTTGTTTTAGTTTCAATTTGCTGCAGGGAAGGCCCCTGTGTCCAGGCCTCCTTGGATTGTTTGGTGGACACTTCCAGAGGGGAGGGGCCTATTCTCCACTCCTTGTCCCACTCTGTCCCCTTCCGGTATTTTGACATCTGAAAGGAAGGCAAACCAAAGGACCGTGGTGCCCATTCTGTAGATAGCATAACTGAATCTCAGAGAGATTGAGGGGAAGCAAGTCTCCCAAGGTCATTCAGAACTGGGGTGTTCCTGATTCCTAAGCCTCTGCAGGGGCAAGGAGCTGCAGGGATGCTGAGGAAATCCCAGCAGACTTCCTGGGGGAGATGGGTTCAGGAGAACAGTGCTGTGATGCCAGTGTAGACCTAACTCATGGCCCTCTTGGGTCTGGGGTCTTCATAGCCTGTTCTCTCAGGTCAGGCTCTGCTCTTGTGTCTGGAGTCATCACCAGCGTGGTCAGCAGTGACAGTCCCCACCTGGCAGAGCCATGTCCCAGGTGCCCACACTGATCTTCCTGCACAACTTTGCCCCCAGCATTTGTCATGCTAACAGCTCCACCTCCCTGCTCCCAAAGGAAGCCGGCAATGCTGTGGGGGTCTGGCTCTGGAAACCCTAAGCACCTTGAGACCCAAAGGAAGGGATCTCTGATGGTGAAGTGGGAGACCCCAGGTAAAGGAGGTGTTTGTTTTGGAGCTTGCACCAGGAAAGTGTAAGGTCGGGTATTCTCAGAAGTTCTGGCTTAGGGACCCTCCTGCCCCCTTACCTGCCCTGTCTCAGCCCCACAGCTGTATACCCCTTGAGCAGCAGGAGGTAGTGAGCCTCTCGTGTCTCTGGGAGACAGCCACTAGCCAGGATGGCTGAAGAGGGGACACCACATGAAAGAAAGTCCATCCTGCTTTAAGACCTCTCCCCCCTATCCCATATCCAGGACCCTGGGAACACCTGGAGTCCTGCCCAGGAGTGGGGGAAGGAGAGCCTTGAAAACATGGGGGTCTGTGTTAGGCTTGGAAAAGGTATGGAGACACTGCTGTCCTGAGGAGCTCCTGATGGCTGTGGGAGGTGGCCCAGGTACCCTGGCTCCCCATTGCCACCTGCAGCCAGAGCCGCTCAGTCTGGCACACAGACCCTATGAGGGAGCTCTGCTCTTAGAAGTAGGATTCTACCTTCCCATTGCTGGCTGGGTGGCTTCAGGTCCCTTAACTTCTCTGGGCCTCAGTTATCCCTTCTGTAAGATGGAGGTGATCTTGTGGCTGCTTGGAAGTTGGGGCTGGAACAAATGACCTCCCGGAACCCTTTCCCAGGTCTGAACTCCATGGCTGGGTAACTCAGTAGGACCCTGGGTGTGGGATAGAAAGAGTCTCCCCCAATGTGGCTTTGCCACTTCTCTGGGAGTTGAGTATCTTTACCACGGAGGGACCTGGAATGCTGTGCCTGCCTATGTACACCCACCCTATCTGTTACTATCAGAAACCAGGAGGCCTGGAGTATACAACCAGCTTAACCAGAGAGACTAGTGGGTGGAGGGGAGAAGGGAACAGGGCCAAACTGCAGATCCTTGGGAGGGTGGTTCCTGATAGGGGAAGCTGGAGGCTGTCGGTGGGGGAGTGGGGGAGAGGAGGCGTGTTGTGCATCCTGTGAGCTGGCTTTGGAAGGAGTGGTGAGTGAGGCTTCTGAACTCTGGAACAAAGACCCAATTGTGATGACTTTGACCCTGGGACGAGGTGGGCGTGTTGAGGCATTTCCATTTGCATTGTTGGGCCACAGCTCCAGTCAGCACCATCCCTGCCTCCTGGCCTCGCCTTGCCCACTGGGTGCCAAGACCCTGCCTGTGTCCCCTCTCACTTGGCTGGCTGGCTGTCCCTCAAGTAGAATGTCCACAGAGGGATCCAGCCACTTCTGGCTCTGCCTGCTCATCAGAACCACTGTGTGTTCTCATTGGTCTAAAGAGAAATGTGTCTGGAAGGTGATTCTGAGTCCATAAACAGTAAATACCAGGTGCCCGTCCACACACTTCTCATGTATCATTCTTCTGGGATCATGGAACAACCCCATGTGGTAGAAGGCACTTTAGCCATTTTGTGGCTGAAGTAACAGGCTAAAAGGTTAAGTAATATCCTTAGAGTCCAAGAGCTGAGATCTCTCCTCAACAGAGGCCAGGTGGAAGCCCAAGCTGGCAATGCTGTGGGCTGGTCGAGATGACCGCAGAGCTCCCGGGTACATCCTTGTGGAAGGATGGTTCTGTATTCCTCCTGTGGTGCTCATAGGTAATGGGAATTCATGTTAATTGATCCATTGAACTTGGAGGCAGGCAACAGCTGGGAGTATCTGAGGAAGTATACCCAGCACTGAGGATAAGCCTATCCTAGGGAACAGAAGTTAAAGAAACCCAAAGCAGGACCAAGTGGCTTTAGGGAAAGCATTTTTGATCAAGCAGTAGGCCTGGGGCCCAGCCAGAAAAGGACTCTTTTTCTCCACTGATCAACACGGACACATAGAGCAGAAAGATTCAATAGTTTTGGTAGCTTTGCACCCAGCAGGCCATACCAGGGCATACAGCAGCCATTGTTGTTGTCTTTGGAAACCCCTCCACCCTTGACATCAGCAGCAGTGCCTGAGACCCTCCTTTGTAGGACATTTCTTGTCCCCCAAAGACCACATTGGTTTTACTCTCTAGCAGGCATAATTGGGTCTAATTTCTGGCAGAGTAGTGATGTTGGGGTCCTGACTGCTCTGATCACAGTGTTGAGCAAAGCTGCCTCCAACTTTCCAAGATTGTTTCCTCCTTCTCGGGACTACAGGCCAGGGGAGGAAGTGGGGAGATGAGTCAACAGAATTTTTCCTGACTCAACTTTCCTTCTCTGAGTCCTTGCTTATTTCCTGGCATTAGCGTGATACATTGGGAGTTCTTAAACTTCCTTGGAAGCAGGGAATTTTGAGCTCCCCTGATCCATCTTTTTTTTTTTTTTTTTTTTTACAAACAAGAAAACTGAGCCTTGGAGAGTTTGAGAATCTTCTCTCCCCTCCAGAGTCAATGCTTTAGCCCCATTTGAGTTTGTAAGCAGAGAGCAGAAATGTCACTCAGACTTTCTCAAGAGAGTATTGGAAGGATATAGGAAAATCTTACTCAACTCAAGGGTGAGAAGTAAATCCCAGCTTTGGAGGCTGGGGCTGGGAGCCACAGAAAGTGAGCACAAGCCAAAGCAGCTACTCTGGCTCTCTTGCGTACCACGTGGATCTAAGACACAGCTGTGCTCTTCTCCTAACTCCAGACCAGCCCTCCTTTCCTTCCTGTTCACCCATGGCAGCAGCTTGTTTGCATGGTGTTGATTTGTCAGCATCAGACTCTGCATGAATTTTCAGTTGAGATAGCTACCAACAATTGACCATGTCCTCTGATTCTCTGAGCACCATATTTGAAATTTGAATCTGATTGGTTCCTGGCTAGCCAATGGATTGGCAGACCGTAGATCAGGTGTCCAGGCCTGGTCCAATCAGCTGTGTCCAAGAGAAGCATTGCAGGATATAAATATGGCTACCTAATGAACCTCTTCAGCAATAGCTATTGCTGGGCAGGTTTTAAAGAAGGGAGATATTGATGGGTGGGGAAAGGTACCAAAAAACATGGTGGCTGCAACTATTTTACTTGTTCAGGAGCTGTGTGTGTGGTGGAGAGGGCCAAGAATCTGGAATTCCAATACTGGGTTTAAGAGCTAAGGCTACACTGTTATAAGTAGAAATCAGTTTGTCTTTTGATGGGTAAAAGGGGGCAGTGATATGTACCCCTGGGCTTTTTGTAAGGGAGAAATACATTGTACATGGTATTCAATTATTCACTCATTTATTTCACAGTTCTTGCAAACTGCCTTGGTCCCAGGCTCTGTGCTAATTGGGAATGTACCCAGAGGAGGTTCCTGCCTTTGTGGAGCTTAGAGTTTAATTGATGTGAGCCCTCTGGGCACTTAATGGATAGACTGTATTGTGAGGCTGGGATAGCTTCACAGACTTTGCTTTGTCTTACTGGATTTTATTTATATCTCCTATGTCTTTTGCTTAGATTCTGTGCTTACTAAGGAACCACCTGATTACTAATTCAGACTTCCAAGTTACCCTGCTCCTAGAAAAGAGGTGTCCCAATGAAGATAGGACAAGCTGTTTCTAGAAGGGCAGGATTATTGCAATCTGCATTGCAGATAAGTGAACTAACACTCTTATCTCTGCAGCAGCCTTTTTAGAGTTTGGTTCCAATGAACCAATCTCCATTTGGATGTGGTCATCCCCACGGAGGTGGTGACTGGCCTGTGAGGTCCTGGCCCAGCCATCAAAAGGGCTTCCTCCCTAATAGCCCTTCTCTTCCTAAGTGCAGCACGTGTGTGTTCCTGTTCTGTGAGTCTCATCAGCAGAGTCCATTCTGGTCCAGGACCATCCCTAGTGTGCAGCTGCGATCCACTTCACAGAGTTGGCTGGAGGGGAAAGGGCCGGGGAGCACAAATCCAGAGCAGAGGTGTGGGCATTCTAGTCTAGCCTTGGGTCTTCCAGCCCAGCTTTATTCACTCCAAGTTGGAGATTGTTTTAAGAATGAGATTGTAGGATAGCCTAGCAATTAGGAGTGTGGACTTCAAGTTAGATAAGCCTGATTTTTTGTTTGTTTCTTTCTTGTTCTTGAGACAGGGTCTTGCTTGTTGCCCTAGCTTAAGTGCAGTGGCATCATTATAACTCCCTAGCTCACAGCAACCTCAAACCTCCTGGGCTCAAGCGATCCTCCTGCCTCAGCCTCCTGAGAGGTTGGGACTACAGGTTGGCTACCACCACGCCTGGCTAATTTTTTTCTATTTTTAGTAGAAATGGAGTCTCACTCTTGCTCAGGGTGGTCTCGAACTCTTGACCTCAACTTATCCTCCTGCCTCGGCCTCCCAGAGTAGTAGGATTGAGCCACCGTGCCTGGCCTGTTTGTTTCTTTTTGAGACTGGGTCTCTCTTTGTTGCCTGAGCTGGAGTGCAGTGGCACAATCATAGCTCACAGCAGCTTTGAACTCTTGCAGTTCAAAGAGGCTCCTGCCTCAGCCTCCTGAATAGCTGTGACTACAGATGAGCACCACCATGCCAGGCTAATTTTATTTTTTGTAGAGACAGGTTCTTGCTATGTTGTCCAGGCTGTTCTGGAACTCCTGGCCTCAAGTGATCCTCCTGCCTTTGGCTTCCCAAAGTGCTGGGACTATAGGCATGAGCCACTGTGCCTGGCCCATATAAGCCTGCTTTTAATCTTGATTTGGTTACTTCCTGTGGTTATCCTGGGAAAGTTTCTTGGGTCCTCTAAGCATCAGTTTCCTTACCTATAAAATGGGGGTAATTGTACCCACAGCTATAGGGTTGCTGATTCAAAAGGAACTCAGTGCTTAGTACAGGGCCTGGAACACAGTGAATGCTCAATATATTATAGCCACTCGTAAGACCACTGGACTGAGACGGGGCAGCTCTGCTACAGATGGACCTGGGGCCCGCAGGGGGCCAGTTTCCCTCTCGTGGTATCTATTTCCCCACCTGGCTACAGACTGGATTGTCTGAGCACTGTCTCAGCCCTGAGGGTCAGTGAGGTGGGTATGGCAGCAGGGATGCCACTCTAAGGCAGTGATGCCAGGACAACCCGTTCTGAGGCCAGTGTCACCTCCCTAGAGTGATTGCTTGGGCAGCTGTTCTGGACCAAGCCTGTGACAGGAAGAAGGGTTAGAGACAGAAGCCAGGTCCCACTGGTGACCCAACAGCAGGAGCCTCATGGGATTGGGGTCTTTCATGCAAGGTTGGGGGAGAGGAGAGGCCAACCCGTGACATCCCGGTGCTGATGATCCCTCAGTGGCTCTGTTGCGTGGCACAGAGCTGAGGTGCTGGGGGTGAGGACTGGCACAGTCGGGAAGGCTTCCTGGGGGAGTAGGAGGCACTGAGCTGGGCTTGGGGAATGCAAGGTTAGATAGGCAGAGAGGGGCATGGGGGCAGTGGGGCCGAGACCACAAAGCAGAAGAAAAGAGGGAGCTGGGCAGCAGGGCGGGAGGTGGGGGCCGTGGGCAGCTGGTGAGCAGAGAGCCCCCTGAGAAGGGTGGGCCTCAAAGCCAGCCGCCCTGCTGCAGGGAAGAGGATGGCAGGGGAAGGCATGGTGGGGGCCGGAGGCTCTGCAAATAGCACTTTGCTCCAGCTAGATCTGCAGGTGCTGCTGTCAGGGAGGCATCCAGGGCTTGTCAGCACTCAGCGCTGCAGCCACCTGCACGGAGCCAGCTGCCAGGCGGCTGGGTGGGGCAGCAGGCACAGGGGTGCTCCCTCTGCCACAGTTCTACTCTGCACGGGCTGGACATGCTGAGCAGCCAGTCACTGTGACCTGACATTGGCTCTGCAACCCTATTGTGTCCCAGACTCCTCTGAGGTCATTTTCCTTGAATAGTCATTCCTAAGCAAAAGATGCAGTTCAGCATTAGTCTCAGGTGTGGCTTGTGTGGCCTTGGAAGTCCAGCTGAAGTGCCAGAGTGACATCACCCACTGATCCCAGCCTCAGCCTCAGGGCAACACCTGGCTGCCTTCCCTTTTACAGGGCAAACAGTTTTCCTCTGGCTCTGTTTAAGGACATCTCCAAAATGCTGTTTTTCTAGGTTTGAGCACCTGGGGACCCCAGTGACCACACTGTCCAGGCCCTCAGAAAAGCCAGTCTTCAGGTGGTCAGTTGGTCATCACTAAAGCCATATTAGCTAAGTGACAGGCTGGGATCCAGAGGTGACAGTGGCCGACAAAGCCCTGCCCTCATGGGGCTCAGATATAGCCGAGAGACACGTTAACAAGTAGACCAAGAAAATAATTCTAGATGTCTGGTAAGTGCAAGGCAGGAAATAAGCGGGCGCTGTGGTAGCCAGTGCGCGGGGAGCAGGGATGGAGTGTGGTCAGCACGGGCCTCTCTGCAGAGGTGCTGTTGAAGCCGAGGACAGACAGGTGGGTGAGTGGAGGAAGCAGCAGAAGCCCGCTGGTCTGGGAGGGCAGCGGTGAGCAAGGCAGAGAGGGAGGTGGGAGCCAGGTGGTGCCGGGCCCAGGGATGTTATTCTGGGCATCGCTGTCACTGGACACCAGATTGGAGACAATAGAGGGGACCCAACTCCCCTGACCCAGACACACCTTTGCACAGGTGCCAGTGAGCAAGGCAACTCCAGAGGCCTCTGCCCACCCCAACACACACACTCACTGCCTCTGTCCCCAGTAGAAGTGACAGATCGCAACCCCCACCCCACCCTCTCCCGGCTGAAGTGCAGGGAAAAGATCTCCCCATACAACATTTCTTCCGCTCTTATATAACAGATTTCGGCAAAGTGTAAAGCAAACACTTTCTGGGGTGTATAATTTGTCAGGACCTCAGGGAATGTGGCTTGAGAAATCGCTCCCCCCTTGTTCTTTCCCCGGCTCAGCCTGCGGCCGCGTGGTATTGCTCACTTCAGCAGTTGGGTTTGCAGTAATCGCTCTGGTGTGGGGGGTGGTGACCACCCGCGTCCCTCGCAGCATCTTTTCAGATTCCATAACTTCATTCTCTGGGCTCTCATTGCTGACCTAGAATCCTGGCCTCGTTGCGGGGGAGCAGCCGGGGTGACCCAGTTAACCCAGATGGCCTGCAGAGTCTGGGGCGTGCCAGTGTTCACGGGCTCCCTGTCCCGGGAACTGAGCTGTTGGATCCCAGGAAATGGTGGGAAGCTCCTGGCACATATAACCCCCACGTTCACTTCTCCCTGCGTTCGAATGACATTATTGTTTATGATTCGTTTAATTGTCTCAGCCCGAGCTCTCCATTTCCCTCCCAGTTGGGCACCTCTGAGGCTCATGCTAAAGTTTGTTTGCCTCCCCTAAGTTCTTACGGGATTGGATTGTGGGGAAATGGCCCAGGAGCACCATGGGAGTGAGAAGGAGCCAAAGGCAGAGTGAGTCTGCCAAGGCCTGGCCGTAAGTGGCCGAACCACGAGTGGGTCCTGGAGCCTGGCGTGCAATAGCAGATCCCTTGCTCCTTATCATCTGGCCGTTGGCGTTGCCACAGACCGCTCTGGGATCGCCGTGTCCTGGAACCGTGTGTTTCGAGGAAAGCTCCAAGCACAGTGGCCAGAGCCTGTGTGTCCTCTGAGAGCCCTGCTAGAGGGTCATCAGGCCAGGCAAGGCCACCTGGGTACGTGCCCACTTTTGCTAGCTCATTGGGGATTTTGGACTTTTTTCAAAGTGACCTCTTTCTGAATCACAATATCTTATGTTGTACAAGATATAAAACCATGCAGGCTATAAAACATCTTGGCAAGAGGCAGGGCGGATATTGGCGTTCAGTCTTTCCAAGGAGGAAATTGAAGCTCAGAGAGGTGAGGTGACTTGCCTCAAGGTTGCACAGCTGGGAGGTAGGGCACGAGCTTCAAACACTGCAGTTTGGCCAGTGTTTGTGTTATGGATTTCGCTGTTTTGGAAACCCAGACCCCAGAAATGTTTTGCTGTGTGAGTTCACTAGACCTCAGAGCAAGAAAGCAGAGGTCAGGCCTGCTAAAGCCCTGCTGGGGTAGGAGAAAGGGGCAGCAGGTGAGAGAGATTCTAAAAGGGAAGGGAAGTGCATTGGCATTGACCGAGTTTCTTGCAAGAGAGTTGTGTGAATGTTCCCACCTTTGGCTAACCAGGTCCACGGGGAGGGGCTGGTCTGCATGGGCGGGTGGGTAGGCAGAGCTGAGTGTGTGAGGGTGGTGCTGATCGGGGCTCCAGCCCACACTGCTGTGCCCTTCCTTCAACTAAACAGACCCATCCTGCCCCCTCCCCCAACCATATATCATCCCAAGAAAGACCTGCCTCCTTCCGCACCCTTCTCCCCCAGCATTCATCACATCTCAGCCCTCAGTGAATCCTGCATGCAGGGACTGCTTCTGCAGGATGCAGCTTGCTCAGTCAACAAACATGAGCGCCTACCGTGTGCCCTGCAGCATCCCCGGCACTGGGGTGCACAGTGGAGGAGAAGCAGCTGTCCCTGTCTTCCCACTGCCGAAGGTGACTGCATTCTAGGGTTCCCTCTTACCTGCAGGGTAAAAGCCCAGATGTGATGAGTCACTTATTTTCACTGTGCACCTACGATGTGTGAGGCAGAAAGCAAGGCGTTGCTGCTGAGGACGGGAAGGCAGGACACAGAAGGATGGCGCAGTCTGCTCTGGGTGCTGGGAGTTTGCACAGATACCCTCAGGTTTGCTGAGAGACAGGGACAGTGCCTGGGTTGGGTGGTGGGGAAGCCTTCTGGAGAAGGTGGGTCTTAAACTAGGGGCAGGCCACAGTTGACTTTTGAGGCTGAAGGAGGAAGGTGCTCCAAGCAGAGCCAACCTGAGTGACATGTGCGGAGGTGTGGAGGGTGGAGTGGACAGGTGTGACCTGGCACAGTGCCTGAGGCTGCCTGGGAGAAGATGGTTCATGCAGCGGGAAACAGGCTGGACGGCCGTGTCCAGCGCCTTGAAGGGGCTCAAATGTAGGTGAGGCCCCTGTTCCTCCTTGCCGTGCTGAGGGGCTGAGGGAGATGTTTCTCCTAGTCGGAGGAGGAACGGAGGCCTAGAAAAGTGAGGCCACGTGCCCAGTATCACAGTGAGTCTGTAGCAGGGCTGCTGCATGCCTGTGGGCCATTGGTGCAGAGGTGGCTGTGTCCGAGGCCCCAGGGAATGGTGCGGCAGGTGCCAGGAGAGGTGAGGGGGTGAACAGGGCTCCAGCTGCTCTCTCTGCTGAGCCGTTGCGCCCCTGACCTGGGCCCTTCAGCCTCGAGCCAGGCAGAGGCACCTCCACACCCCTGTGCTGTTAAAGAGACTCGTTATTCTAATACCCCCCTGCAAGATCAGCATCAAACACCCCAACTGGAGAATGAGTCAGGCTGGGAGGGGGGCAACGGTGCCCTCCAGGGCAGGTGGGGCTGTCCCGCAGCTGGCGGTGAGCCCCACTCAGACCCAGAGGCTCTGCGTCCTCAGCCCCTTTCGTTCCTGCCTTCCCCCAGGAAGGAGGTGAGGTTGCTGTTGAGCTTGGCCAGGCATCCAGTCCTGGTGTTTCTGGACGCTCTGTCTTGCTCGTTTGTTTTCTGTACTTCTAATTGGAGCCCTCACAAGGCCCTGCCTTCTCTCTGCTCAGCGTGTTCACCATCTTCTGATTATAGCAGGCTCTTGAGTGATTGCGATCAGGGGGTGGCATGCCCGTATGGCAAGGGTGCAGGGCTTGGAGTCTCGGACTCCAGACCCCAGGCCCTACACCAGCACCACCAGCATCAGCTACTTGAGTCTCCCATGCCTGTGTCAGTGCCCTGGTGGGGCTTTCTACCGCTTCCAGACACCCACTTCTTGCTCCTTGCTCTAGGTGCTGGGTTAAGGAATTGCCACTTGGCACTGTGCTCAGGGTGTCATGTTCGCGGGCAGAGCAGTGGCATGCTATCGTGGAATGCCAGGCTTTGCATAAGAGGATCCTGGTCAATCTAAGCTCTAAGCTCAGCCACCAAACAATTGGGTGACCCTCAGGCAAGCCACTGTAACTCTCTGAGCGCCAGCTTTCCTCACCTGCAGATCAGAGGAGCAATTAGGAATGAAGACAGTGGCCCCGGTTGCTTTCCAGATACCAGGCTGCCCCTCCCCTGACCATTGAGCTGTTACCAAGCTGAGTAAGAAGGAGGCTCTTTATCTCTGTAGTTCTGAGCTCCTAAGATTCCTCCTTACCCCTGGGCCCTCAAAAACAAGCCAGCTTTAGCTCAGAGGGAGCTGGCCGGGGAATGTGACCATGTTGGCAAGCCTTCAGCCAGCTCTCCCTAGCAGCCAAATGGGTCACTGGCTGCAAGCGTCCTTGGGTTTGTAATGATGATCACAGGGATTGTAGGCTCCTGGACACCTTCGGCATGGGCTTTGTGAGGCCAAATGCTGAGCAGATTAAATTTCTGGAGAAAGAACAGCTGAGAAATAGTCCTGAGCTTCCCTGAGCCACTTGTGTGCTATGGCAGCAAAAGGGTGTTTGTGTGCACATGAGTGTGTGTGTTCTCACCTAGTGGGGCGGGGGGTAGGCAAGAGGAGAATAGGATCTGACCCGCCTCTCTGTCTCCTGTAATGTGTAACGGCCAATGGGGGCAGCTGGTGCTTGTCATGTTTTTTTAGACAGCACTGGGAACAGAAAGAATATGATGAATGTCATGGAATTTCATGATAGGAGTTTGGGGTGGCTTCCCCACCCCCCCTCCCTTTTTAAAATAATGTTTTGAAGAGTTGCCCTGGAGAACTGCTAAAAGCAGAGAGGCCTATGGACGTTTTTGGTCATGTCAGATGAGGACAGGATTATCCAAGTGAGCGAGGGTGTCTGTCCCCATCAGCAGTGCTGTGGGGTTCCAGGGCCGCCCTGCCAGAAAGTGAGTAAAGGGCCCGTAATCACAAACAGGCCGGATCAGTTTCGACCAGAAGTATTACTTTAGGTCTTGGCTTTGCTGGGGAAGAATGCAGTTTTCCTTGGCCCCCTCCCCCGGCCTTCTCAAGTTAAACGAGGTCTGGGAAAGCAATAGCTCTGGGGCTGAGGAGAGGCTTGGTGAGGGGTCGCAGGGGCCCAGCCTCAGAGGGCTCCGCGGACCCCACTGGGGTTGGGGCAGGGATCGCCTGGCCAAGTTGCTGCCCCCATCCCTCCTTGGGGTCAATGGGGAATCCTACTTTCCCAGTTTTTCTTGTCTACCTGGGACCGCCTCACCTCCGTCTTGCCCACCAGCCGAGCATGCTGGCATTCTCTGTGTGCTTGCCGCACCTCCCCTGCATGTGTACGTGCAGGTCAGGTGGGGACAGAAAAGAAATGGCTCAGCACATCGGGGTGGACCTTAACCAGTTCACGAAATAAGAGAATGCAGGGGCTCCCATCCCTCCCGGCTCTGACCCAGCATGGGGGTGGGGGGGTCCTGCTCCTCATCCCCTCCCCCTGCCCCAACCAGCGCCTCTGAGACAGGCATCAGATGGACACCTCCGTGCTTGGGCATGCGTAACACTGCCTGCGGAGTGCTGACGTCACACAGGTGTGCTCCCCTTGGCATTGGTAACAGGAGCAGGACCAGGGGTAGCCGGGACCTCGCTGCCAACAGGGCGGAATTGTAACTGATTGTTTCTTGGAGGGAAAGGACCTTTACCTCATCATCTGGGCTTTGCACATGTAGAATGAGCATCCAGGGGTCCACCCCACTGGCCCCCTTATCAGTATTTAACCCCCTTCTTCTGCTTCCACGCACCAGCCCCGTGTCCCAGGCCTCTCTGCACAGCCAGGCACAAACTCACCTCCTTAGATTTAAAGGGCATCCACTTTCACTGGGGCCAGAGCATCTTGTCGGTGCCAACATGGCAGCTGGGAGAAGGATTTGGACCTCGGGAGCCTGACCTGCCCTCCATGCCCCCGTCTCTCAGCCCCCATGGGGTCATCCCACCGCCTCAGGGCTCTGGGAAGAGAAACTCCATTCTAGAAGTAGTTTCAGGGTAAGGGCTGGATGGAGTTGGAGCCAGGTTTGGCAGGAACTCTGATCCAGAGACCAGGACAGAGAGCGTGGGGGATGGAGACATCCGTGTTCCAGTCTAAGGGACAGACTAGAGCTGGGGAGCTGGAACTGACGACATGATATTGCAACATTGCTCACTTCTTGGGGACTGAAGTTGTAGCTCCAGATGGCTGAGGGCTGGGGCTCAGCTGGGGGTCTCTTGGGCCTGCACTGACAGGGCATATTTAAAGGGGGGAAATGCTCATGGCTCCACCCCTCCCGACCCCCAACATTCCTGTTATCTGACTCCATCCAGGCACCAACCTCTAATCACTTCTAGAATAGTCTCTTCTCCAAGGGCCCAGAGGTAGTGGGGTGACCCCTGGAGGCTGGGAGGTGGGAGTGTGAGAGGGGCGGACCAGATGAGTGACCTCCCTGAGCTTTCTGCCCCATCTCCCTGCCCTCAGGTACAAGGACCTTCTGCTGCACTGTGTGCTAGGGTATGGCAAAGGCTGGGCCTTACTCAGACTGCAGAAAACCAGAGCCAAGCAAACACGCAAGTGTGTCATCAGGAGCTGGATATCAGACATTTGCTCATCCATTCGTTCATTCATTCATTCCCCAGCCTTTACTCCCTGCTGTGTGACAAGCACAGAGGTGAACAAGGAAGACTTGATCCCCATCTCTCTCTGAAGGGGAAGCAGACAGTTACCTGCTCTGACCCAGCTGAGGGGGCCGTAATTGCTGGCCGGTTGTGGGGCAGGGTGGGGGACTCTGCAGGTGGCTCTCCTTTATGTATTGGGGTGGGAGGCACCAGAGACCAGGTAGTGTGGGAAGAGCTGCATCAGTCATTGGTGCTCATCGGTGTCAGTCACCACCGCCTGACCAATCAGTGTAACTGTGGAGAGTCTCTAGAGTGGGAGACCTGGGCGGGGCAATCTCCAGGGCATCTGGGCTAGGGGAGTATCTGGCTTAAGTGTGGTCTTTTCTTCTCAGATTGGGGTAGGAGAGTCTGTACTAGACTAGTTCTTGGGAACCAGGAAGACAAGATGGTGCCCAGAGGCAGGGGAGACAGGAAGGGAAGTGGGACAGGAAGAAGCTCTGTGAGAGAACCTAGACCTAGATCACCTCAAACCTAGCCACGGCTCCAGGATGGTTATCCCAGGCCAGGGGTATTTAGGGCTGAAGTCAGACCCATTTGCTGCTTTCTGGAGACTTTATATCAGAAACCTGTGGGAAAGGCAAGAGAGAGATTACTGAAATAACCTCTTATCACCACTGCCCTGTGAAGTACAGACATCACAACTGCTGTTTTTCAGACAAGAAAGCCAGGGGCCAGTTCTTCCCTGTATGCCGGCTCTTGGTCAGTGTGCTGTGGTTCTCCGCAGGTCCTGAGGTGGGCACCATGGTGGGAGGAACTATTTTAGGTGTAGCGCTCTCTCTGCTGCCTTCTGGGGGCTGAGGGAAACAGGTCTCTGGGGCTCTCCAAGTTGCACCCAGCAGGGAAGAGGGCTTTGTTTGTGTCCCCTGTATGAGAAGCCATGGTGCCAAGAGTCCCAGTGGAGGCCTGCAGGGCCTGTGGGGCTGCCTTGACTGGGCTTGAGAGGTGCTGCTCGTGGCATCCCTCTGCATTCCTCCAGAAACCTCACCCAGGGTGTGGGCTTGTCCCTGGTGGCTAGCCTGTAGGGCCTCCCTGAGCTTTGGTTTTCCATTCCTGTAAGGGGAGAGGCCCAAATGGAAATGGCCCAGTCTGATATCCAACCTGAGTGCAGGAGCCCAAGCTCTCAGGGCCAGGAGTATTAGCGTACTGGGTGATCCTGGGCAAGTTATGCAACAAGCAACAAAAATCTCTGTACCTTGAGTTCCCGTAAGCACATCCCCCTGGGTGCTGAGAGAGGTGCTTCCCAAAATTGGTGAACTGAAGGAGGGAACATTGCCCAGGGGCTGATTAGCTGCACTGGACTCTAGCAAGGCAGAAGGCCCAGGGCCCAGAGGGATGAGAGCTGGAGAGAAGATGCCTGACATTGACCCTGGGAGCTGGGCTTGAGACATTCTGAGGACAAGGAAGGCAGAAGGGCCTGGTGTGGCTGTAGAAGCCAGGGAAGGAGAAAGCCGTGTGCCCATCCGTCATTGCATTTCATTCACAACAACTACATATTGAGCCTCTTCTTTGTCCAAGACGCTGAGCCAGGCAGGGGCTGGACAGGATGCCAAGATGGCAAGACTCGGCCTTTGTCCTTAAAGAGCTCTTGGTCTAGTGGGATAGACGGCCAATCCAAACCTAAGATCAGCGCTGGGAGAGCTGAGGGCAGGAAAGCCAGCAGAATGCCAGCTGGTGGGGAGTCACAGGAACTTTACAAAGGTGGTGGCTTTGAAGGATGGGGCCTGGGTGTGGTGATGAATCAGACCAACATGTTTGGGGGCTTTTGAGCTCTTCCATTAAAAAAGCAAGATTGAGGGCATTTCCCCCAAGCCCCAGAAAAAGGCTTGTGTTCAAATCCCACTGTGCCACTGAGTAGCCACTCTGTGGCCAGCGTGTGGCCATTCTGTCCCTCAGTTTCCATATCTGTCAAATGAAGATGGTAATCAAAACCCATGTGGCTATTGGGAAGGTTAACCGTGAAAGAAAATTGTCAAACGGCATTTTCATTTTTCTTTCCTCTTCTGTGATAGGGATGGGCTACCATGAAGTCTGGGGCCCTAAGTTATGTCTGGGGGAAGTTGGGAGTCCATTGGGTTCTGAAATTGCTTGCAATAATAACCCCTCTGCCTCCATCTGCCTACAACCTGGGGATTTTTCAAAGCATTTTTTCCATCCATTATCTCAGAGAGTAATTCTGTAGGGGTAAGTAGGGCAGGTGGCTTTGTTTCCATTTTTCAGAATAAGAAAGAGTTTCAGGAAGGTAAGTGGTATGCATAGATATCAAAGCTTGTTTGTGGCCAAGCTTGGATTCGAACCAAGGGGCTGCAGAGTCTTCTGAAGCAAGATCGATGTTTCCCAGAGAGTGTGTCATGCAAATGTGTGCTGGGAGGACACAGCATTAAATGGCATGGAATCTCCCATCGTGAGAAGGTTGTTTCCTTTCAGTTTTCTTTCATTCCATGTTAGGTCAAGGGAAAGTCACCATTTGGGCGTTCTCTAAAATTGGCTGATGTGACCAGGAGCAAATCTGACCCAGGCTTAGTATCTTGCTAGAACATGTCTTAATATCTTACTGAACTTCATAGCATTGTTGTTTCATTGTATGCATTTTTCTAGTATCTTCTATCTGTGCCTAGGGATACTGGTTTTCCATTTCACTGTAGCACAGGAAATACATATTGAAGTTTTTAAAAGTAAAGTCAGTTTAAATAAACATACTGAGAAAACACTATTACGGGTATTACTCAGATGGGTTAATTGGTTGCCTGGTGCTCCACGATGCCTGAGAGTTTGGGGAATGCAGAGTTAAAGAGCCCCAAGTGGGACACTCTTTTGGGCACCCTCCATCTCCCACAGTCTCCTGGGGTGATACCAGTGGCTCCCAAATCCCAACTGGGAAAGGAGCCTGGAAAAGCATCCGTGTTCGTGGTGGCTACTCCCCACACCGCGTAGAAGAATCCACGTTGTCAGAGAGCTGTTGACGTCAGGCGGTACAGGATTTTTGCAAGCCCTCTATTTAAAATTCCCCAGAAATTAAATAAGGAGGGTTTGGAGGGAGGAATGCCCTAGACAAATTGTGGAGTGGGTTTGTTTTGTTTATGGAGATGGCCTTTAAAGTCGAAATTGCCCCCGTTTTATTTTTGCCCAATTGAAGAGGGGCTGAACTCAGCTGGGAGGGAGGAGGGGATGGTTGTCAGCCTATGGCTCTTAGTGGAAACTGACTCAATTCTGGGGCCAAGAAGCTTCCATTTTTAGCAAAGAGAAAACAGGGAAATAATATACAAACTCGTACACATACTTCTTAGGCATTGGAGTAAGCTATTTAAAAGAACGAGGATATAACCCTTTCTATTTCAAATGACTACTATCAACTAGTGGGGGTTCCAAAGCTTTCTTCTCCAGACTGCAAATGCGTATATAAAGCACCAGGCACATTGCTGGGCACTTTCTATTCTTTTCTTTTCTCACCATGGCCCTGGTAGAACATAACATGCCATTTCATATCCCATCTCACCAGCGAGAGCACTTCAGCCTCATTCTCCAGCCTCTTCCTTCAGCTGTTTTGAATGACCTGGTGTCTTTCCAGTCAAGGTTTGCTTCCTGAAACTGTCGTCCACCCAACGTCATAATACACGGAACCATCATAGGTGGTAGAGAGACAATAGTAAAGTTTCACTTCTCTTCCAAGCTGTCTGATTTATCTCAGTTTGAGGTTTGATCTTTCAATCTTTATCTCCTCTCTGATAAATCTCTTCTGTGGCAAAGAGGGAGCAGGCTACAGGCTCAGCCTCTTCATTTGTAGCACAGCTTGAATTCGCTTCGGTGCTTGTTCTCGTTGTCTGTGCTTTTATGGCCAGAGCCAGTGGTCCCAGTTGTTTATTCGTGGTGACCATCTGAAGTTTCCTTAGCAAATTACTGTCTTGAAGTTTAAAAAAAAAAGTTGAATTGCTTTAAATATACAGTCTCTGACTTACGATGGTTCAACTCACAATTTTTCAGCTTTATGATGGGTTAACGGGGGTATTGAATGCATTTTCGACTTAGGATATTTTTGACTTCCAGTGGATTTACTGGACATGATTTCATCGTAAGTTGAGGAGCATCGTGTATATATTGTGTAGTCCACAGTGTACCTGGCCCAAGGATATGGCAAAAGTTGTACAAGGTATGGAAACACCTGAGGTTTGAGAATTGCTGATCCAAAGTCACTCTTGCCTGGCAAAGCCCTTGGGTAAGATCTTAAGCCTGAAGCTCTTGCATCTTGGGTGTCCCTGCCACGTGGGCTCAGAGGAGAGGTAACTTGGAGGTGGGCCTGAAAACCACCTGTCCAAGGGGAAGGTGCAGGAGGCGTGGAGAAGCCACGCCCTTGACTCTCCTGGGACTTGGTAGACACCAATGGAATGTAGGAGAAGCAGGATTGGCCTTCTTAACTCATTTGTCAGATGGAAATTTGGAGAATGAATAAAAAGAGCAAGCAGCACTGTACTCTTTCTGCAAAGCAGTGAGCAGCTGGAGTGGTTTTTAAGGATAGCGGAATGAATGCTGTCCTGGGTGTCAGACCTGAGCACTAATCCTGATACTGCCCCTTCTTAGCCAAGCACCTTGGGTAAGTTACTCATTCCGGGTGTTTCTTAACATAGACTAAGACTTCACAGACTTGGGGCCAGACTTCTCCCCCAAGACATGCTGAGCTTACAGTCCCCAGAACTTCTTATCCTTGCTGCAAATTGGGTGACCCACACAACCAAGACTGCCCTAGGCATCCCAGCTTGTGCCCAAGATTTTGTCATAAGTGTTAGTAGTGCCCTTCCATTCACTTGAAAAAGTCTGTACAGTGAATTATAAGATCCCTGTACTGAGCTGTGTCCTTTGGTCTCTTCATTTAAGACTTTGCATCTTGTCATATTTGACCTGCCATTACCATCTGTTTGGACTTTTTTTTTTTTGGCTCCTAATCCTGGCACAGCTTTGCTAAATGAGACAGTACCACCAGCCCAGTGTCTCTCTGTCCTCATCCTGGACTGATTAAAACATCCAACAGGACAGGATCCCATTGGAACCAGCCCTCTAGGTTGTAGCCAGCGAGTCATCACACCCTCTCTGGATGTGTCGGCCATCAGCTGTGAATCTGTCGGTGCAGCCCTGTAGCCCCCAGGTCCTGAGGGATCATGAGAGACCCAAGGGGCCCAGAGGTCTCAGCTCTGACATATCCTGGGCCCACCAGGCTGGCCGTTCGCTCTTTGTCAGAAGCCAGGGTGGGCTGCTGGCCCCCTTCCTTCCCGTTGCATCCTCCCGTCCAGGGTGCAGAACCTTCCCCGGCTCTCCGAGCATCCCCCAGGAGATGCCGGGTTTACATGACATGACCAGCATTGAGGCTGTCAGACTCTACTCTGGAACTCGCTCTCTTCTTTAGAAGTTGGGACCTTTGCCCATTTTGTGTCCTCTGGCCTTGCCCCCATCCCCATGTCTTCCAAGGTCGCTGAATGGTGACTGGCAGACTGTTTGTCACGTGCTCTCGGGACCTTTTCCCCAGACCAGCTGGTGACAGCGCATCCAGGCAGCCTGTTGGTGGTGTCTCCACCTCTGCCTTGGGGCCACCTGCCCCCGACCGGTCAGCGCGTCCAGCTGACCCTTCCTCCCTCAGTCTTCCTCACCTTGCCGCGCCCTCCTCAGGAGAGAGACGTATCTCTTTCTTATTCTTCTCTTGCCTGGAACAGTAGGAGGGAAAACGCCCTTTTTATTCCCCTTAGCACGATTTCAGAGCTCCACGGATGTGACCGTGGCCCTCCTGACTTGATTCCTGGAGGGTCACACCTGCCCGGTTGTTGCGCCGTCTTGGAGCGTCCTCACAGCCGTGTCTCTCCCGCCATTCCCATCACTTACAGTTGTGTCGTTAGACTGCTCCTTCTTGCACCTTCTGTCCTTCCTGAGCTGCCTTCTGTTCGGGTGTCTGGCCACAGGCTCAGGCCTCTGTGCTCTGCTTTCTAAGGGGACACAGAGGACAGTGTCTTTGCGGTGAGTGCCTCCTTTTCATCTGGAAAAGTCCCCACCATGAAGCCGCCTGAGTAGTATTAGGCTGAGCCATGTGTCTCTACTCACACTGTCCCTCCCACTGGATTGCCTCCCCTCTCTCTCCAGATTTCATCTGAAGTTCAAGTCTCTTCTGCTCTAAGAATTCTCCCCTAACTACTCAGTCTCATCCCTGGATGACTGCATTCCTTTAGCAAGCACTGCGTCAGCCACTGCTGTGTCCCTGGCACAGGCATGTCCGGGTCACATAGCCCGGGCACTCTCGTGCCATGACACTCACCATGCGGGGCTGCACTCCTATCTTCTCTATGGCTCCTGGAGGGGCCTCGTGCCGTCCTGTGTTCGCTACCTCACCCTGCCCCTGGCCCCTGCCTGTGCCAGGCACAGAACCAGACCCACAGGTTTTCAATAGAGACCTTCCAGAGTCAAGGCTAAATGACAGTGACTTCAAGAGTCAGTCTCCCTCCCCGCCTCCCCGAAACTCCAGAGACCTAAGACCTCTCTGCGTCCCTGCTGAGCCCTGGCACCAGTCCTTAAGGGACAATGGGTCTTGGTTCCTTCTTTCGAAGTCCGCATGGTTTCCATTTAAATCTTAACGTGAGCTCTTTGCGACTTGCTAGGATTCGGGCTCTGTTCTGAATGCTTTTCGAGGATTAACTCATCTAATCCTTGTAACAACACTGTGAGATGAAGGTACTACTTTAGGTCTCTTTTACAGATGAGCAAATTGAGTCAGTTACCTAAATTCTTACAGCTGGTAAGTAGCAGAGCTGCGATGTAATCCCAGGCAGCCTGGCTCTGGAGCCTGTGCTGAAACCTGTTCTTCTTCCCGACCTGTCACTTTGTCACGTGCCCCCTCTGCCTGCAGATACTTGTTAGTCAGGCCTCCTGGGCGCCTCATCCCGCAACCTCCGCCTGCTCAGCCCAGAGCCCTGTGGGCTTGGCAGGGCCCCAGCCCAGCGCTGGCTCCTGGGCCCATCCAGTGAGGTGGGCAGGCTGGAGCTGAGCGGGGAGGTGGCAGCAGCCCAGGCTGTCTTCTTGCCACGGACTCCACGGAGCCTTCCAGATGGTGACGTAGCAGCCTGTGCTAATAGTCTTGGAATCCAGGCCCCAGGCGCCCAGGGGAAGTTCTGGGGCCCTGGTGGCCTCAGAGCCCATCTGGGGGAAGGGAAGGCCCTGGGTAACAGAGCAGGGTGGGTGCCGAGGAGGAGCAGCCCAGTGGGCTAGGAAGGCAGGGCTGCGTGGTGCATGCAGGAGGGACGGGGAGCCTCCCACCCGCTCCTGTTTGCTTTGGACCGTGTAGATTCGTGCTGCGAGCTGGAGTGTGTCTTGGCAAGAGGCCACAGTGACAGAGCCTTCTGACCGGGGGAGGCCTGGCCGAGGGTGGGCGGCCTTTCGCTGTTCTTAAAGGCACAGCTTCTCTGGTTCCCTGCAGGTAGAAGCCTTAGATCTGCCCCAAGGTCATGGGAGGAGGGTCAGGCCAGACCCAGGGCAGCAGCGATCCCTTAGGGCCCAGCCTTGGGCCAGGTGGGCAGTGCTGGTGACACGTGCCTGGCCAGGCCCCCTTCAGTCGCCTTCCTCCTCAGCCTCTGCCCACCCTCTGCCATTTGGTGCTCACAACTTCTCACCTTGTTCCCTTCTCCAAACCTGCTCTAAGGAGAGAACGTGGGAATGCCCACACATACCACCCTTGCAAAGAAGACAAGGCCCCAGCCAAGGTTTAGATCCTGAATGGAGGCATTTCTGGCAGCAGGTCATGGTGCTGGTTGAGGTTTCTGGGCAGGGGGCACTTCTGGCCCCCCAGAATCCATACTGGCAAGACCACACGATGTTTGAGGTGGTCTGTGTCTTCTACTCTTCCTGCTCCACGCCCCACCCTTCTCCACCTGGACCCCAGAACTCTGCGCAGGCCTGGGTGTAGTTAGTGCTCCCCAGACGCTTGGCTCTGAACTAACTGGTGTTGGCTACACACGAAGGACTGGGAGTAACTTGCAGGGAAAGAAAAGGCCAGGCCTGAAAAATCACCTGAAGGATGCTGGGTTCTCCAGACTCCAAGCTCTGAGTCTCATCCTGCTGGAAATCCTCTGGGTTTGTGCCCAGAGCCTGAGGCCCAGCCCTCTGTTGCGATTGGAGCCTGCTGTGTGCGGTGCCCGGGGCGGTGGGGAAGGAGAGCCTGGGACGAGGATGTGTGTGGTTCACTGGGTGTCCTCATGCCTGGAACAAGTGCTCAGTACGTACTTGCTGGGTGAGAAGCTCCGGTTAGTGCACTGGTGCTGGGCAACCCGCAAGAGTAGTTAGTATTATCCTGGCGTGCCAAAGAGGCTCAGAGAGGGCTGGTGACCTATCCCAGGTCACTCAGCTAGTGAGTGGTAAAGCCAGGATCCAAACTGAGGTCTGTGTAGGGAGAAGGAGGTAAGACACACCCATGAGCCTAGTCCCGGGCTGAGCTGGGCTGGAGGGGGGGGGAGCCTTTCCCAGAGGGAGGAAGGAGCAACAGTCTCCCCTCCCCCACCAGCTGTTTTGTCCTGTGCTGAGCTGTGACCTCAGAGGACTCTATTAACATCCTAATTGTGTACAGCTGGCCCCACTCTGCCCTAATGAGCTCATTATTCTCCCTCCTTAAGAAGGCCATTGTGGCCTGGTCACCCTGGGGACAGCAGTGTCACTTCCTGCTGCCTTCAGCCAGGCTCAGCCCCCTGCGAAGGCCAGTCACCCTCCCAGCCCCTCTCCCCATCTCCGTTCCAACCTGTGCCTCACTCAGTTTCTCTCCCTCCCTCCATGCCAGCATCGGTGATTTAAGGGAGCTTTGAAATCAGCCAGAGAGTGGATTCCGCTGGGCTGGGGAGAGGGAGGGTCGGGGCTGGGGCCTGAGCTTTTCCGTCCTGGGGCTGGGGGGCTCAGGGGCTCTTGCCGTCCCTGCCCTGAGCCGGAGGTGCCAGCCAGACCTCCCGACAATTGCCTTCTCCTCTCCTCAGTCCCTGGACCATTGCAAAGTGGGTTGTTACCGGGGCCCACTGAGGAGGGCAGGCCACGAATGCTGGGATATCACTGTCCTTTCTGGGCCTTTGCCCTCTGGAAAGGGCCTGGGGCCCTGGCCTTCTGGCCCTGCGGGGACATGGCCCTGGTGGAAGGAGAGGCCAGAGCAGGGCAGCTCTCAGCGTGCTGGCGGGTTTGGGATTCTCCTAGATGACTTCTCCAGTCTGTGGGTGTAGCCCTGAAGACCAGGGCTAGACATGCCACAATAAAGGTTTCTCAGGCACAGCAGGCATGTGTGGGGTCTTCTCTCAGGGCTCCTCTACAATAGTCTGCAGTATTTGACAGAAGAGGTGTGGTAGCCCCGCCCCTGCACCCCATCTGGGAGAGACCATCTCAGCATAAATGCTTTCTTGGGGGACCTGCATGAGCAAGGGCCCGGCAGGCATCGGAGGGCCTGGCTGTCAGGCAAGGCTGGAGGGGTGTGCTAAGAGGTCTCCCAGCCAACCCAGGCCTCTTGGGGGGTCCCCATCATCCCCTGTTGCCACTAAGGTCCCTGCCCCACCCACCAAAAGAGCCTGTTCGCCTTCCACCTGGAAACCAGGATTGAGCCCTCAGGGAAGGGGCCAGGTGTGGCAGCTAACTGGAGAACAGCTGCCCAGGTCCCCCTCCCCTGGGCGTAGATGTGGCCACCTCCTCAGTCCAAGGCTCCATCCTTTCGTGAAACCTCACTGATTTCCTTTCCTATGAAAGGAGGCCAGGAGGATGGAAGAGGGAGGCCAGCAGAGGCCAGCTTGGAGTTTGTACCCGTCTTCCTAGGGACGTGAAAACTGCAAGAGGTAGCTCAGTCAGGTCCTGGCTGTCTCTAGTTCTTCATCCAGTAAAGCTCATAGCTTCTGTTTAGTAGGGACTTACTGGATGCCAGACCTGTGCATTGTGCCTCATCTCATCCAACCCCCTCCAGCCTGCAGGACAGGTGATATTCTTACCATCTTACAGATGAGGAAGCTGAGGCTCAGAAAGAATAAGGCACTCTCCTGAGGCCGTGGAGCAGGGACGAGGCAGAAATGGGATGCGGACTCAGGTCTCTGGCTCCTCCGCTTTGGCTCTGTGCTTCCCTGTGCTGTGGGATTGGGTGTCAGTAAAGCTTCCTGGGGGAGGCTGGATATGTCACGCACTTGAAAGGATGAGTGAGATGTAGAGAGGAGAGGGGAGACTGCAGGACCTCTGTAAGCCAGAGGACAGAAGCCAGGCTGAGAGTAGCCCTGAGACATTTGGGGTACGGAGGAAACCTCCAGGGGTATCTCCACGACCATGTTGTGAGATAGCACCTTCCATTCTTCTGAAAGTGCACAGATCAGAGTAACTACGCAGACATGGGTGCACACACATCTGAGTGAGTTGACCAAGCTGTACCAGTGACATGCTCATCAGGCTGCCCTGCTGCTGCAGATGGCACAGATGCCACCTGGCCACCCACAGGGCGTTGCCTGTCTCAGTGATTAACGACCATCACCACATTGACAACAGCTCAACCCAGGCTACGTTCATGCACTATTTCATTTATTCCCCTTGACAGCCTTGGGAAATAGGCTCCATTAATTACTCTCATATCAGAGAGGGGAGACTGAGGCTCAGAATTGTTTAGTAACTTGCCCAAGGTCACACAGCTGGGAAGTAGCAAGCCAGGCCCTGAATCTGAGTCTTTCCAGCTTCAGACTCCTAGTTATTACCCTCTGCTCACCTGTACACATGAGCACGCAGGTATGTGAAGACTGACATCTCTTCTCATGGTGTGCACACGCCAGCCATGTGCTCAGATGTAGACATAGCAGCTTCCAGATGGGTACACATATAAAGTACCAACATTTAGGGACACATTCTCAAGGAGTCACCTCTCCCCTCGTGCATGCAGCAGGCATATATACCTTATCCGCTTTTGGTGACTCAGGGTTCTGCGAGACTCCCTGGGTTTGAAGCTTAGCTTCCTCCTCTGGACAGTGGGAAGGGTGATGATAGTAACACTTAATTTTCACAAGATCTTTGATGAGTAAATAATTTTTTATTTTCATTTTATTTTATTTTATTAGAGAAACAGTCTTACTCTGTGGTCCAGGCTGGAGTGCAGTGGTGTGATCGCAGCTCACTGCAGCCTCAAACGCCTGGGCTTAAGTGAGCCTCCTGCCTCAGCCTCCCAAGTAGCTGAGACTACAGTTGCATGCCACCATGCCTGCCTAATTTTTTTTTAAATGTATTGTAGAGATGGGGTCTCACTATGTAGCCTAGGCTTGATGAGTAAATGAAGTAATATATGTAAATCTTAGTGCCCAACAGAGGACCCTTGTCAGCGTTTGGCTATAATTCCATACAATACATGCACAGACACGGCTTTGTTCCCACGTGTGTATGTGCCCATGCACACATAGATGTGTCATGTACATAACTCACTTCCCATGTATTCAGAAATACATACCCTTTTCCATCCCTACCCCCAGCATACACCCCACTCTCTGAGACTCCGTGGGAAAGGAGATGAGGGCTCTGCATGCTTTAGAGGTGAGCCCAGGAGCCCCACAGGGTGCGCCAGCTGACACTGGAGCCTGCCTGCTTGGCTGGGCCACACCCCAGGGTTCAGGTTCTTTGGCTCTTCAGTGGAGCAACAGTGACTTTGGTCAGGATCCCTGGTTGCAGCAATTGACATCCGAGCTGCTGGCATCTGAGAGAGGCCTGTCAGCAGCCGCAGGTGGGAGCAGGCCCAGGGAGTCTTCCCAAGAGGCCTAACTGCATGACTCAAGGGCTTCTGGGAGGTCTGCATGGAGCCAGGGTGGGCACCTGTGCCCACGTTAACCCATGCTCACCTAGGCGGTGTTTGAGCCTGTCCGTCTTTGCCCACAGCCTCTTCTGCAGGGCCTGACACAGGAGAGACCTGAGACTTGAAGCCACACAGCCCAGCTCTGCACATGTAGGGGCTGAAGTGCAAAGCCAGGCTAGTGTTCTCAGACAAGGTTGGCAGGGGCCACCAAGCCATTGAATGATAGTCTCAGCCACAAGTCTTGGGGGCACAGCAGGAGAATAGGGTCCAAGGTTGCTGTCTTAGAATGAGGAAGTGCTTCTGGTCAGCAGGTAATGTAACCAGGTGCCCCAGAAGCTTCTGGAGCCATGGAGATTTTGATGTGGGAAGGACTCAGGGACAGCCCTGGGGTGCCCAGGCATATGCTGCCCTGCCTGACGGGCCCCTCGGCCATACATCGGCCCTCAACAGGTGTTTGCCCAGCTCCTCCTGTGTGCCGGGGTCTGTGCGGCAGGGGTTGGGGGTGCCCCCTGCCCTCGGGAGCTTCCCTGGTGCCCACAGGTGCAGATCCCCCCTCCACCCTGGCTCCCTGGCTCCTGGGGAAGGGAAGGAGTGGCACATACATGGAAGGGCTCCAAGAGTGAAGCAGGAGGGAAAGGAGACGATGCCTATGGTGGAGAAGGGCCCCGAATCCTGGGATGATAGGCCCTGGGAGCTGAGGAGAAAGGCCCATGCAGCGGGGAGGGGTGGGAACAAGAGGTCAGCAGGCTCGTGGACTTGACTCTCAGCAGTTCAGGGCACAGACCAGCTTGGATGGGACTGACTGACGAGATCCCCCAGGAAGGCAGGGCACCCAGGCCTCACACGCACCTGCAGTGGGGACATCCTCCCTGGCAGCCCACACCACCTGTGCCCATGGAGGGGGCTCACCTCCTTTGTCTTTGCTGAGGGTGACTTTGCAGCCCCAATTCCAGAAGCAGAGAGAAGGCTTAGGGGACAGTGATCTCAACCATCCAAGAGACCACCAAGTCTTGGGCTCATGCAAGGAAAAGGCCAAAAAGATTGATTCTTTTGGTGCATATGAGCAGGGAGAAAGGAGGTTTGTTGTTTGGGAGGGTTGTGTTGGCAGTGGGCACACTTCAGTGTAGAAAAACAGGCTGGTTACGAAGGGATCTTGGAAAATCCTCAGCGAGCTGCCTGCTTCCGAGCTACGCTGTTCCTTGAGGCATGTCCCCAAGTTGTCCAATGACAATAAAATCCCTGGCCTCAGCCCAGGCCCATCCTGGGAAACTCTCTCCTGGGAAGACGGGCTCTCATCCGAGGCCCAGCCTTCCGGGCACTTCCTTGGCCTACTGGAACTTTGCTTGGCTTAGGGGGGTGGACCTGGGGTGGTTAGTTCAGGAAGCGTTGTGATGAGATGTGGAACCAGAACCGTGTGCTGTTGGCATCAGCACCTGGGCTTGGGAAGGCACATGTTAAGCCTCAGGTTTCAAAAGCCTCCAAAAAGTGACTCCACGTTGGGAATTGTGGCAACTACTCTTTGGAGGTCTTGGGGGTTATATCCTGGCAGTGACCACTTGCCCAGAGTGGCGTGGAGCTCTCACTTCTCACCTGCTGAGGTCTGTGGTAGCAGGTACTCCAGACTCAGCTTGAGATGGGACCCTTCAATCATGATGCTTGGTGATCAATAGTTAGGGGCAGGTGGCATTAATGAGGACGCTCTCAGTTCAAATGACTGAGACCCAGCTCCAGGTACAGTAGGTCCGCCAACCCATAGTTTTTGCTTTCTGTGAGGTCAACCACTGTTGGAAAATATTACAGTGTTTTGAGAGAGAAACCACATTCACATAACCTGTATTAAAGTGCATTGTTACAATTTTTATTTTATTTATGATGATCTATTACTGTGTCTAATTTATAAATTAAACTTCGTCATTGGTATGTGTGTACAGGAAAAACACATATAAGCGTTTGGTACTATCTGGAAAAAATATAAGGGTTTGGTATTATCTGCAGTTTCAGGCATCCACTGGGGGTCTTGGGATGTATCCCCCATGGATAAGGGGGACGTATTAAGGGGACTGTAAATGAACAGTGCAGGAAGTTCATTGGCTCATTGCAGTTAGGAAGTCCAGTGGATGGTCCAGCTTTAGTGCACCTGGAACCAGACACTCAAATGATGTAAATCAGAACTGACTCTCTTTGCCTCTCTCAGCTTCGCTCCTTTATTGACTTAACTCTCAGGCCATCTCTTCCCACGTGCCCCCTGCAATTCCTGGTTTATGTGGGACTTAGGGTTCAGGTCATCAAAGCACCCATGTCAGTTCCTAAAAAAGCCCCTGAGTAGCCTTGCTTGGGTCACAGGCCTGCCCCTGAGCCCTCAGTGTCCAGAGAGATGACAGACCAGTCAGGAGATGAGTGGAGGAGTCTCAGGGCACACAGCCCAGGGAGATGGGGCAGCCTGGCCTATGACCGGCAGCCAGAACAGCTGGGACTGGGGCTTCCTGGCAGACTTCTGGGGGTCCTGAGAGTGTTTCCCTAGAGGCTCAGAAGAGGAATGACATCCCAGGCAGAGACCCCTGCAATGTCCATGCCCCCTGGATGAACTGAGGACTCCATTAGCTACAGCCTCTGAGCAACCAAACCCTGTGGCCTGGGCTTCAGGGAGGACAGCAGCGCTGCTCCAAGCAGCCCCCTCAGTGCCCCGTGGGAGTTCACGGTGGGCATGGAGACGGGGCCCTGGGACTCCCTGACCACCTAGCGGAGCTCAGGCTCTTCCTGGGTCAGGGGAGGTAGACAGTAGAACCCTCCCACCGTGTCAGTGAATGGAGGTACTGTTGGTTGAGATGCCAGACACCCAAGGTGCGAGTAGAGTTCAGGGGGCTCCCTAGGTGCCAAAGACCACCTCCTCCAGCCTGACCTTGACTCTAAGGTGAGCATCCATTGCTCACTGTAGCCAGCTCTCAGGAGTATGTCATGCCCCAAGCATGGTCCAGACCCTTCCTGAGTTCCCAGAATTACAAGCCACCTGCAATCTGTCTCATCCTCCGGTTGCTGAGTGAGTGCAGGTGTCTGGTGCTCTAATAACCACTTCTAGACCAAGAGGCCAGGGAAATGCCAATGGCTGTCAGAGGTGTGTCTACTAGTCTCTGATGCTGGTGGCTGCTGCCTGTCCCCAGGAATGGGTGCCAACACATGCCTCACCATGAGTTGCACAGTGACTTCAGTTGTTCTCTCTTACAAGGTCAAGCCTCCCTTTTTCCATGACCCAGAGAGCCATTCAGTGTACAGCGTGTGCCCACCTGCCCTCTTCCAGCTGGGCTCTCTTCCAGTGCAGGGCATCTTGGGGTCTCTGGGGTAGAGCATCTAAATGAGAATTGGCATGGCCCTCGCCCTGGGGATTGCTTGCCTAGCCTGCTTGCACAGAGGCGTAGCGTAGGGGCAGGGGCCAGCCTGCCTGTGTTCAGATGAAGGCTTTGCAGTCACTCGGTGCCAGTGTCTCCTTCACCCGTGTACGTGTTTATGAAATAAACATGGCAGGAAGGGCCACGGGAAGTCTGAGAGCTGGGCAGTGTTGGGAGGCACAGGCTTTGGAGCAAGAGTGGGAAGGAGAGGATGTTGGACCTGTGGCATCACTTCACCTGCAGTGGGAGCACATCCTCAGTTCTCCTGACTCCCATGGCTTGTGACCCACTGGCCCAAGCTGTCCTCTTTGAGGCTTGTATGGCTGTGTCGAGAGAAAGGCCTTGGTCTCTGGGGGAGGCAGATGGACACAGGGAGCAGGGGGCCAGGCCCAGCGTTGTCAGAAACGGTCCCGTTGTCCCTCTTCTCTCACCCAGGCCGAGAGGAACAGAGTCTGGGGCTGTGCCAGGCAGCCAGGAAGGACCCTGGATCCTGGTAGTTGAGCCTACCTCTCAGAGACACTTGGGCCAACCCCTCTCCACAGGGGAGGGAACTGAGACCTCAGAAGGGCGGGACCCAGACGAGGCCCCTGAGCCAAACAGGCGGGGCCCTGGCACAGGCTCTGCAGAGCTGAAGTTGCAGGACTCCCCAGAAAGGGTGGGGGACAGAGGGCATTCAGCACTGGACCACTGGCTATTAGCAAAGCCAGGCCTGTCATATGGGGCAGGGAGGAGCTAGTTGATGACCTAGGAAATGACCCTGGGTTCTAGTTTGGCCACTGAGGCCTCCCCGCCCCCGACTGTGCAGTGCTGGGGCTGCTGGTCTCCCTCTGCCCCTCCCGGCGTCTTCATGGCAGCCGTCAGGCAGCCTCCTCCCCTGCCCAGTGCTCAGCGCAGCCGGGCGTGCCTGGGAGGACCCCCAGTGCTGCCCAGGGAGAAGCCCTGGGGTCTCCCGACAGGAAAGGGAGAGCTCTGCCATGAACAGTAAAAGAGAATCAGTGCCACGTTACGTTTGGGGACAAAGAAGTGTCCGACAGCGGGGAAGGGGTGAGGAAGAAATCAGGACCCTGCAGAGAGCACCTGCCAGGAAGGTACTGAAGGCATTCGGTGGAGTCCCAAGACCTGGACGCTCGAGTGCCGTGCTCAGTAAATGTTAGAATGAACAGACAAAATGAATGAGCCTTTATCATTTGGCCATGATTGTCAAGGTCACGTGAGGATGCAGTGCCCACTTTCTGTGATAGAAATGTCCGCACACGTGAAGTGCAGCTGTGGGTAGCACCGGTGTGCAGACACACTGACCCGTGGTGGGGAGAGGACGCAGTGAGCTTTGCTCCTGGATGCCTCTCAAAGCAGAGAAGGCAGCCGAACTCCAGCCAAAGCAGTGATGCTAAAGGGTGTGAATGACCATAAATGGTCTCCGTGTATGGCCAGAGCTCCCTTGGCCTTTCCTGCAAGATGATTTTCATACATCAGACACATCATCATTTCCATTTCATTTGTGTAAGTGTGGGTCGCGGTTTATTGGGCCCTGTTCTCGGGAATGCGCTGGTCTTTTCTGCCTCAGAAGAGATGCAGGCTCTTCACGGCTGGACCTGGGCCAGGTGCCCAGGCCGTCTGGCTCTGCGCCCTGCCCTTGGGGCCACCCCCTTCCCTCCTCGTCCTGGCCCCCAACCCGCCCCGGCCATCACTGGGCTCTCACGGCCCTGTTCTCTCGTGTCCTCTCTGCAGGCTGGTGGTTCGTGAGCACCTCTGAGGAGCAGGGCTGGGTCCCTGCCACCTACCTGGAGGCCCAGAATGGCACTCGGGACGACTCAGACATCAACACCTCCAAGACTGGGGAAGGTAAGGGCCTGCAGGCTCGGGGGTGGCCAGGTGGGTAATGAGGGCAGGGATGGGGACCTGGGGCTGCCCCAGGAGTCCACCCCTGCTGGGGGCAGCTCTCCTACTCTTCCCCCCAAAACCATCAGAACCCTACAGTGAGTTGGGCCATATGCTAGCCCCTTCCCTTGGGTCCCATCTCGCTGAGGCCAGTCCACAAGGTCACCTCCCACCCATATCCCTGCTGGCTCCCACATGGGTCTAAAAACAGAGGGAAAGTTCTCCTGGGCTGTGGACCTTGGGCTTTGGCAACTTTTGGCCAGAGACTCAGGAGCATGCACGGTCTTAGGCCTAGACCCCCCAGAAAGCTCCCTGTCCCCAGAAGCCCTGGGGTCCTCTGGAAGACCCCATGGAGACCTCAGTTCCCCCAACCACACTGTGTTCTCTGCAGAAGGGACAATCTGAGGGGCTGTGTGTGCACAGCAACTGCCGTGGGTGTGCCCTGCTCAGCAGCCTCTGCACTGGGTGCTGGCAGCTTGGCCAAGGGTACAGACCCGCCAGATCTGTGAGCCGTTTCTCAGTGGCTCAGGAACTCGAGTGGCTCAAGCCCCACACAGCCGCTCTGATTAGCTCTGGCTCGGTGAGGATTTGCAGGGGCTCTGTCCTTGCATTCCAAAGAGCCTGCCCCTGCCTGCTGGGCCAGCACTGGCCTGCGCAGCCTGTCTGTGGACTCGGCATCCCCAGAGCAGGCCTCCTGCACCCAGTGAGTCTGAGCCACGCCGAGGTCAGTCCCTGGCCACCTGCCCCTGATGACTTCCAAACCTCCCGTGGCCTGGCAGCGGGAATTCTTTCCCTAACGGTCGGTGGGGACGGTCCAGATGGACATGTCTGAGAGCCAGAGGAATCCAGGCCTGCCACCCGGGGCTCAGGCCACCTCCAGGCCTGCTTCCCCCGCCCACCTCCCTGCTGCCAGGCCAAAATAAGCAGCCCGCCAAGCGCCAGCTCCTTATTCATCCTCCCCTCGATGCCGGTTGCTCGGTGGGCGGCTGGGGCCCCGCCTTTCCTCCAGTGTCAGTGCTTCATTTCGGCCCCTGCAGGTTTCCAGGGATAGGCCCCATCGGGAAGGGCTTGCATGTCCAGGCAGGGCTGAGCCTGCACCCCAGCTCCTCTCTGGCTCCGCTGCACCTCTGCAGCGGTGGCGGGTCTTGGCCCCGAGCTGGGTCTGGTCTGGTTTGCTGCAGCTCCACGTTCCGTAGGGCATCCCAGGGCCTCGCAAAAACAGCAGCGGCTCACACGGTACCAGGTGCTGGGCTAGGTCCTCTAAATGCCCTGCCCTGGGAGGACACTGTTGCCGTCCCTGTTTTAACAGCTGTGGGAACTGAGGCTTCGAGATGTTTAGTTATGTGCTTGTCCTTGGAAGGTTTGGGCCCTGGTCAGCCTCCATTGTCCTGTGGGCCTCAGCACTGGGCCACATGCCTCTCCATGACGCTTGTAAGCAGTGAAGACAGCTCTTGGCTCAACTCCAAGGGAGTGGGGACGGGGGGATCTGCGCCCCCAGCTGAAAAGGCTGCACAAGGAAGGCCAGAGTAGAGATGTTGGGTAGATTGTGGAGGACCTGGGCACTGAGTGGGCAGAGGTCCAGGACAGGAAAGAGCCTGAGAGGCGTGGAGCACAAATGCCAGCCTGGTTGGAACAGAGAGCAAGAAGCTTTGCACAGAACACGTGGTAGCAGGTTGTGGCAGATGTTGACCTTGTTGAAGTACGAATGAGGCAAGGCAGAGGCCTCAGGTTCTGCACTCAGAGGTGTGTGTGTGTGTACATGTGCATCCAGGGTGACCCTCCTGAGGTTCCTCCACACGCCTCTGCTAAGGCCTGTGTGCCAGTACCCCTGGCAACTTTTGGACAGCTGTGGGTTCCACCATCACATCTAAGGCATTTCCCACCCAGATATACTCAGAGGGCTGGGTCCCCTGGGCCTATGGCCCCAGCTACTGTGGTGTGTCCACCCGTCTCTCTGCACCTGTAGTCACGTGGCCAAGAGAGTCACCCACCCTGGCTCCCTCTTGCCCATCTCTGCTCCAGCCCTGGGGATCTCCCTTTGTAAGTCCCCTGAGCCCTGTAGACGGAAGTTGGGAGTCTGTGTCCTATCAGAGCTCCCCTAACAGCTCACGCTTCATCACTTTGGAAAGAAAAGAGGCAATCGGCTGTTCTGGGTTTTGTTGTTGTTGGGGTTTTTTGTTTGTTTGTTTGTTTGTTTGTTTTTGAGCCAGGGTCTCACTCTGTCACTGTGGGTAGAGTACAGTGGCATCAGCCTAGCTCACATCAACCTCAAACTCCTGGGCTCAAGTGATCCTCCTGCCTCAGCCTCCAAGTAGCTGGGACTACAGGCATGCACCACCATGCCCGGCTAATCTTCTGGTTTATTTTTATTATCAGACAGTCTGTATGTCTGTTTCTCCTGAAGCCAGGTGTGCTGTGGAGAGATCAGCAATGTTAGCAAGGGCGGTGGGGGGAGGGCTGAGACCCTCTTGCCCGCTGACATGCTGGGGGTCCAAGCCCGACATTCTCAGGGTGCTTTAGATCCATTCCCTGTCAGAGGTGAGGAAACGGAGGCCAGGAGAGGCGACGTGGGAACAGCCCACCGGTCGGCCTCCGGTGCTGCTACACCGAGGGCAGGCCTGCCCGCACGTGCGCGGGTTCCCCGGCACCCAGACTCTCCCCTCCCCACTCTGTCCCGCCCTCCCTGCTGTTGGCAGGCTGCGGGGACCAGAGCCGGGGAGGGTCCACGGGTAAGAGTCTGGGCTCCAGACTCAGACTGCCTTCCTTCACACACTGCCCCGACACATAAGGACCAGAAGGCTCGTTAATGCCTGTGCCTCTATTTCCCCAACTGTGAGATGGGCCAGTGCCGACCACACAGGGCCTTTGTGAGGCTCTAGGTCCTTGTGATGGTTTAAACCAGGCCTGGCACACAGTGAGTACGTGTCACTTATCACGGACACAGCCCCTGGTCTGGGCAGTAGCTGGAGCCCCTCCCTCTCCACAGAGAAGCCCCGCACCCCCACCCCACCCAGGAGGCCCAGCTCGGGACCTGAGTGGCGTTCCCCAGAGCCCTGTCCGCCCCTTGTCTTGGCTCATGCCAGGGCAGGTGGTGTCACTCTGAGACAGATGAGGAAAGAGGCTTAGGGATGGCAGGCCACAGGATGACCCAGGCTGCTGGCAGTGCGTCCTGGGCTGGAATCGGCACCTTCTAGCCTTTTGTCCAGGTTCCAGCCTCATAAAAGGCAGATCTGATGGGCCACTCTCCTTCCAGGGATGCAGACACTTTCCAGAAGGCCTCGGTGGGGTTTGGCCCAGGTGTGTCTGCACAGTTTTACTTTCACTCCAACCACCGGCCTCCCTCCCACCCCATCCCCACCTCCAGACCTGGGCATCCTGGCACCCTCCTGCGGTGCCAGGAGGTGGGGCCAGCCAGCACCCTGGATCCCTGGTGCAGTGTCCCTTCCACCGGGGGGGCCCATAGGAAGGCAGGGGCATCTGGAGCCAGGGCCTGGGCAGAGGGGTGCATGGGGGCTCGGAGCTGGGCCGCAGCACCCAGGGACCAGTGCAGGACGCCACCCAGAGAGCGTGGTCCAGGCCAAAGGGGTCTGGAGCAGTGAGCCATGGGGGAGGAAGGGCCCCTGCCATCAGAAATCCCAGTGGTGACATGAGAGAAGGAGCAGAGCTGGGCCTGTGGCATCCACCCACGGTGCATTTCGCTCAGCAAGCGTTTCCTGGGCGCCGGCCCTGGGCCAGGCACTGCACGAGGCCCTGGGGGTGCAGAGACACAAGGAAGAGTCCTCGCCCTCGACAGGCTCATCTAGTGGGGACGAGGGAGACGGCGAAAACACAAACGGCCCAGAGTGGTGGGAGCTGTCAGCCCCACAAGGAAGGGACACAAACTTCTCATGGCCACACGTCCCCTTCCACACGTGGCACCTGGCCCCCGGTGGCAAGTTCACAGGCAGTGCCCAGTGACTGAGTTGGTGTTGTTGGGACCCCAAACCCTCCCAAGAATCAGCACTGTCCAGCAATTGGGGACCAGTGACCTCTCCATCCCTGGGGCTGCAGCTGAGGGGCTGGCCCCCACCAGGCTGGAGTTAGGGACCCTTTTCGATTCTAAGGTGCTGGGATTCTAAACGCTTTAGCCCACACCAAGGCTCAGGCCATAAGCTGAGGGGTTTGGCTTTGGTTCAGTTTTTTTCCCATGTGTCAACGATGTCACCTGTCATCTCTGCTCCCATCCAGCAGGGCCATGCCCTTCAGCTCAGTCCAGGTGATGGTGACCTGGGAGCCTGGCCCTCCCTCCATCCCCTCCCCCATCCCACCCCCCATCTCATCCCCCATCTCATCCTCATCTCCATTCTCTCTGCCGGTTGCTGTCGGCCGTGTGCTCCATCACCATCTCCCACGCCAGTGTCCAAGAGACGCAAGGCCCATCTGCGGCGCCTGGATCGCCGGTGGACCCTGGGCGGGATGGTCAACAGGCAGCACAGCCGAGGTGACCGCGGGAGCTGGCCTCTCCTCCCCTCACAGCTTACGCCTGTCCCTCGCTAACACCTCTCCTCTCTCTGGGCGCTGCTCACTGCCCGGGGCCGCCTCGCTCACCCAGGTCCACGGGCCAGACTTTTCTCTCACCTACTGCAGCTTGCGGGGGGCTGCTTGGGAGTCGGGGTGGCACTGGTGGTGGCTCTGGTTTTGTCATTGGTCCTGGGCACGGGGAGGTCATGGGATGTGATTATGGGTCCCTTGAAAAGGAAGAGGGGCTTGAGGGAGGGGGACAAGGGGGGGTCTCTGGGTGTCCAAGGAAGGCCACATTTGCCCTGGAAGCTGGAGACTGAAGGTGCTGTACGAGTCTAAGTGGCCTCACGGGCTTCCCACGCCCCCTTCACTGCCTCCTTCCTCTGAGAAAGGGCTCCCTTGGCCAAAGCTGTTCTGTAAGTTGCTTGGAACAAAGTAGAAAGAAGAACCAGCCCACGGCCCTCCTGCCTCAGCCAGCTCCACAGAGGCTAGAAAGGGAGCAACAGGCAGACCTGGCCTGGCCCCGGGGCCAGCCCAGCAAGCTCTGCTCCAGCCAGGGCCACTGACCGCGGGATTCAGTAGGGGCCTGGTGAGGAGGGTTCCAGGGAGGCCCGGGGCCGGCAGGTAGCCAGTTTCTCCTGCCCCTCGGGGAGCAGGGGCGTGTGCTCCTCGCAGAGATGACACAGCTGGAAAGGTGCTCTCCATCCCTGAGCAGGGAGTGTAATAACCACTGTGTTTCTGGAACACAGGGGCACCTGTGACTAGCACTCCCCCCTGCCAGCCCCCCCTGCCACACACAGCTTGTTTCTAAATGACAGAGCATGTTTTGGTGTCTCCCCCAGGCCCTGGGATAGCAGAAAGCCTGGACTCTTGGGTGGCCGCAGCCTACGGCTGACTCGGCACCAGGCACAGCCGTGAGGAACCCAGCTTGTCCTGAGGGTGGAGCCTGGGCTGGCCCCTGGGGGCTGACGTGGGGCAGGGGGCCCAGTTGTAGAAACGGCAAGAACAGGCCGAAGGTAGACCAAAGGCCACCCCAAAGCTAGGAGGGGTGGGACAGCAGCACTGCGAGGCTGGCTGCGATGCAGCCCGGGCCTTGGCGGCCAAGGAGAGCGGGATGCGGGCCCGGAAACAGGGACGAAGGTTTGGCCTGCTCCAAACACCCTCGTGCTCTGAGCACCAAACACAAACCTGTCTCCACAACCACACAGATACATGTACGGCCCCGGTGGCCACAGGGTGCGGTACCCCGTCACATCCAGCGCCCCACAGCTACACAGTCACAGTCCTGTGCACACAGACACTCACAGCTGGGTGCATATAATGCCACACATCCACTGTGCCACGTGTATGCTGTTCACACAGTCACAAATGCATCATATGGCAAACTGCGCGTGGTCACATGGTATATACTTGTGCGGCAGCATCCACAGGTACACAAAGAGCATCCTCTGCATAGCCCCTGGTGCCACAAATGCAGGTAGTGTAGTCACAGTCACAGATCGTATATACACACTGTATAATGATACACGTAGACACAAATACCCAACTAAATGCATAATTCGACAGTCACCCACATATAAGCAGATACAAGCCCACAATTTCTGTCTCTCTCTCTCTCTCTTAAATAAGAGACCTGAGCCACATAATTGCCCAGCCTTAGCCCTGTGAGTTAAGTTAACCCAGGCAGCCAAAGGAAAACTTGCAGAGAGAGGGCCAGGAGCACAGCAGGGCTGCTGGGGGACAGGCATCGGGTCACCAAATAACCAGACGAGAGGATAGCAGTGCGTCCCCGTGGCCTCCACTCCCGTTCCCTCAGCCAGCCGGGCCCTTGGAGCCAAAAGGCCTCTCTGAGTGGCGCTGGGTGAGTGGCGGGGACGGGAGCGGAGCCAGGGAGACTGCTGACGGAGGGGAAAGTGTTGGGAATGCAGAGGCCGCTGTGGTTTGCAAATTGCAGGACACCCAGCCCCTGCCCCCCAAACCAAAGCAGCCTGTCCACCCCCAGCCCACCCCCTGGGCCGCCGCCTGGCCAGCCCTCACCAGCGCAGTTGCCACCGTCACTTGGTAGGACGGTCAGTGCCCACGGCCCTAGTGCTTCTCAGGGACCTGAGGAGTCCACCGGGGCGCACAGCCTCCCTCCCCTCAACTCCATCTCCTAAGGGACATCTCTTCCAGAGACCGTGACCAACCTGGATGACTCAGCCACCCACGGAGGCCATTTCTGTCCCCACAACCACACACGCATGCCTGGGCATTCTCCCATTAGAGCCCCCAGATGGAGTCTGTGGCCCTGTTGAGTGGAAGATCTAGCTCTGCTTCTCCCATGGGACACCTGTGAGTTGGGAGGCCTGAGACGCATGTGGCACGTGTCCACATGGGAGGCAGTCCACACTGCTGTCATCTGAGCCGACTGGGGCAGAAAACCCAGGACGTGGGAAGAGCCAGTCTGACTGCCCAGCCCTGCCAGGGACCAGGGCTCTGAACTCTCACCCTCTGGAAGCTGCGCGGTGGCTGGGGCAGGACGTGCCTCCCGGCCAGCCAGTGCCCTCACCAGGAGCACATGATCTCCGGCACGCCTGTGGCTGCCACAACCCAGAGGACGCCACGAACAGGGCCTTTTGCAGGAGCAGCTCAACTTTACTGGCCAGAACTGATATCCTTGGTCCTGCCCCCATGACCCAAGAGGTCAGGAGAAAACAGGAGCCCACGGAACAAGCTGGAGGAACTCTGTCGTCCACACGCACCCTGGGAGGCTGCGGAGGCTGCGGAGGCTGAGCCCACACGAGATGGTCTCTAGGCCCTGTTCTCTGCCATGAGGCAGGGCAGGGCTCCTCTGGTCTTCCCACGAGAAGGGCTGTCATTTTTCTCTGCAGATGCAACCTTGCCTAGGAAAACTTTAATGATGGCTTCCTGCTCGAACCGCAGACTTTTAAAAATAGCCCAGTGAACAAAGGCAAAATGCAGAGCCCAAGCCTCGCCTCGCCCTGGCCTCAGAACCCTGGATTCCCGCAGCCTGGCGCTGCCCCTCTGGCCGCTGCCTGGGCCAGGATTGACCGTGCCCCACTGGAAAATGGAGCAGGACCAGGAGCGGGCAGGAGAGCAGAGGCTTGGACTGTGGAGCCCTGAACTTGTCAAAGGCCCGAGTCAGAATCTGGCGGGGCCGGGTTCTCAGGCAGCCTTGGCAGCGATCCGTGGCGTGGCTGGGTTGGAATCCGAAAGCCGCCAGGAGCGGGGCCCTCCGCGAGTCGTGCTGACGAAGGTCTGCGGCGGAGAAGCGAGAAGCACGCTGAAGACTTGTGCCGGCTCCCACGGCCCATCGCCCACCTTTTGCGTTTTGGGAGCCTTTCACATGGGGCCAGTGTCCCATCTGTCCTCGTGGCCCAGCAGGGCAGCGCATCCACCCCAGAGGGAGCTGCTATCTCGGCACAGGGCTGTGGACAGAACCCTGATAACCCAGGGGAGGGTGAACAGATGGCCCTCCCGCAGCAGCCGACCTCCCCCATCACTGCCGGAGGCTCAGGCAGGCAGCCTGGCAGCGTCCCGCTGAGGGGCCCGGGGAGTGGTTTGCACAGCGGGGAACCAGGGGACAGGGTCTCAGGGCCAGAGGCCAGCGCTCTGCGCCAGCACCCTGCTGTTTTGCTCTCACAGAAAGCTTCCCACTCAAAGCCCTTGCTCAGCCTTGCCTTCCTCTTCACGATGCAGGCGACAGTCCTTACTCCTACTCTCTGCCAGGCCCGTCTCAGTCTCTGGAGCACCTGGGCCAGAGAGGACAGCGTAGGTTCGGGTGACCCTCCCGAAGGGCATGGCCAGATTGCCAGTTCTTCCCCCTGCCTCTGTTCCTCGTTCTCCCAGAGGGTGACGGGGGAGTGTGTTCCACCCTGAGCTGTCCTCCAGGAAGGGCCTCACCAGGAGGCAGGGGTCTTTGGCCAGCCAGCTGTGGGCAGAGCCAGGGAGTGCCCAGCCCTGGATCTACATGTCAGGGGCTTCCTGGGACAGGCACAGCAGATACGGAAGAAACACCCCCCTGTAAGCCTGATCGAGGACCCCAGTCGCAGGCACCAGGGCCTCCTGCCAGGAGGGAGGCTGGAGAAAACCAGGGGGGATGCTGTGGGGCCCCAGCCTCCCCACACCCGCCCTTCCAAGCTCTTCCTGAGATGCCACAAGGTGCCTCTTTCCCGGTGCCTTGGGGAAACCTCGAACAAGACCTTGAAGTCACATCTGTGAGAACAGCAGGCAGTGCCCGAGAGGCTGCACAATCAGGTCAGCACGCTGTCCTCTGGAAGGTGCATGGACACACAGGCCCAGCTAAGGGCCCACAAGGTCCTGCCAGATTGTGTTGCATTTAGCATTTCCACACTCGTTTGGCCACAGCACCCTTAACAAAGCACACAGATCCACTCCCATAGACTGTTCTGCGGAATCCTTTGGGGAAATTACCTGATCAGATGTTAACAGTGGGCCAGGAGCTCAGGGAAGTCTTCAGCAAGGGGGTGCCCTGAGAGCCTCTGAAGGTCAGACAGAAGAGTGTAAGAGGTTGGGGTGGGGGACAAGGCTGGGACAGCACGTCTGGGACCCAGATGGAAACATGGCACCTTCCGAGGAGGGGTGTGCCATGGGGCCTCAGGCGTCCAGGGGACACCCAGCATTGCTTTCAGACTTCCCAACTCGGGCGCCTTGCGAGGAGTGGGTTCCTCCTGCCCTCAGCCCACCCTTCGGACTGCAGGTCCCGGCAGCCCGGCTGCTGTTCTCAGCTGGGAGCTAACTCCGTGCTGCCTGGGGTCTTGCCAGGCAACTTGGGGTCCTGGCTGGGTATGGCACACACTGGGGGCAGCAGTGACCCTGCCCCCATGACCTCCCCACTGCCACCCCTGAGGCCTGGTCCTTTCCTACCCTGGAGAAGCCAGGCTGACCCCGTGCTCCTTGGCAGGCAGCTGAGCAAGAGGAGGGGGCAGGAAGCAGGACCTCCACCCAGACCTCAAATAATCCTGCTTTCTTCTGTCCACCCACCCACAGAGGAGAAGTATGTCACCGTGCAGCCATACACCAGCCAGAGCAAGGATGAAATTGGCTTTGAGAAGGGTGTCACCGTGGAGGTGATCCGGAAGAACTTGGAGGGCTGGTGGTACATCAGGTAGGAGACCTGGCGGAAGAGGAGATGGCGTCTGTCCCACCTGGGCCCTGGGCAGAGTGCAGAGTGGCTGTGGCCACCTGATGGCAGGTAGATACTGAATGCAGCTGTGCACCCAGGGCACGGGGCCGGCTGCTCCGACTCTGCACAGCTGAGCTGCTCAGCCAGAGTGTTCATCTCGCATATTCTCTCCCGGGACACGGAAAGCAGAGCTGGAGCCACGGCCAGCAGGGCACAGAGGCCCCGGCTCCGCTTGCAGGCTGTGGTGCAATCCCTTCCCACGCATCTGCCAGGAGAACTCAGCACATCTGAATTTGGTTTTCTGTGTCCGGCTTTGGCTCCCTGGCCTGCTGCACAGCGAGGGCTGCCTGGAGCGCTGGCGCCCACAGGCCTCACTGGGGTCCCAGCAGGCAGCCTCTGCTGCCCAGGCTCAGCGCTCGGCCCGAGGTGGGCTTCTGACGGCATGTCCCTGGTGGATGGGGCCATCTGTCCACTCCGCAGGGCTGGCTGCGAGGCTGGGGCAGGAGCAAGGCTGCAGCTCAGACCATCAGGGGCCTCCTCCTCCTCCTGCCCCTTCCTCTCCCGGGGCCTAATCACACTGCCCAGCTGGAAAACCCATTTGGGGGTGTGGGCAGGCGAGTGGGAGATTTTCTGACCCCCTGGAAGCAAACTAAACCCTGTAGGCGTCACTCACTATTAACTGGCCAAGACCAGCCCTGCAGGAAATGCTTCTTGTGCCTTTGGAGCTGGCTCAGCTGCGGTGGCTTTGCACAGCTGACAGAGAGATAGTCCCATATCTGTGGGCTCAGGAGACCACACCTGGGAGACCCAGCCCCCAGTGAGCAGGGCGTGTGTTCTGAGCAGTGTCCCATAGAGGGGACAGAATCGTGCTGTGGGGCCCCCGTGACTGAGGTGATGCACACGCTCAGGACACAGTTGCTCAGAGCATGGCAGAATGTGACGGTGTTACGTGCCGAGGGACAGGACGAAGGTCACTGGATACATGGAAGTTGAACCTTAGTGTGACCTGACGGGACATAGCACCACTCCAGCCCCAGCCCTGGTGCATATCTCAGCCCAGCAGAGCTGAGACGTCCCTTTCTGTCCTGTTGGGTGGGATGGGGCTGTGTACCTGGACATGTGTTGCCTAAAGCCAACCCGAAAATCCACCACCCACGAGTCTGACGTGGAAAGGCCAGTGAACATTCTGGCAGGCCAGCAGCCTAATTCACTTGCCTGGAAGTTATCTACAAGGCTTCTTCGTTTTTTGTTTTTTTAGTTTTCTAAGATTACCGACACGTCACTCTGAGCTGCTTCCACTCCACTCATATCCCCGTGTCCTCGTCCCATTGCTGGTGGGAGCCTGGACTGAGTAAGCCCTGCTGAAAAGGTTCCACCTTAAGAGGGCTGCCAGATACCCCTTAAATGTGCCATTTCCCAACATTCCAAGCTCTGTGTTGATCTTCATTTCCTGTCTTTCTTCTCCTTCCTCCACCCCTGCAGACACATACACACATGCACACGCATGCACGAGCGTGCACGCGGACACACACACACACACACACACCCTCGAGCTCTCTGCATCCCTCCCTTTCCACTTGGCTTCCCTCTGGAGTGGTTCCATACTCCCGAGCTGGAAAGCAGATGTGAGCAGAGTTGGATCCAGACACACACAGCCACTCCTGATTCCGTTGCATTTCTCGGCCTGGAATCTAATTTTATCCATGTAACACTGCAGGAACACAAAGGGCTTTGAAATGGGAGCACTCAGGGCTGAAAGCAGGCCTGACTGTCACCTCCAGGAGATGCGTCTCTCCTATCTCTACAGTGTTCACGTAGGAAAACGTCAGCAAGGGCCAGTGGGCTCATCATCATCCTTTCTCCAAGATTCGAGAACACCAGGCTCTGGGCCAGATGCTGCCAGCAGCGAGCCATGTGACCCTCTGCTACTTACTTCTCTTTTCTGAGCCTTGGCTGTTGGCTCATGTGAAGATGAGGCATTCTTACTAGTGGCTCCCGTGCACCTTGAAACCCCGTGCTTCTGTTTGCATGCATTACAGCAGGGAGCCACGACAGGTCCTCACTTCCATCCGTTTGTTCACGCATGTCCTCCTTCCAAGGCCCAGACAGGTGAGCCTGGGGCAGCCTGCCTGCACGTTCCTGTGACGTGAACGTAAAAAGCCACCTCCTACCCGAGCTTTCTAGCAAAGCTCCGACATGTCGATAGAACTTCAGGTTTCACCTGCCTTCTCTCCCACCTAATGAGCGCCCAAGAACAAGGTCAGATCAGGGAGACGGGGAGGGTTTCAGACATCTGGCACGGAGGAGCCATTCCAAAGCACCAGATGTGTCCCAGGGAGCAGATGGGGACACTGCAACCCAGACTGGGGGCATTGGCCAACGAGTACTGGACCAGGAAGTGAGCTCCCACTGGGTTTGGGTGAAAGCTCAACACCATGGGGAAAAAAGGAAAAGCTTATTTTAAGAAGCCATTGAATCACCAGAAATTAAGTCAGCCCTGTCATTTGCCTTTTGCTTTTGTTTATGGACTGTTGGTTTCGTTTCATTTTGGTTTTTGTTCTGCCATACCAATGGTTTTAATTTTACCCAGTCACATGCTTTAGTCTTTTCTTTTATGGTTTTTGCTTTTGGAGCCCCACTTAGACTTGTCCAACCCCCAAAATTATGTGAATCTTTCCTTTTTTTATTTTGCTGTATGGTGTGAGGCCAGGGTCTCACTCACTGGATAATCAGTTGTCCCCAGATCACTTAGTGAATGATACATCCTTGCTCCACTAACCTGAAATGTTACCTTTAGCCTGTTTGTGGACGTACTCCGTGCGCTTGGTCTGCCTGCTGTCCCTGCAGTAACCACCCCCTCCCCATCCAGTCAGCCTTCTTTAAGGACATCAGTGTATCTGTCCTGGATACATCTTAGCAGCTACACTGTCCCTGCGTCTTGCAGAAGAGACAATATTGAGCTCCAGGGAAGGGACTTGTCCCAGGTATCATGAACTAGAACTGAGGTTGCCTGACTCGCACCTGTGGCATTTCTTCCCTCTCTAATAATATTTCCTTTCCTGTAAAGAATTTAACTGTATATACCACATTCACATTTCTTATTTCCAGAATTATCCCTAACTGGTTGTGAGGTAGCAGGCCATTGTGAAGTCTCCCTTTTGGGCAACCCAGAATTTGAGAAATCTCATCGCAAGGCCCCACGTTTGCCTGGCTATGCAGAGAGGGAGAGCCCACACCGGCAGGGACCAGGCAAAGCAAAAGGAGTTAGAGGGGAAGAAATGGTGTCCCTGGTGTCTTTTGCACACACCCTCAGTTCCAGTTCTCTCCGGAATCATGGGATTGCCAAGTCTCTTGCAGAACATGGCAGAGAAGGCTCCGCTGGGCAAGGCCAGGAGGAGACGAGGGCCTAGGAGTGGGGTGAGGCCAGGCGTCAGTGCTCTAGTGACAGCATGCCCCACTCCTCCCACAGATACCTCGGCAAAGAGGGCTGGGCCCCAGCATCCTACCTGAAGAAGGCCAAGGATGACCTGCCGGCCCGGAAGAAGAACCTGGCAGGCCCCGTGGAGATCATCGGGAACATCATGGAGATCAGCAACCTGCTGAACAAGAAGGCATCTGGGGACAAGGAGGCCCCCCCGGCTGAAGGCGAGGGCCATGAGGCGCCCATCACCAAGAAGGAGATCAGCCTGCCCATCCTCTGCAACGCCTCCAACGGCAGCGCCCTGGGTGTCCCTGAGAGGACCGTCTCCAAGCTGGCCCAGGGCTCTCCAGCTGTGGCCAGGATTGCCCCTCAGAGGGCCCAGATCAGTAAGAGCCTCGCTGCCCTCCGGGTCCTCGCTGCAAAGCTCCTTACACAGTGGGTGTGGGGTGCAAGGCAGGCCAGCGGGGTGTACGCGACCCTCATGGCATTTGCTTCCTGAGCTGCAGGCTGACCTTTGACCCTCTGTCAGTTTGTAGCGTGCTAATCACAGAGCCGAGAAGGCAGGGGAGTATGGTGACTCAGTCCTTCCCAACTGCTCCATTGAAGATAGATTACACGAGGATGTCTGCTGGTAACATTCCCTCCTCTAGTGGAGAGCCAGGAATGGTCATTTTGCAGATAAATGCATTCCAAGACCAAGAAGCATTTTCTTTTCCTTATAGTAGAGGCTTTATAAATCAAGATAGATAAGGTGTAGCTCATTGGAAACCACACACACCCCCATCCCATTTCCCTGGGCTGTTAAATGTGGGCCATGTGTGCAGGGCTGCTTTATGGAATGACAGCCTATAGAGGAGCATCTCTCCGGGCCTTAGCCCTCCTTCCCTACACCTTCCCCTAGCTACTGGAAACCTAAACCGCATGGGAGCAGAGGCTTTCCCGCTCTGCACAGCAGTTTCAAGAGGGCATTCTTCAAGAACCGCCTTCATTCTCACAGGAGACCCCAGGCTATCTGGCACCCTCTGTCCCCAGTCCGGCAGTCCCTGTGGTTGAGGGTTAAACTGTTCTCTGTTGTGGAAAGCCAGCTTTGTTTGTGTCTAGCCATTCTTAAAATCTGGAGGAAAGCTGTTCTTTAGTTTAGCTCCGAACTTGGTTAAGTTCTCATGCCTCAAACCTTTTAGGCAACCAGTTGGGAAACATTTACTGGGCACTTCCTCTTGCCTGGCATTGTGCTAGCTTCTACGGATTTAGTAGTGAGCAAAAAATAGACATATCTCTGCTCCTAACTTTGAAAATCTGATAAATCCATAAGCCCTTTACCCTGAAAAATACCCATATAGCTGTACGTTTCGAAATGTGCCCGTGATTTTAGAGGTGTCACAGATCCCCTGAATCACAGCCGGGGTAGCTTGAAGGCCTATAATTTCCTCTTGAAGAAGCCCAACTATAGTGCCTGTTGACCTAGGCTTGGTCCTTCATCAATGCCGAGCAAAAGCATGAAATTGCAGGGATCAGGAGTGGCTCGCACGTAGGGAAGGCAGCTGGAGGCACTGTTGCCCATCATCTCACTGGGTTCTGAAGCCGTGTCTCCTCTTCTAGGCTCCCCAAACCTAAGGACAAGGCCTCCACCACGCAGAGAATCCAGCCTGGTATGTGTACTAAATTTCTTCTCCCTTTTTTGTCCCGTTTCTGGGGATGCAGTGTAGCAGCCCCGATTAATTGGCTGTCTTGCTGCAGAGTGTGTCGGTCCAGAGGTTTTCCAGGGCCTTGCTGGGGCTTCCAGCTTTGTGGGGCTGAGGGCAGGGAGCCCACAGATCTTCCTGGGGGTCTGGTTGGACAGTTTATAATCGGAAATGCACTGCACTCCAAAGCTAAATAAATCCATCCTGCCACTGCACTGGCAGACATAAACATTTAGACTGGCCAGCAAGAGTGTCCAGCCAGGGCATTGCCAGCGGCTAGAAATGGGGTTGCTGTCCACGTTAGCCTGGAAGCCTTGCAGCTTTGCCCTGTTGAGGAATGCCCAAGGGGTATGCTGGATGCCAGAGCCTGGGGGGGCAGAGGGCAGACCAGCGAGCATCCCCCAGGGAGGGGGTGAGTTGCAAGGGCTGGCTCATACTGAAGCTTAAAGAGGGTTAATGCTGCTCAGGTCCCTGGCTCCTATGGGTGGGGGTTCCTGGTGTCCAGACCCTCTGGCAGGCACATGTGCAGTCAGGGGCTAGTCTTGGGGTGGCAGCAAGCTGAGAGCCCTAGAATGAAGAACTGTTATCGGGGGCAGTAGGATGCAGGGGAAAGACTGGGGCTTCGGGCCTGCCCCGCATGGGTTCGCATCCCACTTCTGACACTTAGGGGCAGAGAGACGCTAGGTAAGTCACACACCTCCACAAACCTCAGTTTCCTTATCTACGCGATGGGGACAGCACTGCCATCTCCTAGGACTGTTGTACAGATGAAACGAGCTGACATATGTAGAGGGCTGGTAGATGGCTGTCCATTTCCGCGTCGACTCTTGACTGTTTGGTAGTACTACCTGGTGCACGGCGTCGAGAAAGACTGAAGTCACTGGGCCTAGCACAAAGGTTACTGTGGTCAGTGACTTCTGCCCTGGAGAGGGGGGCGTCAGTCGTGGAAGAGCAGGCCCTCCGTATGTGCAGGACTTTTGAAGATTTGGTCCCTGGAGATGAGACCTTCCTTGCCCTGGCCATCGTCCCCAGTGGAGTTTTGTCTGTCTTTCCCCTCGGGTTTTACACACACAGCTAAACAATGAATTCTCCTTTCCTCCCGTCTCTTTTGGCCCCAGCTAATTAGTTTCAGGCAGACTTGATTTTGGCAAGAATGGGGTAATTCCTTCCACACTTAGCAAATGCAGGGAGTGCTGAGGCAGGGCTGCTGTTTCCAGTTAGGCCCAGCGGAGTCCCACTTGGCAGGGTGCAGGGGACATTGACTGGTTCATTCCCGGTCCCCCCAGACCAGCTTCCCCACCCCTCGCTCACGCTGACGCACGGCAGCGCAGGTGAGACTGGCGGGCGAGGCGGTGCTGGGCCTGGAAGGGGGAGGACTGCTGGGAGGACGAGGAGTCTCAGGAGCCTGGAGCTTTCCCCTGCCCCTGCTGGGCCAGAGTTGCGGATGTTAGCTCGAGAGTCTCTCTGTGACCCTGGGGCCAGTCCCGTTTTGCAGCTGGCAGATTGCGGGACTGGAGTGAGGTCCTTTGAGGCCTTCCTGCTGCACTGCAGCTTCTTCCCCTCCCTCATCCCACCCACCTCTTTTTTTCGTTCAGTTGTTTTGTTTTAATCCCTTTGTAGGAGGGAGGACATAAATAGTGAAGCACGAAGTTCATTTTAGCTGGAGTTGAGACAAGACAGGTTGAAGTGAGAATGTACAATCCACGTGGGGGGGGGGGGGCGCATTTCGTCTGCTAGCGGATGCCCCGTGCCTTAGGCCAGGGTCCGTGCCCAGTAGACGCACAAGTAACAGTTGTTAAATGAGGCCACTCCCAAATGCCCTTGAACGTCATGCTGAGATGCTGGGTGCCAGTGTCTGAAAAGCACTCAGGGTCTCCAGGGGGCCCTGCCCTGCCCACAGAGACAGGATCAGAGGTTTAGTCAGTGCTCTCCTGACCATTTGGCATTGTCATCGTGACCAACCCGAGACTACTCAGCCAACCCTAATGCCCCTTCGCTCCCACCCCAGCCTTGGAGACGGCCACACCTCATTGCCCTGCCTCTGCGGCCACTTGCCCTTAGACTTCAAGACGGTGGCTCTCCTCTCCCACAGGGCAGCGTGCAAGGGCTTTGTCAGAATGATTTCTCTACCTTTTAGTTTGCATTCTGAAAGCCAGCTATTGATGCATCTGAAAACTGGACTTCTAGAGGTGTAGAGATGATGGTGTTCATAGTGGGCATTTTGATAGCTCAGAGGAGGCTCCAGTGAGTGAATCCTGAGTATTGCTGGAAAGCCTCATTGGAGAGTGGTCTCTTGGGAATGTGCCCTGGGACTTGGGTGGTAGATACGTGCTCAGCCAGCCGCCGTCCAGCTAGTGCAAACAGCCATCTGCACCTCCGAGGACTGAGTGGGGACCAGTCCTCGGCCTTGTACGGTCCTGACTGGGTGGGTTTTGCTCACTGTGTCCTTCTCTGCATTAGGGGTTCCAGCTGCCGAAGCCACCAGAGCCCCCCTCCGTCGAGGTGGAGTACTACACCATTGCCGAGTTCCAGTCGTGCATTTCTGACGGCATCAGCTTTCGGGGCGGACAGAAGGCAGAGGTAAGCCCCAGGCGAGGGGGCTGATTTAACTCATGGGGTCAACACCGACGGCATTTCCCATGTTAGGTCTTGCTAGTAGGGTTCCTGATGGGCCGGCAGGGAATGTAGGGAAACGAGCCCCACGAGATGAGCATTTGCATAAAGCTCGTTAGTGCCCCCGTCTGGACTGGAACCCAGGATGCCCACCTGCGCCTGCGCTCACGGTGCTCGCCTCACAGCAGTGTCCCCAAGCGTGTGGGGGGTGACAGGCTGCCGCGAAACTAAGGGCTCCTGTGGTCAAATGAGCCTGGGAACAGTGGGTTAAACAAAATCCAGCCCGGTTGTCGTTTCAGCTGCAGGGCTTCTCAGAGCCTAGGATGTCACTCGGAGTCTCCTGAGGGGCTAGAATGGGCAGCATCGCCCAGACCCATTGGCCCCGCAGGCTTCCTCTCCCAGGGGCGCCGCGGGGGCCCGGATCCTGCAGGGCCCACGGCAGGAAGTGCTGTTGTTGGGAGAACGTGGTCTGGCTGGGCGGGTTAAGACGTGGGCACCTGGGTTCTGCCATGTCCACCCCTGGCATTTGATGTAGTCACTTCTCCCCACCCCCGAGACTTTATGTCTCTCTGCAAAACAGGGCAACAGACCCTGGGGTGCTCCCTCCCAGCCTGTCTCCTGGCATTTGTACGACTCGATTTTGTGGCTGGTGTTGAGCAAGGTGTTCCAGGGGACAGAGAAGATCTGTCACTCAGTCACTCCTCCGAGTGGCTGTGTGTAGTAACTGAGTTAAATCCAACTAATAGGTGTGAAACTGTCAGATTCATTGCGCAGTCTCTGCCTATGAAGAGGTGACATCCCAACCTGAATGGTTTAAAGCACGTGTCTGGAACTTGGAACTGAATTTCCAGGAGAAATTATTCTCTCGGTGCTTAGGCTTCCAGGGGAGCCTACAAAGCTCATGACGTGGCAGAATTGTCATCCTGTCAACCTCAGACAGAGGTTAAGGAGGAAGCTCCTTGTCCTAACGTGGAAATGACTGAGAGCCCCCACCCTTCCGACAAGAAACGATTCAACCCAAAGAAACCTGTTCAGCTGATGGAATTTCTATGGGATTCCACGGGCAGTGGACACTGGGGAGCTGCCTGCAGGGCGGCCCTGGCCTCAGGCCTGTCCCTCCCAGCTCAGCTCATCTGCACCTTCCCATTCTGTCCTGACCTAAGAGACCCTTTCAAGGGTTTCCAAGGGGGGACCTAGCAACACTGGGGTGGAAGGAGGACGAGGGCAGGGGCATGGTAGCTTTTCATACATACGAGTCCTTGGTGAGTTGGGTTTTGTAGGGACTGGGGACGGTGTAGCTTCTAAGTGCCTTAGAAGGGGAGAAAGAGCGGGCCAGCTTGGCAAGGGTGTTGACACAGACTTAGGACAAGGGGGGGAGGGGGCCTTGGAGAGATGACAGAGACCTGGGTTTGAATTCTGGTCCTTCTGGTCCGTCACTACTACCTTGGGTCTTGGGCCCCTTATGCCATGGCTCAGTTGATTCATCTGTGAAATGGAGATAAGGTATCCCAGAGCCAAAGCATGAAGCTCCTCACCTGGGACATCACAGGGTCCCAGAGATCCTCCCAACTCACTGGCCTGTCTGCCCTCTCCCCCCAGGTCATCGATAAGAACTCAGGCGGCTGGTGGTACGTGCAGATCGGTGAGAAGGAGGGCTGGGCGCCCGCGTCTTACATCGACAAGCGCAAGAAGCCCAACCTGAGCCGCCGCACGAGCACCCTGACCCGGCCCAAGGTGCCCCCTCCGGCGCCCCCCAGCAAGCCCAAGGAGGCCGAGGAGGGCCCTGTGGGTGCCGGCGAGAGCCAGGACTCCCCGCGGAAGCTCAAGTACGAGGAGCCTGAGTATGACATCCCGGCGTTGGGCTTCGACTCGGAGCCAGAGCTGAGCGAGGAGCCCGCGGAGGACAAAGCCTCGGGGGACCGGCGGCCGGCCCAGCCCCACAGGCCCTCGCCCGCCTCCTCCCTGCAGCGGGCCCGCTTCAAGGTGGGCGAGTCTTCAGAGGACGTGGCCCTGGAAGAGGAGACAATCTACGAGAACGAGGGCTTCCGGCCGTGTGCAGAGGACACCCTGTCCGCCAGGGGCTCCTCTGGGGACAGTGACTCCCCAGGGGGCTCCTCGCTGTCCCTCACCAGGAAAAACTCCCCCAAGTCGGGCTCGCCCAAGTCGTCATCACTCCTGAAGCTCAAGGCAGAGAAGAACGCCCAGGCAGAACTAGGGAAGAACCACTCCTCGGCCTCCTTTTCCTCCTCCATCACCATAAACACCACCTGCTCCTCCTCCTCATCCTCCTCCTCCTCCTCCTTGTCCAAGAACAGCAGCGACCTGAAGCCACGCTCGGCCTCGGACGCAGGCATCCGCGGCACTCCCAAGGTCGGGGCGAAGAAGGATGCTGACGTGAAGGCCGGGCTGACCTGTGCCCGGGCCAAGCCATCGGTCCGGCCCAAGCCGTTCCTGAACCGGGCTGAGTCACAGAGCCAGGAGAAGATGGACATCAGCACTTTACGGCGCCAGCTGAGGCCCACGGGCCAGCTCCGGGGGGGTCTCAGGGGCTCGAAGAGTGAGGACTCCGAGCTGCCCCCACAGACAGCCTCCGAGGGTCCCGATGAGGGGCCTAGGAGAGGCTCGGCCGACCTCATCACCCCCCGGGCCGCCACTCCCCCATGTCCCGCCAAGAAGGAAGGGGACGGGCAGGCCACCTCCTACATGACATGCAGCGCCTATCAGAAGGTCCAGGACTCGGAGATCAGCTTCCCCGCAGGTGTGGAGGTGCAGGTGCTCGAGAAGCTGGAGAGCGGGTGGTGGTACGTGAAGTTCGGGGAGCTGGAGGGCTGGGCCCCCTCCCACTATTTGGTGCTTGGCGAGAACGAGCAGCCCGAGCCCGCTGGCAAGGAGCCGGACGCAGGGTCCCCCAAGAGCAAGCAGAACGAGGGCAAGTCCGACAGCCTGGAGAAGGTGGAGAGGCGCGTCCAGGCCCTGAACACGGTCAACCAGAGCAAGCGGGCCACGCCGCCCATCCCCTCCAAGCCGCCCGGGGGCTTCGGCAAGACCGCAGGTGCCGCCGCAGTGAAGATGAGGAATGGCGTGCGGCAGGTGGCCGTCAGGCCCCAGTCGGTGTTTGTGTCCCCGCCACCCAAGGACAACAACCTGTCCTGCGCCCTGCGGAGGAACGAGTCGCTCACGGCCACCGACGGCCTCCGTGGCGTCCGCCGGAACTCCTCCTTCAGCACTGCTCGCTCCGCGGCCGCCGAGGCCAAGGGCCGCCTGGCCGAACGGGCTGCCAGCCAGGGCTCGGACTCTCCGCTGCTGCCCACCCAGCGTAATGGCATCCCCGTGTCCCCTGTGCGCCCCAAGCCCATCGAGAAGTCCCAGTTCATCCACAATAACCTCAAAGACGTGTACATCTCCATCGCAGACTACGAGGGCGATGAGGAGACGGCGGGCTTCCAGGAGGGGGTGTCCATGGAGGTTCTGGAGAGGAACCCCAATGGCTGGTGGTACTGCCAGATCCTGGATGGAGTGAAGCCCTTCAAAGGCTGGGTGCCCTCCAACTACCTTGAGAAGAAGAACTGATGGGGGGCGTGGCGTCCTTCCAGCCTCCGTGTGCCACCGTAGCCGCCACTGGTTGAGCGGTGATATGAAGACAGAGGGAAAGGAAAGACGGGAGGGGTCGGGGGCGGACAACACAGATCCCTGCAGAATGTGTGACCTCAGAGATGCCTCCTCCAGGCTGTCCCCCAGCTGGGAGGTGTGGGGATGGTGAGGACCCACATTGAGTAGGGAACGGAATGGGCCAGGGAGTCCCGGTCCTGGGACCCAGAGCTGAGAAAGCTGAGACCCACGGTGCACCTTGGTGACTTTGCTGATGGACTATGTGCCATTTGGGACGGGCTGCATGGGAATCCCCAATTGTGCCTTTGCTGCAAATCTGGAAAAGATGTCATAGGGGCCTCCAGCGCTCTGTCCCTGTGTGGCCCAGTTTCGGTTGCTGGCATCTTGCCACTGGAGGTAGCCCTTGTATCATCCTAATCTGTCTTTGTGAATTGTGCTGGTTTCCCAGGGACTGCCACCCCCACCACAGGTGGGTGCGTCAGAAGACACCACTGGCTCTGGGGCTTGGAGGTGTCCATGGGAGCCCAAGCCTGCTCCTGGGCCAGGCCGTTGTCAGTGTCTGTTAGTTAAAGAAAAAGCAGTTCCCAGTTGCCAGCAAGGACCACCTTTCGTAGCTGTCACTGTCCTGGCCTTGAGAGGACAGCCCCTCCTCCTCAGGGCACCTGCGGAGGGTACAGGGAGGGTGGGTGAGGCCGTCAGTCTCCTCATAATCTGCACAGACTCTTGTGGATATTCCGGGTGGGCGTTTCCTTTGCATGTTTTGGGAGAAGTTATTGATTTGGGGGTTATATGTCAGGGCTTGGGTTTTGGTCTTATTTTCGGGGTGGTTTGGAGGCCCAAGGATGTTCGGCCTCATGTGGGAAAGGGCAGGGTAGCGGACGGGCTTTTCTGTTGTACTTTAGCGGGAGGGCTGTTTGGCTCTTGTTCTTGTTTCACATTCTTCCCCCTCCACAGGCCGAAGTAGTTGCGTTTGGTTTCCACTGTGTGGACAGTGCCCGAGTGCGGCACTTACCAGAAGGATCTGGGGCTGCCTGAGCCCCAGGTCACAGACATGGTGAAGCAGAGAAACTATTCTGGTTCCTGCCCAGCCTCAGTGGGGGGTGCAAAAACCCTACCCAGGAAAGAGGAGGATGTCATTCAGGAGCCAGACTCGGGGAGAGGAGGCAGCTCCGGGCTGCTGGGTGACCGCCATCCTGCACACGTTCTCCCAGCGCGGCCGGGCCGCAAGCCTTACGTATGAACTGTGGACAAGCAGCCATTGCCTCACCCTGGGCTGAGGGGACCCCAGCTGGGCCCCCGGGTCAGACTGGAGCCAACACCACCAGCTGCTCCTTTGGCCTGCTGGCGACACCACAGGTGCCCAAGAAGATGGAGGATCCTCTCGCCAGGAGCCACCCTGGTCTTCCCAAGGGGCAGGGCCTCAGTGAAGAGAGAAGCAAGAGAATAAAGTTCCCTGTAGGTCCTCTGTCACCTTTGGGTTGTGTTTTTCAATTGCTGACATTTCAAAGGGGACCCTCTAGAAGCCCAGCCGGCTTCCCAAGGACTCCCCCTTTGCTGGGAGTGGATTTCCACATGTGCCTTTGATTTTGGACGGATCAGGCTTCACGGCCGCCGATTCAGCTGCCAGGATCCTGGACCAAGGGTTGGTGTTTTCCACAGGGAAGGAAAGGCCTCCCACCCCTGCTCCCACCCAGGCAGGCGGCACGAGACCTAGCGTCTCGGTGGGTCAAGACCCCCACACCCAGAGCCGTGCCTGGGCGCCCCCACCCTCGCCCCGCCACACACCGATGCCTGGCAGCTGTAGCAAACCGCTCGAGTTGTCGAAGGGCCGTGGTGAGATTGTTTTGTTTCCTTTTGTTTTGTTGGTGAGTTTGTTTAAAACTGAAATTAGTTATTCTCTTCTGCTGGACAGTATTAAGTAGGGCAGAATGTTGAGTTAATCTGCTAGACTGCAGTACTAATGGTAGTGGGTTAGTGTCTTCATATTAATATTATTTGTACTTATTTGAACAATAATGATAAAGAAGTGGTTCATTATTTTTTAATTAATGCACTTTAAATAAGGTGGAATGGGAAAAAACCCAGAGAGCAAAGTGCATTACTTAAAGATGCAGTATATACTTTTCTCATTTTTAAACAGCACATATTTATTAAGAGAAAAAAGTAATTTATGATTATTTAAAATAAAATTTAAAAGTAGAGTGACTGTCAGGTTTAAGGACCTTCCATGTCGCTGTCTTCCAGGGGGAGGGCCCCACGGCCTCGCTCCTCAGATGTCTGCACTGAGCCAGTTCAGTCACTCGCACGCCGGCCAGGCCAGGGGGGCGTGCAGAGCATGTCTGCCAAGCACAGAGCATCTCAGTTGGACCGGACCACCGTGCTCTCCAAAGCCTGCCCTTCCTGCCCCTCCCCACTGTCTGTACTGCCACCCACACTCCCCGGCCCACCAAGGACCCCCTCTCCCTGATCCTCAGTGCTCTAAGTGATAGAATCATCAAAAGGCAGGACTGGAAGAGACCTGAGAGGTAGCTCCATCCCATCCCTTCCTGCTACTGTAGCCCAAGGACAGGAAATGGCTTTTCCAAAGTCACAGCGCTAGTTAATGGCAGATCTCCCCACTTCATTAATCCTGTGCTCCTCCCACCCGCATTATAGTTCATTGTGTGGTCATCATGTTTACATTGAGACATCCAGCCCCAGGGATGGCTGGGAGTTGTTTAGGCATCCAGGAAAAATGGGGAATGCTGCCACCTGGTGACAGCATGTATGTTTGGGCAGCGAACAGGATTGCCATGCCCCAGTCTTCACACCTCGTCCCTTCACTGTCACCCCCCAACTCGCAGCACAGCACAAATCCTGCAAGCCCAAAGAGAAAATACTTGAAGCAAGAAGGGTGCATGCCAGTCCTTCTCAGACACGGCTAGGGGATGCCAGGCCTTGTGCCCCTGGACCCCTAGCCCTCCCCAGGGCAAGAGGGCCTTTCCCTAGAGCTACTGAGCTGCTTTGTGATGTTGGAGGGTACTGCTGGCAGCAGGCAGAGGAGGGAGGGGGCCTGTGGCTCTGACCCATCTGGAGGAAAACCAGATCGAACTAAAAAAGGAAAAAGAAAAATGAAATCTCAGCAGTGTCCAAACCTAGTTTTCCATTAGTTGCGATTGAAAATGTGAAATGACATTGTATTGCTGTATACTGCAACTTTAATCATGATGAGCCCTTCTGAGGTCATTATTGAGGTTTATATAATGCCCGAAGATGCATCATTTGGTGCTTTGTTTTTCTTTCAATTTAAAGACCTTTTACTTTTATTCCAAGGGGAAAAAATGTCTCCATCTCTCTCCCATCTCATCCCTCTTCATAATAGCGGCTGGCCGTGTTGCCTGGCTCCCCCGTGCCATGGGACCTTGGGGGGCAAGGAAGAGAGCTTGCAAGGGGGCAACCCTGAGCGGCAAGTGTGCCCTGGGGGTTCCCCTCGTGCCCTGTGGTTGTGGCCGGGCTGTCTTGTCAGGCCTCAGCCCCATCCACCCCAGCCTGGCCCCAAAAGTTTCTCTTTCTTCCTCTTCAGTTTTCCATCTTGACGAAGGCATTATATAGAATCATTTTAATCACTTTCAGATGTTAGAGCAGCATATTTTACTGGCATTTGTATCCATTGCTTTCCTCAGCAAGGCATGTTACTACTTTTATCATCTAAGGAAAAGAGACAAGGGAATTTCAGTCAAGCATTTTCATATTACTAGTATTTGCAGTAGGCGTAGAACTATTTAAGTTTAGACGTTGGTTTGGTAGTTTGTTTTGTTTTTAAGGGGAAAAAAAGATAAAGTAACCCCTATTTTTCCTGTTTTTGTATTTAACTAATATATTATTTCTTTAAGGTTACTCACTTCCCCTACCCCTCCAAATACTTTGCATTCTCAATTGAAAATGGAAACAATCCGCGAGACAGGAAAAGTGCAATATTACCAAGACAAGGCCGGGGCTCACCGGGCACAATGGAGGGAGAGCCAGTGGCCCTGCTGCAGGTGGCGGGGGGTGGGGAGGGGCTGCTGAAGGGACCCTAACTGTGGAACGATGGGTGGGCTGGTGGAGTCTGATCTTGTCACCTCCTTCCCGTCCCCTTCCCAGAGGGCAGCGTCTTTTCTGTTGGGTGTTGTCCGCCTTCAGGAAAGCGGCATGGGGCTCTTGACCTCCTGGGGCCCCAGTCCCCGGAGCAGAGTGAGGACATCAGGAACCGTTCCTTGTTTTCATTTCCATTGTTTTGCAGCCAGCTGCTCAGAGACCTGACCTAAAAATGACTTCCAGCAGCCCTCTCTCACCCCAGTCTCCTGATGTTTGGGTCATGATCCTTTTGATGTATGTTTGAATCTTTCTAAAACTATGTAACCTCATTTCAGTTTATGGGCAGGAACCCTAGAGATAACCAAATCCTTTTGTGGGGTGTGGGTGCCATGAGCCCCGCAGACCCCCATGAGACACCAGTTCCCGCAAGCCTGCAGCGGGCTTGGGGCTGAGCCTGGGCCACCCGTTCATCTCATGACTTCAGCCCAAGGAGTGAGCCCTGCCCCTGCTGCGCACCCGGACAGCATGCAGACGTTCTCGGAGGGGAGTCTGAAGAGTCTGCTTGGGTCTGTGCAGACAGAACGTCCCACAACAGGTACCGAGCTGGCCTCCTCCTCCCTGGGCACCCGTAGAGAAAGCAGCAGGGTGGGAAGTCTCTGCCCCGCAGGGTGAGAGGGACGTCCCTGCTGGCTTGTCCCCCCCACCTCCAGTACTGTACGCTTGCTGCTCCAACCCCTTATTTGGTGAATTTCTGTACAGATATGGATCTCTCTGCCCATGGTGGGACTGTGCCCCGTGCGGGTCTCTCCCTCGGAGTATATACATCTATATATTCTATCTTTGAGAATCTCGATGCAGAGTTCTCTGGAAAGAGAACTGTCCACATCACTAAAGAATTAAGATTCCCTCACTTTTTTGAGGGCTGTGTGTTGAATGTGTGTTGAGTGTGTGGGTGTGTGTGGTGTGTGCATGCAGGAGTGTTGGTAATTTCCCACTTGAACTAAGTAACATGGGGTTAGAGAAAAAAAGTACCGGGCAAGCTGTCTCCATTGAACAAGTCCTTGGCATTGGGCAGGTCCCAAGGGACTCGCAGCTTCTGGCAGCAAGTGTGTGTGTGTTATTCACACACACATAATTCTGGCTGGAGAGTGCAATGTGTCTTTTTGTGTTATTATTTTATTAAGTATTTAGTTAGAAACTTCACACTGGCATTAACAGATCTAGCAGAAGCAGCCTAGGCCATCGTCCCGGGCTCCAAAATGAAGAGGTGGAAAAGAGATGCCGTTGGGTGTGGAAACGTTGAAGTGGATCAGTGAGGTCACCCACCTGCAGACGTGTCATCTAGCAGGCTGACTCCCACCCCTTATCCGTGTCACTGGTATGAGAATCCCCATGCAATAAAAGAGCTGCTGGCCCCTTGGTTCTCGTCTCTGAGCATGGGGCAGGCTGGCTGCGGTGAGAACTTGCCCACGGTGCGCCCAGCGAGGACTGCAGGTGTGTACGCATCAACACCTCTAGTCCCGACTGCGGGGCCTCACTGAGCTTTATGGCTAAATTATCATCCCTGTTTGGGGCCATCTCACGTCTTTGTGGTGCCTGAGCTCTATGACCAGAGCCAAGGAGAGGACAGGGTCAGTGACCTACAGCTTTGGGGAAAAACAGCCCCTCTGATTTTAACTTCCCTCCTGCTTCGTCCTGCACACCTAGCTAGGTCCCCAAGCCACAAAGTGGGTGCGCTGGTGCTTATAGACTGGGTGGAGGGCTCTACCTTCCGAGGCCTTGGTCCCAGCCTGCCTATAAGGTTGGGATTCGCGTGTCATCCCCCCTCCCCAATCCCATCTTTTTAAATCTCAAGTTTGCACTCGGCCTTGACAATCAGCACCCTCTCCCATCCCAGTCCTCAAACTTAGTGGCCTTAGAGAATGGGGTCCCCTGCATTGTAGGTCCCTGCCTTGTTCCCAGTTCCATCCTTGCCAATGGGCTGGGCCTCAAGAGGTGAGAGAGAACTGTTCTAGAGTGAAAGGATGGATCGAGCACGTTGAAGGCAAGTGAGAGGCATGTCGGCAAGATGAGTGATGAGTGCGTGCATGTTTGGGGTGACTGGGGCCTACTGTCCCCTCACTGGGAAGGAGGCTTCCGGAAGAGGATGTCTTCTAGGCAGAAAAGGAGCAGGCTGAAAGAGGGTTTGGAGTTTTGTCTTTGTTGATTAGAAGGAAGGAAGAAGTCAATTCTGAGTATTTCAGGGAGAAGAGAGCAGGCCGGAAGGAAATTTAGTAATTCAACACCCAAGGGTCCAGCCAGAGCAGGTTGGAAAATCCTCCAAATTTGGCCATAGAAGCTGGCTGGAGAAACTGCCACTCATTGGGCCACAAGCTGGGTGCCCAGCAGGTGTCAATGGTTGGTCACTGATTTATGTAGTAGGGACAGGAAGTTGCCAGGAACAAACCAATCTTTGAGCTTGGAGGCCCTGTTTCCAGAACGCATCCACCCATCTCCAGGTTCCCAGCTGATTCTGCCCACTTCCCTTCATCCAGTCCAGAGCTGGCCTCTCAAGTTACGTGGTCGTGCAGTAAGGACCCTGCATCCCCAAACTGGAACCTCAGGGTCCAGGTCCACCTGGTGTATCTGGGAGGAAGGCAAACTCATTTGTCCTTCTGTTGACACCAGTAATTCTCAGTGTCTCTAGTGATACCTGTGGTGGTTCAGTTTGCTGAGTCAGCCACCTGGTATGGATTAGACCAGGTAAGGTGAACAGCCATCCATGGAATATACCCTTCCATTTTTCAGCAGAACCAAGGCACACTACCCGTTAGAGTTTATTTCAGAGAAAGAAGGGTAAAGAGCCACCATTCTTGAATTTACAGCTTGCTCTCTGCAACAAATTTTCTTTAAATCCAGGACACAGGATGAGAAGTGGGTTTCCCTGCCAGTGTCCAAGAGGTCTGCAGGAAGGTGACTCCTGGGCAAGGCAGATGTGAGTGGAGGACCCTGAGCGTGAGCATGTGCACTGCATGGTTGGGTGTGGACTGGTGGACGCCTCTGGGGCTCCAGAACTTTGGGGGATTCCTCGTGTGTCCGCTCTGTCCCTCCAAGCTCTTAGTGGGCTCTGTGGGGCCAGGAGGAGCCCTTCCTCCAGCTTGTCCCTTTTGGCCCCTCAGCAGAGAAATTGGAGAAAAAGACGTTAAGTTCAGTGCAGTCAATTTAGTGCTAAAATATTTCCAGGATCAATGGTGGTGCTAAACTATCTCCATGTTTCTAATATTTTTAATAGTAGAGTTTTGTGGTTCTTTTTAATCTCATCACACAAATGCAGTGTCCCTGGGGAAGGGGACCAGCCCCTTGGCCAGCCACTTCCCAGGTGTCCTTTATCACTTTAACGGGACTCTATGGTCTGCAGAAAATGTTCTGTCTTGGCATGCTTCTAGACTGTAAGATTTGGGTTTTTTTGTTTTGTATTTTGTTTATGTTTACATGCATCTTATATTTCCCTGAAAACTAAATAAAGTTTTTGGCCTTTTTAACTGAACAGACTTACCTCTTAATTCTCCCTGTCACCAGAAAACCCATCCAGCTCAATAGCAGAAGGCCCATTACCCCACAAGCAGCGTGGACTGGGGATCCCAGCGCCCTCCGGAAGGCCCCCGGAGGCTGGGGAGGTGGGTAAGTCCCCACTGATGTTGGTGAGGACGTGCTCAAGTCCTCCAGATCCTGCCCACCTTTGGGCCTGGCTAGCCCCTCAGCTTGGCCCCCCGACTCTCACCTACCTTGACTCCAGTGAGCAGGGCAGGGTGGTTCCGGTTGGGGACAGCCCAGGGCCAGGGCTGTTCAAGGCCAGGCAGAGGCTGGGTAGCCAGAGCACCCTCCCAGGAGACGGGTGGGTGGGCAGGCATCCCACGTGCCTCTGAGAGCTGGCCTTGGCAAATGAGCACAATTGCAATGCTGTGCCTAGACCTTAGGGCCAGTGTGGCTGCTCCTGCCCACCCTAGCTTTTCCAGCCCCCTGGATGTGCTCAGCACATCTGACAGTTTCTCTAAAGGTCTCTGTCCAGGGCCCCCCATTCTCCCCAGCTACAACACCCATGTGGCATATACGCCTCCGCGCCCACCAGTGGGAACACAGCTGAACTGCAGCCAGAGGTGGGGTCTGTGCCAGGGCAGAGGGATGGGAAGGCCGTTTCCAGGGAGCGCCTACCATCCCCGATGGCCCCTAGGTGGCGCTGCCCACCCCACGAGGGGCTGGTTCGAATCAGCCTGGGGAGGAAGCAGAGCACCCACATGGACGCCCAGGGCTCCTGTCCCCCACACCCTGCTCCTCACAGGCCCAGGGACCCCAGGCCACCAGAAGGGCAATTAACAAGGCCCACCTGGCATTCCGGGCCCTGCTCTCTGAGTCCCAGGTCACGCTCCAGCCCCACTCCAGGGAGTGTTCCCTAATTGTCCCAGCTCACCACCGGGTCTCAAAGGCCTGCCACTATCCCCACAGGCCGGGCCACACCTCTCAACAGCCCCTCCGTGTCCAGGACACCTGCTCACCCCCACAACATGTACGCACACACTGCCCTCCCGCCCGGTCTGCCACACGCACAGCACAGCCCTCAGGCTGGTACGAAATCACCTTTATTCACAACCACAGCGACCCGAGTTCACAGAGGAGGAGCAGCGAGCCCCGCACTGCCGATGGGATGATGGCTTCCTCTCCCCACCCTCAGGCCCCTGCGCTTAAGACCTTCCTTTGCCCTGGGATGGGACCCTGAGTGGGTGGAGCCCACCGCGCGCCCACAGAAGGGGTCTCCCAGGGTCCGTGCCTGGGCAGCAGAGACCCACAGGGGAATGGTGGCTTCCCTTAGCGTCTACTGCGAGTCCACACCACCCCACGAGTCGCACAGAAAGTCTGCTCCCCTCCCCCGAACAACCATTTGACAGAGGTGGGGCTGGGTTCAGAGGGGCTGTGACCCAGCCAGGGCCACGCAACTGGTCAGTGGCCAGCACTAAAACCCCATGCCCTGCCTGTCACAGGGAGAAGCAGTCTCTGAAAGGCGCAAAAAAAAGCCATCTGACGGGGCAGGGGACTGGGGGCGCTCAGGACAGGGCGGGCAGGGCTGAGATGACTGTAACCTAAGAGTAGGTGGGGGTGCTCCCTCCCCAGAACCCAGAGGTGCTGGGCGCCAGCCCTTCCCTGCCCCGTGTGCCCACACATGCAGAGCCTTCCCTAGGAACAGGCTCCCCGACTACTGTGACACGGTCCCCCAGTCCCATTTCCTGGCCCTCACCCAGCGTGCCTGGAACTCTTCATGTCGCTGTGGGCCACCTGATCTACCTGAGCCAACCATGATGACCCAGCCCAGGCAGGAAGGGCACTTTGTGGCTCTGGGTGATCCACCAGCCCCAGGGCACTAAGGGACTCAGTCTGCCTCTCTGTGAAATGGATCCAATATGCCAAGAGGCCTCCCAATTTGACCCTTTTTGATGGAGTTCCCATCCGTCGTTAGCAGGGTGGCTATGAGCTGTGGCTGGAGTCTGGGGAGGACACTGAATGCTGACCACCTCCACTGTCCCCTCTCGCCAGGCACCCCACGCACCTGGACAGCAGCTCTAGGGGTCCGGGGAAGGTAACTCACCCACAAACAAAACTCCCCACACCCACAAACCAAATAAATAAATAAATAAAGGAAAAGGCTGGTCTCAGCCCAGGGAAGCTACTTACCCAACCCGGGGATAACCGGATGATGGCTTCCTCTCCTCCCCTTCCAACCCAGGGCCCTGGCCCCTCCCAGGCATCCACAGGCTCTGAGCATGAGCCCAGGCCCAGGCCGGCGCTGAGCTGCGGGAGGACAGGTCAGAGAGGGCGGCTGCACACCGGTTCTTAGAGACCCTGACAGAACACAGCCCACACCAAAGGGCTACCTCCAGGCAACGACATCCAGCCAGATGACTGGGGCAGGAAGGCTACGGCCAGGAAGGGGTCCTCCTCATCTCAGCCAGGGCCGGGGCTAGGGATCCAGAACCCAGAGCCCTCTGCAGCCATCCATCCACCCATCTGCGTGGGCAGGAGAGAGACATGGCGTGGAGGCTGCAGCCTGCTGGTTGGAAGGATCCGCTGGCCTTCTCACCCACAGCTGCCAGGCCCAGTGGGCAGGGAAGAAAGGAAAGAGAGGGTGGGCAGAGGTCAGAGAGGGAGACAGCAGCTCAGGAGCTGTCTGCCCAAGGCAGGGCTGCAGTTGAGCAGGTTGTGCACTGCTTGAGGGCTAAATGCCAGTCCACACTCCACTAGCCAAGCTGCATGACCTGGCTCAGAGCTGTGTCTGCCCCGAGGAAGGTACATGTTTTCCAATTCTCACAAAGGTGCCTTCTAGAAATCTGCCCCAGATGGGGAAGGATTAGAACAGGCTGAGACCCCAGTTTAGCCCCTCAGCATGCAGGGAAGAGCTGGGTGCAGAGAAGGGACAGAGAGGGAAAGTGCAGCCTCTTCCCTTCCCCTCTGCCCTCCCCCTCCTTGCCTGACACCCCTTTTCCCCCAAGACCTTCAAGGGCCTCAGTTTCCCATATTTAATGGAGAAGGAAAAAGTTTCCAAAATGAGGAAGAGAAAGGGCCCTGCCAGCCTGCCCCCCAGCCAGAGCTGGGCTGAAGCTGGGAGGTGGGCGTGCGGGGTGGGCCGCCATGGCGGGCTAGGAGCTGCGGTAGGTCTTGATGATGTCCTTGATGGGGCGGCGGCAGATGGGGCAGCAGGCGTGCAGGGCCTTCTTGAGCCGCAGGCCACAGGCGTAGCAGAGGCACATGTGACCACACGTGTAGATGACCGTGTCCACCGCGTGTTCATAGCAAATGGTGCACTCATCGCTCCACTGGCCCAGGCCTGGAGTCACTGGCGACTCAGGCAGGCTTACTGGTGAGTTGGGGGCCGTCCCTGGGGACAAGGGGGCACTGTCAGGAGGAGACACGGCCCAGCCCAGTGCTCGGTCCATGGGAAGGGACCCTAGCCTCTTGTGCCCCCTCCTTTATTGGAACCTGCCTGTCTACCCTGACGACCCACGTTCCGGGCACAACAGAGGCTGAGCTCTGGGCAGCCCCACTTCTGACCCACCCAGCCCCCAGACCAGAGGCCGTGGTGGCTACGAGGCAGTGAGAGGAAAGAAGGAAGGAGGGATGGAGGAAGGAAGGGGGCCCCAAATCTTTTAAAGCAAGTCCCTCCCGAGCTGCCCCTTGGCACTGCCCAGCTAGGAGACGGGATGGGATACACCCCAGAGATCCCCACCCAACAAGGGTTCGCTGAGCCTAACGCAGAAGCCACGTCCTCGCCTCAGTCTCACACAGTCACCCTGGAACCAGAGGTGCCACTTACCGCCAGCAGAGCTCCCCAGAGGTCCAGAGCTGCACGTGCTGAGCAAGGGGTCAGAGAGGCGGCTGCCCAGGGCGCTGGGCGAGGTTGGCGTGGAGGCAGGGGAGCAGGGGAGTGACGGGACGCCCCGCTCTGCCAGGATGGTGGAGCCTGCGGAAGGGGAGGGAGGGAGGACACACTAGTCACTGGAGGCCTAACCTGAGAAAGCTCCACCCCTCACAGGCTAGCGTGGCGCCCAGCCCAGCCCCTGTTCTCACCTACAGGCTGGACGGCCACATCCTGCTGGGGTCTGGCCACATCCGCAGCCTCCACGCTAGCCCCTGCCTGGAACCCTCCGTCCACCCCTCCCCAGACCCCTCTTCCTTCAAAGGTTCCGAGGCCAGAGAATAAACTCACCACCTCCCCCTTCCCCTCGCCTCACCCTCCTGTTCAGAACTCTGTGCTCTGCATCGCTGTCCCCAGATATCATCCACCTTCTCTGCAGGGTACCTCTGAAATGCCGTCACCTCTCCCATGCCTGTTCTGGTCCTGCATTCTTTCTTTCCCGCCTTCCTTCCCTCACACCTCTCCTTCTTCCACTCCTCACCTTCCCTCCTGCTTCCCCTCCTTCCTTTCTGAGGGCCTACCAGCCGCCAGGCACCGTGCATACACAAAGCTGGGGACAGAGCCCTTGCCCTCAATGAGCAGACTGTCCAGGGAGCCTCTTGGGGCTGTCCTCAAACCCGCTCCTCTGGGCTGCCTCGACTGCCCCCAGACTACACCACTCCATCTAGCACTGACCAGCCACACACACTACAGCCACAGGACTAAAGAACCACAAAGCTTGGAATATTATTTGTTCTTTACCCAGGAATCCAGCTTTGTTTCTCCAGGTGAGCTCAGATTCACCATGAGCTGAGAACAGGAAATCTTACCTGTGACTCTCCCACAGGCCCCCACATAGTGCCCTGCACACAAACAGGTGCTCAGTGAGATCTTTTTTCATTATGTTATTAGTTCTAACTCATTTATAGTGTTATTATTTCTAAGAATATTCAGTAGGTATCCATAGGGTTTCTCTTACTGTATTAATATTTTTCAAGTTAATTATCATCTCCTCCTTTTAGAAATTCATACTTCCTATTTACTTTTCTTGCCTTGTTGCACTGGCTAGTGTTTTCAGAACAAATGTCTGTAAAGCATCCCTATCATTTTCCTGACTTTAACAGAATATTTCTAATATTTTACCAGTAAGTATGAAATCACCTGTAGGTTTTGTGATACAGATGAGTGAAGGATACATCCTTCCATTCTTAGTTGACTTAGGACATACACGAAGCCAAGAATTCCCCCATAAGGTAAATAATGACCCTCCACACATTGTCCCTGGTTTGTTTTGTCTTTGAAGTCAGTCGGGATCCCCTAACACCAACTTGCTGATTGAGATGCCCAATTCTCCAAACAGTTTAGGAGCATTCTGTTTAACAAATACTGAATTCTGGATGGTTATTCTTCTTTCTCTCTTTTTTAAGAGATGGGGTCTCATTATGTTGCCCAAGCTGGTCTTGAACTCCTGGCCTCAAGCGATCCTCCCTCCTCAGCCTCCCAAAGTGCTGGGATTACAGGTGTGAGCCACCACATCCAGCCCTTGGATGGTTATTCTTCAACACCTACCTTGGCTCACCTACCTCTTGGGACAGATAAGTCCTAATTTTTTTTTCAACTCTTCCCTTTGCTCTAGTCTAGTAAACCTCTTTGGGCAACAGAAGCCTTACTGGAAAGCCGCTTAGCTATTATTAGATGGTGCTGATGCAAGAGAGTACCTTGCCCTTATGTAATTTCCTTTCTCTGAGAAGCAGCGTCTCCTGGTGAGTGCGGCCAAGTATCTTTTTACCTCAGCTTGATTTTTTTTTTTGGCACCCCAGTCCAATCTCCTTTTATTCCATCCTGAATTCTCACTCCAGCCTGATTCATCTTCCTTCCTTCTTGAGTTCCTCTAACCTGATTTCTTTTCATTCCTTTCTGACTTCTCTTCCCTCGATCTCAACTTGTTAGCACCCCAGCCTCATTTCTTTTCATCCCTTTTTCATTCATTTTTCACTCCATCTTGATTTGGTCTCTTGCCAGAGTTGGAAGTCCCGGTTGACCTTATCTGATTTCACAAACTCTCCCGTGCTCTCGCAATCACCAACAGCATTACATCCACAAACACACGTGTATTTAGTTATTCACATCCTACACAGGTTTGTATGCCAGTCTTACAGAGTAACTCACGCTCACTCATATACACACATTATCTTACCTCCCGGGCTGAGGTCTAGGCCAGGGGCTGTGAGACCCAGGGGTCTCCAAACTTGGGTAAACATACTTGCTAATGAAAAAAAATGCAGATGTCCAGAACCTATCCAAGATCTGCAGAAGTGGAATCTCTGGAGGTGGGATCCAAGAATCTGCACTTTAATAGGTTCTACAGGTGAGTCTAATGAAACCAGCCCACTCTAACACAGCTGGTTCAAAGATCAGCACTTGGAAAGCATGAACACCTGCTCACTCTGGGGTAACAGATCCCAGGAGCTGCTTTTTTTTTTTTTTTAATTCTGGTCAAATTATTAATAGTTTAGAAAAGCTGTACACCATAACCACTACCACCACCCCCTTAAAGATTCACAATGCCTATTAAAGGCCCTGAGAAGTTCTGCAATAAAGAATTCTCCTCCTCCCCGCCCCCAACTCCCCAGGCCTTTTAAATTCAAATTTCCCAAACTTTTTAAACCACAAGGACTCTTTCTCAAAGGACACCTATTATCCAGCACAACAACCTGGTAAAAAACGTTGCTTACCCAAGTCCACATTTCCCAAGTCCATAGAAACGCTGCAACGCACTTCCCCCCAAGGCTACCTGCTCAGGGATTCCCCACAGCCGGAAACCCTGGCACCACCCTGCACAGACGCCTGACTACTGACTCACCAACGTTTTTCTCATTTAGCCTCACAACCATCCCTGGAGGTGGGGCCTATATTTAAATCCATTTTGGAGAAATGGAAACCGAGCCTCAAGAAGTTATTAAATGACTGCTGGGGAAAACGATTTTTCTCCATTTTTAAGTGGCCACTGGGATATATGTAGAGGGGCGGTTTATGTATCTGTGGGACTGTGGGTTGACCGGATTTGCGGGTCAAACTCAATAATCCACGCTTTCCTCACCGTCCCGGGGCGAGTCTCCTGACACGTGAGGACCACAGACTGGAAGATCAAGTCCCGCCCAGAGCTCACTTTCGGGGCGACTCTTTGGCCACCATACAGTGAGCATGGGGCGAGGTGGGGTGGGGGGGCGCCCCCTCGAGGCCCCCCACCTCCGCAGCACCCCGCCCCGGGAGAGGCAGGCCCGGGGCGAGGAGGGCGGCGGGCGCGGCACTCACCGAGGATGCGGATCTGCGTGACGGCCCCGTGCAGGCCGAAGAGCATCCAGAGCGGCTGCGAGGCGTCCACACACAGCTGCATGCCGCCGGCCACGCCGTTGTGGCTGAGGTGCAGCTCGCCGTCGGCGTTCACCACCAGGCCCAGGATGTCGCCGCTGTGCAGAGGCCCAGGCACGCGGCACACGGCCCAGAACTCCTTGCGGTCCACCAGGGCCTCTGGGCTGAAGGGCAGGTCTGCGGGCCGCAGCGAGCCCGGGTCGCACGTGGTGACGCCTACAGACAGCGCGCCGGGCCGCGCGCCGCCCGAGCGCGTGACCTTGACGAAGATGGTCTCGGCCACGTGCACCGGCCGGCTGGTGAAGACGAGCGCGCGCTCGTCGCGCCCGTGCTCCAGGCGCGCCACCGTCTGCTCGTCGAGGATGCGGACGTGCGCGCCGGCGCGCAGGGCGTGGAAGCGGAGGTCGCCGTCGAGCTGCGCGGGCAGCGCGCGGCTGTGCTGCGAGTTGAGCGAGTTCTGCGGGATGGGGCAGCCGGCGGCGGGCGCGCCCTCGTCGCCGTCGGCGCCCGGCACGTTGAGGTCGCACAGGCTCACCGAGAGGCGCGCCTCGTCCGCGTCGCGCCGCAGCGACGGCCTCCGCAGCGCGGTGAAGGAGCGCGGCCGCAGGCAGTCGGGCAGCACCAGCTCGCTATCTGCGCGGGAGAGACACGGCGCGTCACCCCAGGCTCCCGGCGGCGCGGTGGCCCTGCCTTCTAACGCGTGCTGGTTTCTAGAGTGTGCACCATTCAAGTGCCCAGTGTTTCCTGCCATAGAGACTGCGCGCGACGTCTAACTGTTCAAAGAAGGCAATAAGGCTGGAGGGAAAGACACCAAAATTAAAACCAAGTAATTGCTTCTAAATGCTCAGGAGCTTATGGGCACTTTCTTTGTACATATGTGTATCTTCCTTATTTTCTACAGCAAGCATGTATATTATACTTATGTGAATTTTCAAAAAATGTTGACCTCTGGGGCCCTCCCTTCTTATCCCCAGCACCTAGAACAGGGCTGGGCACTCTGGAGACAAACAGTAAATGTCTGTCCAGTACACCGATGACAGTCTAGGGGACCCCCCAAACCCCGCTTTTCCTAAATCATCTCATCTAATCCTAACGGTTACCTTCTGAGGTTACCATTGCTACACAAGGACACTGAGGCTGAGAGAAGTTAAGTAAATTTATCCAAGATATCCTTTGGAAAGTGACTTAACTGGGAATCAAACCCTTTCTTTTTTTAATCATACAGGTAATACAAACTGTATTCTGTAGAAAATATAGTTCAGAAAAAAGAAAAAACAATTGCTTGTCAGCCCACCACCCAGAGAAAAGCACCTTTCTTTTTTTTTTTTTTTTTTTTTGCCACTCTGGGTAGAGTGCAGTGGCATCATCATAGCTCACTGCAACCTCAAACTCCTGGGCTCAGCC
>CM052446.1:42147625-42240194 GCA_028533085.1 Varecia variegata | reverse complement strand
GCAAATTTTAACAAAAGCAAACCTCTTATTCAAAAGTGATCATGTAACAACCCCAAATGCAGAATAAGAAGGATGAGAAACATCTGACTGGCCAATAGATTTAGTTCTTTCACTATATGAAACTCAAACTTTTCATTTTTGGGAAAGGTAAACTTTAACTTCAGTAGACAGCAATATGGAAAGATTCTGTCACACAGACACATTTTTTTAAATGTAGAGATGGGGGGGTCTTGCTGTTTTGCCCAGGCTGGTCTTGAACTCCTGACCTCAAGCAATCCTCCCACCTTGGCCGCCCAAAGCACCCCTCCTTGTTTGTTGAACCCCTTCTGCATGAGTCAATGTCCCCAGATTTGGCTAGTGCCACTGTAAGCCACACCACAGACCAATGCCTTCCCGGAGCCTTCTCTCTGAGCCTCTCCGAGGAAGGATCTGTGCTTTCCCTTCAGGAACAGGGTAGGGATGGCTGGGTTCCCGGGTATGACAGCAAAGCTTGGGGGATTGGTCTGGTAGGGACAGCAGAGCCCAGAAATTAGCACTGGCTGAATTCAGAGATGGTCACTAAGGCCTCCCTCTTTTTGTTCGCCGCCCCCTCCCTGCCCCTTCCAGAAACTGTGTTGTCCTGGCTCCAGCAAGGTTGGGGTGCTGGGCGCTCCCCTCACCCCATAGCTCTGGAGAAGCCTCCTGGGGCCTGGCTGGCTGGGGTTTCCGGGCATCGAGTTGGTGAGGAGGAGGGAGCCAGCCGGAAAATGTGATTATTCCAGGGAATTGACTCTGTGACAGCGACGGTGCAGAGGCTGGGGGCGAGGCCAGGAGGCAGGGGCCGAGGTGAGGAGGGCCTGGGCAGGACTGGGAGGAGTAAGAGACAGCAATGGGGGGGCTGGGGAGCACCTGTGGGCTGACCTGGACCCTGGGGAACAGTCCCTGCTCCCCCATCCCTCAGGGATTATAGGCATTGGCCCTTGGGGACTCCAGAGGGTAGGAGATGGAGAGGAGGAGGGGTGGCAACAGCAGGGAGAAGAGGAACCAGAGGTGTCCAGGCAGAGCCTATAGGAACAGAGCGGTCACAGGGCCCACAAGCATATGGCCCTCACACTCCCCTCCCCACCCAGTACCAGTCCATGGCCTGTTAAGGACTGGGCAGCAGAGCTCCGCCACCCCCCACCCCCGGACCCTCACCCCCCGTCCATGGGAAAATTGCCTTCTATGAAACTGGTCCCTTGTGCCAAAAAGGTTGGGGACCTCAGGACAATCAGTCCAGAGCTCCTGGAGCTGGGCAGGCCCCCGGCACAGGTTTCTCCACAGGGCTGGGTGTGAGTGATCTGTCCTCTGTCCCTTCGGGAGCCCTCTTCTCCTCGAGCCTGCCCACTACCAGGTGCTCACTAACCACCAGGCAACCCATTCCACTGCCGAGCTAATCTGTTTTTAAAGGGGTGTTTCCTCTGCTTGCACAGGTTTGTTTGGGGGGAAAAAAGTGCCCCTTCTCTCAAACCCAAATCTCCCTCCTTGTATGTAACCGGCTGCCTACTGAGCTGCCTGTCAGCCCAATACAGAAGGCAGCTCTCCTCGGGGAACATTCAGACGCTGCACACACAGCTTCCCACCTCTTAGACAATGAGCAGAACCAGACTCAGCACTCCAGAGGTACTCCCGACCAGCTCAAGGCACAGTGTGCCTGTCACCTCCCTTGATATGTACACTATACTTCTAATAACGCAACCTAAGAGTACTTTAGGTTTTTTTGGTAACAAAATTCACATACTGGTAGGCAGGATAGGAGCACAGTTAAGTGCAATTAATTTGAAGTCATCAGCCTGGGTTCAAATCCTGGCTCTGCCACTTCCTGTAGGACAAGGCTGTATGACCTTGGACAAGTAGCTTTACCTCTTGGGGCCTCTCTTCTTCAGCAAAGAAATCAGCATATCTACTCATTTACGTAAAATCTCTATTTGAATACTCCCCTTAGAAGGGATGTTGTGAAGACGAAATGGAGTAAGGTGTATGGGGCACCTGGTAGGGTACTTGGCACATAATAATCTTTAGGCTGTTACGAGCCACTGTTGTTGTTTACATGCCACGTGGTTCAGAAGAAAGTGCACGGGCTTTGGGGTGATCCAGGCCTGGGTTTAAATGACTGATGGCCTTTGGTGAGCACCGTTCTGCCCAGCCTCAATGGCCACCTAGAGAACAGGGGTAACCGCACCTGCCCTGAGATGTTGGTGCAGGATCAGAGGTAGAGTGGGACACCCATGGCTCCCCGCAGGTACCTCATAACTTCAGATCTTAGTATCTGCTCAGGTTGAGCAAAGTCTCAACCAAAAATCAGGCCCACCCATGCTCAGACCATTGCCCTTTTGAACCTTAATGCAAGACTTTACATCAGTCTCGATGGGCACCCGGGAAATAGTGAATGAAATCACTGACTAAAGACCAGGGAGAAGCAGCTGAAAAGTAGAGATTAGAGGAGAAAAAAGAGAAGGAAGGAGAAACAGTGGAGGATAGAGAGAGAGGAGAAGGGGGTAGGAAGATGACCCCTGTAGCCTTGCTCGAAATATCGCTGGGCTGGCAGGGGAGGCAGAGTTGCTGCTGGGAGACGGCGAACGCGGGATGAATCCCCCGGGGCCGTGCCAGCCCGGGCACGTCTTCTCTCCCTGCCCCTCCACCCCTCAGGGCCAGGGGCAGCTGCAGGCAGCCAGCAAGCTCCAAAATAACCAGTGGGCCCAGCAGTGCCGAGGCCCTGAAATAGCTGAAACCCAAGACGGAGGAGCTGGTCGGAGCCCTTCCTCAGGAGGGACGGCAAAGGTCACAGCTGAGTGAGCCGACACCAGGCAGGTGGTCAGGGCAGCGTCTGGGCCCCCCGGGCCATGAAAGGACACCACGGGACCAACCTCGGCCCAGGACTGCACCTGGGGTAGGGCTGAGAAGAACCAAACGGCAACGTGGAACTCTAAGCAGTGGGGTGGCCCCACGTTTGGAAGCAACAAGTTATGTAATCAGTGCCGGACACATGGCTCGTGTCGCCCACTGTGGAGGTCTTTATGATGGGGGAGGGACCGCACAAGGCCACTGAGAAGCTGCTGAGCTCACCCCCCTGGCATGTCCCCTCTTTCAGGAAGGAGACGGTCAGTCTTCAGCTCTTGCCTGTTGTGGCGCCTGGCAGTGGCTCTCCAGGTACCCTGGGCCAGAGCAGGAATAACCAGGCCCCGAAAGGGCGGGGAGGTCCAGGCCAGGTGTTTCCTCCCCTCTGGGTGGCACTCAGGGCACCCACTCACTGACCTACTGTGTGCCCAGCCCTGGGGGGTATGTGGAGAGGGAGGAGCCGGTAGCCTGTGGGGGAGCCAAGGTTTAGAAGCAGGAAAATATTTGAATACAATTTAGTTACAAGAGTCTTAGCATTTCAGATTAGACAGGATCTTAGAGGAGGACGGAGGAACTAAGGAACTAGGAAATCCATTTATCCCTGCCAAGTTCTCATTCCACCTCGGCTAGGATGCCCCTGGGGACAGGAAGCTCACTACCTATCAAGGCTACCTATCCCCTATCTTTGAATAGCTATGACTGTTAGAAAAACTCTGGTGGTACGGATCCATGTGTCCTCCAGCCACTCCCTAGGGCTCCCTCTGAGTCTTCTCTTCTTTAGGATAATTATCCCCTTTAGGATAAAGATTTCCAGCCCAGGCTGAGATCCCCTTCCTGTTTCAGAGTGGGTCAGGGAAGGCATCTTGGAATAAACAGGATTTCACCTGGGCTGCAGGACAGGAGGGCTGGGATCCACAGAAGGGAGAGGGCTGCAGGTGGGAGAACTGTTAGCAGATACCTGGAGACGGGTCTGGGCAAGGCCGACAAGGAGAGAGGGACAGAGAGGGGACAGGGGCGAGGTTGATGGGCCAGCTGTCACCCAAAGAGCCACCCAGCCCTGCCACATGCTGCCAGCAGAGCAGGGTAACCATGGCAGGACCCCAGCACTGGTGGTGGGGGGGTGCTGCCATCAGCGAGAGTCTCATCTGTTTACACTCTCACATCCGGAGCCCGGGCTAATCTTTAACCGCGGGTCAGCCTGCAGCCAGGCCCCCGTTTGGAAGGCCTGCCAGCCCGTTTACTGTCTCCATAAACATCCTCCCGCTGGTCCGCATCTGGCACCGGGCAAGAGGAGGCGCTGGGGAGGGCGGGTGCATGGCTCAGACAGGCAAGGGGGGTATCCGCCCCTTTGGGCAGCGCCCTGAAACCCACACCCAGGAAAGCTAGGAGAAACAAACACACTTTCTGAGGCTCACAGAGGGAAGGGCAGAATGTCCCAGAGTCACTTGCAGTCATAGACTCTTAGATTTATAGAATCTTCAAGCTACAGGATCTTATAGATTCTCAAAATCATCTGGTCTAGGGAGTCTCACACTTTTTTTTTTAAGCAGCGGAATTCTTTTGTCCAACAGAACCAAAAGCCCTGGATGGCGTCTAGGAGGTGGGCACAGAGCTGCCCCTCACTCTCCCTCTGCACCTCTGGGCTGCCTCCACCATGCCTCTGTGGAACCCCAGTGTTCCAAGGAACCCAGCTGGAGAACCACAGATCTTGCTCCAAGAAACAATTCAGATTGCATGGTTTTACTTTCATCCAGATACGGGGACTTGGTTTTAAGGCTCCCTCTTCTAGTTAGAGGGCTGGCTGGCTTGCTTAGGGGTTTGTCTCTTTTTATGGCGGGGAAGGCTGCTGTTTTTAAATTAGATATTCCTTCTTAACCTAAAGACAACAGCCCTTCCCACTTGTGTAAACACTTTTACATATCTGAGAGCCTCACAGCTATCTGTGAAGTAATTGGGGCAGGTCTAATTATACCCAAATAACAGATGAGGAGGCTGAGGCACAGAGAAGCTGAGAAACTGCCCGAGCTGGTGAGTGGCCAAGTCGAATCTTGATTCAGTCAGTCTCCTGAGCCTGAAATGAGGGCCTGGTCCCCAATACTGCAAGGCCCCAGCTCCCCCATATACATACACCCCACCCTGAGCACCCAGGTCTCTCCAAGGTCCCTAGAACTGTGTCTTGGGCCAAAGAGATACCAGGGGAAAACAGGAAATTGCCATTTCTGTAAGTTAGAAATAGTCCAATGTTGGCAATTACATATATTCATTGTGGCAGAAAACTAGTGTGCACCGGGAACACGAGAACCAGCCAAAGCCCTCGGGAGCCTCCAGGGAACTACGAGGCAGACCCAGCCTCACCCCTGTGCTGGGCATCCTGGCCACCCCACTGCCCCTTTTCCTGGGACCAGCACTGCGGGGGCCCTGGTGGCCTACTTGTGCCCAATATGTGCAGCTGATTCCTGACGCCTTGAGTTCTCCTAAGCTCTACTCTGGAAGTCACAGGAGGACCACACTCCCCACTCTTGGGGGGTACCCAGACTTAACAGGGAGATCAGATGGACTCACATCTAGGAAAGCTGGGAGGCAATGTAGCCCACGCTCCTGGGTTCAAATCCCAGCTCCACCAACTGCCAGCTGCATGATCTTGGGCAGGTTATCAGACCTCTCTGAGCCTCTGTTCCCTTGTCTGCAAAATGGGCACAATAACAACTTTCTTTATATACAAAGAGGATTTATGCTGTCTTCTCAAACAGCGGGACAACACATGCTACAAAACTGCTTATGCCACTTAGACCTCCATGTGCTTCAGAGCATCAGGAGGAGGGCCACCTGGTGGAGGGAAGGTCAGGGAAGGCTTCCTGATGGAGGAGAGGGTTTGGTGTGTGGCACTTATATAATTGGCAGAATTTGGGGTGAGCAGAAAGGAAGAGACGGGGAGGGTCTGTGAAGCAGAAGGAACAACAAGATTTTTTTCTTAACCAAAAGGAAATGAAAATTGTCAAAGAGAAAGAAGTCACGATCAGCATCCTCAACTGTCCCCCCACCCAAGAGCTGGCTCAGGCTCCTTAAACTAATATTTGCCTCTTGGCCCCTGGCAACCACAGCTGAGGGTAAATATTGGTTTAGCCTGGGAAGCGGAAGCCCCAGATGGCAGTGTGGTCCTCGGCTGGGGACCGCTCACTCTCAGTGCCACCCAAGCTGAGGCGCATCCTAGACAGGGGACCTGAGCCAGGCCTTACCTCCGGAGCGTCCAGCCTCTCAAGGCTGGCCCGCCACCCCAGAGAACCAACCCAGCAGTAGCCTGGCCCTCAGAAGGCTACCCTGAGAGTCTCCACACAGCTCTTTCCTCCTGAGGGACAAAGCAGAATGCCATGAGCCCTTGGGAGCCCCCTAATGCCCTCCTAGCACCCGCCTGGGCTCAGCACTTTGATGTGCCAATAGGTCTCCTCCCTCTGACCACATTCCCAGATCAGCCTGGGAGATCTGGATTCCCGGCCTGGCCTGGCTTCCGACCAGCTGGGAGGATTTGGGCAGGCCCCTCCCCATCTCTGGGCCTTGCACTTCTCCACTATTAACCATAATTCCTTTCCTTGAACAACCTGACGGCACAGAAGCTGCTGGAAGCTTTCTACTCTCACGGCTCTCTCTCCTGTGGATGCACACACAACCCACACCTGTGCACGCATCTCGCCTCCACAAATCACCCGCTACCCTTCTACTTCATCTCTTCCCCCCAAGAATCTGCTCCCCTCCTGACTGCTAATTCCCCGCCTCTGTGTCTGTGCACACCCCTCCTATCTTGCCCAAATTGTTCCTCCTCAACCAACCCGTTATCTTCACCTGCCTCAGTTCCTGACTTGAAGCTCATCTCCTACAGGAAGTCCTCCTGGATTGCTCCCTGGCTGCACCCTCACAGTTTTCCTCTTCAGCCCACACTTAATTGCAGGACTGGATTTAGGCCACCCCACATCAGTCATATGGTGTGTCCCCAGTGGAAACACTCTTCAAGCAGGGGGGCTGGTTTTCAACTCTTCCATCTCCCCCCATCCCCTGCAGAGTCCCTAGGCTGTGGTGGGCACAGAGGGATGCTCATCACCCTGTACGTGGAGTCTTGGCTCATCAGCCTCCTGCCAGGACTTATGGCTGCTCTTCCTGAGTCAACAGTTCTCAGAGGAGCAAGAAGACCTTGAAAACTGGGAGAGGAGCTTCTCTCTCCAAGTATTAATTACCCCATAAAACTTGTGTTTATTTAGTTGCTGGCGGGTCCTTCTTCCTGGAGGTAGGAAGCTGTTATTCTTGGAGTTACCAGGCTGGGCTTGGGCCAGGGTGCCCCGAGGAAAGAGGGTGATCTGCCCAGCTCCAGCGTAGCGGGGCGGCAGGCCAGCCTGAGGCCTGCTGGGGCCATGGCATGGGCGACAGTGTCCCTGCACTATGGTCAGGGCATGGAGGGCAGGATGAGGGTTGGGCAGGGCAAGACACAGCCCCTGCCTCCACTCTGTCCAGGGACACAGCCTGACTTGCATACCTACTATGCCAGGCAGCCCAGGACACCTCTGGTCTGAGGATCAGATACGGGCCAGGTGAGGTTTGGAGGGCTGTGGCCACAGGTTCCAGACGGAGGAGGAACAGGGACAGGCCTGGCAGAAAATCCCTAAAGATCAGACACTGGCTTGAGGAATAATCACGCAAAGAAAGACTGGCCCAGTCTCAGAGCTGCCAAGACAGACAGCGACCTTCTTCAGAGGAGAGACAGCAGGTGGCAGGGGACAGCAGGGATGACAAGAAGAGCTGGAGGACCCAGGCCCAGGGAGAGAGAGGGAAAGGCCCAGAGATACGATAGGAATGAAGTGGTGGAGAGAGGGAGAGCTGGGAAGCGGGGAAGCGAGGAAGGGGAGAGGAGGGACCCTCCGTTCAAGGCAGCAGGGACGTCTCAGAGGGCAGGGGCACAGGCGGAGGCAGAGAGCGCCCTGCCCACCTCAGACATCTCTTGAATGGATGCTCGTTCTGGCTTTTTTTTTATTTACCAAAAAAAGAAAAAAAAAATCAATTTAGGAAGAAAAGAATGAAGAGATATTTTAATCTGCTAATTGAATTTAGGGGCCACAATCAGTGTTTGAAAATGCCCAGGGATTATGGAGATTTACAGCTGGGACGGGAATTCTGGGGTGCAGAGAGGAGCCTGTCAGGAAATCCAAACGCAACTGAAAACACTGCTGCAAACCCATTTATAGTCAAAGAGGGGGTGGGGCAGGCCGCCAGGGCTCTGGCCCCTCCCCAGCCCCTGAGGCTGGAAGCCCCAGTCACCTGGCATGTTCCCCTTCTTCCCCCCTGCGCAGACCTCCCCAGCACATGCAGGCCCAGCCCAGCCTTCTCTTCCAAGGAGCCTTCCTGGACTCCATCCTCCCTCACTGACCTCCGCCCTCTCCGACTTCCTGCCTCCTTTTATGTTTAAACCTGCTGTGGGGTAACGGGAAATGCATTGCTTTTGGTATCAGAACATCCAGTTCGAATCCCAGCTCTGCCACATCCCTACAAGGACAAGCCAGGCCTTCTGTGGGCCTCAGTTATCTCCCTGCCAAATGGGGATAAAAAACACTCCTTCTGGGGCCTCCTGCTGAGGGGTTAAGTGAGATAACCGGATGGAAACCATCTCGGCAGATGGCAGGGATCCTATGACGCAGCCTTCGGCAATTTGCTGTCTTCTCTCGGGTTATGCCCTGCTGTTTGCTTCATCCCCAACTTCCCAGAGAGCGGGGGCTGTCCGTGGGCAGGGCGGGCTCTGACTCAGCACCCCCAACCCCTTTCTTCATCTAACAAGTCATCTGTCCGCCCACTCACCCACCCCACCACTCTCCCCCACCCACCCTGAAAGGCCGGGCACGAGATTCCACCTGGAGAGGACCCGACTGGGCCAGGGGGGGGTCCTCCCTAAAGCCCTGCTGTCCTCCGGGGAAAGAGACACAGGGACGGACCCAGGTTCAGCCAATGCCTCGTACTGAGAAGTGCAGGCACCACATGGTGGGACACAAGGACGGAGAAGAGAATTCCACCCAGGAAGGCTTCAGGGAGGAGGGGGCTTTAGAGCTAGGCCTCGAAGCCCGAGCGGGGACAGCCAGGAAAGGCATTGTTTCCTTCAGGAAAAGCACAAATGGTGCCCCACCTCTTTCCCCCAGCCACCCCCCAAGAAGACAGTGACTTTCTCAAGAGCAGAGACATTCTCTGTCTTCTACCCTGAGGTCGAGCCGGGGGCCAAGGCATGGTGTCCACAACCATCACACAGACGGGAAGACAGGAGCTCAGGCGGACGTGCCAGGCTGGAGCCCAAACTCGAGCTTCGGGACCCTAGTGCCTGGGACCCTAGTGCCTGGAAGTGAGGGGCCCTGAGGCTACCAGAGCAGCCAAGGCGCTCGCAAGAGCCTTGGGTTAAGCGCTGCCCTCTGCAGCACGGGTGGGGAGGGCTGATGGTCACCGACTCCCTCCTGTGCCTCAGCTGCTCCTCACAGGTCGGCTTTTTGAGCCTTCAAAAGAACCTGAGAGAGTATTTGTCATTGCCCCCATTTCACAGACGCAGAAACTGAGGTCCTACCCCCAGCACAGTTCTGTTTTTGAACTCAATAAAAGTGTTTCTGCATTCACACTGACATGTTAAGAGCCTGAAACCCAGCTGCTGGGTCTCAGCAGCTGAAGAAGGAGCCCAGGTGTTTGCCCAGGTGCCTTCCCCGCCTGTGACATGGGTGTCCCTGCAGGGCCTCTGAGGCCGGAATCCAGCCTGGGTCTGTGGGTCTCGGAAGCGCAGCCACACGGGTGCGAAACCACCGCCCTTTCCGCCTCCGGCACGAGCGCTGCTCGAGCGTGTACCTGGTACCAGACTGTGCCGGGTACTTTACTCACAGCCTCTTTAATGCAATCTTCCCAGCAACCCACTTTACAGATGAGGAAGCTGAGGCTCGCGCAGGCTCTGCCTGGAGACAAAGCCAGCTTGCTGAAGGGCTGATCTGTACCCAGAGTCTACGTGTGCGCACACACACATACCCGAGTGCCCGTGCACTAGTACAGCCAGGTGGCAAGGATCCTGGACTGGGAGTCAGGTGACCTGGGTTCTAGTCCCACCTTAACCACAAACTCACTGTGTGACCCGAGGAAGTCTGAGATTCTCCGTGGCCCCTTCCAGCCCTGGCATGTGTGCCGCTGCTGGGAAGCCTGGCACCTAGTGCTCCAGGCAGCCTCTGATGTTCCTCCTACCCTGGGAATGTTTGCCCTCCCGCTCCCCTGAGGGAGCCGCTGGCAGTCTCACCTCCCCTAGTACATTCCTTCTGCTCCTGCTCCCACCCTTTTACCCAACATCCCAGCAAAAGGCACCAGGGCTTGGCACCCAGCCTCCTGGCAGGCTGCAGAGCCCGCGGGCTGAGAGCTCACGCTGGAGCTGGCTCTACTACTCCTGGGCAGTGACTGGACCTCCCTGGACCTGCGTCTCCACCCCATGGGCCCAGTAGTGGAGTCTGCCTGCCAGGGTTGCTATGAGAACGGGCAATGGTGAAGTGCCCTGTGAACCATGGTTATGATGATTAACATTAATTACTTCCAGGAGGGGTGGTCTTCTGCTGTTTATGATTGTGAAGGTTGCACACCACTCACAGGCACCACCTGAGCGCCTGCGGAGGAACAAGATCTCACCTGGGCTCCACTGGCCAAAGCTGCAGGCCGGGAGGGAAGAGCTCCCTGCAATTCCCACGAGGCTCCCAGAGCTGCCCCTGTGGCCCCCTTGGCCCTGGGCTGCCACCAGTCAAGGAGGGTCCCTACACCTGAGGGGATCGAGCATGCCAGGCCAGCACCCAGAGGCCTGGGGGTGCCCTGCGCCAGGGGCCAGAGCGGCAGGCACTCACCAAGCAGCTGGACGCCCCGCGTGAGGCCGTAGACGTCCACCAGGGCCCAGAGCGGGTCGGCCGTGCAGACTCCGCTGAAGAAGAGCATGACGGCTGAGTCGTTGATGCGGTGGAAGACGCGGCCCTTCTTGTCCACCCAGAAGGCGATGATGTTGCCCTCGTTGGCAAACTCCTCGGGCAGCGCCTTGGCCCAGAAGCCGCTCTGGGACACCAGGTCAGGGCAGGCGTACTTGGGGAGCGAGTCAGGGTGGATGCGGGACGGGTCCTTGCTCGTGAAGCCCAGCCGCAGGGCCCCGCTCCAGCAGCACTGCTTCTTGGTGATCTGGGTGGCAGGGGTCGGCCTCAGCCCAGCCTCCCGCTCGGTCAGGCAGACCAAGGGCGACCCCGCGGGCAGACTCCCAGGAGCGCCAGGCCAGCCTGCCCACCCCTGCACGCCTTCCCCTCCCCGGGGAGCCTCCCATGGTCTGGGGGAAGAGGCTAGTGGTCCCTTCTTTATCACACGAGGAGGGTCGGGAAAGGGAATGAAGAGAGAAGCAGGCACGGAAAGGAAAGGGGAGGGCCAGCGTGTGGCTGTGGGGTGGCGCAGGCAGTGGCTGAGGGACAGTCCAGAGGCCCAGGGATGCCGAGAGGGCGGGGGAGGCCCACCTTTAGCCTGACTTGCTCGTAGATGAGGACCGGGCGGTTGCTGAAGGTGATGGCGTTGCAGAAGCTGGCCTGCCTCTTGACGGCCTTGTGGCTGAGGTCCATGAGGATCTGGGAGCCCTTGGTGTGTGGGTGGAAGAGCAGCGGCGTGGCCGGAAGCCCCCCGCCGGGCAGCACCGGCAGGCAGTGCTTCTGCTTGTGGTGGCATCGGTGAGAGGTGACGGGGAAAGGGCCCCCAATGGAGTCTGCAAAGGAACAGGCCACAGTGTCAGAGAACTTAACTGGTCGAGGAGTCTGAACAGGGTCCCCTAGGGAAGCGCAGAGGGCTGGGCACAGCAGAAGTCACTCACTGCCCAGCGTTCCTGCCACTACCGCCACTGTTTACCACCACTCTCCCCAAGCCACTATCTCCTGCCATCGTAGTCTCCTACTTTGCCATCCGCTGCCACATTCTCCTGGCTTACCACCCTCTACCCTCTCTCCTCATACTCCACCCCTCACCTCCTACCACCCCCCTTCCACCACCCCCACCCACCATGAGATACATCACCACTTACTATTTGCCCACCGCCAGCCACCGATTTATTCATTTATTTTACTCAATAAATACTCAATGTATTTTACTCAATAAATACGTATCTGCTGAATACCAAGCTCTGTCCTGGGCTCTGGCGATATAGACAGGAAACATACATAGATCTTGTCCTCAGGAAGCCAACAGTCCAGGCAGAAAGAGTCATGGACAGACATCGCGGCACAAAAAGGCAGATAGTGTGCTAGGCACCAAAAGGACTGACCGGCAGGTCACATCTCGGGAAAGCCTCCCGGGGGACTACTGGAGCTGGGCTGACAGGGCTGGGCTGCAGTGGAGGTGACCGGGGGCTGCCTTGGGAGCCCAGGAAGGTAGGGGGGCTGTGCCCAGGTCCCTCTCCCTGCAAGGCCACTCCCTGCACCCCAGGCTTCCTCCCTGCTGTACAGGACCCAAGCTTGAAGCATCCGGGCACAGGTGGGCTCCGGGGTCTGCCACAAGATCCCCTGGCCAGGGAGGCCTGGCGCTTTCTTCTGCAGACGGGTCTACAGCATCCCAAAGTGGGTTGGAGCATGGGGCGGGGCTTGGCCGAGGAGAAGACACTTCACAAACGTGCAGTTGGCCTCCAGGAGACAGGGCAAGGAGAGGAAAGAGTAGGGGTCTACATGTGGGTGGCTTGTGTCTGTCACTAACTGGCTGTGTGACCTTGGGGAAGACTCTTCCCCTCTGGCTCTAAGACAACTCACAGCAGCACCTGCAGCATTAATATATAGGCTTGCGGGCTGGGGGCTGGGATGGGACGTGCTCACTTGTCCCCAAGATCTGTGTCCATCCTCAGAAAGTGGAGCCCCACCCATGCCGTCAGCTGGAGGAAAGAGAGCCACGAAGCGGCAGTGGGGAGGGGAGAAGAGGGTGGAGGAGCAGAAAGCCACAGAGTGGGACAGAGGCCTTCGGGAAGTTTCGAATTTTGGTCCCTCCAAGACAAGAACTTAATAATGCAGAGAGCTGGTTGGCATCAGGTCTGCCCAGACCCTTCCACTCCCTAAAGGTAAGGGAGGAGGGGCTTCCAGGAAGGAGATGGAAGACAGGGAGGGCGGGGACAGGGAGAGAGGAATCCTGGAAGCCAGGAAGACCCGCCCTCTGTCCAGGCTGTGTTTGCTTTGGTTTGCATCCCTTTGTATCTTTGCTCCCTCCTTCCCAGGAGGGCCCCAGACACCAGGCCCCAGAGCCCAGGCCCAGCCAGACACACTGTGCATCGGGCCTCTCTGGAGGGGGAGCTCCCCTTGCCCTCACCAAGGGGACAAGACAGTGGTGGGTGAACAGTGCAAGGGCCTTGGAAGCCATGAGGCTGTGAGGGCTGGAAGTGCTCAGAGGAGACCCAGACAGTCTGGGAAGGCCACCTGGAAGACGCTGAGTGGCCCCTGGTTAGTGCAGAGGAGGGGAGGTGATTCCAGGGACAGGGACAGTTGGGCCAAAGGGCAGAGAGTGGCACCAGCTACAGGTGCCCTGCCTGGAAAAGTTGCCCCCTGGGCTCACGCCGGCCTCAGACACGGCTTGACTTTTGGTTTCAAAAAATACCTGCTGGTGAAAGGCAACATTACACATTGTTTAGGGATATAGCCATATGCAGAACTGAGAGCATAAGAGAAAAAAACCGTGCTGTGTGAATGGACAAAATGGAGTTATTACACAATGGAATCCTACTACACCATGGTTTACTACTCCACACAATGGAATGCTACTCTGCAGTAAAAAGTAATGCACTACTAATATGAATAACATCATGGGTGAATCTCAAAATCATTTTGCTGAGTGAAATAAGGCAGTTTAAAAAAACAAAAGAGCACACAGTCCATGCAGCAACTGCAGGGCCTCCGCTCCCTGCAGGGCCCTTCCTCTCCCTCTACCTTGTCCCACTTTTACCAGACTGCAGGGTGTGCAAACCAAGCTCCAGTGATCGAACGCAGATAAGTGGGGGCCTGGGTGGTGGAGGAGGGAGGGAGGGGTTACCAAGGAGCACAGGTCACGTCTCGGCCACATGTTCCTTATCTAGATTGCGGTGATGACTTCACGGGGCCATACGTATGTTAAAACTCACCAAGCTGGACAATTGAAACATGTGCAGTTTAGTGTATGTCAATTATACTTCAATAAAGTTTTTTTAAAACCTGCTGAGCCCAGCTGCTGATCAGAGTCTCTCCTTTGGGCTTCTCCCTCCCCAGCCTCCACCCAGAGTGCACAGAGCCACTGTGGGCCTGCGATCCCTTCAAAACGCTTCCTCTCCTTCCCGCCCAACCCTGCTGGGGTTCTGGGGCCCTGGGTAAAGGCCCAGAAAACAGGGCTCTAGGCAAGTATTGCGGAGACACTCGGGGCTGGAGACACGGGCCCTGGACGGGCATTCCCCAAGGCCCCCTTTCCACAAGGAGGACCCGGGGGTGCGGGCTGGGGGTGTGGCAGGGGCAGCACAGGCCCGGCACCCTGGCTGACAGAACAGATGGGCTAGCACTCTGGGAGGCCGAGGCAGGTGGATCGTTTGAGCTCAGGAGTTCACGACCAGCCTGAGCAAGAGCCAGACCCCGTCTCTACTAAAAATAGAAAGAAATTAGCGGGACAACTAAAAATATATAGAAAAAATTATCCGGGCATGGTGGCGCATGCCTGTAATCCTAGCTACTCGGGAGGCTGAGGCAGGAGGATCACTTGCGCCCAGGAGTTTGAGGTTGCTGTGAGCTAGGCTGACGCCATGGCACTCACTCTAGCCAGGCAGGCAACAGAGTGAGACTCTGTCTCAAAAAAAAAAAAAAAAGAACAGATGGGAAAGGTAGGAATAGGGAGACCCTGGTCCTGGGGGCACAGACATGTGGCCACCAAAAGACACACTCATGGGCACACATAGACCTGTGAGCACATGAAGGTAATCCTAACCCTAGGGCTTCATCCTCTCCCTTACTCCTGAGACCAGGAACCACACATGCACACACATGCTGTGGACACAGGCACGTATTCATGTACACATGAATGTACAAAACAATACACATTAAACACACACCCATCACCCATGGGCCATACATGTCTAATACTAATGGCAGCCATTGGTCAAGCGCTTACATGTGCCAAGCTCTGGACTGGGAGTTTTACATACACTTACCAGTTTCACCCTTACAGGAAAACTTATGTGGTAGGAAGGGACATTATTAACCCATTTTACTGAGGACAAATGTGAGCCTCATTAAGTGGCTTGCCCAAGGTCACACAACCAGTAGGAAAGGGATCTAGGAGCTAAACCCAGTAATCTGACTCGAGGGACCATGTCATTAGCATTAATAGCCAGGAAACCACCATTTTGATGTGCTGGATACATTTTTTTCAATGCTCGTTAAAATATAGTTGTAACTTATAAAATATAAAAAAATTTTTCATCCATGTACCACCTAAAATCATCTCAGCACCCTGGGGGGTATGTGGCCTTCTATTATGTTGCCACCAAAACACACAAATACAAACCACGTTCTCAACCCTCATCCATTGCTGGTGGGACGCAAGCCGGGCAGCCAATGTGGAAATCGGCCTGACAGTTTCTCACGAAGTTAAATGCCTACCATGTGACCTGGCGCCTGCCACGTGACCCGGTGCTCACATTTCTGGGCACTTACCCATGAGGACATGTTCACACAATGTCCTGTACACAAATGTACATCAGTTTTATTCATAATAACCCCAAACTGAAAACGACTCAAATGTCCTTCAACTGGTGAATGGATAAATAAAACATGGCACCTCCATGCCACGACAGCCACTCTAAAGGGAAAAGGAACGTGACACTGACACACACAGCAAAGCATGCTAAGTGAGAGCCACACATAAAAGCTACACGCTGTATGACTGCACTGAATGGCACTGTGTCCTCAGCCCTTCCCTCCGTCTCAGCTCACTGTGGGATCAGTGCCCACCAGCCGCCTCTGGGGAGACTACTTGAAAACCCTCTCTGGCCTGCTGGGCATCTCCTGCCCTTGGGCCGTGGGCTCATGTCACTCGGCAGATCTCAGCTGGACTCCTGACTCACCCCTCCCTGGGTACCCCACACCCGATCTGCCAATCCAGCCTCAGGAATAAACGCCCCTGGATTCTGCCCCTCCTGTCCACCCTCCTGCCACGGCCCTAACTCAGACCTCGTCACTTCTCTTCTGAACCAGGGCCAGGGCCGCCATGTACAGCCACGTAGGCTGTGCCCTGCACCCTTCCAGGAGGTGCTATTCGCATGGACTACGATGTGAGTGGTGCTCTCAGAGTCCCTCGTCCATCTCGGCTGGCATTAAACCCGCGGGGGTAGGGGGAGCAGAAAGCAAAATGAGAATGAACCCGGAGCACAGCTCTGATGCCAAGGGTCCAGAGGGGACAGCTGGGGGCGGGGCTTCTTCCTCTGCTATCCAACAGGGCTCCCTCCCAGCATTTGAACATATACCATGACCCTTAAGTGCCCATTCTGTGGCTGAGTGGTGATTCAGACTGTTCAGACTGGTTAAGCAACTCACTTGAGGTCACACAGCAATTATGTGGCAGAACTGAGACTTGAACCCTGGTCTTCCAATGCCATGTCCAGGGTCCTTTACCCTACTCAGCATCTAATACTAGAGCCAATTTTCCCCAGAGTCCAAGATGGCGGGCACAGTAGGGAAGGCTGTGTGGACAACGCGGCCACAGGAAAGGGCCTCAAGCTGGTGGGCCTGTGGGCTGCACAACTGGTCCTGGCATATGGCCTTGGGTGGGGCCCCAACTGTGCCACCTGGCTCCCAGCAGAGCTCCCAGGGAGGGCCCCCTAGTGACAGGTTGACCATCTCTTGGGAGCCACAGGGGAGGTACCCGCTCAGGCGAAGCTGCTGCTGACACGATGGAAACTCCCCCCACGGCCCATTCCTTCTGGGCATTTATGAGCTGCCAGACACAAGCCTGGCCAGCCCTCGGGGTGACCCTCAGCCGGCTCTGGATCACATTCCTCCCTCTCCATGGGGTCCCCGGGCAGACACAAAGCCTCCAGACTGCCCTCCCCGCTGCTCCCACAAGGCTCCGCCCAGACCACTGGCAGAGCCCCAGATGCCCAGCCAGGGAGAGACAGGGAGGGAGCTGACCACCCGAACGAGGGCAGCGGCACCCACACTGATGACGACGCCCAACCTCTGCACGGCTTAGCGGGCAGCGTCTTGATTTACGCTCCCAATGCCACTCTGACGTAGATCCTCAGAAGTTGAGTTACACGCTGAGCTCACCCAACCAGAGTGAGGAGTCCAAATCTGAACCCAGGGCGTGGCTGCCTCCACGCCCAGCAGCTCTGTCATTAACTATAAGACCTCTGAGAGCCTCACTTTTCTCATCTGTAAAATGGGGTCGTAGCTAGACCTTCTTCATGGGATCCTTGAAAGGATTAAAAGATATGGTGTATGCAAAACTCAGTAAGTGGTTGCTATTATTGTTGTTGTTACTACTTACACCACTCTCTGCTTTCCTACCTCCACACCTGTGCTCGAGCTATGCCCCCACCTCACCTGCACCTCTCCAAACCCCACCCACCACTGCGCCCCTCTCAAGACCCAGCCGAGGCACAGCCCAGCACAGGCAACCTTTCCACCTCCTGTAAGGGAGGCTGGTCTCACACTCTGGGCAGTGGGTGGGGCTCAGAGCATGAGCCCTGGAGGCAGGAGGCCCCGGGCTCACAGCCCAGCCAGGCCACAGACCTGCAGTGTGACTTGGGGCAAGTTACTTCACCTCTCTGGACCTTGGTTTCCTTCTCTGTAAAATAAGGCTCATCGTAGCTGCCCTGCCCACCTTTCCAGGCTGCTTTGCAGACCCAGGAAATTCATAAATGTAAAAGAATTTTGCAAACTTTAACACCTGATCCCAATATAAGGTCTTTTTTTTAAATAAAAGCAACAATGACCCTAGGAAGGGCTGCAGTCAGGTGTGATCACAGGAAACGGTCAGCTCATTTCAGCCCAGTGAGAGGCTGGACACCGCAGTTTTATTTCACCCAAATGCCCTAATCTCAGATTGCCAGGGTGGTCCTGACTTGGACTTACTTACATGCATTAATTGAACAGGGCTCCCTGTGGGAGAAAGAATTTGGAAGACCAGTTGGAAGGGTAGGGACTCCTGACTCCCACCCTTCCTGGGAGGACAGGTGGGAAGGGGATTGGGGGACAGAAAGGATTGTGAAACTGGGCAGAAGTAAACTTCTCTGGCTTCCTTGAAGGGTCCCACCTCCCATGCCTGCCTTGTGGCCTCCAAGCTTGGCCCAAGCCCTCTTCTCTGCCCGGAACCTTTCCTTCCTCCTTCCTACCTACCTGCCTTTCTCTCACTCACCCTTCAGACCTGGATTCTCCCAGAAGTCTCTCTGACCCCCAGACTAGGTTAGAGGCCCTGGTACTGCCCCGCTCTGGGGATCCCTACACCCTCTAACAGAGCACCCCTCACCAAGCAGCCTTTCCCAACCCTGGTGCCTCCGCAGAGCTAAGCCCAGGTGCTCTGAGGCACTTAATGTACGCAATGCATCGACTTGTCTCCTCTGCGTCCAGAATGGTCCTGGCTAAGGGCATCCTCAGGGGAGTTGAGAAAAGAGTCACTCAGATCAGTTCCTGTGTTAGGCAAAGCAGTGCCGGGCTGGGAAAGGCTGCAGAGTTATTTGTGTCTATCTGTCCCCCTGAGGGACTGTGAGCCCTTTTGTACTGCTCTTTCCCCCGGGCCCAGCTGAGAGCACACAGCAGGTGCTCCATAAAAGTTGTTGAATGAATTGCCAGGGTTTGATTCTCCCATCTACTGATGAACTGATGAATTAGCAGGTGTTCAGGGAGTGCCCACTTTGGGCCCTGCCCTCTCCGTGTCCAGTGGTAAAAGTAGAAAAAGAAGGGAATGAAGTGAGCGGCTTCCTTTCCAGCCCTGCACCAAGATCCCACACATCATGCCTGCCTATAGCCCCATCTGCTCAAGAACCTTCCATAGCTCCCCATTTGCCAGCAGGAGAAAAGCAGCAGACAAGGAAGGCCATGGGGGCTGATTCCTCCCTGCATAGCAGATGCTGCACCAGCTGCCCTTCTCATGCAGCCTGGGCTGACCCTCCCAACCCCTGAAGGCAGGTTTCTGGGGGATGTAGCCTCTACAATGGCCCAATGATCCCCATTTACACCTCCTGATGTCCATGCCCTCGTAGGAGCCCTTCCCCTAGTAGGGCTCCTTCCCCTGGGCTGGACCAAACAATTAGCTTCTAACAAATAGAATACTGCAGAAATAGTGGGAAGTCATACCCAAGACTGGGTTATAAAAAGACTGTGGCTTCTGTCTTGGCTATTCTCTCTCTTGCCTCTCTTCAATTGCTCCCTCTGGGGGAGGCCAGCTGCCACAGCGTGTGGCAAGGGCCCAAGGACCACTGGTAACCACATGAGTAGGCTTGAATAGGAATCCCCTCCAGGCACAGCTTCAGATGAGACCACAGCCGCAGCCAATGACTTGACTGCGACCTCATGAGAGACATTAAGCCAGAGGCAGCAAGCTAAACTATACCAGGATTCCTGATCCACAGAAACTGTGAGATAATTGAACATTTGTTATTTTGAGCTGCTAAGTTTTGGGGTAATTTGTTATGCAGCAATAGATAACTAAAACAGTATCGACAGTCCCATTTCATAGATAAGGAAGCAGAGGCTCTGTGAGCTAATAACTTGCCTGAGGTCACATAGCTGGTAGGTGGTAGAGCTGGGCTCTGAACTCAGATCTGTCACACTGCTCAGAGATTCCTCAGTGGGCCCACACTAGCTGGCCAGCACACTCAGTCCCCTTTCCCTACGTGAACCCTCCACTCCACCAAGTCAGTTTCTCCAGGACCTCTGCAGCCCCCACACCCACACCTTTGTCGTTTATGACCCAGGGTGAAGGGCCATGTTAGCACTGTGTCATCTCCCGGCTATGTGTACGGCAGGTCCTGCCACTCCCCGGAAGACTGAAGGAATTCATGGTGACAAGGTGGGCGAAGCAGAGTGGCAGGGAACGGCAGGACCAGCACCTTCAGAGCCAACCTAATCTCTACAACAAGCCTCCCGCTCTCACTCCCTCTGCGACATGCCCATCTCTGACATTTCCAGCAACCAGATGGGCACACAGCTGTGCCTCCCAAAAACCTCATGCTGGGAGAAGGACCAGTTTTCCTCCTTCCCCTCCCCGTTCCACCCCAAGATTCCAGAAGGTGACTGCAGATGATAACTATTCTGGGTTCGGCTCCTTTTCCTCGCCCTCCCAGCACCTCCCCAAAGCCCCCCAGGCACGGCTCAGCCGCCTCGGTCCACACCCCACACAGACCATCACCCTTCGTTCCCTCACACAAACCCACGCGCACGCATGTGTACATACGTGAACACAGACAGCGGGTGTGCCTCATGGCAGACATGGGCACCCAGGGGACACTGTCTCAGAGGCACCCGGGTGCGTGTGCACACACACAGGCCTGGGGGAGCCTCCGCAGAGACCTCTGCAAAAGCACATCCCACTTACGGAGCACTTACTGTGTGCCAGGTGTACTGCCCTCTCGCCCATAGCTCACTAAATCCTTCCTACCACTGCGGGGCAAGACCTGCCATCCCCAGTTTACAGAAGTGGGCACAGAATCACTCAGACGGATGAGGGTGACTTGAAGTCACACAGCCAGCAGGCGCGGAACGCCGTCCGCCTCCCCTTCCTCTCCAGATCTTGCCTGGACTCCTCGCCCAGCTTGGGTCTCACCTCGCAGGCAGCTCCCCCCACCGCCCCCAGGCCACTTTCAGCTCCAACTGCTGCGTGGTCCAGCGGACAAAGGCCTCTATCTTCCCCATCGACTCACTGACCAAGCACCTACTGTGTGCCACTGTGTGCCAGGCACTGGGCTGAGGTCAGAATACGGAGATGGAGCAACTTGATGCCCGCCTTCCCAGAGCCCACAGGCTCGAGTGGGTGTAGGTGCTCAGACACACCTTCGGGCTCCGGGGCGCTCACCTTGGCCTAAGCCCCCACAGCTGCGGCCAGGAGACAGGCGGCTCCCTCTGGGCTAATGTCAGGTCTCATAAGGCCATTGGGTGCTTTCTGCCCTACTGCCTGTGTGTGGATTAGGGAACCCAAGAAGGACAAACGGGGAGTCAGCAGAAGGGACAAGACCGCGCTTCCCCTCTGAGGCACCAGCAGTGTGGCCACAGTCAGCCATTCCCTTTCGGGGCCACAGGACTCCCCACCCCGACCCCTGTGACAGGAGGGAGTGGGAACCAATGTCTGAGGTCCCTGCACCCCAGCATCCTCCAACGCTCAGGCTTGTTAAATCCAGAGACGCACCTGGCAGTGCCATGTATGTGTGGGTGCATGTGTGTGTCACCCACACGTCAACCTCACAGCAAAGGGACGGAGCACTGAAGGGAGGTGAAGGAGAAAGGGAGGGAAGAGGAAAAAAAGAAGGGAGGGATGAAGGGGTGAGGGGAGAGGAGGCCTCCCAGTGTTAGCACTGCCCCCCTCTGTGTGCCCCCTCCCTGCCCTGCCAGCCTGCCCTCGCGACCGGGACCGGGAGCAGCTCTGGAAACCTGCCGATGAGAGATCAGGCATGTAACTGCTGAAACCATTTTCCAAATGGGAATTCATTTTCCCATCGGCCCCCTGCCAGGCTGCTCCCAGAGGAGCCCGACTCCTCACCACCCCACACACACACACACACACACACACACACACGCACACAGGCAAGTCACAGGCACAGAGGACCACAAATGTGCCTGCCCCCACATGGAAACGCAGGCGCGATAGCACACAATCCCTTAAACACAGAGACACATCACACAGGTACACAGAGACTCAAAACGCAGACACACAATCTGTAGACACCAGAAACAGCGCCAAGACACACCCACAAACACATGACTAGACACACACACACACACACACACACACAGACACACACACACAGAGTCCTGGGCCCCTCTGTCACCCTCCCCTCACCCACCATAACCCAGCAATCCAAAATCTACGGCCTGAAACAAACCAAAAGCCCAAGGAAGGCCACAGTGCAAATACAACCAAGGACCATTTAAATGTGTCTTCAGGAGTCCAGCCCGGCGGAGGGCGCCCCTGGGGAGGGGCAAAGCCCTGCATCTCCACTGGCCGCAGCTCACTTCCCAAAAGGGGGCGAAAACAGAGCCACTGGGGCAGCCAGCGTGCCTGGTCACGGGGCTTGTGGGCACAGGCAAACCCCTCCTCTCCACTCCCCCACCTCCCGCCCCTCTACTCGTGAGGGTGGCTAGCTGAGGTGGAGGCCAAGGCCAACTTAAGGGAGCCGAGCCTACGGTGGTCCTGGCAAGGGGATGAAGGCCAAGGCAGATGGGGGCGTGTGATCAGGGCTCCCCAGTGGCCACCCAGCCTGGATGCCCAACTCCCAGAGTGCTCAGTGCACCCCAAGAAATCCTCCTGTCCTCGGGGAAACGGGACATACGGGAAGGAGGGAACATGACCCTGGGCTCAGACTGCCTTCCCAAGCCCTCTTGATCTTCCCTGTGTTGAGTTCTCTACCCACAGTGATTCACGTAACTCTCACAATAATCTTACGAGCAGGGCACTTTTACTAGCCCCATTGAGAGACGAGAAAACTAAAGCTCAGGAAGACACCTGCCCTCATCACAACACACGTCTGTCCACTCCACAGCATGAGCTCGGGTGGTCTTAGGTCGAACCCCACTACGAACCCTGGGCTCCCAGGCAGCTGAAGGGCAGTGTGCTGTGTCCTGAGCCTGCTCTGAGGGCCTCTCTGTCCTTCCCAAGCTCCAGGCTTGCCCAAGTCTGACTCCAGTGGAAAATGCCAGTCGGCTCAGACCTTCTGCCAACAGGCCCCACTGGGGCCAGCGAGCCCTGAGAAGAGACCCGGCCTGCAGACGGGCAGGGCCAGGCCCAGGCCCAGGTCAGCCCAACCCAAGTCTCAGGCCAAGGCCCAGGCTACTGGCACTGCCCCTACCCTCGCTCCGGATTAAGTGTCTTCCAGGGCCTTCCATCTGTCACTTGGCCCTCCAGGCCCAGGACGAAATTCATTTCCTTTTAAGAGAGCCAATGATTTGCTTTTCCCATGTCTTTCCCTGCCTCTTTCTTTTTTAATTACAAATTACTCTCCCAGAGTCCAGAGCCTGGAAGGGGGAAGCCACCTGGTCACCAGTTCTGGCCACGGCTGCTCACTCACTCCGGCCACCACCGCCTCCTTCCTTCCTGGGCCTCTCCCAGGGTCCTCAGTGTCCACCGGACTCAGCAGATGGAGGCTGCCCCGTCTCCTAATACCTTGTCAGAGCGAGGAGGAGGGAACATAGGGGAGTGTGGCAGGGACTCCCCAAGGTCAGCCCATGCTATTCTGGCACCAGCCAGTTTGTAATGGAACCCCAGTTCCCGGGACCCAGGGAAGACAAATAAGTCCCCAGGAAGCTTCCCCTTTCTGGGTCTGGTACCACCACACTGGCCATGCTGCTCCCAAGATCACAGCACTAAAGCCGGGGGGACGAGAGGACAGGAGATGGGGTGAGCAGGAGCCCTGCGAACAGGGAGCCAGCCATCCTCCCTCCCTTCCTCCCCTTCTCCTCCCCGCCTGTGGCTCTGTCTGGCTGTGGACGTGCACCCCAGGGGTCAGGAGTTTATTGGCCTCCCCCGCAGAGTACATTGGAGGTCAGGCAATGTGGGGGGCTGTCATTTGCACACCCGTGTGCTTAGGCACAAGCCAGCACAGGTACACACCCACAGACACCTCCATCGCACACTCACAAGCACAGACACACATACACACTCGTGCACACACACGTGCCCAGATGTCTTCCCCTGGCCCCATGGTGGAACACAGCACTACCTCCAAGGCTCACATCCCGGGGCCAGACAGGTCCCCCCAGCTGTCTAACTGGTTTGCCTCAGTCCCAGGGAGAGGCAGGTAGGGCAGCCCAGGACCTCCCATCCCACTTGGGGGCTGGTCAGTGCCGCCTAAGAGCACAAGGAGGTAGGACAAGGAGACTTTGAGGGGCCCTCAGCAGCCCGACCTGCCACTGGCTATCAGGGAGAGCCCCCCTCTTCCTGCGCTCCGCTGTCCCTCGCTTCCCCGCCCCAGCGCCCACCACCCAAAGGCACTCCTCACACAGCCCCGCAGCCCACCAAGGAGTGAAGAGGCAGGGGATGACCCAGCTCTCAGCCCCAGCGCCCTCCCCCCGGCTCCCCAGTTGGTCCCCAGGCTGGGGGTGAGCGGCCCCGGGGCATCAGGGGGGCCTTACCGTGGAGGGTGCTGCGGGTGATCTGTCCCCCCATCTCAGGCAGCGGGCAGCGTGGCCAGCTCCGCTTGGCCGGCCCGCTCGTCACCCAGCCGCCCCTGCCGGCAGCTCCCCGCCCGCTCCCCCGCCCGCTCCCCCGCGGCCGGCCGGCATGGCAGGGCCAGCGCCCCCCCACCCCGCCCGCCGCGCCCGCCGCGCCCTCCGCGCCCTCCGCGCCCTCCGCGCCCTCCGCGCCCTCCGCACGCGCGCGCCCGCCGCGGGCCACACACGCACGCGCGCACCGCCCCGCGGCCGCCCCCGCCCCCGCTCCCACCCTCCCCAGCTCCCCCGGCTCGTACAGCGAGGGGATCTGTCATGTTTATTTACATAAGGAGGAGGAGACTGGAGGCTTCCTGAAATAGCAGCCGGCTCCAGAAGGCGCGGAGATGCCCCGGCCCAGCAGACACACGCACCGCGCACACGCACACCCCGTGGATGGAGTGTCACACACACGCGCGCGCGCACACACACCCCTCTCCAGTCGCCCAGGCCGACTGCCACTCAGTCTTAGGTCCTCACGCGCTTACTACATGCAGACTGAGCGAAGTGACAAGGACCCAATGTTGAGCAAAACAGACACTGTCCCTGCCCTCAGGAGGTTCCAGTCAAGCCCGTGGAGCTTGTTAACAAAGAGCTAACACCGCCCCTGTCTCCTTCCAGGCCCTGCTCCTGGATGTACAGGTATTGACTCCTCCGGTCCTCACGGGCTGAATGAGGAGGTGTTGGAGTTATCAACAGGTACCATTTTGATTACTGTTATTATCTTACCGATGAGAAGACTGAGAGGATATTCACCCAGAAGGCAGCAGGGCGGGGATGCAAACCCAGGGAGTCTGGCACTAGATCCAGGCTTCTACTCCACGCCTAACATCCCTTCAACAGGCACACACACACCCCCCACACACACACACAGACCTACACTGCACGTGTGCACCGCACACACGTAAGTGCACCTACGCGGGCTCGTAAGCACTCTTGAGCATTCCCCAGGAGCACACTCCGCCACCTACTGCGCACCAGACCATACTCACACGGATACGTACACACCATGCAATGTACATGCCTGCTCCAGACTCATGAGGTTTCTAGAGAAACCTTAAGGTGTGGAAACTGGCAACCCACACTCAAGGGAGAGGGAGAGATGCAGACAGAGGGGGAAGAGGGAGGCCGGGAAGGCAGGCCCCTGCAGCCCTGAGCAGGCCTGCCGGGAGCCCAAGTCATCAAGAGAACATCTTCCCACCCCCACCCCGGCCCGTGTACCACTGCGTGTGCACTGTACTCCAGGCACTGTGTGCACGGTCTCATTTATATTCTGGGTGGCAGAGGCTACCATTATATCTATTTTACAGACATGAAAGTGAAGATTCTGAGAGGCCCAGGAACTTGCCTGAGGTTACCCCGCAGGTCCAAGGCAGAGCCAGGTCTCAAGCTCAGGTCTGTGGGACAATCTCACCACCCATCACAGGCTCTCCTCAAGACAGGGGCTTCCCAGGACAACGGGACGGCTCTCTCCTCCCAGCCCCTGTCCTCAAGACCAGGGATCGGGATTCCCTGGAAAAGGTGTGGGTGGGAGGAAAGGCCAGTGGGCAGGTGGGAGGGCAAAGGGTGGGGGCTGGGGAGGGAATGGTGGGGAAGTTGGGTGCTGCTTCCTCTTCTCAGGTGGAACTCAGAGGCCTGGGCACTTTAAGGGGCTGTTCTGGTGCCCGAGCCCTCAGCTCAGGACCCTGCTGCTGCCACTCCCTGAGTGGGTCTGGGGGAGGGACATTCAGGCCTGACCTAAGGTCATTAGCCAGGGGCCCGGGTTGGGAGTGCCCCAAGCCCAGCATGCCCATCCTCCTCCCAGCTGGAGGCTCCCCAGAGACCTCTCCCTGGGAGAAGCTGCGGCACTGATTCCACACAAGACAGCCCCCTTTCCATAGGCATGAGCTGGCGTGGCTGCACACGGTCACACGCACATGCACACACACACTCCCTGGCACACGCACCCGGTCCATGTAGGGGAGGGAGGCTAAGTCAGTCTGATGGAGAGAAAGGAACCCAAACTTCTCTTTTAGGATAATGATCGTAATAATGGCACACATTACAGGGCCCTACTGTGTGCTCAGCACTATTCTGAGCATGTTACACATGCTAACTTGTTCAATTCTCACAAGAACCCTAAGACCAGACCCTAAGAGAGAGGTTTATTTATATGTCCATTTTACAGATGAGGAAACCAAGGCAAAAAGAAACTGCTCTGGAGGCTGTTCCTACAGCAGCAGAGTCACCCCCCTCATCCTGCCTGTCTTTTAACACACCTGTCTGGGACTTTGCCCACCAACCCCTCACCCATGGCCAGCCTGGCCTTCCCATGGCCCAGCACCCACACACCACCCTCCCTCTCACCCTGGTTCCTGCCTTCTCCCCATTTGGAATGCCTCCTACCCACCCACCCAGCACTGGGAACACCTTTTCCAGGACACCTCCCTAGGGCCCCAGGTACAGAGTGAGTCCCGGTTCTTGAGCTTGTCTCCTCTGAGCCCCTGAGCTATGCCTCTCCTAGCCCTTGTCTTACTCTGTCCTACACAGAGGCAGCCATAGCTGGGGCCCTGTCTGCTTGCCCCAGCTTCCCCTAGGTGCACCTCAACAATTTAATTCAACTCGACCCATATGGATTGGGTTACTGTGTGTCAGACACTAAGCCATGCACTGGGGATGCAATGGTGATCCACGACAGGCAGGCCCTGGCTCTCGTGGGCCTACAGTCCAGAGGGAGACAGTTACCAAGTAGTCTCACTGAGGAATGTATCACTACAATTCTAGGAAAGAGGTCGGGAAGAAAGGAGCAAGGTTCTGGGGGCTCAGAACAGGCTTTCCTGAAAAGCAGCTGTGAAGACAAGATCTGATGCCCATGTGTTGTGGAGGTAGGTCGGGGAGAGAGTGCTCCAGAGAGTGAGGACAACATGTGCCAAGCCCCCGTGGCTGGAGGGAGCCCAGCACATTTGAGAAGCAAGACTGGTATGGCTGGAGCAGAGCAGCACGAGGGGCCTGGGGCAGCTTTCCACTGGCAAGCCAAGATGGGCCAGGGATACGCCAGGAGGGCCTCAGGAGCAGGGTGAAGAATCTGGCCTTTTTCCAAAGAGCAGTAGGGAACCCCTGACACATTTCGGCAGGGAGGCAACAAGACCAGACCTGCATTTCAAAAAGGTCGCTCTCCCATCTGGTGTGGAGAACACGTGGTTGGAGGCAAGAGGCGCCAGGGGAGAAGGCCGGGCATCCAGTGTCCGGCGGGGTCGGGCCCGGACCTGACTTAGGCTCGCTACCCTCGAGCTCAGCACCACCCCACACAGAGCAGGCACTCGGCAAATATCTCACCAATGGAAATTCACGTAATTTTCCAGAAACAGGACTGCAGAGAATTAACCAAGTAGTAAGAAAGCAGGGATGGGGCAGGTTGGGGGCTGGGCAAGCTGAGAGTCCCTCGGAGGGTGGTGGTCCTCATTCTGGCCTCTTGAGCAAGATTGAGACAGAAACTGGGAGGTGGCCTGCCTAGCCTCTTCAGATACTACTGTCTGAAGGGGTTTTCTGCAGACAAAACCACTTCCCCAGATGGGAAGGGGCAACGTCCTCTGTCTGAGGCTTCCCTCTCCCACCACTTCCCGAGAGTGGTCTGTTCTATGCGGTGGTGGCAGGGGCGGGGCAGTCCCATGATGTAGCAGCCAGAGCTGCACCCCTTCTCTGATGTATTCACTGGGGCATCACAAAACTTCATTTGGCCAAAGGATTCTGCTACTAAAAGGGGTGAGAAAAATCACTGGCCAATACCATTCATTCGTCCATCAAGCATTCACTGAGTGCCAACTATGGGCCAACGGGTGAGCAAGACCCAATGCTCGCCCTTCAGAAGCCCCATGGCGCAGCAGGGGAGATGGACAAGGAAACAGGCAATTCCAGATCCCAGCAGGAGCCACACTAGGGTCAGCTGGGATCAAGGAATGTGGTTCTTTTGGCTCTGGCTAAATGATCGCAGTGTGCCATTCTGCAGCCACACTTTGGAAAGGATGTGAAAGGGGAATGGAGAGTCTGTGAGTAAATCTACAGAAGAGGCTACAAACGCTACCATTTATGGAACACTCAATGCGTGCCAGGCACTGTGCTAAGTATTTCACAGCTAATCCACAACCTCCCTTTGGGAGTTGGAATCACCCCCATTTTGCAGGCTATAAAACTGAGGCTCAGAGAGGTTATACTGCAGGGAAGATGAAATGGGCTTCAAACCCAGACCTGCCTGACATCGAAACTCATGATTTATCCAGGAAAGGGCAAAGGGCAGGGGCTCCTCTGGCTTGGGGAAGAGGAGACAGGTGACAATGGACCTTCTTAAGGAATCAGAAGGGTTTGTGTGGTGGCAGAGCCTAGTAGTTTTCCAGTGGACACAAGGTGATATCCCAGAGATGGAGCCTGACTGAAGGCAGAGGAGACTGGACAGGCAATAGGGCTGGACTTCTCATCAGCTGATAGGGGACCCAGACAGATGCGGGAGATGCCATCCTGGAAACCTTGGAGCAAAAAGACCCATCTGTGACCTGGGCAGGGGCTTAATACCTCAAAGCCCACAGGCAGGAAGCAGGGCTGGATGTGCCCGTGGGGGCTCCCTGGTCAGACAGAATCCCCAGTGGGCTTCAGAAAGAAACTGCCTTCCTTTTCAGCCATGGCTGCATCTGCCCTCTGGCCCCATCTAGGGAACCTCAGTCCCCTTGGCTCTCTGAACCCATTCAGCCCCCAAGACCCTCCCCACCACCAGGCCACCCCTTCTTTCTCTGCCTTTCCTGTCTCCTGATCCCTCCGGCTCCTCTTCCCCATGGGGTGCAACTTGGTGTCCACGGTGGGCTGCCCAGCTCAACTCTCTCCTCACCGAGTCCTTTCCCATCCCTGTCTCGCGGGCCCAGCACCCTCCTTCCCAGCCTGAACCTGCCCCCTCGGAACTTACGGTCCAGGGCTGAGCTGGCAATGGCAGAATAAAACAGGGAACAAAGTCACGGGGCATCACAGACACCAAGATCTCTGAGGGGAAGAGCCTCCAGAGAACACTGGGTCCAGCCCCTACCTTCAGACGGGCCCATTTTACAGGGATGGCACGGGAGACTTTGCCAAGGTTGCACAGTGGGTAGAGGGTAAGGAGGACTTGAACTCAAGAGTAATGTCTTCCAGTGCTGTGCTTACTATGCGCCATATAAGTCAGGACATCAGGAGGTATAGAAGACAAAACTAGATCAGGGAAGGGGACAGCTTCTCTTGTATGAGGTAGGGGAAGCGGCTGGGGTCTGGAGAGGTCGGGGCGGGAAGCGGCCCACCGGGGAGGAGCTGGGAGGAGGCCCCTGGCTGCTGCAGTGTTTCTTCCATCAAGAACAAGGGATAATTTGATTGCACTGATGAGTCACCTGGCATTTGGGGCTCAAGAATGACCTGCCAAGGCCATCCTCCCTACCCACTAGGCTGGGCCTGGCACAAGGGAACAAGGAGCAGGAAACCCCAGGCGAACGCTTCTTCCCATGCCCAGAGCCAGGACAGGAGCGGGGCGCACTGCCTGAGTCCGGAAGAGAGAGAGATGTGGAGGGAGACGAGGACAAAGGCACACAAAGAGAGAGACGGAGCGCGTGCCGTGTGCTGCAGAGAAACCGGAGCCAGGGAGCCCAGAGGGCGTCCTCTGGGGCTGGGGCTGGGACAGGTGCCCCGGCAGTGACAGCTGCCAGCCGCCCAGGATGATGGGAACACAACAGGTGCAGAGGCGGGGGCGGGAACTGAAAGGGAATCTGAGCAAACAGCCCTCTTGCCCCAGGCCCACTGCCAAGCAGCCCTTTCTCAGACCCTGCGAGACACAAACACACCTGCCTGTGCTCCCCAGTTCTGGGCCTCGGGGCCAGCCTGGACTGGACAGAGCGGTTGCCATCCGTGCCAGGCAGAAAGGACCAAGCAAGGAAGAGACCAGCTTCCTACTCCCAGGACAGAGTGTGCCAGACAGAACCCACACCCACAGAGCCCCCAGCTGGAAGCAAACATTTGCCCTGAGATAAGATCTCTGTCACCAGCCAGGAAGGGTGGCTAGATGTGCCCACCCCACCCATGCGGAGGTTGGGAGCTCTGGTCTTGAGGTCAGGCGGGCAAGCTACTGAGCTTCTCTGAGCCTCCGAGATCTCTTCTCTGAAACAGAAATAACAAGGCCCAAGTGCTTGTGAGAACAGAACAACATGGCGCAGTCTGTGAGGGCAACTGTTGCTGTTGCTGTCTATTCGGAGACCCAGAGAACCTAGTGGGGGCTAAGGTCTCTGCCCAGCCTTGGAAAGGAATGACTTGGGATGCGGGATGTGAGCACAGCACGAAGAACACATGTCACTCCAAGGAGGACAAATGGAGGACCTGCTTTCACAAGAACCATCCACATCACCGTGTTGGCCCATCTACTCGGTACCCACTCCCCCTGCACCAGGCACCTGCTAAGCCTCACATGCAAACGCCATCTCACAGTGCCGGGCAACAGTCGGTTCTTCTAAGTAAGCAGATGAACATTGCGCCTTGTCTCCCGGTCAGCACTCTGGTTTTGTTCAGAGTAGAGTGGATTTTAAACTTGAAGCTAGCCCTGGCCCCAGTGACCACGGTGATCAATCACCAGGGTCTGAATTTATAAGATTTGCTCTGGACACTGCGACCTTGCTAGGGACAGTGTGGAAGAGCAGACAATGAGACATCCGTGGGGAGAGGAGGGGCAGAGAGACGAGGAGACACAGGGTGACGCAGGACATAGGACAAGTGATGGATGTGCTGGGACAAGACATGAGCCTCGTCCACCAGAGGTGTGGAACACACTCTGCTGATCCCTGCTGGGCCTGCCTGGATTATGAGAAAAGCTGGCAGCTGATGGCAGGAGGTTAAATCCTCCTCTGCAGGCAGAGACAGCCCCTCCCCCTTCCAATCTATCCCTCCTTCCATCACCCCCACCCCGCACCCCCTGCCACACACTCACACTCACACACTCACACACGGCTCAGCCAAGGCTCCCAGTGTCCACCCCTTCTGGTGCCAGGCCCCCAGCCAGCTGAAGCCACCCAAGGCTGGGAGACACCCCTGGGTCTCCTGCGGCCCACCCTCCTTCCTCCGAGAAATCTGCTTCCTCCGCTCTCTCCTGCTTCCTGCCCCTCCCAGTCCAGGTTACAGAGGACGGCAGAGCCCAGGCCCAGCAGCCCTGGCCTTGCACTTCTGCTCCCAGCCCCGGCCCTGGCCCGGCCTGCTGCCCACTCTGGGGGCCTCTCACTCCCCCCTCTGGGCTCAGACATTGGGCACTAGCAGGTGCAACAAAGTGACAGTGAAGACCCCACAGGGGCCCAGAGTTGTGGCTGGGGCACTCCCTGTAGGGCCTCTGGCGGCCAGATCCCAAGATCTGACAACACCAAATGCTACTCATTGCCACCACTTAGGGCACTGTCTACACTAGGGGCTCCACAGTGCAGGTGGCAGTTAAGAGTAGGCTCTGGATCAGACTGCCCGGGTTCAAAGCTTCGTTCTAACACCTACTTGGTGTCTATTTTCTCTTCTGAAAGATGGGGTTGATAATAATAGTGCCTACCTCATAGGGCCGCTGGGGATGCAATGAGCTCACACACGTAGTGTGCTCAGAGCAGGGTGGGACACACAGGTGCTGTGTACGTGGTGGTGCTACTGAGGGGCTGCAGTCCTGAGTACTATGCGAAGGCCCTGTCATTACCCGATCTGACAGATGAGAAACCAGGACACAGAGCTGGGAGAGGGATTTGATCTCAAGTCAGTCTGCCCAGAGCTGTCCTGCCCCTGCCGGGGGGCCTCTGCCCCCCACAGCTCTGTAGTCCACTGGGCCCACCCCACGGTGGTCTCTGACCTGGCTCCCCTGGGGGGCCTTTACCCCACCAGTGGGGGTCCTAGCACCTCTTTCTCTGCAAAAATTAGGCAGGAACTAAGACCAGTAAGTACCTAAACCAATTAAGAAAATTATATCTGCTGTTGGCATCTTGAAACACCTGCTCTGGGCCCCCAGAAGGAGAGGGCAGCAGGGGGACTCAGCACCCTCGCTGGGGACATGGAGGCCAGGGGGGACTCAGCACCCTCACTGGGGACATGGAGGCCAGGGCACACTGAACGCTGTCCAGGTCACACAGCCAATATACAACTAAGCTGGGATTTGGAAACACACCTACTGGACATCAGAGCCCAGGCACTTGCCTTTCTGCCGTGTGTCCTCTCAGAATAATGGCCCAGCTCTTAAGTGCTACAAAGCACCATCACCAAAACCTTCCTAGATTTGCCAGAGCACCCTATAGGTACCACGGGACAGATACTCATTCCTTTTAATGAAAAGAGAAAAACAGAGGCTCAAGGAGACGGAAATGAATTGCCTAAGCTATAAAGTGCGGGAGCCGGGCCCAGATGGCAGACTCAGGGGTCCAGGCTCCAGGGCTGTCTGCGGCACAGCACTGTCCCTGAGAGCAGCCACCTTCGGTTAAACAAACACAGTGTCAATTGCTGGGGCCCAGGGTCAGCGTAGGCCCAAATGTCACCTCGCGGATCCCAATGGTCACACACACCCACAGTCACTGTCCTGCCCCGTCAGGGCCCCTGCCATGCACCCAGGCACCCGCTGCAGGCCTCGCCCCAGCCGGGTCTGGGCCCACGCCCACACCGGAGCCGAAGGGCCTCTGAGCTCCAGGCCAGAGCTTCAGCACACGTGTCCAAAAGAGAAGGTGGGGACTGATGCAGCGCGCCAGCTCTCACAGGCCCTGAGGCGCAAACATGAAAATGCTCTGTAAAGAGAAAGGGGATTTTGAAATTAAGAAGAAGAAGGAAAAAAAAACACCTCATTGCCCTGAACATTTTAAAAAGAGAGAGAGGGAGAAAGGGGGTGGCAGGTCCTTTTCAGGAGCTCCTGTCCTCACTGAGCAAATGTGAGAGGTGACCTGAGGTCCAGCCACTAGACTATGCCAGCTCTGTGCCCCCCACCACGAGCCACGACCTGGAGGGACATCGGCTGTGCCGGCTGCAGAGCCAAGGGCAAGACCCCGGCACAGAGGCACCTGTGAGTAACGGGGTCCACGCAGGGCCCCTCAGGACAGGCCAGTGGCTTTCATCCCCACTAAGCACATGACGGAACTCTGTTCCCTGCCACTACACCTCTAGTCCTAGCCCTGGACTAAGTCCCTGTCTCACATCTCACAGCCCCACAAACAGGGGCTCTCAGTCCCTAAAGACCTGGGGACCTTGTGCATGTGGCTGGCTCATTGCTGGCCACCCCTCCCTCTGGAGCCAGAGCTCAGGTGTGGCCAAACAAAGGCAGCTGTCAGGCCTGTGGTCCTCCTGCCCAAAGGACAGCCCAAGAAGGGGAGCCACCCCAGGGTGACTGCAATGACAGAAATCCCCTTTTCCTCCCTGGAGCTGCCTCCCAATTTGCACATTCACTCATTGCTCACGGTCCCCGCCTTCACCTTCGTTTCTCTCTCTCCAGGAACCTGTCTTCAGGAAGTAATTCCATCCTCCCTTCCTCCCTCCCTCCGGCTCTGGAGCCTAGCTCAGCCAACAGAGACCCAGCACTGCACAGGGTGGACTTCCTTGCACAGAGGTTTAGAGGGCAAAGCCTTCCCTGGGATTCGGGACTCCTGGGCTCCAGGCAAGCCCCGAGGCTGTGGCAAAACTCCACCCAGGCTTGGGAAGGTCCAGGAGAGCCTGGCACTTGGGTGTTGGGAGACTCAGGCAAGGCAGCCCCTTTCCCCGGCTCCCTTCTCCTGCAGGCGGTGGCTGGCGGTCAGGGCTCCAGGAGGTGGGTGGTGCCCCACCAATAGGCAAATAAGGGCGGAGGCCTCTTCCCAGGGCGCCTCTCCCCTCTCTTAAACAAACCCCACACGCCCACAACCTCAACCCTGCTTAGCAGAACCCACTTCCCCTTCAGAGGGGACGGCTGTTTGTTCTCAGAGCCAGTTAAAGGAGGTGGGCTGCGTTAGACTTTGTTTCAGGGTCCCTTTTTCCCAGCCGTGATACCACCTGCCGTAACTCACTGTGCGACCTTGGGCAAGTCAACCCCTTCTGGGGCCACAGTTTTCACATCTGTAAAATGGAGGTGCGGGACTCCTCCATCTTTAGCTCTGACCCGGGAGTTCCCTGCCCCTCGGAGGTGGGAGGGGGATCACTTGGAGGGAGGCGATCAAGAGTTCCTCCCCCTCCCACCAAGGTCCGGTGGAGAACCAGGGATGGGCCAGCAGGAATCGCACTCTCAGTCCTCTGCCTGACCCTCCCACCACGGGCACCCCCGGGGCCTGCTGTGCCCCTTGAGTCCCGCTGTCCAGGCCAGAAGTCAGGTGTCAGCAGTCACTATGTCCTTCTCAAGTCCACTCCTCCTCCCATCCCCTGGCTCCCCCACAGTGCAGGCCACTAGCATCATCCTGATCTGGACAATCATTCCAACCTCCCGGTCTCCTCCTCGGGGCTGCCAGGCTGACCTTTCTGCCCGATCAACCCAGCTGGGCCTGCCCAGCTCAGAGCCCCCGGTGGCTCCCAAGCACCTCAGGATAAGCTTGACCCCCCCCCCTCCAGGGAGCATTCAAGGTCCTCTGTGAACTGGCCCAAGCCCGTGTGTCTGGCCTCGCCTCCCATGACATCCCCCCACCCATGTACCTATAACTCCATGCACACGAGCCATGTGTGTCCTAGAACACAGCCACACCTCACATGTCCGTTGCTGTTTGAACACTGTCCCTCTCCCTGGAATGCCCTTCCCCCAACACTGGTCACTCAAAAACTCCTACCTTACCTTCATCCCTCTGAGGTCATTCCAGCACCCCAGGGTGGAATAGACCAGACCTTCCATCTCCAAGGCACGCCCAGCCCTTTGTGTGGCCCCAGCCCTACAGTGATGGCAGGAGTCCCCTCCCCACCCTGGGAGCAACCTAACGGCAGACAGGAGTCTTTTCACCTCTGGATCCCCAGCCCCTAGCATGGCAGGCACTCGTAGATTTTATGAAGGACAGAAGAAAAGAAGGAGAAGAGGAGGGAGGGAAGGAGGGAGGCTGGGGCTGCTGGTGTGTGCTCTTGACTTTGCTGCATCTGCCCCCCTCCAGGCTTCAGGCCTCAGCCCTGAGGTCCCCTCGCCAGCTGCAATGCCCCAGGTCCCATGGACCCAGTGGGAACCAAAGGTGACAGATTGCCTGTCGCATGACCTCACAGCCCCAGGGATAGCCCTCCTTGTTCCCCCAGTACTACGGGCAGCACCTGCTAGTGCTCACTCAGGCAAGAAGAGCCAAGAAGCCAGGCAGCCAGGTGTGTCCTGGAACACGGTGGCAAGCGGAGTGCAGAGCTTATCTGACCATCTTCCCTGACGGCAGCAGAAAAGCATCCACCAGTCCCCGCCCACTGCAGGACCACCAGGAGGAGACGCTGAAGCCCTTGCGCCTGGCTCCCTCCCAGTTCTCCCGGAGTAAAGTAAAGCGGCAGGGGACAGAGCGCTTCCAACTCATTTGCATAAACCATTTATAGCAGCGCCTTCAAACCCACGCCTTCCAAGAAGAAAGAAGCCCGAAGCCCGCTGCAAATGCCTGTGGCTCCCCAGTCTGTCGTTCCCCTTCTCTTTCGTTTTTTTGTCTTAATGGCAGGAAGCTGTGCTCAAGAAAAATCTCTACCCTGGCTGTTCTTGGCAGCAGAGGAGCTGCCATTTCCTTCCAAATGGAATGAGGATGAGAAGCAACCATGCCTCAGGGGTCGGTGACTGACAGTTTGCAAAGCCTGCAAGCACCTTGAGCTTATTCCGTCTTCCTGGTAACCACAGCAGGTAGCTCGTGCCAGCCCGTGTGTTACAGAGGAGGAAACTAAGGCTGAAAGAGGTTAAGTGACTTGTCCAGGCCACACGAAGCTAGAAATGGCCATACTGGTAATGGTGGCTGACTCCCCGACATCTCCTCTACTCCAAGACGGCAGAGGTTCTCGGCCCTGACTGCACATCGCATCACCAGGGAGGTCCCAGTCCTCACTCCAGACCAATTAATAGAGCAACTCTGAGCGTGGGGCCCAGGCACAGGTGTTTTTAAAAGCTCCCCAGGAAGCCGGGCATGGTGGCTCATGCCTGTAATCCCAGGACTTAGGGAGTCCTGAGCGCTGGGAGCTCCAAGCAGGAGGATCACCTGAGCCCAGGAGTTCAAGACCAGCATGAGCAACATGGCAAGACCCTGTCTCGACAAAAAAAAAAAAAATTTTTTTAATTAGCCAGCAGACACCTGTAGTCCTAGTTACTTGGGAGGCTGAGGCAGGAGGATCGCCAGAGCCCAGGAGTTCCAGGCTGCAGTGAGCTATGATCACACCACTGCACTCCAGCCTGGGCGACAGAGTGAAACCCTGTCTCCAAAAAATAAACAAATAAAAAGAAACTTCCCAGGCGGTTCTCGGTGCAGCCAGGGCTGCCATCCCCTGGGAAGCCAGCCACAGTGGTTCCATTCCCCCTGTCAGGACAGAGTCGAGAACGGCCCTGCGACCCAGTTCTAGCCAGTGAAGCACAGTGGGAGATCCGCTGGGATCCCTCTGAGAAAGGGTTCCTTGCTCCTCTGAAAGCAGCACAAGAGAGGGGCCGCTCTTCTCCCTCTAGATATCGTTGCATCCATTGTAATTCCTGGGACCGCCATGGCCATGGCACCACCAGTCTAGAAGGAACGCAGAGCGAAGGGATGGAAAGTGCCTCATCTTAGAGCCCTGACTCAACCGACCCTGAAACCCACCCACCTTGGGATGTCCCGTGATTTGCGACACATCAGCTCCAGCTCCTCCCTGTTGAAGCCAGTCCGGGTCAGCATGTGTTATTTGCAACAGACAGTCCTAGGACAACAGCAGCCACCTCCCTGTGTGCCTTCCCACAGTCATCCCCACGCCATCCGTGAGCTCTCCCACGGCAGGACACACACTCAACCGAGGCCCTGGCTGGGGAGCTCTGAAGTCCATCCCCATGTTTGCTCCAAGACAACACTTCCCACAGCTGCTCCCCGCCGATGACAGAGATATGAAGGGATATAAAGCCAGGCCCATTCCTGGGTCATGTGAGACTCCTCTGGCCAGGGACTGTGGCTCTGGCTGGAGAACATTCCAAGGGCCTTGCCAGATTTTTCTTAAAATTGTCTAAAATGCTTCCACCCAACTCCCTTCCTTTCTCACCTCCTCCTTCACTCAGGGTCCCACCTGTATTGTGGTCTGATGAGGTCACCTCCCCTGGCTGTCTACTGATTTTTCCTTACGTGGGCATTTCCCCTGATCATGTGTGTACGTATGTATGTTTAATCCTTTCTTCATGTCTGCCTAACACATGACCTTCCTCACCATGAGAGCCTCCCAAGTGGCCTACCCACCTGTGAGTCCCTTCCACCCCACCCCTAATCCTTCCTGCACAAACCATGCTACTCCCCGACTCTAGAACCTTCTACAGTTTCTTATTTCCTATACCATCAAGTTCAAGTCCCCCTGCCTCTCTCTGTAGGCCGGCTTACTCTGACCTGCCCACCAGCCAACCCTGGCCGCAGACTGAAACTCCCCGGTCGTTTCACTCACATCCCTACAGGCTTCCCCCATGCGGGAGCAATACTAGCCATTTACAGCACAAAAATGACTGGCATGGGCAGGACACGGTAGCTCACGCCTGTATTCCTAGCACTCTGGGAGGCCGAGGCAAGAGCAACTTTATTAGTAATGGCCTCAAATTGAAAACAACCCAAATGTCGATCAAGTGAATAGATAAACAAATTGTGGTACATCTGTGCCAAGGAATACCACTCAGCAATAAAAAGGGATGGACTATTGATACACACCACAACATGAATGAATCTCAAAATAACTATACTGAGTGAAAGAAGCCAGAGGAAAAAGAGTACAGTGAACATTAAGGGACTGCAGTATTTTAATCAGAACTCTGCCAGTACTTTTATCTAGAGGCCTGTTGCCATTTTTATCTTTTATGAAATTTTTGTCCCAAGAAAGGCAGGATTACATTTTTTGCTAACTGATTGAGTTGGTGTGGTGTATTCTTGGTTATCAAAATACTCATATAGCACTGAGATTTTGGATGGGCAAATATTCATGATGTGTGAAAAAGCATGACACATACTGTACAATCTCAATCCCATAAAATTAGATGTTGTGTATGTACATGCAAGATCTAGAAGGACACATCAAACTGTAAACTGCTTATGATTGTGGATGACTTTGTTCTTTGCTTCTTGTGTTTTTCAGTTTCCTATACTGCATATATTAACTTAAAAAAAATAAGGTTATCTTAAAAATCTGAAAAAAAAAGAAAACAATTCATATGAATGAGAAATTCAACAAAAATAGAAATCATACAAAAGAACCAAACAGTAATCCTGCAGCTAAAAGATTTAATGAATAAAATAAAAAATACAACAGAGAGTTTCAACAGCAGATTGGATCAAGTAGAAGAAATAATCCTGGGCTTGAAGACAGGTCATTTGAAATTACCCAGCTGGAGAAAAGAAAAAAAAGAAAAGGAAATAAGAATGTAAAAGAGTGAAGAAAGCCTACAAGACCTACAAGACACCATTAAGCAACCAAATATTTGTATAATGGGAGTTTCAGAAGGAGAACAAAAGGGGAAATTTGTAGAAAACCTAGCTAATGAAATAATTGCTGAAAAATTCCCAAGACTAGGGAGAGATATGGACATCCAGATTCAGGAAGTTCAAAGATTCCCAAACAGATTCAGCCCAAGAATGTCCTCCTAGAGGCACAATATAGTCATATTGTCAAAAGTCAAAGACAAAGAGAATTCTAAACACAGCAAGAGAAAAGCATCAAGTAACATATAAGGGAATCTCCATTAGACTAACAGCAGATTTCTCCACAGAAATCTTACGGGCCAGGAGAGAATGGGATGATATATTCACAGTGCTAAAAGAAAAAACTGCCAGCCAAGAATACATATCTAGCAAAGCTATCCTTCAGAAATTAGGGGGAAATAAAGTCTTTCCTAGACAAGCAAAAACTAAGGGATTCATCACCATTAAACCAGCCTTACAAGAAATATTCAAGGGAATCCTTCATCTGGAAGCAAAAAGATGATAATCACTACCATGAAAACATGCAAAATTATAAAACTTACTGGTAGAGGAGATATACAAAGGAGAAAGAGAAAAGAAGCATACCTTATCACTATAAATAACAACAACAAAACACCAAACCATAATGATAATAAGAGAGGAAGAAACGAACAAAAGACATATAAAACAACCAGAAAACAATTAACAAAATGATAGGAGTAAGTCTTCACCTATCAGTAATAACCTTGAAGGTAAATGGATTAAATTCCCCACTTAAAAGATACAGACTGGCTGAATGGATGTAAAAAAAAAAAAAAAAGGACTCAACTATACATTGTCTACAAGAAACTCATGTCACCTGTAAAGACACATGGAGACTGAAAGTGAAGGGATGGAAAATTATATTCCATGCAAACAGAAACCAAAACAATCAGAAGTAGCTATGCTTATATCAGAAAAAACAGACGTTAAGTCAAAAAATGTAAATAGAGACAAAGAAGGTCATTATATAATGATAAAGGGATCAATTCAGCAAAAGGATAAAACAATTGTAAATTATATGCACCCAACACTGGAGTACCCAGATATATAAAGCAAATATTATATCTAAAGGGAGAGATTGAATTCAATACAATAATAGTTGGGGAGTTCAACATTCCACTCTCAGCATTGGACAGATCATCTAGACAGAAAATCAACCAAGAAACATTGATTTAAACTGCAGTTTAGACCAAATGGACCTGACAGACATTTACAGAACATTCCATCAAACAGCTGCAGAATACACATTCTTTTCATCAGCACATGGGAACATTTTCCAGGACAGACCACATGTTAGACCACAAAACAAGTCTCAACAAATTTAAAAGGATTAAAATAAAGCATCTTTTCTGACTGCAATGAAATAAAATTAGAAAACCACAAGAGGAACTTTCTAAACTGTATAAATACATGGAAATTAAACAACTTGCTCCCGAATAACCAATGGGTCAATAAAGAAATTAAGAAGGAAATTTAAAAAATCATTGAAACAAATGAAAATAGAAACACAACGTATCAAAATCTATGGGATACTGCAAAAGCAATATTGAGAGTAGTTTATATCAATAAATACATACATCAAAAAAGTAGAAAGATTTCAAATAAACAAGTCAATAAGGCATCTCAAGGAAATAGAAAAGCAACAACAAACAAAACACAAAATTAGTAGAAGGAAGGAAATAATAAAGATCATAGTGAAAATAAAAGAAATTGAGACTAAGAAAATACAAAAGATCAATGAAAAAAAGTTTTCTGAAAAGATAAACAAAATTGACAAACCACTAGCTAGACTAACCAAGAAAAAAAGAGAAAATATCCCCAAAAAATCAGAGACAAAAAAGTAGACATTACAACTGATACTGCAGAAATACAAAGGATCATTAGAAGCTATTACAAATAACTATACACCAATGAGTTAGAAAACCTAATGGAAACTGATAAATTTCTAGACACATACAACCTACCAAGATTGAACCAAGAAGAAATACAAAACCTGAACAGACCAATTACAAGAAACAAGATTGAATTTGTAATAAAATGTCTCCTGCTGGGCACAGTGTGTCATGCCTGTAATCCCAACTACTAAGGAGGCTGAGGCAGGAGGATCACTTGAGGATAGGAGTTTGAGACCAGCCTGGGCAACACAGTGAGACTCCTGCCTCTAAAAAAAAAAAAATGAAAAAATTAGCCGGGAATGGTGTTGCACACCTGTAGTTCCAGCTACTCAAGAAGCTGAGCCCAAGAGTTTGAGGCTGCAGTGAGATATGATCATGCCACTGCACTCCAGCCTAGGCAAAAGTGGGAAACCATCTCTTTAAAAAAAAAAAAAGTCTCCCATCAAAGAAAAGCCCAGTAACTGATGGCTTCACTACTGAATTCTACCAAATATTTAAAGAAAAACTAATACCAATTCTTCTCAAATTCTTCCAGAAAATTGAAGAGGAAGGAATTCTTCCAAACTCATTGTATGAGGCCAGCATTACCCTGATACAAAAACCAGATATGAACACAACGACAAAAGAAAACCACAGGCCAATATCCCTGATGAAGATAGATGCAAAAGTCTCCCCCCCAAAATAGAGCAAACCAAATCCAACAGCACATCAGAAAGATAATACACCATGATCATGTGGGATTTATCCCAGGGAGGCAAGGATGGTTCAACATATGCAAATCAATAAACACAACACATCACATCAACAGAATGAAGGACAAAAACTACATGATCATCTCAATAGATGCAGAAAAAGCATTTGATAAAATTCAATATCTCTTTACAATAAAAACTCTCGACAAGTTAAGTATAGAAGAAACATACCTCAACACAATATAGGCCATATATCACAAACTCATAGCCACTATAATATTGAAAGTGGATAAGTTGAAAGCTTTCCTCTAAGATCTGGAACAAGACAACAATGCCCACTTTCACCACTTTTATTCAACAGAGTACTAGAAGTACTAGCCAGAGCAATTAGGCAAGAGAAAGAAATAAAGAACATCTCCAAATTGTAAAAGAGGAAGTCAAATTGTCCCTGTTTGAAGATGACATGATATTTTATATAGAAAAACCTAGAGACTCCACCAAAAAACTCTTAGAGCTATACACTCTAAGGAAAGTCACAGGAAAAAAAATAAAATACCTAGGAATAAATTTAACCAAGGAGGTGAAAGGTCTCTACAAGAAAAACTATAAAACACTGATGAAAGAAATTGAAGAGGACACAAAAAGATGAAAAGACAACCTATGTTCATGGATTAAAAGAATTAATATTGTGAAAATGATCATACTACCAAAAGCAATGTACAGATTTAATGCAATTCCTATCAAAATACCAATTATATTCTTCGCAGAAATAGAAAAAAACAATCCCAAAATTTTTATGCAACCACAAAAGGCCTCAAATAGCTAAAGCAATCCTGAGCAAAAAGAGCAAAGCTGGAGGCGTCACATTGTAGGCTTTCAAAAAATACTACAAAGACCAAAACAGCATGGTACTGACATAAAAAACAGACACACAGACAAATGGAACAGAATAGAGAACCCCAAAATAAATCCACATATTTACAGCCAACTGCTTTTTGACAAAGCCACCAAGAGCATTCATGGGCGAAGGGACAGTCTCTTCTATAAATGGTGCTGGTAAAACTATATATCCATAGGTAGAAAAAGAAACTAGACCTCTATCTCTCATCATATACAAAAATCAACTCAAAATGGATTAAAGACTCAAGTGTAAGACCCTAAACTATGAAACTACTAGAAGAAAACATAGGAGAAATGCTTCAGGACATTGGTCTGGAAAAAGATTTTATGGAGAAGACTTCAAAAGCATAGGCAACAAAAGCAAAAGCAGACAAATGGAATTATATCAAACTATAATGCAGAAATGAGAGAAAATATTTGCAAACTATTCATCTGACAAGGGATTAATATCCAGAATATATAAGGAACTCAAACAACTCAACAGCAAAAAACCAAATAATCCCATTTAAAAATGGGCAAATAAGATGAATAGACATCTCTCAAAAGAAGATAGATAAATGGCCAACAAGTATACAAAAAAATGTTCAATATCACTAATCACCAGGGATACGCAAATCAAAACCACAATGAGCTATCATCTCACGCCAGTTAGAGTGGCTACTATGAAAATGACAAAAAATAACAAATGTTGGTCAGGTTGCAAAGAAAGGGGAGCTCATACACTGCTGGTAGGAATGCAAATTAGTACAGCATGGAAAACAGTATGGACGTTCCTCAAAAAACTAAAAATAGCACTACCATATGATCCAGCAATCCCACTACTGGTTATATATCCAAAGGAAAGGAAATCAGTATGTTCAAGAGATTATCTGCACTTCCATGTTTATTGCAGCTCTATTCACAACAGCCAAGATGGGGATTCAACCTCAGTGTCCATCAACAGATGGCTGAATAAAGAAAATGTGGTATGTATACACAATGGAATACTATTTAGCCATAAAAAAAGAAGGAAATTCTGTCATTTGTGACACCATGGATGAGCTTGGGGTACATTATGTTATTGAAATAAGCCAGGCAGAGAAAGATAAATACCAAATATTCTCATTCGTATGTGCAAGCTAAAAAAGTTGATCTTATAGAAGCAGAGAGTATAACAGTGGTTACTAAAGGCAGAAAAGGGTGGGGGTCGGGGGTTAACCAAAGGTTGGTTAACAGACACAAAGTACAGCTAGATAGGAGGAATAAGTTCTAGTGTTCTTCAGCACTATAGAGTGCCTCTAATTACCAACAATTTATTGTATATTTTCAAATAGCTAGAAGAGCAGATTCTGAATGTTCTCAACACAGAGAAATGATAAATGTTTGCAGTTATATATGTGCTAATTACCCTTATTTGACCATTACACATTGAATACCTATATTGAAATATCACACTGTGCCCCATAAACATGTACAATTATAACATGTCAACTAAAAATTATACTAAAGGCAAAAAATGCTGTCACATTATATATAAGGAAGACAACTGTAAAATACTCAGTAAAAAATTCTAGAAGGATTTTGCACCCAAATTTGTTCATAAGTATCTTCGGGCTCTTGTTCCACTTTAAAGAAGCCAAAACTGACAACTGCAGAGCTGCCTTAGGAGAGTTCCTACAAGGATACTCTAGGGAATTTGAATCAGCAGATCTTGGCTCTACATCAAGAGACTGACTAATAAATGTAAATTTGTATGTTTTGGTTAAAATATTTAAGCAACATACGTATCCTTTTATACAATTCCCCACATTAACTTTTCACCTAACCAACCAATGAGTCTCCAGTTCCGATTACATGAGACAAAGAGGACTTCTAAGAACGTATTAATAAAAATGAAGACCCAGAAAAAAAACACACCAAAATGTTGACATTAAGCATTTCTAAGTGAGTTCTTACTTTTTCCTTTAAACTTTAATGGATTTTCCAAAAAGCATATATTACTTTCACAATAATTTAAGCAATAAACTATTTGTAAAGCAATTAATGCTGGTGGTGGGAACAGAGTTTCAAATGGTGATACAAATGATGATGATGGTGCAGTGTGATGCCCAGGACAGGTGGCTTGAAACCACATACAAGCTCAAGGAGGATATGGGGTCTTCTGGATAAGCCCTGAAGGGGTTCGTTCATCTCTCTGGAGGGGAACAAGCCCAGGCACCACCTCCCACAGACTCCCCCTAAGGCAGTTGGGTCCAGGATTCCACTCATCGTTATATTATGCACATTTGCACACCCAGCCCTGTCCTGGGCACTGAGAGGAAGACTATGAGAAGGAAAATCAATTTAACCTTTTTTTAGGCATAGGCACAACCACTGGCAGTCATATACCAAGTATCTCATTTAGCTAATCAAAGTAGGGTGTTGACTCTGTAGGCCACCCTCTCTTTGCGAAGGGGGAAAGGCTATAAAAGTTTATTTTTTAAAAAAAGTTTAAGCCAGGTTCAGTGCTTTATATCTGTAATCCCAGCATTTTGGGAAGCTGAGGCAGGAGGATCACTTGAGTCCAGGAGTTTGAGGTTACAGTGAGCTGTGAACAGGCTACTGTACTCCAGCCTGTGAGACAGAGCAAAACCCTGCCTCTTAAAAACACAAAACAAAAAAACTTTAAACTGTAAAAATAACACGCTTACTGGTAAAAATAAATCAGTGAAAGCACCGATTTGTATGGAGTTGCAGTAACGGAGTAAAAGCATCCCACTCCCCACCGCACTGTTCCGTCCCCCAGCTATTCCCCAGAGGTAGCCCCTGGGAACAGCTGGGGGAACGTTCACTGAGCCTGGGTCTGTGTTTGTATAAACACAGTACATGTGTACATGTGGATGAGTGGTAAGTACACTCGCAGATAGATACCAAGTTATGGAACCACGGAGTAGGGAGTTGTGCCCCTAGATAGCTGCATGGCTCACTCCTTCACCCCCTTCAGACGCCATCAGGCCCTCTTTGGCCAACCTATTTAAAAGTAAACGTCCCTAGATACTCTAGGTACAAATAGGCTCATACAATACATACTATTACACAATTTGCTTTTTTTCTTAACAATATGGTAGACATTTTTTTTATCATGGTTACCTCACAGTAATGTTAAAATCTGCAAAGTATTCCTGTGTATAGAAATGCCATCATTTACTTGACCCACTGTTCCCTCCTTCGTGAAACTCTGTGAGTGCTAAGTGGGGAGGGGGACACATGAGGTGCCCTCCAGGGCTCTTGACAATAAGTTCTGTCAAATTTCAGTCTAGGATATTGACCGGTCATGGGTCAGAGCATGCAAAGTTACCCTCAAGAGACCAAACAGCCCCCAGACGTGAAGGAGACCTTGAACAAACCTTAAGAACAGACGTGTTCATTGGATACCAAGGATCAGCGAAAAGGGGGTGTCATGGAGGCACACGGTGGTGGGGCCTGCGGGAGCACAGCCAGGCATATGGTGCCCTGCCAGGCCAGCCCAAGTGCTGGGTCCAGCTGGCAGGCATTTCCCTGTGGATGAAGTGGCCTGGGCAAGGCTCAGAGCCCACGGGCATGAAACTCTCAGATTGTGTTTCCAGCTTATCTGGCCTCATGTGGGTTCACCCAGCACTTGAGAAGCTTCCTACAGAGAGGGATGTCAGGAAGTCCATCTGATAGTAAATTTCTCTATTGAATAGAGTATCTTATTTGATCCATGAATCTCTGCAAATTTGATTAGAGGGAGCCAGGAGCCCCCAGTCCCATCAACGCAGAGGAGACACAGAGGAGATGAGAATTTGGGGCCAGCTCAGCGGAAGGCCAGATGCTGGCAGGAGAGTACTCACTAAGGAATCACCCCTCGGACTGGCCAGCCTGTGTCACTGCAACCTGCCTGTGCCATCGCTCACCTTCTCCAGACTCCCAGTAATAAACAGTAGGCACCTACTGTTTAATGAGCTCTTGGGATGTACCAGGCCCTGAGCCACGTGTCCCACAGCTCTGATCTCATCTAATCCACACAGCGGCCCCATGAGCTAGGAACACATATACCACGTTTGGGAGATCAAGGAATTCGCCCAAGGACCCAGAGGTCAAGATTCAAGAGGCAAGATATGACCCTAGGCCAGACTGACCCCGGGGCAAGCATTTAACAGTTCACAGTGGGTGTCCCTGGCTCCCTTACACCAGCACACCTGGGAGTCTTGTTTTAAAAAGCCCATCCCAGGAGCCCACCCCAGACTTACAAAACCAGATTATCTGGAGTTGGGCCCCAGGAATCTGTATTTTTTCCAAAGTTTTTTATTGTGGTAAAACACACATAAAAAATTTACTGTCTCAATGATTTTTAAGTGTGCCAATAAGTACATTCATATTACTGTGCAACCACCACAACCTTCTGTCTCCAGAACTCTTTCATCTTGAAAAACTCAGTCCATACTCGTTAAACAACAACTTCCCATTCTCCCCTCTCCCCAGCCCCTGGCAACCATCATTCTACTTCCTGTCTCTATGAATTTGACAACTCTAGGGGCCTCATATAAGAAGAATCATGCAGTATTTGTCTTTTTGTGATTGGCTTATGTCACTCAGCATAATGTCCTCAAGGTTCATCCATACTGTTGCATGTGTCAAAATTTCTTTCTTTTTTAAGGATGAATAATATTCCATTATATGTATACACCACATTTTGCTTATCCATTCATCTGTCAATGGACACGTGGGTTGCTTCCATGTTTTAGCTGTGAATAATGTTGCCATGAACATGGGTTTACAAATATCACTTCAAGACCCTGCTTTCACTTCTTTTTGGTAAATAACCAGAAGTGAATGATTAGTGATGCGGAGCATCTTTTCCCGTACTTATTGTCCATATGTATGTCTTCTTTGGAGAAACGTCTGTTCAAGTCCTTTGCCTATTTTTGAGTCAAGTTTTTTTAATTGTTGAGCATCAGGAGTTCTCCCTATATTCTAGATATTAATCCCTTATCAGATATATGATTTGCAAATATTTTCTCCCATTCTATGGGTTTCCTTTTTACTTTGTTGATAGTGTTGTTTGTTTGTTTTGAGAGAGAGTCACACTCTGTCACCTGGGCTAGAGTGCAATGGCATCATCATAGCTTACTACAACCTCAGACTCCTGGGCTCAAGTGATCCTCCTGCCTCAGCCTCCTGAGTGGCTGGGACTACAGGTGTGCGCCACAACACTCCGCTAATTTTTCTATTTTTGTAGAGATGGGGTCTCGCTCTTGCTCAGGCTGGTCTCAAACTCCTGACCTCAAGCGATCCTCCCCACCTCAGCCTTGATAGTGTTTTTTGATACATACATTTTTAAAAGTTTCATAAAGTCCAACTTGTCTAATTTTTCTTTTGTTGCCTGTACTTTTGGTATCATACCCAAGAAATTATTGCCAAATCCAATGACATGAAACGTTTGCCCTGTGTTTTCTTCTAAGAGTTTTATAGTTTTAGGTCTAACATTTAGGTCACAGATCCATTTTAAGTTGATTTTTGTCTCCGGTGTTAGGTAAGTCTACAACTTCATTCTTCGCATGTGCATGTCTAGTTGTTCTGGTATTGTTTGTCAAGAAGACCATCCTTCCCCTACTGAGTGGTCTTGGCATCCTTGTTGAAAATCATCTGACCATATACAAGAGGTTTATTTCTGGGCTCTCTATTCTATCCCATTTGTCTCTGTGTCTGTCTTTATGCCAGGACTTAATGTTGTGATTACCATAGTTTTGCAGTTAAGTTTTGAAATCAGGAAGTGTGAGTCCTCCAGCTTTGTTTTTTTCAGAATTGTTTTGGCTATTCAGAGTCCCTTGAGGAGGAATCTGCATTTTTACAAGCTTCCCAGGCAATCCATAGGCCCATTAAAGTCTGAGAACCACTGCACTATGCCATACCACATACCACACCTCCAAACTCCACTTCCTTGGCCGCTCTGGCCCTCTGCCCTTTCCTGGTTCTCCCTGTCCCTCTCTGACAACTCCTTCACAGTTTCATTATGTCCACCTGTGATGCTTCACCCACTCTCGTGGTTTAAGTGGCACCCATTGCTGGCAACTCACTGCAGCCATGACCTCTCCCCTGAGATTCAAGTTCACACATGGAGCTGCTGACCCCACATCTCCCCAGGATGTCTTGGGGCCCCTCTGACACATCCCGGCCAAAACTCAACCCACCATGTTCCCTTCCAATTCTCCTCTTTTGCCTGGGGTCCCAGTGGATCACCATCCTCCCAGTCACCAAACAGCCTGGGCACCATCCTGGACTCTTCCCTCTCCCTTCCCACCTGCACCATGCATTTACCAAGCACACCTCTTACACATGCCTCAAATGTGTCCCTCCCTCTCTTTAACCATGCCTATGGTTCAGGCTTTGGCATCCTTCCCCTAGACAACTTCACCCTCATCATAACTGGTCTCCCTGTCTCCCAACTTGTCCCTCTTAAATCCATCCTCCACGGGGCAGCTAGGGTGATCCCTCCAAAAAGCAAATCTAAAACCTCCAACAGCTCCCATTTCCCAGAGGTGCCCGGGCCCTGTGTGGACGCTGGTTCATACATCATCCCCTGTCACTTTTACCGCTGAGTTAAATGTTTCACTAGGTGGTGGTTTGCTCTTGGCAACAAGAGGAGCTTTTGTAAATGAGTGTCTCGCTGACCTTGTAGCAGTGAAAGTTTACTATACCTTTATAAACAGCCTTGGATAATGCACTAGTGTCACTGCTGAACGAGTGGTGAATGGAATTCTCATAGTAAACAGCGGGGTGTCTCCTGCCGGAATTTCCCCAGCACTGGGGCCTTCGAGTTAGGATTTCCCAGGCCCACACTTTCTAACATCTCCTTTCCCAGCCCTACACTGGTCAGTTCCAGCTTCCTACGCCCCAGCTGTGTGTTCTCTGTGCAAAGTACAAGTGAATAAGTGAGAAGCTCTTTTTAAAGGATGTGAAATGGGGAACTTCCTCTGGAAAGAATATCTAAATACAAACTTGCTGTTTCTCAAGTGGGGGACTGAGAGAGAACTGAGGGGCGCAGGGGGAGAGCCGAGCACACCCCAGCGGCCAGGACCCTGGCTCGTGGTCATGCTTCCTGCCCCACTCCGCACCCTGTTCAGGGCACTCGGGGCAGGTGTTTTGTCATCCTGGCAGCAACCGCGCTGCCCACTCTGTAGAGCCAGGGAACTAAAGCCCCAGGTTTTGAAGTCTCTGCCCTGAATTAGTAGCCCAGCTAATGAATGTCAGTCAGGATGTGAACCCAGGATTTGAACCCAAGTTCTTGCCACAGTGTCAGGTGATGCTCCCTCTGTCCCCCACCAGCCCCCGCTCTCTCTGGGGGTCCGAGCGGGAAAACTCTTCTCCCCCACACAAATATCTGGATCTGAGGGGCCTGACCCTGCAGACTCGGGATTCTAGACATGGAGAAGCCCAGGGGAAGGCGGCCCAGGCTGGGGGCAGGAGGGGCTGATCCCGGCCCGAGGTGGGCAGAGAGCAGAGACCTCACGGAGGGTCCATGCCCCTCTTACAAGGAAGGAGGAGCCTGCGGCAGCAGAGGCAAGGCCAGACCCAGCTCTCCTGGACTCTCAGCTACTCTGCCTTTCCTCTCCTCTCGCCAGCCTATCCTCCTCCCTCCCATGTCCCTCCCCCCAGAACTCCCTGCTAGGCTGCCCCAGCTGCAGGCCACTCTAGCCAGATGCAGCAGCACCCCCTCCCACACCACCCACCCCCCAGCTCCTAGGCCAGAGGCGCCCTGGCCCACAGCATCTGAGACCAGGCACCAGGAGCCCCAAGTTCTAGATCTCCACCGCTTGAAATTGCCTTGTGAGTCTAGGCAGGTCCCTTCTCTCTGAGCCTCAGTTTCTCCTCTGTGAACAGGCAGCGTTGGACAGCAGGCGCCCAGGCACTCTCCATCCCTGAGGCACTGGGTGTGGCCCAAGGCTGTCCTCAGTCATGAACCTGGCAGGTACAGAAATGTCCTAGGGCCAGCCTCTGTGGCATAGACACCTTGGTGACCCTTGATAGGGCCACCCAGGCCACACCCTGCAGTGGGGTCCAGGTGGGTCTCCCCAAAGCCCCCAGTGCCTCCCAGTAGAAAACAATGAGTTTCATTCCAAATAAGGGAACTACAGCAAAGTTCCCTGCCGCGGCCTGGTTCCGGCTGGTTTATGTTAGCTGGACAAGACTAAACAGACCTTCACATTCCCAGTATTAAGCACTAAAAATGAAAAAGCGCCTGCTTGTCTCTGGAGCACTGGGGCGAGGGAAAGGTCAGTGCTCCTCTGGGGCCCCCCGAAAGGCTCAGCAGACTTGGGGAACAAGGGGAGGGCAGCCAGGGAGGAACAGAGACTTCAACAGGCAGCAAAGGGAGGTGGGCACAGGGCGATGGTGATGGCGAGGGCATTGTGGCCTGGGGGCATGGTGGAGAGGGACAGGTGGCCCTCTCTGTCTGCAGGCATTGTGGGGGGAGTGAGAAGGGAACCAGACCATGAGAAGATGGAGGGAGGGAGGGAGAGACAGAGGGGCAGAGAGATGCAGGGAAGGAGCAAGACGGCCAGCCACACGAAGACCCAGAAGCCACCACCCCACCTGCCTCGACTAGGAGGCTGGGAGGGGTGGGGGAAGGTAAGAGAAGGGACCCAGCCACTTCCTGGACAACACAGCACTGTTCCCAGCTGCCCACCTGCCTCCCCAGTGTGGACACAACTAGCCTGAGATAAGAATTTAATTATTTACAAAACAGACAAGCCTGAAGCACTACCGCCTTCCAGCTTCCCCACACAAGCCAGCTGCACTTGAACTTGCCCTCCAGCCCAGCCAAACCCTGCAGGGCAGCTCCAGCCCCCCAGCACCCGGCCACACTGTGGTCTTGAGACCCTGACTGTTCCCATCTTAGAGGCAAAAAAGTAACACTCAGAGGGGTGACAGTCACTTGTCTGTGGCTGCAGAGCTAGGATTAGTGGTACCCACAGTTTCTGAATCCTGTGGGTCAGTCCCCACACCCTTAGGCCACACTGTCATTGGCCAGCCTTGCCTATAGCCATACACAAGCAGCTTCATCTCCTCCATCAGTCCCCAGCCCATCCTCAAGAGAAAGCTCCTCTCTGTCTCTCCAAACTTCTCCACCGTTCTTCAAAACAAACCCCTCCTCCTGGAAGTCCTCCTGGATTTCCATTCAGCCTAACTGACCACTCTCTCCTCTGCCCTCTGACCTCCCTCAGCCCCAGTGATCAGTCCACAGGCTCTATGAAAGCAGGGCCATGCCTGTCCCCAGAGCCTGGCAAGGGGCCTGGCACCCAGAAGGCACCCAAAGAACATCTGTACCATCAAGGAACAACTGAATGAATCCACGGTTCCATCTTGCTCTGGCCTTCTCTTGTCTTAGCCCCAGAGCCTGGTTCAGAAAATGTCATTTCAACAAATGAGAAAAAAGTGGCCGTGGCCACCCTGAAGGGCCTATGGAAAAAAAAGTATGAATTCCGCAGAATCAGCCCAATCTTGCATTCGTTTCAAACTATTGGTGCTGACTCTGTGTGCCAGGCACAGGTGGCAGCAGCACAACAGTAAGCAGGAGAGACATGGAAACAGGCCCTGCCAGCTGTGTGATCAGTGCTCGGACGGGAGAGCCAGGGCAGCCAGGGGGCGGACAGCAGAAGCCACCAACCGTGGCCGGTGGGCAAGGAAGGCTTCCTAGGGGAAGTGATGCCTAAGCCAACACCTGAGCATGAGCCTAATGATGACAGCACAGCTAATATTTATTATGCTTTTATTACTAGTCAATCATTATCTCAAATAAGGAATTACGGCATGGGGAAGTTAAGCTTCTCGCACAAGGTGGCACATGCAACAAAGACAAAGTCCAGCTCTGAAGCCTATGCCTCGGCTCCAGGGCCTTCCATCCCACCTGCCTTTCCTCTTCCCTCCTTGCACCCCAGGCACGAATGCCCTTGAGGAACTCTAGAGGTGCACTGGGCTGCACCAGAACTCCACATCTGGGTTGGGTTTCCATAGCCAGTGGGACCCCCAGGCCTCTCAGCCTCTCAGGTCCCTTGGGCAGGTGCAGACAGCAGGGCTTGGGGGTCCCTGTAGACCCAGACAGTGCTACCCCCACATCCCTGGAACACACTTGCTGGTGGAGAAAACTCGCCCCTCTTCTCAGGTGCCTGAGTTTCCTGGGCCATGGGAATGGACTCTGTCTCAAAGGAGAAGGTCTTTGGGGACATAAAAGAAATTTCCCCAGAGCTGGAAAGTGCTGCCCTCATTCACTACTGTCCCCCATTTGGGTAGAACAAAGGAGGATCCCCGAGACAGGAAAGTCCCCCTGCAGCAGGGGTGGCTGGGGCTAGGAGACCAGGAGTCAGAAGCCTCCCATTCAAGGCCCTCTGGCAGCACTGTGACCAGGGGGTGCTGACAGTGAGGGGCCCTGGAAATGTCCAGGAAATAAGGCCAAGACCACCTGCCTCAGCAACTTCTAGGGGGTCTTGAGCAATACCCAGGAAGGAAGAGGCCAGAGGGCTCCAGAAAGCTGAAAGTCCAGGACAAGGGTCATGGTATGTTTCCTTCCCAGCAGCTTTGGCTCTCTGAGAGAGGGATCCTCCCTGCAGGTGGTAGGAGTGGGAAAGGGGAGAGGGGCATGGGTTGGTGGCCCAGCATAGACACAGATGTTTCTCAGCCAGGTGTCAGCCCAGCTGGGGGCGGGAGGACAAATTTTCTGCATCCCAGTGGCTCGGCAGAGCACAAGGGAGACAGTCCAGCCCCTTCAGGTCACAGCTTACCCACATGTTTTCCCCTATTGCCTGGCCTGAGAAGGGCTATTGCATCAGGAGGGGGGGGCGTTGACCCAACCCAGCCCGGCTCCCGCCTGCCAGAGCCACATGCCAAGCCCCAGGGCCCCAGATTTAACATGTCCCACTCAATGTGTGCTCCCTTTCCCCAGGGGCCACTCAGCACAAGTTAAGATCCGACTGGCACTAATTGGACCAAGCTGACAGGGCCCAGGGCAGCCTGTGTGCTGTCCCCACGGATCTGACTCACCGAGCAATGGCCATTGGTGTCAGCAGAGCCCACTGTTAGTGGCATTTTAGGAGGCTCAAGTGGGTGTGGATGGTGCTTTGTGAGTCAGCATCACTGTCTGACCAAAGCTTGCAGCCAGAGACCCAGAGCTCACAAGTGACTTATCCATAGTCTCTATCCCAGGCAAGGGCTGGAGCCCAGGCCCCTTAGACATGAGCTCAGGAGTCTCTCTACTGGCCCCTCATCTGCTGGTCACAGGAAGTCTCCACTAGAAGAGAAAGGAGGTTCTAGCTATTCCCTTCCTGCCAGAGCACAAGACCTCCATCCTAATCAAACCCCAAGCCCAAGGAGGGAACCTCAATCCACTCCTAGAATACAGAGCCCCCCAGATGGACTCTTGGCCACAAGACTCAACTGTAGCCATGAATCTTGGACCCTTAAATAGAAACCTACCCTCCAGGAATAGAACCCTCAACCTCAGCATGGAACTCAGACCCCCAAATTGGGAATCTCAATATCAACCCAGAACCTTGCCAGCAGAAATGGCACCTTTGCCCAAAATAGAACCTCATACCTCAAGAACTGAACCTTAGCACCAAACACAAAACCTCCACTTTCAGAACAAGTCCTGAGGCTGGGCATGATGGCTCACGCCTGTAATCCTAGCATTCTGGGAGGCTGAGGCAGGAGGATCGGTGGAGCTCAGGAGTTCACAACCAACCTGAGCAAGAGAGAGAGACCCGGTCTCTACTAAGAATAGAAAAATTAGCCAGGTACCATGGCATGCGCCTGTAGTCCCAGCTACTCAGGAGGCTGAGGCAGGAGGATCGCTTGAGCCCAGGAATTGGAGGTTGCTGTGAGCTAGGCTGACGCCATGGCACTCTACTCAGGGCAACAGAGTGATACTTGCCTTAAAAAAAAAAAAAAAAAAACAAGTCCTAAATCTTGGGGAGATATCTCCTCAACAGCCAATCCTGGCTCTTCTTATATAGAAATGCACTACATAACACTGTTTTGGTCAACAACAGACCACATACAAGACAGTGGTCCCATAATATTATAACACAGCTGAAAAATTTCTATTGCCTAGTGACAGTCGTAGCCATCATAACATTGTAGCCCAATGCATTCCCTTTTCTATGTTTAGATACACAAAGACCATTGTGTTACAATTGCCTGCAGTATTCATTACAGTAACATGCTGTATAGGTTTATAGCCTAGGAGCAATAGACTACACCAGATAGCCTGGGTGTGTAGGAGGCCGTGCCACCTAGGTTTGTGCAAATGCATTCTATGATGTCTGCACCACAATGAAATCACCTAACAATGCATTTCTCAGAACATTCCCCCATCATTAAGTGATGCATAACTCTATTTTGTTTCCTTAACACAACCTCAACCTGGGGATCAGACAAGCAAACCCAAGCTCCCTAAAACAGATTATTTTACAGTGAAGGAAACAGTACTTCCTCATGCAAGCAGAACCCTAGTTTCCAGGTGGGCTGCCCTCTGATGCAGAAACCTCCACGTGAATGGCATTCAGGTCACTCACGGCCCAGCCCAGCCACCTCCACCATCTCCTCGGCCCCACATCAGAGTCCGGGAGTCTGGCTGGTCTCCGCAGCCGCACAGATCTGCAGCCCCAGCCTCGGGGGGGACAACCCCTTCTGCACCTGTCAGGCAACGGCTAATCTCTCTCAGCCCTGAAAAGAGGGGGTGTCCTGCACAGGACTTGAGCACAGGTGGGAGATAAGGTCTGTGGCCCAGGCAGGGATGGGCACTCCATTGAGTCCAAGGTCTGCCTTGGTTGCTGGACGCTGGAGGAGAGGCCAGTCTGCTCAGAGGCAGAAAGCGTTCCTGGCTAGACCCTGAGGGAAAGGGTCAGGAATGGGTGTCACCCTAATACTGATTCAAAGAGGCCCCACTAGGAGGCCCAGGAAGAACCTGAAATGTGACTTTCACAACGGCCATGACAATCTGGGCCTCTTGTCTCCTCTGTGAAGTAGCTATGAATCCTAGTCATGGGAGGAGAGTGCTGGAGGGGACTGTTTAAGTGCTATGCAAATGCACAGACTGGCCCTGTGAGAAGTCCCCGAGCCCAGGAGCAGAGACAAACAGGCTGTTTCTCCTCTCTCCGGTTCCCACCTGCTGCCTCATTTCCCAGCCCACTTTTCCGCATTGTTTTGCTACAGGGCCATCCATCCAGTCCCTCCAGCTTGCCTCCCCTTGACAGTTTTATAATTTAGTAAGTGCTGAGCCACAGGGTGGGGGTCTGAGGCTTTGATCTCCACTCTGGGAAAGCCAGAGTGGCCCTGGCCCATCCGGGCTGATTTATGGCCACCCTTCCTGCTGGCTGGGAACTGGCACCCACAGGGAGGGGAGCTACCTGAGAAAGCCTGGCCAGGTCAGGACTGAAGGTCCCTGGTGCAAGGGCCAGCTGGAGCCAGGTGCACATCGCACCACAGGTGCTGCCTCTGTCCTCCTGGGAGCTACAGGCAGAGGGACATTAATTATCCATGGTTTCCCAGGGGGTGGGGATAGAACCAACAGCTCAGGGCCAGCTCAGCCCGGCTTACCTGTCTCTCTTCCTGGCCTAAACCTCACACTCTTGGCAGGAACACAGCTCCCAAGGGAGCACCCATACAGTAGCATGCACAGCCCCATGAAGCGCCCTGGGTGCCTCACGGACCACTGCTGCAGAAGGCTGGACTCAGACAGCACACGCAGCTCCTCAACAGCTCCCTCTGCCGGGCCTCCACTCCAAATCTTCAAGTCCACCTTCCAAGGTATCTCCCAAATCAATCTACTTGCCACCTGCTCATCGCCTACCCTGGCAGAAGACACACCTCTCTCCTTGCCTAGAAGACTGCAATGACCTCCTGCCTGGCCCTTCCCTTACCCCTTTCTTGCCCCAGGAGTGATCTTGTCATTCTTCTGTTATCAAGCCCTCGGACAGCGCGCTCCAAGCAGGCAGGCATCCACATCACATTTGGGGCCAGCATCTGTCCCCCTCAGGTGTCCCTCTGTAGTCAGCTTCTAGCAGCTCCTAAGAGCATCACCCTGCAAGGTCAGAGCCTTGAGATCTTGTCACCATCTGATCCAGTCCAGCTATATGGCCTTGGGCAAGTTACTTCCCCACTCTAAAGGAGATAGGGACAAAACAATCTCTATGACACATTTGAGTTCTGATGTTTGAATCAGTGGCTACCAGCCCTTCCACCAGCCACCAAGCACACGCCTGATGGCCTGCCAGACCTTCAAAGAAACATTTGCTGGGAAGATCAGGGCAAGAAAAAGAAAAGAAAGCAGACATGGAGGAGGAGAAGGAAGAGGAGGGCTCCAGGACCCTTCTGCCAGTACAGGCTGATGTCTGAACTGGTCAAGGCTGGGCCAAGAGCACCTCAAGGGCAGAGACCACGCCCAGTACTCATTTCTCAATTCTCCATACCCAGTGCCATGCCTGGTTCAGAGAAGGCACCAACAGAAGAAATGAATCAGCCGGAACATCCTTGCAGCTTCACTCTACTCTGATAGGGGCAAAGGGTTTCCTCCTCTCCCTCTCGGGGATACCTGGACACCCCTACCTACACACACATTCTAGCCTGGCCCATGCCCAGGAGAACATCAGCCTCTCAGCAGATGCCAGGCAGAGGCTGGGACAAGCCAAGTGGGAAGGATGAGGGTGAAAGCTGGGATCATGTGGAACTGCCACCATCCTACCATAGCGCCCTCCCCTGGCAATGTTCTCCCTTTTTTGTCACCACCTCAACTTCTGGAACAGCCAGGATAGCACTCTAGGGCAGCAGGGCCAAAGAAGGCCACCTAGGTAAACCAGCAGACGTACTTCCCTCCCTCTCTCCCCCATCCCAAGAAGGGTCCTCTTTCCTCCTTCTGCCCTGTCCCCACAAAGACAGTCTTTGTGACCAGTGATTAACTTCTGTGGACAGAAGTGAGAGGGGTGAGGGAACACCTCTGAGAGGCAAGGAAGCAGCTTCTTAATGATTTTCTGCTGAAAGTTCCTTGGCTAGGAGGGCCGGGATTACTCAGCCCTTCTGTCCTTAGCAGCAGCTCTGAGCCAACCCTAAGCTCTGTCCTAAGCACAGGGTGCTGTGCTAGTCCCTCCCCTAGGAACACCCTTCACTGTGGCCCTTCATACACAGCTCAAAATTCTCAGCTGAGGGTAGTACAGCTCCCCTAGGGTGCTTTCAAAGACACGCAAGTGTTAATTTTTTAATGTCATAAACGAGGGTGGCCAGTGGCATTTAATAGGCGGGGCCAAGGATGCTAAATGAACAGTTCCACACCCAATATGATAGTAGCTGTCCCCCTGGGAACATGAAGCGAAGCCTACTCATTTGCAGGTCACTTCCCTAGAGAAACCTTCCCTGACCCCCAAGATTAGGTCTAGTTCCCCCTTTATAGTTCCCTAGTTTCTCTTTCACAGCCTTTTCCCAAATGTAACTGTTTGCATAAGTAATTAAAGAAACAGTTGAACAGAGCAGTTAAAAGAAGTAGGTCCTCCAGCCTCCGAGAGGTGCCGCATAACTACCCACCCCTTAAGCGTGGGCTGCCCATAGTGACTTCCTTCCAAAAAGTGCAATATGCAAAGGGAGGGAAGTGTAACTTTAATTGACAATGGAAAAACCCGACAAGCACTACTCAGCCAGGCACTCAAGGTCAACATCAATAGTGATGAGTCACGTTGACAGCAGGTGCAATTGATGACGTGATGAAAATGGCACTTTACCTCTATGATCTTTCTCTCCAAAACCCATAACCAGGATCTAATCATGAGAAGGCCATCAGACAAGTCCCAACAGAGCGACAGTCTATAAAAACCTAACCAGTAATCCTCAGAACTGTCAAGGTCATCAAAAACAAGGAAAGTGTGAGAAACTGTTAACAACTAAGAGGAATCAAAGAAAAACATAACAACGAAATACATAATGTGGTAATTAAAAACACAATGTGGTATTCTAAATGGGACTCCCCGTACAGAAAAGGGACATTAGGGAAAACTGAGGAAATCTGAATAAAATATGGACATTAATTTAATAACAATGTATCAATATTGGTTTGCTAATTGTCATAAATGTTCCATTCTAATGTAAGATGTTAATAATAGGGAAACTGGGTATGGGGTCTATAGAAAATCTCTGTAGTATTTTTGCACTAACTTTGTAAATCTAATACTGTTCTAAAATTGAAAATATTATTTTAAAAAAAGAAAAAAAAGGAATGGTAGCTCCAAAGTCAGAGATCTTGGCTAGAAGGCCCTCAGCTCCACCTCATACCAGCCATGGGATCTTGGGCAAGATACTTAACCTCTCTAAGTCTCAGTTTATCCATCTGTAAATGGGCTAATAATCTCACCCACTCCACATGGTTATCGTAAAGATGGAATGGGGCGAGAGGTGTAAAGGGCACGGCACAGGCTCTAGCACACAGAACGTGAGTATTAATAGCAATCGTCATCTCCAGACTCATGTTGCTCAGGAGCCATTTTTGTTCCCGTCTGCTTTCCCACTGGAGGGTAAGCCCATGGTGACAGCCCCGTCTATTTTGTGTACCGCCATATCCTCAGGCCTGGGGGAGAGTCTGGCTCGAGGCTGATGCTTAGCATGCATTTGTTAAACGTGTTGAATGTGGAATGAGCTCTCCCACCCACGGCTCACCCTCCCCATCGGTGCATCCCAAGAACCCCTACTCTCACCCCAGCTGAACTTCAGTCCCCAAGCCCGGCTCTGAGCCCTGCCTCCCCCTCAGAACTGTAGCTAGAGCAGAGAGAACACCAGGGCCTCCCACCTGCCTCCCGGGGAATCCTGGCTATTCCCTCCTCCTCCCCTCTTAGCCCTTCTTTTCTCTGTGCCCGGTGCTCCAGCCCCCACAGACATCAGCACCTGCTCATTTCCTGAAGCCATCCTGGTAATGACCACTGATAAGCATCTTTTTAATAAACCCTGGAGCTGGATCTGTCATCCAGAAGCCATATTCTCCCCCGTCCCACCCCCCACCATCTCCTCCAACTTCCTGGGCTGGCCTGTTAGAGCCTCTGGTCCAGCCAGGCAGCCCCCACGGGGCCTCTGGGCTCTGGCTGGCTGGGGAGTGGCCAAAAGGCAGCCCAGGCTATTCCGTGAGCTGACCCTCCTCACAGGCCTGCTGGCTCGGTAGCCCGGCTCTGCCTGTGCCACCTGAACTGACGGACGGATGGACGCTGGCCAGTTCACTCCCCTCCACCCTGAGGCTGGTTTCCCAGGCGTTACCAAGGAGACCACGTGCCTCCTGCCCAGGGTTGCCAAAGCAACTGGCTCAGTGAGAAGCAGCCCCTCAGTCTCCAGCCCCTGGGTGTGCAGGTCCAGGATTGAGACCGGCACAGACTGACAGGAAACAGGCAGCCCTGGCCTGCCCTGGGCAGTGCCCATCTCCCGCCCTCCTCCCTCTCCCCACTTTTCCTCTTCTGTCACCACTTTTGCCCATCTGGCCTCCATCTCGGGCTCTGCGATTATAGAATCAATGCCTGGGCTTCAATGTGCACACCTGGGAAGTGGGCACATGCCATCTGCTACGGACTGAATTTTATCCCCCCAAATTCACATGTGGAAGTCCTAACACCCAATGTGGCTATATTTGGAGATAGGGCTTTTAGGAGGTAATTAAGATTAAATGAGGTGATAGGGGTGGGGCCCTGACCTGATAGGATTAGTGGCCTTTTAATAAGAGGAAGAGAGAAAGATATCTCTCTCTCTCTCTCTCTCCAAATGCACACACCAAGGAAAGGCCATGTGAGGACACAGCAAGAAGGAGCCATCTGCAAGCCAGGAAGCAATCCAACCATGCTGGAGCTCAGACTTCCAGCCTCCAGAACCAAGAGAAAATAAACTTTTGTTGTTTAAGCCACCCAGTCCTGACATCTGAGTCCCTCCAAGACATGACCCTGGTGTACCTTCAAAGATTGCCCTGTTAACCTCCCCACTGGAGCCCCACATCCCTGGAAGGAGGGACGCTCACTGTCCCTGAACCCCCAGGTTTCTGACTGTGCCTTTGCTGCCGGACCACTCACTCAGACACCCTTGTAGCTCCACCCCGAACCTCCGCCAGCTCCCGGCTGTCCCCCTCTGAGGAGCCTCGTCCCACCTCCTCGAGAGTGCCGGGCAGGGCTGTTCTGAGGCCTCACAGCCTGAAGAGTTCTCAGATTGTGAGGATCTTGTTAAACATACAGGTTTGGGGACCCCATCCCCAATATATTCTGAGTCAGTGGGTCTGAGCTGGGAGCTGGGAACCCGCACTGTAGACACACATCCAGCTGACTGTGTACATAGAAAAACCTCACTTTAAGGAATACTGGCCCCAAGGAACAGCAAGTTCCCTCCAAAGTGTCTGATGACCAGCTGATCGGTCTACATAGCTAAAAACCCTGCAGGGAGGTGTAAGGGGCCAAGGGCTAGGAATTCCACACTAGCCCAGCCCTCTTGGTCCTCTGGTTAACCAAGTGAGGAAGCATCAAGACCCCATGATGTGCCCTTTCCCTCCTCCAGGGCTCTGTCCAGAGACTAGAAAATTGCTCCCCAGTCTCTTTCCCACAGTGGAAGGCAGAGGCCACCCAAGGCTGAATTCTGCGGGGGCAGGATAATATAGTAGTCACAACAATGAATTCTAAAGTCGGAGAGCCCTGAGTTTGAATCCCAGCTCCATCAGTTTCTAACTGCATGGTCTGCAATAAGTTACTTAACCTCTCTGAGCCTCATTTTTCCCCATCTATAAAACTTTGACAACACTACCTCCCTCACTAGGTTATCCAGTAGCTATTAATGGAAATAATCCACATGTAAGTACTTAGCGCACAGTAACCACCCAACACATGGTAGCTACTATAAATATTATGATGATGATTAACAAAACAGGGTTCACAGGTAAAACTGAACTGAAAACCAGGGCTTGCAAGATGGGTGCTCGGGGTTCAAGAGCGGGCTGACTCAGCCAGCCTGTCTGAAGTCTCGGTGCTGAGGAAGCCACCAGGCACCCCTCAGGTCTGTCTGCTGCTTTCCTGGGGGCGGACAGCTGGACGAGCTCACCTCCAGGCGTCGTGACAACCAAGGAAGGAGCCCAGACTATGGGAAGATCTGTGGGTTGGCCAAAGAATGGAGACCTTGAATATCCGATCATGGAAGTCCATAAGGGGAAGGGGCATGATGAAATTAGTACCATAGGAGGATCACTCTGGCAGAATGTGAAGTCAGAAAGGTGGCTAGGACCTTGTCCAAGGAGGACCCATCCCCTAGCTCCACTCCCAGATAGCAGTGAAAAAGCTCAGTGTCTGCAGACAAGTTCCCATGGCTCGCTCTGGCCCACCTTAACAATCAAGCCCTTAGCCAACCTTAGCATCTCCTCCTCTGCCCCGCAGGAGCCTCAGCCATCATAGAAAAAAGAGTGGACACAATAGGTGTCTGGCTGGTGACACATCCAGCCAGAGCCAGAAGAGGACAGTCTCCCTGCGGCTGTCACAACCAGTGGCTTTGTGAAATGCTCAATTCAAGAAACACGACCTTTTGAAAGATGGGAGGTCCATGCCTAGGTATATACCCAGAAGAGCTGAAAACAGGTGTTCAAACAAAAACTTATACACGAATGTTCATAGCAGCATTATTCATAAAAACCAAAAGGTAGAAACAACCCAAGGTCCATCAACTGATGAATGGGTAAACAAAATCTGGCATATTCACACAATGGAGTATTATTCAACCATAAAAAGAAAAGAAGATACATGCTACAACATAGACGAACCTTGAAAACATTATGCTAAGTAACAGAAGACAGACACAAAGGACATATATTATTCCATTTACACGAAATGTCCAGAATAGGCAAATCCATAGAGACAAAGAGTAGATTAGTGGTTGCCAGGGACTTGGGGGAAGGGTGATGGGAGTGACTGCTCGATGGGCATGGGGTTTCCTTTTGGGATGTTGAAATACTCTGGAATTGGATAAAGCTGGTGGTTGCACAACATTGTAAATGTGCTAAATGTCTCTGAATTATATACTTTAAAATGGCCAAAATGGTGAATTTTAAGTTAAGGAAATTCTACCACATCATAAAAAAAGATGGGCGGTGGCCCATCCAATCCCCATCTGTGGGTGACCACTGAGGCTGAATAAGTCTTCCCAGTGGGTTTCCTATTTGCCTGTCCCTCAACACTTAGCTCTGAGCAGGCAGGCACCGGGAAAGAGCTGGGAAAGGAGGAAAATCTTTATTTTCTGTTCTCTTTCTCCATGAACCATGACCCCACTGCCCTAGTCACTCTGCCCCTCACTGCAAATACACCTACACACACCTGATCCCCTCCAAGCCTTTGCTTGTTCCCTCCATGTCCGGCTCAAATCCTTCCCTGATGCCCCTTCTCTGATCTCTGCCCACACATCTGGGGTTTCAACAGTCTAACCGGCCAGGCACAGTGGCTCATGCCTGTAATCCTAGCACTCTGGGAGGCCAAGGTGGGAGGATTGCTCGAGGTCAGAAGTTCGAGACCAGCCTGAGCAAGAACAAGACCCCGTCCCTACTAAAAATAGAAAAAATTAGCTGAGCATGGTGGCGTGCGCCTATAGTTCCAGCTACTTGGGAGGCTGAGGCAAGAGGATGGCTTGAGCCCAGGAGTTTGAGGTTGCTGTGAGCTAGGCTGATGTCATGGCACTCTAGCCTGGGCAACAGAGTGAGACTCTGACTCAAAAACAAAAAACAAAAACCAGTCTAACTAAGCAAGTATTTGATTCCATTCTCTCTCTCTCAGCCTTGCTTTTTGAATAGATCCCCAGCCTGTGAAAACCCAGTGATGTCAAGAACCCTCACTCCTGAGCCAGGCACCCAGGAGCTCCTTGGGCACTGCCTATTGGCCCTAAGCCCAGAGCTATACCATGGACCTCTCCCCTGGACACTCCCAGACCAACACTCTCCAGAAGCTGGTGGGAATCACCAGCAGTGGAGTGCGGTGCCTCCAGTGTCTCCAGGAAGAAGACCAAAGTCTACCACCCAAGAGTTGGTGGTCCAGTCCCATCTCATGTCAGCCTGACACCCACACAAATCTTTGATCACCAATCAGTCCCAGGGTGCCTAGTACACAAAATCCTTTCCAGTTGTTTTAATTAAAATGGTGGGGAATCAAGAGGTGGCAATTATAGGAGAGAAAAAAAGTTGAGACAGTTGCTCCACCTCCAACCTCAGCAAATTTCTGGATGGGCACTGATTAGAATGAGAGGTGAATTCCAGGTAAGTACAGAGCAATCCCCGCAGAACTGGGTGGGTGGGAAGAATCACAGCCTACCGGGGTCAACACCAATAAATGAGAATGGAATTCTGGATGGCCACTGAAATATCAGAGAAGACACCTAGGTCAATGCTGATAGGAGGGAATGTGGAGTGAACATCAAACAATTGCAGAATAAAGGTGACGGTTCTGTTAGAGTGGGCAAGTGGGAACAGGTCCCTAGAAGCTGAGGAAGATCCGTGGACCATGGATGAAGGACAGAGGGCACAATAGGTAGCCTTCTTGGACACACTCTATCCTTCATTTCAGGCTAGGAAGGGGCAGAATCAAAATTCCCATGGCCACCTCCAGTAGGTGTGTAGATGGGGACCCCTCCTGCTTCCTGCCAAAGACCCTAGCCACACAGTCCCAAACTTTAGATTTAAAAAGGTACAATTACTGGAGTCTCCTCTGGGTTTCCCTAGAGTCCAGGATGGAGCAGAGCTTTCTCAAGGGGGCAGTCTGTGAGTACTAAAACACACTAAGTCAACTCACTGGCCCCCAGCTAAGCCCAGCCCCTGAAGGCCCTGAAGGCCCGAGCCCAGTTTTGCCACTTTAATTTGGGCAAAGCATTGTCCTTTTCCTTCATTCTTCTCCCTCATGAGGGAGGTTAAACTCATGATGTTCATGGGTTCCTCCATCATCAGGAATCAGTTTCCAATGCTCAGAAACAGTCTTTATACATGCTAACACTGATAGTTTATTTCTGATTATAAAAATAATACTTGCTTATTGTAAAAAATTTAGAAAAGAACAAAACAAAAAAAGAAAAAAATTTTCATATGATCCCATTACCCAGAGGAAACCATTGCTAACCTTTTGGAAACTTTCCTTACTACCTTTTTTTTTGTTTTGTTTTGGTTGGTGTTGAGTATTTTGTTGTTGTTGTTTGTTTGGGTTTTTGTTTTTTTTTTTTTTTTTGAGTCAGAATCTTGCTCTGTCACCCAGGCTGGAGTGCAGGCTGGAGTGCAGTGGCGTAATTATAGCTCACTGCAGCCTCGAACTCCTAGGCTAAAGCAATCCTTCTGCCTCAACCTCCCAAGTAGCTGGGACTACAGGAGTGCACCACCATGCCTGGCTATTTTCTTTTTAATTTTTTTTTAGCAATTGGGTCTCTCTATGTTGCCTAGGCTGGTTTTGAACTCCTGACCTTGGGCCATCCTCCTGCCTTGGCCTTTCAAAGTGCTGGGATTACAGGCTTTAGCCGCCTCACCTGACCTCATGTAATTGTTTTAAACAAAATTGGCATCATACAGTCTTTACGATGTTGTATTCTGTCATTATGCCACAAGCATTTTCCCAAGTCATTAAATATTCTTCAAAAATATAATTTTAACGACTGTATAGTACTCCATTGAGAGTATATACCATGATTACTGAGCATGTAAGTTGTTTTCCTACTACAAATAACACTGCCATGAACATCCTAGTCTAGTGTTATTAAGTATTTGACTGCATCTCCATTTCCTTAGGATTAATTCTTGTAGGTAGAATTACAAGGTCATCAAATTGATGTTTTAAAAGGGTCTTGACATGTATTGTCATATAAATTTCCAGGAAAACACAACAAACCAATTGATTTTCCTGAGCCAAGTGAGAGCTGGAGTTCTAAAAGAGTTGGAGTTAGAATGCAAGAGAGTGGTCCTCTCCCCTAGTCTTAACCATCCAGCAAAAGAGGAGACAGGATTCGAAGTCAGAAAATACAGGTCTGCAGCCTAGCTTCACCTCTCACTGGCTTTGGGAACCTGAAACAAGCCTTGGTTCTCCTCACCTGTAAAATGGGTATGATTAGCTCTGTTAACTACCTAGAGTAATTGCCTGCTCCCTGAAAAAGTGTTTGTGAAAGTTCTTTGCAAGTGTTGGTGTTTTGTGTTAAAGGGCATTATTACTATTGTCCTTCTCATACCCTGGGGGTCTGAGAAAATGAGGTGTTCTCTGTGAAAGCCCACGGGCTTCCCTTCCTGGCTTTTAACCATCAGAACGCCCAGGACAAGTGCCACTGGTGCTTCCTGAAAAGGGAATTAGTGGAGTCTGAGGGCTCCACTGAAAAGCAGCTTCCTGAAGGGAATTAGTGGAGTCTGAGGGCTCAGGAAGACGGAGCAGTGTCTTCCAAAGGTCAGACACAGCGATGGAAGCTGCGAGGCCTGGGGCTGGGCCTAGGGCCACTCCGAGGGTTCCGGGTGGCTCTGGGGGCAAAGATCCTCCTGGTAAATGTCCCTCGGTTTCAAGGCTTCCAGCCCCTCCTTTCTAGGGTTCTGGCTGGATATCTGATCTTTGGGGGAACTGGAAACCAAGGTGATTCAAGGGGTTCAAAAACTGCAGAGGACCCCAGGAACCATCAGCTCTGACCCCTTCTTCCAGGTTGCTACAAGTCAGTTTGGATGTTTAAGACCCTCTCGTTGAAAATGCAACTAGTGCTTCCAGCCTGACCTCGCCAGCCCCAGGCAGATGAAAGAGAGACCGTGGTGCCTCCTTGAGAAGCTCAGCTGGACGACCTGAGCTTCCCTCCACACTGCCTACTCCCCTGTCCACCCGGCAGATGTCCTTCCCCGCCTCTTCACGCTCGCCTAGCGTCAGGGCCTGAGGGGACTCCAGTGACGTTCCCAGTGCTGGCAGGAAGAACTGCGCAGACCCCAGGAGCGCCATCCTGCTCGGTTTTCACCACCACCACCGGCAGCCCTGCACCCCCAGCCCACCTCCACGGCCAGATGTGCATCTCCAGTCTCCAAATACGCATAACAGGTGGCATCCGCCCGTCCTCCCCAACCACACCTCCCTGCCCCTCTATCAGCGCCCCAGTCCTGCAGCTGCGCCCGGCCGGCCGCGAAGCCTACCTTTGAGGTTCTGGGAGTGGCCCCGCGGCGCCCGGCTCGGGTTTCCTCGGGGCAGAGAGGGGATACTGGAGAAGTTGTTACCCATGGCATTCGGCCCCAGGGGGTTCGGCGCTGGCGGGGGCCGGCGAGGCCGGGCGGCGGCTGCGGTCCTGTGTGCGGGGTGTGCGCGCGCCGGTGCGCGCCGCCAGGGGAGGGCCCTGCTGGGGCTGCGGCCGGGGGTGGGCGGGCAGCTGCTCTCCTCCCTGGCTGTGGGCTTCGCGGTCCTCGGCGGGTCCTGCCCGCCGCGGGTGTCCTCGCGCCAGCCGGCTACCTGCCTCCCATTCCCCGCAGCGGGGGAGGGGGCCGCGGGCGGGCCCCTGGGCCGGGGCCGGCGGCGCCCGGGACTCCCCTCCTCCTCCCGCCGGCGCTCGGGCTCCGGCTGGTGGTGGGCGGCGCGGCGGCTGAGGCGCGCTCCCCCGGGGCCATAGAGTCAGGGCTCCAGGCGCTGGCGCTCAGCGGCTCTGCCTGCCCGGAGGCTCGGCGGCTTGGCGACCGGCTCGGTCCCCGCCCGCGGGGACGGCCGCTGCGGTGACGTGCGTGGCGCCCTCCCGCCGGCGGGTCTGCATGGAGCGGGGCTCTGTGGCGAGCCGGGCGCGCTGGGCTATGCCGCCGAAGCTGGTCTCCCCCGGCCGCCGCGCTCCCGCCCCCGCCGGGTCCCTCCCGCGACCGCCGCCCCCGCCCCCGCCGTCGCCAGGATTCCCTCGCTCTGGTTGTTATGGTGACAGCTGCGCCGGTGAATGAGCGTCTTAGTGACACGCGCGCGCCCGCTCGGCCAGATGTGGCCCCGGGGCGCGACGCGTCCTCGGCTGCCACCAAGTTCTCGGCGCCGCGGGGGGCTCCGGGCACGGCGCTGGTTGGGGTAAGATATCAGGCGAAGATTGGGGTTCCAGGGGTTGGCCTTATTCCTCTCACCCGTCAGTGAAACTTGGGCGTGAAAACAAGAGGAACAGGACTGCAAGAACGTTGAGCTCCCTGGACGCCAGGGGCGAGGTGAAATAGCTCTAATTTACGGTTTCCCAGCACCGGGTACAGGCCCTGGCGCACAGTGAAAAGCTCAAGAAAAAACCTAAATGAGCGAATGGATGATTGAATAAAGAAATTGAGATTAGGGCCCCCAGCACCTGACCTTCCACTCCCAGTCAGATCTCGGGGCCCTGGAGCGAGCGCTCAGAGCAAGAACGGCGGCAGCACCGTCACTGGACAGACGGCCGTGTGGGCCTCTGGATGCCTACAGACCAGACCCACAACGCTGGGCCTCTGGTCAAGCCAGAGGAGCAGATTTCAGGGACAAACCATCAGAGAACCACCAACGTTGAACTGAGTGGTTCTGTCAGCTATAATGGCCCATGCGTGGGGGGGGCAGGTCATGCAGCCTCTAGCGGTCAAAGAAGGCTTCCTGGAGGAAGGGGGCTTCAGCAAGTGCCCCGTTCAAATGATTCTTCCATCAGTGTTGCTCAACACTGCTACCAAGAAGCCTGCAAGAAGGGAAAATGAAGTCATTCTCCTCCTACCTGTACCTAGAGTATCTCTTCTCCCAGGCTATCCGGGTAGAAATGCTCCAAGGTCCCTCCCTCCTCCTAGAAAATCAACCTTCCAGCTCCTCTAGGTCATCTCTAGCTCCCTGATCCAGAGTACAGTGAAGACATGGGCAGGCAATGGGCACCTCGTCCATCCTCTTCGGGAAGGTTCTTCCCCTAAGTCTCCATGTGACAGCTCCTTGTTCATTATTCAGGCACAGTTCATGTCCTGATCTTCCCTAACCATCCCAACTGAAGAACCCCCACCACTCTGGCACTTTCCATACCATTATCCTGTTGTATTTTCTTCATAGCTTTTATATAGAATTATTTTAAAAGTAGCCTTTCCCCTTGCTCATGTTCTGCCTTCCCCACTAGAACATAAGCTCTGTGAGGGGAGAGCGTAGGTCCATCACATCCGCCATGGTGTCCCTAGCCCCTGAGAGAGTGCCTGGCACGTGATAGAGGAAGTCACTGTAGAATGGATGAATCTCCCTGCCTGTCAGCAAAACTCCACGAAGTCCCTTGGGAATAGAGCCTTCTGGACCACCCTTTGTTTCCCCCCCTGCCCTCCACCCCACCCCATTCCAGGCATCACACCCTTAAATGTCTGGGACTCCAGGAGAGCTAGAAATATCTGTGGCAGCTGCTCTCTGGAGTCTGGAGGGAAAGACAGCCCCGACCCCGGCCTCCAGCCTCTCGGATGCCCAGGATCACATGCCCAGCCAGCTGCAAATGGCCCCGGCACGTCAGGGACTGCTGTCTTATTTATGGGCAGTATCTTCCCAAGACGCACTCCCCGCTGATGACTCAGGCGTCAGAAATCCATGGGCCCTGAGCAGCATCACAGTCACACATTGGCACACACACCTCTACCCTATCTCACACACTGACTTGCACACACGCACGCATCCACACCCACACTCGCTGATATACTCCCCTGAAATCTGCCGGAATGAAGTCATGGTGAGCAGCTGCTGGGATCGGGCCTTTTACAAGTCAGAATAAATATGAGGACCCTGTAGAGATGAGACAGATTCCCCTTGAGTGTGTGTGAAGTGCAAGGTCCTGGCTAGGATTTGCAGATGGTGGCTGCAGGGAGGCTCGGGGCCCTTGCTAGTGTAGTCCCACTTCTCCCTCCTCCTGCAAAGAGCAGCGGGGGCAGGGGCAAGGGGATGGGGGGTGGCAAGGCCCCAAAGGTAGAGAACGGCAGGGATGTCACAGGCCCCACACGACCTAAACCTGGGGCTGTGGGCAAAGCAGGGGAGAGATGGAGAAGGTCAAAGGAAAGGAGGGAAGTGAGGGCCTAAGTCCAGAGGCAGAGAAGGGCTCTGCAGCCTGACCCCAGGGAGCCCCAAAGGAAGGTGAGAGGCATCAGGGACAAAGGCAGGGAACTGAGGGCAGCACAGAAAGTTCCCCTGACCCGAGAGGGAGGGTCAAGGAGATGATGGGAGTATCAACAGGGCTGGGATCCGGATGAGAGGAGGAGGGCATCCCTGGCACAAAACTGAAGGAAGTGCTGACTCTCAAGTTCATTCAGATGCCAACCTTGCATTTGCCCCAGAGAGAGAGTGAGAACCTCTGACATTTTGCACCCTAGGCCCCCTCCCTAGCTAGTTCTTTCTGGAATGCTCTGTACTGAGAGAGGGGGACACCACCATTAAGTGTCAACTCTGTCTCTGTCCAGGCAGGGACCTAGAGGAGGTGGGTGTGGATGACAGTGACCCTTCTGAGGGGTCTTGTGCTTCAGAAACCCTTCTCTGGCAGGGACTGTGGTTAGACCCAGTTCAGAGGGTCAGAGAATGCCAGCACCCTCCTCTCCCTGGACTTTGGGCAGAACCTCAAGGCCTTTAAGCCATCCTTCACCAAGGCAGCTGCCAGGGAGCAGAGAAGCAGATTCCATGTGGCAGTGGCCCCCAGGGCCTTCCCAGCCCCCTCCCGGAAGGGAGGAGGGAGAAGGAACCTGCCAGGTTGGTTCCTAAATGGATGGAGTCACTATCTTGTTGGCTTCAGTGGAAACTATTAATACCCCCAAGGTGGTGCTCCAGCACCTGTCACCGTGGCAACCCCCCCAACAGTGAGGATTCTGAGTGTAGCACCTGAGTGTAGTGCCAGTACCCTTGTGGCCTTGTGTGTGCCTGGGTGGGCACTGTGAGTGCTCACATCAGCGTGCAGGAGAGGGAGGACCTCAGGCAGGGACCTCTCCCATCCTCTCCTCTTCCCCGCTCCCCCTGCCCTTCTCTGCTTCTCCCCACCCTTGTCACTTTCCCTCTGCGCTGTCTCTCTGCTCTTCCTGCCTAGTTCACCTCCCCCTTCCCCCTCTTTCTCACCTTCCACAGCTCCCAGGTCAGCTCAAATCTTGAAGAGTCACCATGTTGGTAAAATAATAGAATATTTGACGGACAGTCTACTTTCTTCCCTCCCTGAGCCCCCGCACACTGAGCCCAGAACCAGCCACAGGGATGACCCCCACCATGCAAACAAGAGTGGGGGTCATCTAGGCCAAGCTGTGCCCCCCAGGTACTTTGGGATTCGGCTTCACTCTTTGCCCAGCGACCATTTATTGAGCACCACATGTCTGCCTGGCACTGAGTGAGGTGCGGTTTCCTTGCTAGCACCGTGGAGCAGCCTGTCCTGTGCTTCAGTTCACTCCAGTCCCACCTCCCCGGCTCCCCGGCCTGAGTTCCGAGCTGAACACACAGTGGGTCTCACTGAATGTTGACTGCTTAGCTGGGCAGTTGGCTCTGAGCTCCAAACCTTTCTGATCATGTACCCCTAGCAGTAATAAATGTTTAAGCCTTTACCTAATATTGTATATTTATTTATTTGTAATGTCTACATATGTACTACTGTATTCATATTGTGTATGTTATGAAACATACACTAAATAGAAAAATCAGATTTAAAAATGGATCGGCTGGGCATGGTGGCTCACACCTTTAATCCCAGCACTTTAGGGGGCTGAGGCAGGAGGATCGCTTGGAGCCAGGAGTTTGAGACCAGCCTGGACAACATAGCAAGACCCAGTCTCTACAAAAAAATTTTTAAATCAGCAGGGTGTGGTGGCACACACCTGTAGTCCCAGCTACTCAGGACACTGAGGTGGGAGGATGGCTTGAGCCCAGGAGTTTGAGGTTACAGTTAGCTATGATGGTGTCACTGCACTCCAGCCTGGGTGACAGAGCAAGATCCTGTCTCTAATAAATAAATTAATTAATAAAATAAAAGGATCATCTTGCTCTCCTCCTGGTGTACACACACTCTAAACTAGTAATTCTCAAATTCAAATGTGCATTGGAATCATCTATGAGGGCTTAGGGAGAGGGTAATTAAGACGCAGATTCCCAGGCCCCACCTCCAGAGATTCTGATTCAGCAGAATCTGATATAGGTCGCTTATTGATCGCACATTCGGAAACTGCTCCATATGGTCACACATCCTAGTTGGGAGGATGAAGTTTAAAGAAGGCCTGCAGGCTTTCCCCAGGAAAGCTGGACATCACATGGGGACCAGGCCAGAGCGGGCTGCCACCCAAAGAGGGCTAATGTCATTGGAAGGTGGCTGTACAGGGAGGGTGGGACCCTAGTCCCTTCCTCTGCTCCACAGACTGGCCCTCCAGGAGGTGGCCCCTGGATCCAGGATCAATTGTCAGATCTTTACAGACCCTAAGCCCATCAGGTCAAATTTGCAAAAATATTCCACATTAAACATAATTTTCTTGGATTAAACATTCTGAAAGGATTTTTAAAATTTTCACTTTGAAATCATTGGACTACAAGGAACTCATTGAATTTACAACTGGTTTTCTTTCTTTCTTTCTTTCTTTCTTTCTTTTTTTTTTTTTGAAACAGGATCTCACTCTGTTGCCCCAGCTAGAGTACAGTAGTGTCATTATAGCTGGTTTCATTTCTAAGCAACCATGTATGTGTCCAATTTCTTGCCAAGACATTGATACAACACAGGCGTTTAAGTGAAATCTATTAATTTTGATTTTGAAGTGTTCCTTTCAAAATTTGGAGGCAATAATGTTTTTTTCTGTTCTCAAGCAGACCCTTTAAAAGCCCATAGGCTTCAGTACTGGGCCTACGGTGCCCTGGGAAAAACCCAGGCCTGAGACCAAGCATTCCCAAAGTTGCATCTCGAATATCAGAGGACAGACAAGAGATCCCTGCAGGGAACAGAAAGGAAAATGCCCAGTGCCAGAAAAAGGACAGCGTGCCCCTCTCTGCGGAATCCTGTGTACTGACTTCCAAGCCCAGCGTCCTTTGGCTCATCCCAGGGCCACTTGCCCAGACAACTGTGACAGGTGACGTTTATAAAGCACTTACTCATATGTACCAGGCCTTGCTCTAAGCACTTCCCATGCATCGCTTCATTTAAGTCTGGAAACAACCCTGTGAGATAGGTACTATTATTGCCATTGTTGTTATTACTATTATTATTATTGCCATGTTACAAGTGAAAATCACAAGGCTCGGGGAAGCTAAGTCACTTGCCTAGGATACTGTACCTAGCGCTGAGGTACAGCCCTGGGATGGTCTGAGTCCAGCTCCCTGTGCTATTGTGCTTGGGCCAGGAATGGGTTCCTTTGAGTCCCAGCCTGAGGGAGACACCTGTCACAGGGGACGTCTCCTCTCTGAGTTCCTGCACCAGCCCTTTCCTGCTTGAGTGACGCTTAGGACTCCTGGTGGCTTCAGCTCAGCTCTCTGGAAGTCAGCCAGGGAGCAAACAGCTGCCAATGAACAGAAAATAAATTTAAAATAAAACTAAAATCAAAGAAAGATGCTCAAAATGTTTGCAATACCCCAGCAACCCTTTTTCTCTCATGGATGTTTTAAATGGCCTTCACTTGGCAGGACCGCCTTTCCGAGAATGTTGCGAAGACCAGAGAGTCATAAAGGAAAAGTATGATAAATAGGACTCCATAAAAATGTAAAACTCCTCCGTGGCAACAAATAGGAGTCAGGAGGCGCCTCTCTAATAAGCCAATAGCCTTAAATCACACCGCGTGCCCTGCATCCAGTTTCCCCAGGTGCTGTGGCAGTGTGACATCTCACCTCCACCCACATTTCCCCAGAGGGCTCCCAGAGGCACACTAAAGGTGACCCCCCTGCCAAGGGGGCGCTGTCTTCCCTGTGGCTTGTAGGAAGTTTCTCCAGGCAGAGAGAGCAGCCCTGTGTGCCCCATTCCCTCCTTCTCCTCCCCGCCATGTCTCTGTCCGGCCACCACTAGGTAGCGCTAGAACTCCACCAGAAGCCCCTTTGTCTCCGGCAAACTGGGGGGGGGGGTGTTGGTGGGGGGTGGCCCTCAAGCCAATCAAAACACCTTTAAAATGTTTACACGTTGCTCTTTTTCTCTTTCAAGATGTAAAGAGCTTTTTGGGGGGAAATGTGCACCCTTATAGCTTCCATTAGCTACTTCAAAGTGAAGAAAACGTCATGGAGGAAACCAGCCCTACTCTTGAGACGGGACCCTCTGAGCACGTTTGCTTGACTGAGGCCACTTGCTCGTCTTTCACCCTGAGATCGGAGCCCTCCCTGCCGTCATGGTGACCGGAGCGAAGAAGGCCACCCCCACGCACTGCGACTCCCTCCAGGACCTAGGCAGAGGCTCCCCAAGTCACCGTCCTCTTCAGGGCGCTCCTGCTCACACTAGGTGCCCCTCTGGCTGCGTCTGGTCTGTCGCTATGTGGCCAGAGCTTGAAGGTGTGCGGTCGGCAGCAAGGGCGCTGCCCCTGTGCACCCCACCACCCTCAGAGCTGGGACGCCCCGCTGCCAGCCCCGGCCTCTCTCACAAGCACCCTCTGCACCTATCCAGCCATGCTGGGCGTCTCATGAGTGTGTGAACGCAGGCAAGGGGAAAGGGGAGACCTGAGGTCGCTTTGACTGTGGCGTGCATGGGGTGTACAAGTGGAGTTCAGAAAACCTACCCGGGTTCCCCCTCCCCCAGAGCAACCCACGTTTTTGCCCCCAAGTTTTGGCCCCACATACGGTGTCTGATGCCAGCATTGCAGTGTCTCCAAGCCAGAAAACCAGCGCCCCCTTAGCAGGGTCTCCAACAGCTTCCTTTCAGTTTGGTCAGAAAATTTACCTTCATAGCTTCTCGGTAATGTTAAAAAAAAAAAAAAAAAAAAAAACAGAGAGAGATAGAGAGAGAGAAGAGAAAATAATTTTATAAAACTCTGGCTTATTTGTCTCTTCTTCTTAGAAAAGCAGGAGTTAAAAATACATTATGAACAAGGGAAACAGTTCCATGTTCTGTCTTGTGGGGCAAATCCCAAAAATTTAAGTGAGGAAGAAGAATGTTCAGGTTTGAACCTGATTATTTTATTTTGCATCAATCATAATATTTTAATCCTATTTTTTAAAGAGAACATTTATCTATTTACATATGGAAACATATTTAAAAATCCATAAACTCACTGTTCCGATAAACTTTGTTAATCTTTTAAAAATAAAGGTCATATATACACATTGTTTAAAAAGCTAAATAGCATAGAAAGCTATAAAATGGAAAGAAAGTAAAAGTCTCTCCTCTTGACCACCCAATGGAAATAATTGTCCACATTTCTTGTGTATTTTTCTAGCAAAAAGAGTATGCACAATATCAAAGTTTTTGCATAGAGATACATATCCTTTTTTACTTAGAGGGATGATACTACACACAGTATACTAAACTGCTTTTTTAGTTTATCAGAATCTGTTAGAGGTCTTTTCATATGACCACACATATGTTTGCTTCATTCTTTTAATGGCTGCATAGGTCCCACTTTATGGTTGGGCCATATTTTATTCAAACAGTCCCTGGCTGATAACATTTAGGTTGTTTCCAGTTCTGTTGCCATTAAAACAAAACTATAATGAACACTCTTATTTGTTTATCTTGGCTACTTCTGTAAATCTATCCATGGGGCAAATGCAGAGCTATGTAATTACTAGGTCAAAAGGCACATGTGTTTAAACTTTTGCATTAAACGTATTGCCAAACTGTCCTACAAAAACCCTACAAATTTGTCCTCCAACCATAGGCATATGAAAATGGCCATTTCTCTAAGCCTCTCCAACATTGGGTACTATCAATCTTTTAGTTTCTAAAAACTTGGTACGTGTAAAATGTAGCCTGATTGTTTAGTTTCGTGTTTAATCATGAATGAGGATTAGAATCTTTGCAGGATTTTTGGCCATTTGTCTTTCATTTTCTGTGAATATCCTTTACCCATTTTTCTATAGGATTGTTCACTTTTTGTATTGATTTCTATGCACCTTCTGCAAAGCAAGGAAAACAGGCCTATGTGTGGCAAATATCTTCTTTTCAGTTTGTTATTTTTATTTTGCTTATGGGTATTTTTGTCTGCAGAAGTTTCTAATTGGTATGAGACCTACTTTGTCCATCTGCTCCTCCACAGCTGCTGGGTTCTGTGCTCTATCCCTTAAGGCCTTCCCCAGCCTCTGATTAGGAAAAAATTTGCCTACATTTTCTCATATAATTTTTATGATTTTAGTTTTAGTTTTTATGTTTAAATCTTTGAACCATGTGGGATTTACTTCAGTATAAAGAATGAGGTGGAGATTCCGTTTAAGTTGTCCCCAAATGGTCAGCCAGTTGTTCCTGCGCCATTTGTTAGACGGTCTGCATTCCATTTGCATCCTCTCCCCAGTCCCTTAGGGCCACGTGGCTCTGCACAGTCACCAAGTGGAGCCCACACAAGGGCCACATTGCTCTCCCCAGGTCTGGCGGGATCCCACGCAGGCCTCTGCTCTCAGGGAAGCAGAGAAGCAGGCCACTCAGAGACAGGGACAGGGAGGGCACCGCTGCTCTGCTAGACACACGGGAACAGTAGTCTCCCAGTCCTGGAGAAAAGTGGGACGCGCATCCGATGTCTTCCCTTTGAAGGAAAAAGGAGAGAAAGAGAAAACTCAGGGGAGACGGTACTCACAACACACAACGTAGTAACACAACTGCACCTGTATTTCTGAAAACACACAATGTGCACACACACATCACACACACCAAATATGTATGTACATGCACACCACACACATACACATGCATATGTACACACATGCACACGTAAGTACACACACGCACACACACCACTTACACATCAGATGCAGTGCGTTTCTCCAGGAAGAGGCATCCAGTCCCAAAAAGCCCTCTTTTTTTTTTTTTTTTTTGAGACAGAGTCTCGCTCTGTTGCCCAGGCTAGAGTGAGTGCCGTGGCATCAGCCTAGCTCACAGCAACCTCAAACTCCTGGGCTTGAGCGATCCTACTGCCTCAGCCTCCCAGGTAGCTGGGACTACAGGCATGCGCCACCATGCCTGGCTAATTTTTCTATATATATTTTAGTTGACCAGATAATTTGTTTCTATTTTTAGTAGAGAGGAGGTCTCACTCTTGCTCAGGCTGGTCTCGAACTCCTGACCTCGAGCAATCCACCTGCCTCGGCCTCCCAGAGTGCTAGGATTACACCAAAAAGCCCTCTTAAGAACAAGAACTCCAGGAATGGTAAAGCCAATGTTTCTCAAGTAATATCCAGACTCCCTCTAAAAGAAAAAGAATCTGGAAGACCGGCAAGAATATATCTGCAACACTTTAATTAGAAAAACAAGCAGGCTCATGCTTGTAATCCTAGCACTCTGGGAGGCCGAGGCAGGAGGATTGCTTGAGGTCAGGAATTTGAGACGAGCCTGAGCAAGAAGATCCCATCTCTACTAAAAATAGAAAAATTGGCCAGATGTGGTAATGCATGCCTGTAGTCCAGCTACTCAGGAGGCTGAGGCAGGAGGATCGCTTGAGCCCAGGAGTTGGATGTTGCAGTGAGCTTTGATGAAGCCACTGCACTCTACCTGGGGGTGACAGAGCAAGACTTTGTCTCAAAAAAAAAAAAAAATTGAAAAAAACGAAGGAAGAAACCAAAGACTTATTCTATAAAGAACATCCAGTTGCAAATTAACACATTTACAGCTTGTTTGAAAAAAAGATTTAAGTCGTTTAAAAGGTTGTGAATTTTAAAAATTCTCCCTAAGAAACATAGCTTGAGACCCCTGGATCGGGGGAGTGGATTGACAAAGTCTGGTTTCAGGCATTATCATGCGGCAGATCTGCAATTTCATATTTAATATCTTCCCATGCACATGAATAAAATAAATCTTTCTCCTCCTATTCCTTTCTCTCTTCCTCCCTCTCCTAGCAGCAGGCTGGGTTCCAGGCCACGAAATGTGATCACCTTTTCACCTCGTCCCTTTATCCCTTTGAGTTTTTCCAATTAAACAATTTCATGGTTTTTATTACAAAATTTAAAAAATCATTATTATAAAAGTAGATAATTCAAAAATATAGATTGTTTTAAAAAATTCAAAGCCGTCCCGTCACCCTGCGAGATAACACCCTTTAAGGTATATAACAAGACAGGTGTGCGCAGGACCCTCCCAACCCTGTTCCCTTGGGCCGGGACGGTCCCCTTTTCTGGTCAACAGCCCAGTGGGTGATAAAGGCTGAGAGGCACAGAAGGAGGACCTCCGCTTCCTTCCTGGCTCTGTCCCACCAGGCAGGACACCAGCCTCCCTGGGACTGCACCCCACCTGTAAACGTGGTGGTGGCTGTCCTCTTCAACGTTGGGAGAGAGGGAGAATGAACTGTCAGTGAGGGGTTCCTCACCTCCTGCCCTGCCCTCCCCTCCCCTCAGCGTCAGACTGGCGTGGCCTCGATGGCTCTCCCCGCCGTCCCTCGCGCAGGTCATCCTGTCTCCTAGGACTAACATACAAATTATGTAAAATAAAAGTAACAAGGCCCAGGTTTCTGTCTGTGGCTACCGCATAAGAAGTCCAGACTACACAGATAGTTGTGAAATTTGCAGGACATATTTGGGGTGGTCTGGCTTAAAATACAGGCTAAGTGCCCCATACAAAATTCATTTTGCTGGTCCCAGCGGCCCCTCAAACAGCTGAGCTGTCACCCTTCAGAGGGGCTGGAACGCGAGCGTCTGGAGAAAGAGCAGTGGTTTCAAAGACGTGCCCCAAATCAAGAGTCACTCAGGCAGGTATGGGGGTAGCACTTGAGTTGCCTCTCCCAGAGGCGGCCCTGTGCTCCCGGGGAGCGGCGGCACCCAGTCGTTCATTCACGGTGGCTGGCACTTGTCCCAAGGAGCAGCAGGCAGGCCGACCCACGCTGCCCACGCTGGCCCTGGCACAAGTCTGGAAGGTCACACACCGCCACAGACAGGCAGGCTCTGCGGGTATGGTGAGGGAGAAACGTCTGTGGTCTGTATTTTTAAGTTTTTCACAATAGCATGCTTAATCAGAAAAAAACAAAAATATTTTCATTGTCTAAACGTTGTTTGCGAGTATGGAAGAAGGTCAGGGCAGCTGCAGCAGGCAGGATGAGCTAACTTGGAGGACGGGCTGGATTCAGAGGACGCTGACCTCGTGTGCTCTAGGGGGCTGGTGGACAGTTGTGTCCGTGACCGTGAGGACCCGGGATCTGAGCAAAGGACAGCAGTGCTGATGCATGCATTTAACTTGGAGCTCGCGTCCAGGCTGCCAACGGGTCCAGGCTGGATGGAGCAGGGGTCAGCAGGGTCAAGGGCACCCCGGTCTCTGAGGTTTTCCTCGTCTCAGGGGTGGCCCCAGGCTAGGAGCGAGGGAGCTGGAGAGACGAAGATTGAGGAAGAGTCTGAGCAGTTGGGGTCCTGGTGCTTTGCCCACCTCAGCCCATCTTCCAGGCCCAAGCTGATTTGTGACGTCAGGAACAGACCCACGGGCTCCTGTGTCTGCCTCTACTCTCTCCCCAGGCCGGGCTGCTGACGTCAGGACGGGGCCAGTCATGGGGTGGGTAGCAGGCGAGGAGGAAGGGGAGACAGACAGAAAGAGGCAGCAACACAGAGAAAGGGACAGAGACAGGGAGAGAGACCCAGACAGGCTCAGAAACACAGAGGGACAGAGAGAGGCAAAGGAAGAGAGACAGAGACAGAGAAATTAGAGGCAAGACCTACCGTCCACTCATTTGTTTGCTGGGAGCAGACAGGGAAGTAGGTACAGGTGGATGCAGGTGGAGGGAGGACAGAGCTAGGGATGATATTATATGAAGGGGCCCACCTGGGCAGGGTGGCTCACACCTGTAATCCCAGTGACTCAGGAGGCTGGGACGGGAGGATCGCTTGAGGCCAGGAGTTCAGGGCTGCAGTGGGCTATGATCAAGCTGCTCACTGCACTCCAGCCTGGGCAACAGAGCAAGACCCTGTCTCTAAAAAATAAGTAAATAAAATAAGGGGGGCCCAAGCATCAACATCGTGAAGGACAAACATTCGTTGTCACTTACTGTGTGCTTAGCACCGGATGCTGCAGAAAACAAAAAGGTGCAGGTCAGGTCCCTGTCCTTGCCAGGCACACCTAGCTGGGAGATCCACCGCAACACTTGGGAAAGACTAGCGACAGGCTGAGGCCGCCTTTCCCAGGGCCGGATGGGGGTAGGGGCTCCCGCCGAGCTGAGGTCGACGCGTGGCTTGATGGAGGAGCTGTGTTTGAGCTGCCTCTTGGAGAGCAGGTGGGAGGGAGGGTAAGAGTTTCCAGTGGGGAAGATGGTGTCAGCGAAGGTGTGGAGGCAGGAAGACACGTCTGGGTACAGGTAGGAGGGCCTTGAATGCCAAGCCGGCCATGCCTGAGCAGAGGAATGAGGCAGGAGAAGTTGTGCTTTAGGCAGGCCCGGGCCAGGCGGGAGGCAGGCCTGGAGGGCAGCAGAGTAAGGTGGAGGAGAGAATTGCAGGCTCCCCCAACCCCTCCAGCCCCCCTCCTGATGCCTCCGACCTACGGTGCCCTCTCCCTGGAAGGCCTCTCCCTCATGGGAAACACTAAAACACAGCTCAAGACTCTTTTCTGGGGTCTCCTCCTCCAGGAAGCCTTCAGGCAGGGACAGGTGCCCCTCGTGTTCCCCCAGCATGAGAGCCAACATGACATCCCCCTGGGCTTAGCTGAGTCGAGTCATGGTTTTGACCAAGATTGGAAAATATACTTGGCCCCATCAGCATCTTTGCCTTCCCACACCCAGAATTTGCCTGTCCCCAGCAGGAAGCCCCAGCAGCTGTCTGGCCTGAGCATCCAGGCCCGGAGAGAGGACGAATGGGCCGGGAGGGGGAGTGACAGGGCAGGGCCCATTTGCTTAGAGGTGCTTTGGGCTGGCTGGTCTTGGAGGTGACTCACTCCCCAAAGGAGGGAGTGGCACAGGGGACAGTCAGGCTGGGCAGGGGAGCTGTGGTGGGGAGAGCCTGCCTCTGTCGTCAGTCCTTGGCTGGACCTCAGGAGACCAGGCTGGGCTGGACACCGCTTCCTCTTTGTCCCCTCAGGCCCTTGGAGGAGGAGAGAGAACCTCCTGCAGAGCCCAGGCTCGTCCCCAGCGCTCACGGACCCTGCCCGACGGCTGTCCCCCCACCCCAGCCGGAGCCATGGATAAATTTCGCATGTTCTTCCAGCACTTCCAGTCCAGCTCGGAGTCGGTGATGAACGGCATCTGCCTGCTGCTGGCTGCGGTCACCATCAAGCTGTACTCCTCCTTCGACTTCAACTGCCCCTGCCTGGCGCGCTACAACGCCCTCTACGGCCTGGGCCTGCTGCTCGCGCCCCCGCTCGCCCTGTTCCTCTGCGGCCTCCTTGCCAACCGGCAGTCCGTGGTGATGGTGGAGGAGTGGCGCCGGCCCTCGGGGCACCGGAGGAAGGACCCAGGCATAATCAGGTGCAGTCCCATGCCACTCGGTGACCCACGGCATTGCCGGGGCTCCCCCACCCCACAGGCCCTGCCGGGTGCACCCCCAAAGCCCAACACCCCCTGTGGACATTGTGGGGGGCTCCCCCCGACAGGCACTGCCAGGCACGCTTCCATCGTTCCCCAGCTAGGAACCATCAGCTCACAGAGACCTCTTGCCAGTTTCCACTTTGGAAACATTTATTTCCGGTCCTATCATTTGTCACCTCTCTGTGGCCAGTGCTGTGAACATAGGACTGATCTGGGATTCCCAAGAATTACCCAGGCCACTGTACGACAGAAGGGAAAATTTCTGTGTCCTCTGAAGGTTCTCGAAAATCAGGTGACAAAAGGCAGAGTAGCAGGAGAAAAGGCATCCCGATTCATTTGATCATAGTTTTACATGACACGGGAGCCTTCAGAACGAAGCTCCAAGATACAGGGGAAACTGTCCATTGTTGTGCTTAGGTTCAACAGAGTGTGGACAGCCATGTAGAAATACGACTGGACAAAAGGGTATGAGCTGATGCTAATAGGCTGAGTAGGGACACCCAGCAAGGCTGTCTGGACTCTTCTCGGCCTCTCTCTGAGGATTCCTTCCCTCTGGGTGTGGGGCAGGACCCTCCTGGAATGGGGGTCCTAGGACCTACAGTCAGACAAGGTAGGTCAGATCATTTCTTTATGGCCAGTTTTTAGACAGAAAGTCAGCGGGAATGTTAGAGTAATATTTTTAGGTTTTCTGGCTGTCTTGGGGGAAAAGGTTCTGGTTTCTGTTCTAGTTTCTATGGTTAGCCTTGGGGGAGGATGAGGGGCCAGAGACAGGAGGGCAGGAGAAGGCCAGAGAAAAACTTGCTTCTGAAGCTGCTTCTGAGGCCGTCCTTTTGGGGTATCATTTTCTGAGCCCCAACACCACATCTGCCATGCTGGCCGTAGATTATGACTCACCACACACAGGGAGGGCCACCCGCGACATGCACAGCAGGTTTTCACACGTAGTGAGAGGCAATGATTTGCTTAAAGGCTGCATCTGCCTCACCTGGTGCACACTGTGTCCTCAGAGCCTGGCACGTGGCTGGTGCCGTGTAGCAGAATCAGCTGGTGGAGTGTAGCAATACCCAGTGCCCCCTGGCTGGCTGCACCCCAAACCAGGACGGAGCACTGTGCTGAGTGCTCTGAGCGAGTGCTGGGCCTCTCTGAATTCTCACCTGGGCCCTGAGCCTGCTCCTTCATCCATTTTTAAGAATGAGGAAGCTGAGGCACAGAGAAGTTAAGTAGCTGGACCAAGCTCCCCCAGCTAGGCAGTGGCACCGCTAAGGTTCAAGCACAGGCCGACTCCACAGCCCAAGCTGAACAGCTGCCCCTGGTGTTCTGGAAAAAATATCTAAGTGTGAGCCGTGGCAGGAGTGGCTTGAGGGGTGTTAGCTCACTCACCATCTCCTCCTCTCCCCCACTCCCTGATGAGGTCAGTTGAGGTGTTCTCAGACACATCTAACGTGACTCCATAACAATTCCCCAGTTCCACCTTCTAATCGCGTTGTCCTCCAAAGGAAACACTGGAGCCACCACTGCCTGCGACGTATTTGTAATTCCCCACTGGGTAGGTCACGCAGGCACACGCTATTTTGTGCTTTGTGTACGATCCAAGTTAGAGCCAACATCTGCATCCTGTGCACGGCAGCCTGTTTCAAGTTCTCGGGGACGGCACACTCCCTGTGACTCAGCCGCGAGCGGGGTCTCACGCACTGGGCTCGTTGCCTTTCCTCTGGGGTCCAGTGCGAGCAGCTCTACTGGGCTCCTGCTCTGCGACCAACACCCAGCCCAGGTCACCAGAGGGGCAGCGTGGATCAGGAAAGGCGCCTGAGGCCAGTCAGAGGGTGGGCTCTGGGGATGCCCAGGGCCGGGGGCGGCGTTTGAGGCGCTGCCTTTGGGGGGGTTGTTGAGCGGGGCTGTCTTAGTGTAGGCTCCCCCCAAAGCAGGCTCTGGAAAGAATGTGGTAATGAGTGGGCAACTGGGTTCAATCCTTCTGGGGACCCTCTAAGAGGGTGTGTAGGACACACCTAAGACGGTCTAAGATGGTCTATTTATTTATCCACTGGGCCCATCTCTCTTGGGCTGAAGTTGATTCTGGGGTTAACTTTTCAGTCTTCCAGCCTACGCCTCTCAGGAGCAGAGAATCCTCCAGAGCCCTGGGGCAGAACAAGGCAGGTGCTTGAGGTAGGAGGCCCTCAGGCCCACCACATGAATAGAACTGTCCCCAAAGCCATAGATGCCCCTGGCACGAGCAGGGCACCTGTGGTGTCTGCTACAGGGCCTAGAGCAGGAGGAATACCAACTCCTCAGTGTTCCAGTCCTGGGATGCCCAGGGGCTCCTGGCCCTCCTTCCTCCCTGCCTTCTGTTGCTGAAACCTCTACACTGGAAGCTGCAGCTTGATGCAACCCGCCTGGGATTTCCCAGCCCTCCTGGGAAGTCCATCCTTGCATCTCTCGTGTAGCCTTCCTGCTGCAGCTGAATTCCAGTGTCCCTTTGTGACCCCTCTTTCCTCTGCTCCCAGGTACATGTGCTTCTCTGTGCTGCAGAGGGCACTGGCCGCCCCCCTGGTCTGGATCCTGCTGGCCCTCCTTGATGGGAAGTGCTTCGTGTGTGCCTTCAGCAGCTCCGTGGACCCTGAGAAGTTTCTAGACTTTGCCAACATGACCCCCAGCCAGGTACAGCTCTTCCTGGCCAAGGTGCCCTGCAAGGAGGACGAGCTGGTCAGGGACAGCTCTGCTCGGAAGGCAGTGTCGCGCTACCTGCGGTGCCTATCGCAGGTAATTGGGGTGGTCCTCCCTGCCCTGGCACCCTCGCAAATGTCCTGCATTGGTCCTGGGGTGGGTGGGGTGGTAAGGACGTACAGATGATTCCTGGGGCTCCACCCCTCTCTGGAGACACAACCAAAAAGCAGGTGGTGCATGGGAAGATTCAGAGCACGACACAGGACAGAACAGTGTGGGGCCTTCGACACTGACTCTTGCCAGGTCAGAGACCGGTGCCCATACCTTCCTGGAAGTCAGCTAGGCCCCTCCCAGGAGGCTGGGTGGCAGGAAAGCACTGGAGATACACTCCCACAATGCAGGTCCCCCCCAGATGCCTGGCTCCACACAGGGCACCAACTCCATTATCCAGGGGGCAAATCCCAGCCCAGACTCTGGGTTCCACAGCTCCTCTCCCAGGGCCCCAGTGCTGGGCTGTGCCCATCAAAACTTATTTACGTGGATCCACTACACATGGAGCACCACTAGAGCTATAGGTAATAAAGACACAACCCCTGCCCAGACAGGCTTAGGGTAAATGCAGGCCCACCATGCAGTGGAGGGAGGACTGGTGCTCAGCACGCACTTGATTCTGGTTCAGACTGTGACCTTGGCCATGGCATTGCCCCTCTGGGCCTCAGTGTCTCCTGCAAAGTAAAGGGGGGGGTCTCCTCCACAGTGATGGTCCCTGCAGGCTTCGATACTCTAGCTCTTCCCAGATAAGTGGAAAAAGCACAGAATTTGCAGTTAGACCAGGGTGAGTTTTCAGCCATGTAAAATTTAGCAAGGTCTTTGGTTTTCTGCTTCTCATGTATGAAATACTCACCTTAAATTTGGTGGTGGTGGGAATATCCTGTGAGAGGCCAAATGAGAGAGCTTTGTAAATCATGGAAATCACGTCTCTAAATGACAGGGATTCCAGTGTGTCTTTGTGGCTTAGCAAGTGACTTCTCTGCTCCAGGCCCACATAGCTTCCCAGGCCTTAAGCTGGCCTTGAAGAGACTATGGCTTTGGCAGGTGGAGAGGAGGGAGAGGCGTCTGCCAGCCTTAGAGAACCACTTCCTCACTCTTGGCCTGGACACTGTTCCCTGCTCACATGCTGGGTAACTGTATCACTCATCCTCCAGGTCTCAGCCTGAACATCACCGTTCCCTGAGCCCCCAAGTTCAGGGGTGTCCCTCCTCTGAATTCCTGTGATGCCCTACACAGTTCTCACTATGACACGTAGTCAGTCATCGTCTATGTCATTGTCTGTTTCTTCTGTGGGAGCAAAGACAGGACCTCCTGTGCCCAGCACAGTGCCTCCCACAAAGCACAGCAGGGATGGGCAGGATGGACAGCTGAGCACACAGGAGGGTGAAGGACTGGATTAGAAAGCTGAGGGGATGGTTGATGGGTGATGATGGATACATGGAAGGAAGGATGAGAGCAGGAGCATGAATGGATGGAAGGAGAGGTGGATGACTAAGGGAATGGATGGACAGATGGAGAGATGGCTGGCTGGCAAGATGATGGATATAGAGTCAGATGAGAGGAAGAGCGATTGGATGGATGGGTGGAGGTGTGGTTGGATGGGTGGATGGATGCAAAGATGAGAGAATGAATGGGAGGAAAAATGGATGGATGGGGGATGGATGGTAGGAAGGATGACTGGATGGGAAGGTGAATAGATATGAGGAAGGACGGGAGGGATAAGTAAAGGAAGAGGCTCTGGAACACCTCTGGGGCAGGTACAGCACCCGTGCCCCGCCCACACCCAACCTGGTGCCTCCCCACCCTCCAGGCCATCGGCTGGAGCATCACGCTGCTGCTGATCATCGGGGCCTTCCTGGCCCGCTGCCTGAGGCCCTGCTTCGACCAGACCGTCTTCCTGCAGCGCAGGTACTGGAGCAACTACGTGGACCTGGAGCAGAAGCTCTTCGACGAGACGTGCTGTGAGCACGCGCGGGACTTCGCGCACCGCTGCGTGCTGCACTTCTTCGCCAGCATGCGGAGCGAGCTGCGGGCACGCGGGCTGCGCAGGGACGCTGCGGGCGGGGACCTGGCGCCCCTCGAGCCCCCCGAACCCCCAGAGGACCTGGACAGTGGGAGCGGGAAGGCCCACCTGCGCGCCATCTCCAGCCGGGAGCAGGTGGACCGCCTCCTGAGCACCTGGTACTCCAGCAAACCGCCGCTCGACCTTGCGGCCTCCCCCGGGCTCTGGGGGGGTGGCCTCAGCCACCGCGCCCCCACCGTGGCCCCTGGCACCAGGCTGTCCCAGCACACCGACGTGTAGGGACCCCACCCCTCTAACAAGAGTCCGAGGGATTTCCAGGCCGTGGGGACCCCAAGGCAGGCAGCCTAAGCCTTGCCGGCCTCCTTCCTAAAATAACCCAGTCTCTACCAAGGTTCTGGCCTGGCCTCAGGTGTGCTTCACAAACTAGTGTGGACCCGGTTCCCATGCGGTGCATCCAGGACTGGGTCTGCGATTCTGCATTTTTAACAAGCTGGTGGTGATACCGACTGGTTTTTGGTCAGCAGACCACACTTGGAGTAGCAAGAGTCTAAACAGATATGCCGTGGGTGCTGGGCCCTAGATGTCAATTCTAAATAATAATAGCAGTGTATGCTTATATTGTGCTTACTGTGGTGTCAGGCATTGTTCCAACTTCTCTACACATATTAACTCATTAATGAAGTAGGTATGATGATTAGCCCCATTTTTTAAAAGAAAAAACTAAGTTTAAATTGCCCAAGGTCCCCCGTGTCATTGAATCCCAGGAGGCCTGGCTCTAACTCTGAGCTACCACACTAGTCTGCTGTCTAGATAATTTTGTTTGTGTATTTGTTTTTTTTTGTTTTTTTTTTTTTTTTTGAGACAGAGTCTCGCTTTGTTGCCTGGGCTAGAGTGAGTGCCGTGGCGTCAGCCTAGCTCACAGCAACTTCAAACTCCTGGGCTTAAGCGATCCTACTGCCTCAGCCTCCCGAGTAGCTGGGACTACAGGCATGCGCCACCATGCCCGGCTAATTTTTTCTATATATATTTTTAGTTGTCCAGCTAATTTCTTTCTATTTTTAGTAGAGACGGGGTCTCGCTCTTGCTCAGGCTGGTCTCGAACTCCTGAGCTCAAACAATCCGCCCGGCTTGGCCTCCCAAGTGCTAGGATTACAGGCGTGAGCCACCGCGCCCGGCCTGTGTATTTGTTTTTAATGTTCTTGGGTTTCCTGCAGCGACTACCAAAGTTCCTGTAATAAATTCTAGCAAGCTCTGCTGGTTGACTTCCTCTCGAAAGCACTAGTTAGCGCCTTTTGCTGGCTACTACAGAGGAATGGTTTTATATTGTCCTGCTGAAGGGACTTTGCTGTGTTGAAATATCCAGGGGCCGACCCTCCCAGCTCCCACTTTTTCAAGTCCCACCAATGCTGTTCCTAGCAGCCTCTGCGTGGGCCGGCCTCCTTCAATACGCAGCTCCTTCCTTGGCCAGCCTTCTGTCCCTCCCCTTCACCACCAGCCTTGTCCCCGCTGCCTGCAGGCCCCACTATCGGCAGCCTGACCCCAGAGCTCAGTGGGCTCCCTTCCTAAGACTGCCTCCTCCCCCAGACATTCCCAGGGGCCTCTGTTTGCTGCCCTTAGCAAGAAGCTGGCACCCTGACGAGGGTTTCCTCATGGCCAAGTATGGGTATGGGCGTCTAGCTCAGGGACAAAAACCCCTGAAATGCCAGTGTTAGATCTGCTGGAAAAACTGCCGCCCAATCTCTGGCCGCCTAAACAGGAAGGGTTTGGGGAAGATCTAGTCTTTGCTCTCCTCTGGGCCTTGGCCCCTCCCTGATGACTCACTAACACCCCCACCCCCACCACCACACACACACACACACTCATACCCTGCTATCGCTTCCATCAGCACAGACGGTGGCCACAGACAGCAGACCTGTGTTCACCCTGTGCTTTTCTACTTTCTCAGCATCTTGGGGCACTGCAGGGGCCGTGGGTACCTCCACCCCCTTTCTCAGCACCTTGGGGCACTGCAGGGGCCCGTGGGTACCTCCACCTGCTAGAGCCCAGGCCCCTCTATCAGATGATCTCTGCACCCCTGAGCTCTTGCCAAGGGACGCTGTGAGACCAGAAAATCCCTGCAGCTCAGCCTCCCCCCACCTACTGGCTGTGGTCAGGCCATGCAAATGTCTGCAATGGCGCTGGGGTGGGGCACGATTTAGGCAAAGCAGTTAGCAGTGATAGGGTCGGAAGAGTGGGGAGGGAGACCTTGGAAATGGCCCAGGTTGCATGGGTGAGCTCCCAGCCCGGGGAAGGAGGCTCAGGGATGCGGCTTTGGGCTCCAAGAAAACAGCATCTTGACCAGTAAAAAGTCGCAAACTGCATTCAATACTCTTGCTTTCTTATACCGAGCACTTACAGAGCACCGACTGCAGAGAAAGCACTGTGCCAGGGCATGGGGTTGGGAGAACACACAGACATGTGCTGCCTCTTCTGGGAGACACAGTGGCCAGCTGGGCAAGGCAGGAATGTACTGGAAGTGTGGGCTTTGGCTGTACAAGTCCTCCCTCTCATGCATCCTGGGCAGCTGCAGCCTCCATCTCAGCCAGGTTTGCATGAGGACAGAAAGATGGCAGCCTAAGGGTTTAGCTCAGGAATGACTTTATCCTGCCGGCAGTTGGGTGTGAGAGCCAAGTGCTTGGTGGCAAGATCAGGAAGAGGAATGATATTTGGGATTTGCCCATGTGAAGGGGATGCCTGAAGCTGCAGGAATGAATAGGGCCATCAAGAGAGAGGGGTTAGGCTGAGCATGGTGGCTCATGCCTGTAATCCCAGCACTCTGGGAGGCCGGGGCAGGAGGATTGCTTGAGGCCAGGAGTTTGGGACCAGCCTGAGCCAGAACAAGACCCCTGTCTCTACGAAAGAAAAAAGAAAAAGAAAAATTAGCTGGGTGTTGTGGCATGCACCTGTAGTCCCAGCTACCTGGGAGGCTGAGCCAGGAGGATCGCTTGAGCCCAGGAGTTGGAGGCTGCAGTGAGCTATGATGACGCTGCTGCACACTGCACTCTCGCTGGGGGAACAGAGTGAGACTCTGACTCAAAAAAAAAAAAAGAAAAACAAGGTAGGTCAGATGATTTCTTTATTGCCAGTTTTTACACAGAAAGGTGGGCAAGGTGCTCGCTTCGGCAGCACATATACTAAAATTGGAACAATACAGAGAAGATTAGCATGGCCCCTGCGCAAGGATGACACACAAATTCATGAAGCATTCCATATTTTTATGCAGAAATAAAAAAAAAAAAGCAAGGTGGGCAGGGTGGAGTTAGAGCAACATTTTTAGGTTTTATGGCTGTCTTTGGGGAAAACGGGTTCTGGTTTCTATGACCACCTTGGGGAGGCAGGATCCTAGTGTCCGTGGCCAGCCTTAGGGGAGATGAGGGGCCGGAGACAGGAGGGCAAGGAGAAGGTCACAGAGCTTTTTGCCTCTGAGGCTGCTTCCAAGGACTTCATTTTGGGGTATTGTTTTCTGAGCCTCAACAGAATCATTGAACTGAGATGTTAAGGATACAGGAATTTCTCTGGCGAAGAACAGGGCAAAGGGTTCCAGCAACGTGCAGAGCACATGCAGGGGTCTTGCGGTGGGAACGCTGTCCTGCACGAGGAACTGCAAGCCGGCTGGTCAGCCGGGGCGTGGACAGCAGAGGGTGTGACCCAGCGCCAGCTCTCGCGGGGTCATACAGGTGCTATGAGACTGTGGACTTCAGCCATTGAAGGGCATTAAGTAAGTAGTAATTTAATCAGATGTTCGCGCTCTCTAAAGATTCCACAGGCGCCTGTGTGCGCTGCAGAAGGCAGGCGAGAGCTGGAGGGCTTGGATTCAAAGGGAGATGGAGGGAGGTGGTAGATTAGAGGTGTGTGGGAGGTAGAACGGTCCCCAGGTGTCCTGCTTAAAATGTAACACATAGACACTATATTAGTCAGGCTAGACGGGGAATGCAAAAATAAAAGGCAGCAAAAATAAAACCAAAATGTCAGTGTCTTAACACAACAAAGATATCTCTCTCACTCAGGCAAAATCTGAGGTAGGTGAACAGGGAAGGGAGGCTGGGGAGGAGGCTCTGCCCCAGTCACTTGGGGACCCAGCTGACAGGCACCCCCATCTGTGACGCCACCATCAAGACACATGGTGTTTGTTCACCAGCAGCAGGTCCTGAGACAAGGAGATGAGCGCAAGTAGCTTAGCAAGGAGCTTGCCCCCAGGACACCCTGCAAGGCACAGGGGAGGTGACAGAGGGGCGGGAAGAAAGCCAACCAAGGGTAGAGGAGACAGCCAGTTACTGCTGCGGCCACCAGAGCCCAGTCCCACCAGGGAGCTCAGGGAGAGCATCCCCCCAAGTAATTGCAACCCAGGAGGGGAAGGAGGGAGTGCTGCTTCCCCAGCCTCCCACTGTCATTGGTGGGGCACTAACTGGGTGCCTCCAGGTTGCCTTGGGCCAAACGTAATCTCAATGCCTGAAACACAAAGCTGGGCAGTCTCAGGTTTCCAGTTAGAGGGTGGAGGTGAGGGCTGAGGGGAATGGGCAGGGCCTAGAGGTCTCTCTTCCTCCTGGCTCCCAGTGTCTGCCTCAGAGGGCAGAGCAGGGAAGATGGTAAGGGGTGGAGGTGGGTTCTGCACCAGGACTTGGGGACATGGCCCCAGCCTCATGGAACAGAAGCTAAAAAGTGCAAGGAAACATGGACTATTTGGTGAGCACCACCATTTTGCCCCCAGTGTGCTATCCCCAATATGGCTTGGCCAATGCAGGAAAGAGCAGCACTGAATCCTTCTTAGGCAAAGACCTCACACCTCTGACGACACAGCCTGCCAGCCCTTGAGCTGCCGTAGCAGCAACATCTCGCTGCCCGGATGCTCCAACAGCTGCTGGCTGAGCACAGCGCACACTTGAGCGCCACAAGATCACGCTCTCCTACGCAAATTGGGCATTTCCCTAAAGGTACGGCACCCGCTCTCCCCAGGGGCCCTCTTTGCATGCTGCTTTTCATGACACCCCTAACTCCTCCAAACCAGAGGGGACGCACAGCTACTGGGATGGGTGCCGAGGCCAGGAGGCGAGGGGGCTGGCGCACATCCCACAGCGCGGCTGTGGGCGAGTTTGCACCCACGCTTCAAAAAGTGTGTGACATCTCGCTTTTCATTTACATTTAGTCATGACCTAGGAGTTACGGGGGAGAGGTGGAGAAAACACAAAGCATCACTAAATGCACTACTGAAGACCCCTGCTACAGTAGGCACAACAAAGGCCCACACAAAAGGGGCTTTCAGATGTGATTGAGTCAAGGATCTTGAGATGGGGAGACTATCCTGGATTGTGGAGGGGGCGCATGTCCTTATATTGTAAAAGGGAGGGAGGAGGATCGGATTTAGAGAAGGCCACGTGACACGGAGGCTGGAGTGATGAGGTCACCAGCCCGGGAACATGGATGCGTTGTGTTGTCTTTCCTTGCCTTCTCTAGGCAAGGAAATGGATTCTTCCCTAGAGTTTCCAGAAGGAACAGCCTGCCAACCCCTTGATTTTAGTCTGTTGAAACCCATTTAGATTCCTGACCTCCAGAACAAGAAAACAAATCTGCGTGGTTTTAAGCCACTGTGTCTGTGGCAATTTGTTTCAGCAGCAATAGAAATCAAAGACAGATTTGCAAAACAGCACGACTAGAACCCAGGTGCAGAGATGATCTTTATTACGATTACAATGTTATCAGGATCATTTCCTGAGAGCCCACTGTGTGCCTCGGTTCATTGAATCCGCACGTGGATCTGAGAGGCAGGCTCTGCTATTCCCACCACATCATAGATGAGGTTAAGGCGCCCAGAGGGGAAATCACCTGCCCCGGGTCCCTGGCTTGAGTAAAGGGTGGTGCCAGAAACCAAGGGGCCTCCCAGTCTCAGACTGGGCTGCTATGACAAAACACACCATAGACCGGGCGGCCTAAAGAACACAAAGTTATTTCTCACAGCTCTGGAGGCTGAAGTCTGAGACCAGCGTGCCAGCCGGGTCGGGTGCTGGCGAGGGCCCTCTTCCGGGTTCCAGACAGCCTCGCAGAGCAGAAAGAGGGCGGGAGAGCTCACTGGGGTCCCTTTTATAAGGGCACTAATCCTTTCCCCGAGAGCTCCACACACATGACTTAATCCCCTCCCAAAGGCCCCACCTCCTAATGCCATCACCTGGGGAGTGAGGATTTCAGCATGTGAATTTAGAAGACACAAACATTCAGTTCATAGCTCTCCAGGCAGCCTTGGGTCTCTTCTGCAACACTGACACTGAGGCTTCCTGGCCTCAGCTGTGCTCATGAGGCCACCCCTGCCTCCCCCATGCCCACCCTCCCGGCCCGGCCCTGTCCCGACCCCATCCTTCCAAGGCAGAGGGTCCTGGCATTCTTCACATCCGGGTGCATACAGACAGCAGTAACATGGTAATGACACTGGGGCAAACTCAGGGAATTTGGAGATGTCCATAGGATGCCTGGTAAAAAAAAAAAAAGATTACATTTTCCTTATCTTATATAATTATGATAAGAAAAATGAAATACAAGGTATTAGGAAAGATTTGTATAAATCATTCAATTGAAATCTCCTAGCCGGGCATGGTAGTGCACGCTTGTAGTCCCAGCTACTCAGGAGGCTGAGGCAGGAGGATCGCTTGAGCCCAGGGGTTCAATGCTGCAAAGAGCTATGATCTCGCCACAGCACTCCAGCCTGGGCGACAGAACAAGACCTCATCTCAAAAAAAAAAAAAAAAAATCTCCTAAACTTCTCAAAATGAGAAACTTGAGCTTTCTTTGGTGAACACATTTTTAATATCAGATTTTTTTGCATGAAATGACCACAGGCAATTCCTATTTAAGACTCTAATGATGATCTCTTCAAATGTTTTAAACACCACCCCCTAAAAACTTGGCCAAGTAGGTGGTAAATTTAAAACAAGTTTTTACAACCATTCAAAAATTCACAACAGTTCACATGGTATTTAAAGACTCTAGGCCGGGCGAGGTGGCTCACGCCTGTAA
>CM052446.1:42118277-42147525 GCA_028533085.1 Varecia variegata | reverse complement strand
TTATCTGGCCAATTAAAATATATAGAGAAAAAATTAGCCGGGCATGGTGGCGCATGCCTGTAGTCCCAGCTACTCGGGAGGCTGAGGCAGTAGGATTGCTTGAGCCCAGGAGTTTGAGGTTGCTGTGAGCTAGGCTGACGCCACGGCACTCTAGCCCGGGCAACAAAGTGAGACTCTGTCTCAACAAAATAAAATAAAATAAAATAAAGACTCTAACGCTCGTCCTTTACTCTCAGTGACAACTGTAACCAAAACTCTTATGATACTGAGAATGATGGATGAGAATCCAATCAAACAGTGCTATATCGAGTATTCTAAAATAACATTTCAGTTAGAATTTGCAGAGCGCGTATGTGAGGTTAGAACAGGCACCCTCCAGCCAGCGTGGGCAGCACTAGAAGGTGCGTCATTTACAAGCAGGGAGCCGTGTGCCGTAGACAAGGCAGAGATTCCAGGTGGCCCCCTGCGGCCGTCCCTCCTGGTTTCCTGCACCAGCCCAGGCCCAGCCCAGTCCCACCCACCACACTGGGGGCCGTGTGCCAGGCCCTGCAGCAGCTCGGACCCCTTGTCGGACAGGCGCGTGTTGCTGCAGTAGACGTCCAAGGACGGTCACCTCTTTTGCTGGGTCTCCCTCATCCTACTGTCCACCTGTGAGTGTCCCCCAGGGAGCACCTGACGAGTATTCTCCAGGGGCCACTTGCCTGGGGGCTTCAGGGGCCCCAGGCCCAGCCTGGTGGCTGGGGGAAGAAATATCCTTCCCCACCTGCATCCTGTTTTTGTGCCACACTAGGGTTTCCACCTGCACTGGTAGAACAGGAGAACCTGATTCCACTGGAAGAGAAAAGTCAAAGAAACTTCCTGACCCCTCCTCCTCCCACCCCCATTAGAGGACCAGCCAATTGCACTCCTGCACCTCCAAGCTGGGTAAGCTTCAGCTAATGACTTAATCTCCCTTAGCCTCAGTCTCCACCTCCATGAAATGGGGACACTAGTACCCATCCCACAGGACTGCAGGAGGGTCACACGAGGAGATGCATGCACGTAAGGTGCCGGGCCGAGGGTTCCACACAGGGCGAGCCCTGGTCAATGCCGGTTCTTATCAGTCATACAAAGGACACCCAGACACAAAGACCACTAGAGTGGGTACACATACACATGGACACACAGACAGTGAGGCCCAAAGCCACAGTGAGCTCACACATGGGCACACACATGGAGATGCCCCACAGAGATGTCCTGTCTGGGGTCTGCCTCAGCCCCAGCCCCAGCCCCTTGCCCAGACAGGAGCCACCTGATCCAAGGGTCAGAGCTGACCCACCCTTCTGGAAGAGCTGCAGGCATCCAAGGGAGCCCTTTACGGCCCTCCCCTTGGATGTGTCAGTGGAGGGTTTCCCCCCACCTCCCGCCTGGTTCCAGATGCTCTGGGGGCCCAAGCTCCAGGCATGAACCCCCATCCCCTCCCCTTTATGTTTTGATCAGGGGAGCAGAGGTAGGAGGTAGAGCCAGGAAAGGGTTTGCCATCCCCAGCCCACAAACACACCCACAGAGACACAGGCAGGCGGACACAGGGCACCTGCATTGTACTGACAGCCTGCAGCTCCCTGCCCGGGCACCTGTCAAGTCCAATCTCCTGACGCCAAAGCCTGGGCGTTTTATCCTGTGCCACGTCTGTGTTCACACCACCCCCACTGTGACCAGTACCCCAGCACCACCAGCAGTAGCGTCACCGCAGCACCCAGCACCGTACCACCATCGTCTGAATGACGCAGGGACCCTCTGGGATCCTGATGCCGCAGGGAGGAAAGACCCACTGGGAAGGGAAGGAGGGCCACATGCCACCTAGCAGCCCAGGGCACAAGGTCAGAAGCTCAGGCCCCGGCCGCAGCCTGGACTCTCCAAACTCCAGCCGTGCTGGAGACGTCTGTTCCCAGCCTGTGCCCAAGGCTGTCCTCTCCCTCTGTTCCTCCTCCCACAGCCCCAGAGCGCTGGTCCCCGTCAGGTGTGGCCCTCACGGTTTCCTAGCGCCAGAGGCAAAGGCGGCTGTGGAGAGAGAGGAGCCCGGGAGGGGGAGGGAGGGCGCAACCCTGGCTGCACCCACAGGATTGGCCAAGCTGTGCCCTCTCGGCCAGCACCTGACTAGAAGCTTCCTCAAAGCCACAGTGACCTCAGCCGCTGTCCTCAGCTCTGCCGGTGCCAGCCAGGAGGGCCCGAGTCATGAGGTGGGCAGGCAGCGGGCAGGGCGGGCCGCCGGGGCTATCTCTGAGGCAGCGGTGAGGCGGGAAGGGGCCGCCGGGGCCCGTGGGGGGCACGATGGACAAGTTCCGGATGATCTTCCAGTTCCTGCAGTCCAACCAGGAGTCCTTCATGAACGGCATCTGCGGCATCATGGCGCTGGCCAGTGCCCAGATGTACTCGGCCTTCGACTTCAACTGCCCCTGCCTGCCCGGCTACAACGCGGCCTACAGCGCGGGCATCCTGCTGGCGCCACCCCTGGTGCTCTTCCTGCTCGGCCTGGTCTTGAACAACAACGTGTCCATGCTGGCTGAAGAGTGGAAGCGGCCGCCGGGCCGCCGGGCCAAGGACCCCGCCGTGCTGCGCTACATGTTCTGCTCCATGGCCCAGCGCGCCCTCATCGCGCCCGTCGTCTGGGTGGCTGTCACGCTGCTCGACGGCAAGTGCTTCCTCTGTGCCTTCTGCACTGCCATGCCCGTGGCTGCGCTGGGCAACGGCAGCCTGGCGCCCGGCCTGCCCGCCCCCGAGCTCGCCCGCCTGCTGGCCCGGGTGCCCTGCCCCGAGATCTACGACGGCGACTGGCTGCTGGCCCGCGAGGTGGCCGTGCGCTACCTGCGCTGCATCTCCCAGGTGAGGGGCCCACTCGGTCTCGGGCTGAGTCTCCCCCACAGAGTGGGGTCCCTCTGGGAGGGCCCTGTCCCCCCACCTCTCAAGATGGGGCTCCCCTTCTGAGGAGCCCCAGGGGGTGGGGCACGTCTTCCCCACGGGGACTGAAGGCAGAGCCGTCTGGGGAAGTGCTGTGGGCCCTGCCTGCAGGCTTCCCGAGAGCAGGCCTGTCCCTGTCCTGAGGTCCCCGGTGTGGACCCCACGTCCTCCGTCCTGCCCTCTGAGCTGGGAGCTGGGGGATTTGCATCCGTTCCCTCTTCCAGGCCTCAGCAGTGGTGAGGCCGGTGGGTGGCTGGGCCATTTGGGTACATTTCCCTGGCAAATGCCCCCGGCTGGGGCCTCCCTGCGGAGGGATGCAAGTGAGGGTCCAGGTGCCCTGGAAAGGCGCGCATGGGTGAGGGCCGTGCACCGCTGGGACGTGACCAAAGGCGGGTCCTCCCCAGCCCCATGCCCACATCCCAGGCCCTTGGCCCTCACCCACCGAACCCCTCAAGCCTCCCCTCCAGTCAGTGAGGGGTGGGGAGGACCACCCAGGCAGCGTGTCCCCACAGCCCGTGGACCAGGCGCTGTCAGGGAGAGGGGACAAGGGCCGGCCTGCCCTGTGATGGCTGGAGAAGCCTCACACTCTTCCCCGGGCAAGTCCAGACACCTCTGGCTCCCCCTCTCCAGCCGGGGCCTGTCTCCTGCGGGGCCTCTACCACACCCAGGTGCCCCGGTGACTCTCAACTCGGCTTCCCTTCGCCTCCTCTCCTACGGCCACTCGTCCGTCACCCCAGGCCTCAGGGCCTTGGCAGCTGTCCCTCTACCCGACCCTAAAACAGACGCATCATAAGCTAAAAGGGCCCCAGAGGCCACAGGCTGCCTGGCCCATAGACATGTTTCATTTGGGCTTCAGAGACTGAATTCTAAATTCAGCTTTAGAATTAGTCGGGATCATCTAAACACCAGGAATTTTCCCATAAAAATCAGATTTCCAGTTTCACTTGAAATGTCAGAAGATCCAGCACCACCAGGCGTTCACTCACCCCTCAGGCAGCACGGGGTGCCCCCAGCCTGCGCACGTGCTCTGCTCTGCCGTGACCTTGCCAGCCCCTTATCCCCCGTCCTGATCTCCCCACGCTTCTCTGTGCAGCTGGGGCCTGAGCCCGGAGCGCAGGCTAGGGGAGCGTCTGCCCCGCGCCTCACAGTGAGTCACTGGCAGAGCGGAGCTAGCACCAAGCACCGAGTGCTCTTCAGCCCAGAGTGTGAGTGTGCGTCTGATTTGTCCCTGTGACCCCTGAAGTCCCAGCTCAGAGCCCACACGGGGAAGGTGCTCGCTTGGTGCTGGTGACAATACCAGGAGAGGAGAGGTACAGGACTCAGAGGAGGACGGGCCACTGTGGCTTCCTGCAGAAAGAGGCACAGCAGGGATGGCTGGTAGTCACTGAGCTCTTTGCACCAGGCACCGTGCTCCGTTATCACACTCAGTCCTCACAGCAACCCTGTGAAATAGGTGCTATCACCAGTCCCATTTTATAGGTGGGGAAACCGAGGCACAGAGAAGTCAAGTTTGCTCCAGGTCAACTAGTAAAAGGGGGAGACAGGATTCAGGCTCAGGCAGCCTAACTCCAGGGTCTGCCCAGGTAACTCCTGTGCATGGGGTGCCCAGCCAACACAGCAGGGGCTTTACTCTCAGGATCTCATTTCCACGGGGGGAATCTCATGCCCATTTTACAGATGAGGAAATGGAGGCCAAGAGGCAAAGTCACTTGCCCAGTCTGTGCCCTTTGCCCCAGAGGCCCTGGCATGGAGAATGCTTTGGGGCCTGGCCAGGCTCAGAGGCAGGAGGCTGGTGCCCACTGCTGACCCCCTCCCCTCTGCCCACAGGCGCTGGGCTGGTCCTTCGTGCTGCTGACCACGCTGCTGGCGTTCATGGTGCGCTCCGTGCGGCCCTGCTTCACGCAGGCTGCCTTCCTCAAGAGCAAGTACTGGTCCCACTATATCGACATCGAGCGCAAGCTCTTCGACGAGACGTGCACGGAGCACGCCAAGGCCTTCGCCAAGGTCTGCATCCAGCAGTTCTTCGAGGCCATGAACCACGACCTGGAGCTGGGTCACGCCCACGGGGCACTGGCTGCGGCCCCCACTGCCTCGGCTGCCGCCAGCCCCCTGGACGGTGCAGAGGAGGAGAGGGATAAGCTTCGCGGCATCACGGACCAGGGCACCATGAACAGGCTGCTCACCAGCTGGCACAAATGCAAACCGCCCCTGCGGGTGGGCCAGGAGGAGCCGCTGCTGGGCAATGGCTGGGCAGGGGGCGGGCCCCGGCCCCCACGCAAGGAGGTGGCCATCTACTTCAGCAAAGTGTGAGCCCAGCTGGCTGAGGTGGCAGTGGGGGGTCTGAGCCCACAGCCCCCAGACCCCCAGACCAGATGGAAAAATGAAGGCTTTAGGTGCTGGGCAGTAGGCCTGGAGCAGAGCCACACGCCCAGGACCTCACCTGCCTATTAGAGGCAGGAAATTTGGAGCTGGAAGGGGACCTCACTGCTCCAGCTGCGACACCGCCCTGGGCAGCCTGGAGCGGTGGGGCCATGAGCAGTGTTCCTCAGAAGGGTTCAGAACTGACTTGGAGGCTCAGGGGCAGAGGGCTGCCACCTCCTCAGCACCTCCCAGGCCACTTCTAGAGCAGGGACTTCATCCCTGGTTCACTGTCTCCTCTCAGCTTCTGCAGACGTCCCTGTCCCAGGGGCCACTCTTGCCTGGGACTCTCAGGATGTCTCTTCCCTGGGCTCAGGGCTCAGGGAGCAGGAGGAGGCAGCCCTCACATGGAGAAGGAGCCCTGTGACTGTGGCCACAGTCTCCTGAGCGGGCCAAGGTGGGCCACAAGGACATGACACGGCCTCACCTTTGTGACACACCTGGGGTGTCAGGTAATGAGACAAGATGCCAGAAGCTAGGTCCATGTGGGAGGAGCCCAAGTGGGAGGGTGTGTGGTCACCATGGAGGTCACTCAATAATTGTCCGGGGGGACTGCATGTTTATCTAGCACCACGCACAAAAGGCCTCCCATGGAGGGGTCCTGGGAGACCACCGTAATCCCACCTCACGTCCAGGTCTCTGGGGCAAATCAGACCATCCCCAGCACTTGAGAAGTTAGAAACAGAAGCCAAGGTCTCTCCATTTTTCTGAGACCCCCCCATCCCCGGGCAGGGGGCTGTAAAGTGCTGGGAGGCTCTGTCCCGGTGGGAATGAGGGCGGAGGGGTGCTGGCTAGAGCGGAAACAGCTAGAGTGGGACAGCACTGGGTCAGACGCTGCCTCTACCAATTACAAACTGTGTCCCGCGGCCAGTTGCTTCATTTTCCGTGCCTCAGTTTCCTCATCCGTACAAGGAAGATAAGAGCCCCTCCCCACGAGGTTGTCGTGTGTAAAAGCACGTGGCACAGGGTGGGCACTCAGCACGTGGTGGCCACTGTGATGGTTGATTTCTGAACCTGAGGGCCCCTCCTCCTTCCCCGGGCAGAGCGGACACATGGGGAACAGAAACCCTTGAGCCACCATCTTTGTCAAGGAGCAGGAAACAGAGGTATAATCTTGTCACTGCCCCCAGATGTCTTTGAGACACATGTCCCACCATCTAAGAATTCATGTGGATCTTGGTCATGGTTCCCATCTTTCCTTGTCCAGCCTTCCCTCCTCCCACTTCTGAGGCCCAGTCTCCCTCCCTTGAGTTACTGGGGAGGAGGTCACATCCCTGTCGGCCAAGGTGGGCTGGGGGGCCCCTCCAGGAGGTGGGGAGGATTCTGCCAGCAAAGACAAAGTGTGCATTGGTAGGCGGGGGCTTCCAGTGGGAAGGGAAAGCCCAGAGGCATTGGGAGGTGCAAAGCGAAGGAGAGAGCAGAGCTTTGGGGCGGGCACACCTGCAAAGGCCAGCGCTGTAGGACCCATGCAAGTCACCTAACCACTCTGATCCTCCGTGCGTCTGTCTGCACAAGGATATTAAAGACCTGTTTTTCCAGATTGTGGTGAGGATGAAGGGAGATAACTTTTAGGGAAGGATCGTGGACCATATTTGGCACATGGTGGGATCTGAAACAAACAAATAAATAAATAAAAACCAGACACACACTGGGCCCCTTCCCTGCCTTCCCACGCGTGGACAAGCCCAGCGCAGGGAGGCCAGCGTGTCACTCAGCAGTTCCACGGTCATGGAACCACAAGTCTCGCAGAGCTGACAGTGCCAGGGGTCCTCTCCCCCAATGCTAGGGGTCACCTAGCCTGTCCTTAGGAGTGTCCTCTTCAGCATTCCTGACCGTGACTCTCAGCCTCAGCTTGCACACTCCCACAGATGGGGAGCTCATGACCACTTTTTGGGACAGGCTGGGCAGCTCTGATTATTACAGGGCTCCCTTCAGAAACCCGCCTCCTCGTAATTTCCACCCACAGAGCTCTGCCTCAGGCCGCAGAGGATCCCTGGACTCTTGAATTCAATGAACTGCCCTGCAGAGACTGGAAGCCTCTCCCAGGAGTTAGCCGAACCAGGGATGGAAGAGCTGGCGCCGGGGACAGTTTGTCCAGGCAGTGGCAGGCCGGCTCTGCGGGAGAAGGCCAGAAGACGGCAGGGGGCCCTGGCCTCGCACATTCTGCCGGGGGTTAGCATGGGTCTGATGGCACCTCTGCTGTGACCCTGCCAGGGACTCCTCAAGAGCTTCTGCCCAGTGGGGTCAAGCAAGGGGTGCTCCTGAACCTGGCGCGCAGCCCAGCCCGGTTGGTCTAGTGCAGGGCCGGCGGCGAGCAGGGCTGGCACAGCCCAGAGCGGGCGCGGGTCGGTGGGACGCCCCGCGGCTGCAGAACAGGCACCTCCATTTCCTCTCCTCTCCTCTCGCGCCGCCCTCGGCCCGCCCTCCCCTGCTTGGCGCCGTGAGGCTGTTTTTCCACCCGCTGGCGCGCGCACTCCATCCCACTGTTTGCTTCTCTCTTTCTGGAGTTAAATTTGTCTGAAGACGCCACCAGCCCCAGGCCCCGCTGGTCTCAAACAGCAGCTCCTGTGCGGAGAAAAGTGGGAGGGAGCCGGGAGCCTGGGTGGCAGGCACTTTGGGTGGGGCGGCTGCCTGGCTGCCACCCGTCCTGCAGGCCACTTGGAGAGCCCAGCCCTGAGGAATCCAAGGCCACAGGTGCCCGCAGCTGGCCCCAGGTAAGGAAGGGGTCCTCCCTGGGGCACACCAGGTGTCAGGGGAGCATGGCAGGCCCCGTCCCAGGCTGCCCAGAGGGATTGTCCTGGGCAGAGGGGCCCCCAGCTGCAGCCTCCGCTCTGGGTAGGGTCAGCCCTACCCCTCCTCCGGCCGCCTGTCTCCTGTCCTGACTGATGCTGTAGGTCCCGCTAGGGGTTCTGGGAGTGGCCGGGCCTGGGGGGCAGGGGCAATAGTCTCAGAAGATGGTCTGCTCCATCCTCTGCTCAGAACATGGTCTGCTCCATTCTCTGCTCGACACCCACCCTGTTCCCGCATCTTGGGCCCCACTTTGGGCCCCACAGGGAGCTAATTAGGAGCCCAGAAGCCAAGAAGGGAAGAGGAAGCAGGATATGGGGCTGCCTTTAACCCATTCATCCGCAGCAATAGTACAAACTCCCTTTCCCATGGAGTTAGACTGGAGCCCTGGGCTGAGAAGGGAGGGAAGAGTCAGACTCCTCCTCCTCCTCCTGGGTCTGGTAGTCCTCCTCCCCCCACCCCCACTGCTCCTCGTGATCCTCCTCCTCCTCCCCCTGCTCCTCATGACCCTCCTACCCCCACCCCCACTCCTCATGATCCTCCTCCTCCTCCTGGAGCCCACATGGCCACATGGTGCTGCTGCCCATCTGGCAGGCTTGGCAGAGCCAGGCAGGGGCGGTGTGGACATGAAGCACAGGAGAGCATGGGCAGATCCTCCCCTGTTTGCTGCCCACCCAGCCCTCCACTCCCTGGCTTCCTCCGGCCTGAGGATTTTTGTTTTTCATCCACCAGATGGGGAGAAGGGACCACACCCTGGTCTCTCAGGCTTGTGTGGGTGGAGCCTGGGAAGGGAGTTGGGGCTAAACTTTGCAGGAGCCTGGGGCCACAGCCACTTCCTGGCAGGGGGCCAGCGTGCTGCAGCCCAGACTAAGGCCAAGCAGGCTCCGGATTCAGTCTCATCTAAGCTTCTTGTGGCCGGCGGGCTGGGTGGTCCCTGGCTCCGTGGCGTGGGGTCCACTAGGAAGCTGCTGGAGAGGAAAGGGGTCAGAGCTGAGGAAGAGGAGGTTCGCAGGGCTCTCATAAGTGGACACAGCAAGGTCAGTAGGAGACAGAGGAAGCGGGGGACTCACTGAGCTCAGACTCGCCCTGCCCACTTCCCAGGTCTACTGGGTTGTGGTCAGAGTCCCGCCCGGACACCTCCATGTTTGGCCTCAGGCACTTTATCCCCTGCAGGCCTTAGTTTCCCCCATCTCTGCAGGCTGGGGAAGCATCCCCACCTTGACGACCTGGCAGGTGGGAGAGAGGGAGGGTTTCACACACAGGACGATCATCAGGCATCTTTTATTCCTCTTCTTTCCCTCCAACATCCCTAGGAATAGAGTAAGGAACAGAAGGATTTATCCTTTTGTTCACAGATGACGAAACTGAGGCCCAGAGAAAAGTCATGAAGTATGTTGAAAGCCAGAGCCTTCTAAACCAGTTCAGATGCTGAGGTCTCCAAAATGAAAAGGTCCTTGTGAGCTCCGTGGGCGCTGGTGTCCTGCTGTGTCCACCCCACCCCCACCACAGGATCCTGTCCAGTCCCTTGTCCACCAGGACACCCGCTCCAGCTCCCCCACCCAGGGGGCCTGCACCCTCCAAGCAGTCCCAGGCCCCTCTGTGCATTAGCACCACCCTGGACCCCAGAGGGAAAGCCAGTCAGTGTCCCATGTGCCCTAACACCACAGGGCGTTCCTAACCCCTGCCCCTAGAGAAGCTTGTGGTGGCAAAAACAACCTAAAGTGTTTGCTGCGGCAGATAGACCCAAGCTCGAACCTCAGTTCTGCCACTCACAGGGGACCCTGGCAAGGCACCCACCCTCAGGAAGCCTCACCAACTCTTGGGTACAGCAGGGATGTCATAGCTCAACGAGGGACGTAAAGGGCCCAAGGCGTGGTAGCAGCTCAGTGAACAGCAGTGACCATCGTTCCCTGGGGCCCCAGGGTGCCTTCCTCTCCCCCAGCCTGGCCACATGAGCATCCTCCTCAACTGCCCGTTTTCCAAGGCAAACCTTTATCTGCTGTTCCACAGGAGGAAGGCCCAGGCCAGCCGCTGCAGTAGGGCTGGGATGGCCCGGCCGTGCCCTGCCTTCAGCTGCCCACCAGCCTGCACTCCTTCCTAGCCCCACAGGAACCAGCGGTCCCGCTCCTCCCGCCTCCTCTCCTGCAGTCCGTCCCCCAGCTGCCCGGTCACCATGGCTGCCCTGATCGCAGAGAACTTCCGCTTCCTGTCGCTCTTCTTCAAGAGCAAGGATGTGATGATTTTCAACGGGCTGGTGGCACTGGGCACAGTGGGCAGCCAGGAGCTGTTCTCTGTCGTGGCCTTCCACTGCCCCTGCTCGCCGGCCCGGAACTACCTGTACGGGCTGACAGCCATCGGTGTGCCCGCCCTGGCGCTGTTCCTCATCGGCATCATCCTCAACAACCACACCTGGAACCTGGTTGCTGAGTGCCAGTACCGGAGGGCCAAGAACTGCTCGGCTGCCCCCAACTTCCTCCTTCTAAGCTCCATCCTGGGCCGCGCGGCCGTGGCCCCCGTTACCTGGTCTGTGATCTCCCTGCTGCGCGGTGAGGCTTATGTCTGCGCTCTCAGTGAGTTCGTGGACCCCTCCTCACTCACAGCCGAGGAAGGAGGCTTCCCACCAGCCCACGCCACTGAAATCCTGGCCAGGTTCCCTTGCGGGGAGGGCCCTGCAAACCTGTCAGGCTTCCGGGAGGAGGTCAGCCGCAGGCTTAAGTATGAGTCCCAGGTAAGGGCTGTAAAGGGAAGCTCTTCCTTCCCAAGGTGGTGGCTGGTGGGAGGTGCTGGGATGCCCAGCGTTAAAACTGGAGTTGGTCCTCAGGGGCCGAGTTTTCTGGGAATGCAGTGCATTATTGGCATCAGGGATCAGAGCTGGTTAACCTGCAGATTACTGCTTGGCCCGGCAAAGGTCAATTCCAGTCGGAAATCAAAGAGGGTGGATAGGCACAGTGGCTCACGCCTACAATCCTAGCACTTTGGGAGGTGGGAGTGTCGCTTGAGGCCAGATCGAGACCAGCCTGGGCAACATAGAGACCCCATCTCTACAAAAAAACCAAAAAAACTTAGCCAGGCATGGTGGCATGCACCTGTAGTCCCAGTTACTTGGGAGGCTGAGGTGAGAGAGTCGCTTGAGACCAGGAGTTCAAGGCTGCAGTGAGCTACTGTCATGCCACTGCACTCCAGCTTGAGATACTGAGTCTTTTAAAAAAAAAGTTTTAAACATTAAAGGAATATTCTCCTGGTTCAGACTGAGCCTTGATCCCAGTCACAGATAAGCCCATTACCCCAGCCACACGCGGCACGACCCCTGCACGCCACCTCAGAAGCATTTGGATGGGTGAGTTGATAGCGGACTACGCTGGCTCTGGGACGAACACATTCATTGCCCAGAAGGGCCCAACCCAGCACCGAACCGGCCCCAAGAACTGCTGACGTCAAGGGAGGCCCTGGGGTCAGGATGGGGTGTTGAGAGTCAGGAAGAGGCAGTTGCTGCCCTGCTCCTGGCCTCGGCTGTAGCCAAGTTCTGAAGGAGTGGAGGTTGGCCGGGGCAGAGGGCAAGGACAGAGACCTGGCAGCAGCAGAAACCTGAGCCCGAAGTGTTAACTCAGAGAAGCTGAGGGAGAGACAGGAGGAGCATGAGATTTTTTAAAAGGTCTCTTCTCTCAGGTACATAAGAAACAAAAAACAAAAGTAGACAGAGAGACAGAGATGGAAGATTATCAGTAAAACTTATTGGATGCTGATGAAATGCCCACAGACCTGTGTACAGGAGTGAGGGGGAAACAAGGACAACCTGACTACCCCTGCCCTCACTAGGCTTACAGCCATGCAAGTGTGTGAGGCAGGCACTCGGGTGGCCTCCAAACAAGGCAGACAGTGATGATGTCGCAGGAATCTGGCCACGGGGTATTGAGGCAAGGCAGGACTGTTCCCAAAGGGGCCTTTGGAGGCTTCCTCCCGAGGTGGCATCCGAGCATGGAGGGCTGAGCTGGGTTTGGATGGGGCGAGATGATGCTGGAGGGAGAGGCATCCTTGGGGTTGAAGGAGTGGCAGGAAATGCAGGAGGCAAAGTGGAAGAACAGGGGAAGTGTGAGTTAAAGGGAATGAGGAACCGGCAGCCAGAGGGGCCGGCTTCCCTCACAGCATCTGCTCTGGGGCGGGCAGGCCGGGGCAGCTCCTTGCCCCTCCTGAACCCTGCCCATTCTCTGGCCAGCTCTTTGGGTGGCTGCTCATTGGCGTGGTGGCCGTCCTGGTGTTCCTGACCAAGTGCCTCAAGCATTACTGCTCGCCACTCAGCTACCGCCAGGAGGCCTACTGGGCGCAGTATCGCGCCAACGAGGACCAGCTGTTCCAGCGCACGGCTGAGGTACACTCGCGGGTGCTCGCCGCCAACAACGTGCGCCGCTTCTTCGGCTTCGTGGCGCTCAACAAGGATGACGAGGAGCTGGTTGCCAACTTCCCAGTGGAAGGTACACAGCCGCGGCCACAGTGGAACGCCATCACCGGCGTCTATCTGTACCGGGAGAACCAGGGCCTCCCGCTCTACAGCCGCCTGCACAAGTGGGCCCAGGGTCTGGCGGGCAACGGTGCGGCCCCTGACAATGTGGAGATGGCCCTGCTGGCCTCCTAGGAGTCCACTCCCCGGGCTCTTGGCACTGCTTGGTCCCAAACCGAACCCCACTGCCTGCTCACACCAGCATCCAAAGGGGATTTTTTCCCCCCCTAAACTGGCTTTTTGGGCAAACAGGCCAGGGGCGGGGGACACAAGGCAATCTAGGGTGCAGAGAGATCCAGCAGACAATGTCGTCAGCTCTGACTTGAAGAAATTCCATCTCCTGTTCCTGCCAGCCAACGTGGTCAACAGCTTGGGGAAGACTCTTTCCCAGAACTGGTCTCTAATTAACTATGACATGGATGATCTTTCACCGTTGGGACTCCAAGCTGGGAAGCCCCAGCTGGCAGGTCCACGTGACTGTGAAAGTCACCGGGAGGCTCCTTGTGCAGTACGTTGTGCAGTTAATTTGTGTCTAATTGCACAGGGACACCCAGCTCAGCAGTGCGCGACTGGGTGGCTGCCCTTCAGTGGATGCCTCTGGCCTTATTTTATACATTTGAATTTTTGATAAAACTTTTCTTACTATAAGGGACCAGCTTGGTGTCTGCATGATTGAATGGGCCATGCCACAGCATGCTGGTGGGCACAGGGCCAGGCCCAACCCCACGCCCTGTGGGGAAGGGGACAGGGCTGAAATGCCACAGAGGTGGCTGCAGTACAGGGAACCCCAGGTGTCACACCCAGGGGAAGGCCCTGGGGCTGATCTCTTTGCATTTGGATTGATTGTCTGATTTAGTCTGGGGAACAGATGAGGCCTGGCCTTCCACAGAGGGAAGCTCAGTTTGAAATTTCTAGACTGAGAAGATCCTGCACTCAGTAGGACAGAACTAGTGCTTGTAACCCAGTGCTACTAACCAGGCCAGCCCCAGCTCCTCCTTCCTCCCACGCCTGCCCCCTACCTCCACCATCTCCAAAACCTTCCTGGCATATGACTCAGTCATTTCCCATGGAAAAGCTCTCAGGACATTTAAGGCTCTGGGAGAGAAAACTTTTAATTCCCTCAGGACTAAGCCAAAAAAGAACTGGCTTCAACAACTAGTTAGGCCTGTGCTATCCTCCAAGAACTCTGGAATATACCAGATGGAGAGAGGTTATGTGACTGGCCAAGGTGGGCCTGGGCTGAGACATCATCAGCAGTTTAAGCCGATGCCTGTGGCTGTCCCCTGCAGCCTAGCTTTCCCAATTTTCCCTTCTGGGCTGTGTCCTGCTGTCCCAGCCCCACAGCCTCCACTACAGGGCGGAAGGCACTAGGCGAGCTGAGGCTGAGGGAGGCCCAGAGACTCTGAGATCGTAGGCGAGGGCCCACTCCCTGAACCCTACCAGCCCCCTCTGGCTGGACCGACAGCCTGCCAGGGACAAAGTGGGCCTGACCATGAGATCCCTGGGAGTCAGCCCGTCCACCCTTGCTCCCCGGGGAACTCCCCTGAGGAGGGACACTCGGCTTTTACGGGAGTCCCGGGGCTGTTGCCTGCAACCGCTGAGCAGCCACAGAACAGGGAAAGGATGACATACATTGGGACTTAAAATAAGCAAAGAGGAATTAAAAGCAGTCTCAAATTCTTTTGCTTCCTGACAGGATTCCCTAGGGATGCTGCAGAAAAAGCAGCACTTAAATAGAGTCCTCAGGCCACAGGTTTCCGAGTGCCCAGGCGCTGAGGTGCGGTTGGCCCGCTGCTGCCCGAGCTGGAGGAGCCAGCCCGCCCCTATTCCTCCAGTACCGAGCTCTTGGCCTCCACGTATTCCAGGGCCTTGGCCTTGACCGCCTGCACGTCCTTCTCCGTGCCGTGCTGCTTCTCATAGTCCAGGTAGCGCTTGAAGAAGAACTTCATTCTCTTGGGGGCCAGGCTCAGATGAATGACCCGCTCAAAGATGTCCCTGTGAGGAACAGGGCAGCATTTACCTCCCAGGTCCAGGTCACACACTTGGCTAGCGCTCACCCACCTGCTCCTGGGCTCTGGAGCCAGGGCCTCTGTCATCCAGGACCCCCACTTCTACCTTTAGTTTTACTACCATTGTGAGCCCCCGGGATGCCCCAGGGAGAGGCACCACCACCCTCACTTCCAGATGAGCAGACACCTGGAGATGTGAAAGGACTTACTTGCCTAAAGTCACACAGTGAATCAGGACAAAGCTACTGGGATTGGGACACACAAAGAGGTATGGATCTGTGAGAAAAGCTCTGCTTATAACTTATTAACGAGCGTGGGTGGGGCACTTGTTCTTTCAGGATGAGTCAACCCACCTCTAACCCTCCCTGCCTTGTGGGGATGCTGGGGGACAAGTGAGATTATGCCTGTGACAGTTCTCCCTAACCAGAGCCAGGCATGGTGTCAGTGAGGAGGGAATCCAAGTCTCCCGACTCCCAGGCCAGGGGCCAGGCTCCCTGCCACTGATGGTTCCAGACACAGACCAGAGGCTGGCCTTTGGGGCAGAAAAAGTAGTTGGACAAGTGAACGTCATCACACCTGGGTGTCATGGCAAACCTGTTTTTCTCCAGTAAGAGACCTGGGGATGCTGGGAGCTGCCGTGGGGCCACAGATCATCAGCTTGGCCAGTGACCCCCCCCCCAACCACCACCAGGGGGTTCAGCTTTGGTCTGTCTTCCCCTCTCACCGGACTTCCTTCTGGCTGCTGTGCTTGATGGTCATGTCGATGTAGACTGACCAGACATCTGTGCGCTTTGGGTAGGTGCTCAGCGTGTTCTCAAAAATGGCTTTGGCCCGCTCCGCATCCCCCAGCTGGAACTCGAGCTGCGCAAACTTGGTAATCACATCCACGTCTGCAGGGAGAGGGTGGCTCAGAGACCCAGCAAGCACACCTCACCATAACACGGTGTGCAGCAGGGGCAGAGTGAGTCTGACTCCCTGCTCTTGGGTCCCAAGACCTAGGTTATGACAAAAGAGACAAAGTCCAGAAAGGACAGTGGGGTGGGTTCAGGACCAAATACACAGAGGCAGACACCCTACCCTCTGGGACCAGAAAAGGTGGAGGGCCCCAAGGGCAAGAGAATTACTGCCAATCGCTTTTTGTTCCTCTGTCTTTCGCCGTCTAGCATTTGCAACGTAACACGCGTTGCTACGCTAGAGATAGCTATGCACCCTGCACCAGGCTTTCCTAGCTGAGAAGCAGCGCGGCCCCTGGATGAGAAGTCCCCCATCCCCATGTGCTCAGGAACTGGGAACGGGCACTCACGCTCCTTGCTAGGCAGGCACTCGAGGGCTCGCTGCAGCACACGGTGACTGGCCCCGGCCTGGCTCCTCCGCAGGAGAAAGGCGCCATATTTGATCCACACAGCTTTCTCCTGCCGGAAACGCTTCAGCATCCGGTTGTAGAGTTCACCGGCTTCCTGTGAGAAAAGTCAGGTAAGCTGAGGAGAGTGTGATGCTACAGAGGGCACAACAACAAAGACAGGCAGCGACACTCAGAAGAAGCTAGACTTGGGCTCACAGACCCCAAATCGCTATGCAGGGCTCATTCCAGAGACCCGAGAGGAACAGGGAGGAGGCACGAAACGATGGGGTATTTCCCCACTGTGCCTGCGCCCATAGCAAGGGGAGACCCAGACTAGGAGGATGTGAGAATGACAAGGGAGAGCAGGAGAGACAGAAAAGGGGACACTGGGCTGGGATGTCCCCTTTGTCTGTAATGCCCCACCAGCAGCCCAAGGCATACACACCGGGGTCCGCCACCCCTTCACTTCCAAAGCCACTGCTTCCCTCACAGCAGCCCCACAGCGCCGCAGTGGACGTGGGGAAATGACCTCTCTCACTGGGAAGATAAGGAGGTCAGGGCCCAGACGTCAGGTAGCAAACCCGCGGCAGGACTGGACCCAGAATCCGGGGTTTGTCCCTGAGCCCGCTGCTGTGACTCCCGGAGTCCATCTGCGAGAGGGTGAGGACCCTTTGGCAGCTGACCACCTGGCCCAGACTCCTACCTGTAACTTCTCTGACTTGGTATAGATGTCAGCCAGGTGCAGATGGACCTTGAGAGGCTCGTTGTACTGCACGGCCCGCTCGAAGGCCTTGCTCAGGGACTCCTGAGAGCCGTACATGTTTTCTAGGTTCAGCAGCGCCACCCACACGTTCAGCTTCTCCTGCTCTTCCCTGGAGGGAAAGCAGTCGGCACATGAGCTCCATCGGCTCAGCCCAACAGGCCTCCCACCCCCATTTGGGGACATCAGTGAACTTCCTCCTCGCAGACCCCACCCCTGAGCACAGGCGCCAAGAGGCTGTCCCCACTGCAGCTCACACAGCAGTGGGAACACCCCCACCCTCCCACGCCGACTGCCGGCTCTGAGGCTCCCTTGGTTTCTGCGTCCATTCCTGGGAAGGAAGCTTACTAAATCTCAAATAGGCCTGAGGTTTGGGCTGGAAGCAAAATCTTGGGTCTGAGTCTCTCTTAAAACTAAGAATGAAGCAAAGGACTGCCGTCGCTCTTCACTAGGCTTCAGAAAACTTACTCCTCTCTGCCTGCAAAGTGGCCACCTACAGGGTTTCCACCCAGGTATGCAGAGAGTTGTTTTCCCTATTAGCTATTTCTCCTCCAGACTGGGTACCTTGTTTAAGTGTAGGGACTCTTGTAGAGGTTACCCTTGGCTATTTCAGTGAAGACTGTAAAATATAAATGAGCAGATCTATTTCACAGAGGGCCACACCTATGAGAGAAAGCCTGGGAACCCAAGAGCCCCTGGTGGCAGCCACCCAAACTGCTGCCTGCCTGCCTGGGAGGAAATGACCCACAGGCGGCAAACCCTGCCAGCCCGCACTTGGGGCAACACAGGGCTTCCCATCTGAAGGCCCCTCCCTGGAGCAGGGGGAGGCGAAGCGTAACCTGAAGGAGATGGTCTTAAGGGCTCTCTCGGCCACAGCACGCGCCTTCTCGATCTCCGTGGCCTGCAGGTGGAAGGCCATGTACTGCAGCCACAGGATGGAGCTGTTGGGGGAGCTCAGCACGAGTCGGTCAAAGTCATCCGCTGACTCCGGCTGTCGCCTGGGATCCATCAGCGCCTCCTCAATGCGGGACAGCTCTTTCTCTGCCTTTTGCTTCTCCAAATCCCTTTCCTTCTTGCTTTTCTTTTTCTGCTATGGAAGGCAGAAAACAGTGAATAATCTGCTCCTCAAACCCAGGGCAAGTCTGTGGTGAAAGCTACAAGTTGGCAGGGCAGCCCGTGGCTCTGTACCTAACCCCTGGCCTGGGGCTGGGCGCCACCCCTTGCCCTCCCCGCCCAGGCTAGGACAGAGCACAGGAGACCGGTACCAAGGCGACCCTGCGAAAAGGACAAAGCCCTGGCAAATACAGCACCGTGGCTTGGTGTGGCTTCTCGTCCTCCTCACTGTCTGAGCTCTCTCCTCGAGGTGGCAAGGCCGGCGTCAGAGAGTCTAGGCCCACGTTCCAGGCAAAGCCCGAAGGCAGCTGCAGCCGGGGGGCTTCTGCTGGCTTGGTCGGCTTCTCCTGGAGGACCACAGAGGCGCTGAGGAAAGCACGTGGCTCAGGCTGCTCCCTCGCCCCAGCCCCAGCCTACCCAGAGGAGCACGACCCCCCGCCATGCCCAGAGACAGGCCGGCTAGGCCCCAGCCCACTGGAGAAGCTTTATAGCAGGAACACAAAAGTTTCATCTGTAAATAAATTTACTTAGGTAACAAACTTTTAAAATATATGTATTCATACATGTATAAAACATCAGGAGAGCTGGGACAGAGATATGACGAAAACTCCAAGGGTGGCAGGGAAGCCCTGCCCGGTGGGTGTGAGCTGGCCATACCCAGGCCTCTCAGCTCAAGAATTACTCTCACTTTTCAGAGGATGTGGGCTCAGACAGGCTAGGCCTCCTCTTTATCTGCCTGGGCCTCAGTTTAATTCAGTTCCCCTCAATAAACATTCACAGAATTTATTTTATGCAGCCTACTCTCTGTGTGAACAGGGTCCCTGCCCTCCAGGAGCCCACGATGAAGAGAGGAAACTGAGAGCCCTCCCCTTTCATATTTTGTAGGAAATGAGGTAAGAGGATGGGGCTGAAGACAGACCAGCTCCTCCCGGCCCCAGGGCAGCCTCTCCCCCTCCATTCGACCTCGTCCCTCACCTTGAGCAGCACGTTCGTCTCTTCCATGTCCTCTTCTCCTTCCCGATAATACACTTCCGTACCACTGTCATCCTCCTCCGACAGATCAGCTTTCTTTGCCTTCTTATTCATTCTTTCCTGAGGCGACAGGTGGATGAATGCCCAGGAGTGCCCCCCAACAGCCCCAGGCGACACCCTCCCTCTGCTCCTCTCGCACCACCAGATCTCAGCCCCAACTCTCACTGCCCTCACTCCAAGAGGTCAGGCTGGCTTCGCCAAGGCTCCCTTTTCCGGCGGGGTGAGGCACAACCCCGCCCAGGGGCTCACCTGCTCACTCGCGGGCGTCTGCAGCCCCCGCTTGCCCTGCGTCTTCTCCTTGCTGGGCAGCCGCGCCTCCGCCTGCCCCTTTTGGTTCTTCTTCTCTTTCCTTTTCTGATTCTTCTCTTCTCCTTTTTGGTTTCTCTCCTCAGCCTCTATTTTCCTCTCCTCTTGCTTTGAAAGTGGCAGTTCCATGGAAGCAGATAACACGTCCGGTTTCCCAGTGTCGCTGGGGAGGAACGACAGCCCTGCCAGGTTCTTCTGGTGGTTCACGCTGGGACAGGACAAGAGGGGGCAGTAAAGACAATGTGCAAAGCAGAGGGCGCCGCAGGCAGCCCAGGCCTTCTGTCTCCTGATCTGCTCACGGTGCTGGGCCTTGCCCCACCTGCCTTGGAAATCCATTCAGTATTCTTAGGAACGATTTGCACATTTCACCAAGCTTAGTAGAAAACACAGGGGGCAGGTGCGATGCCCCCTCCTCTATCTCCAACAGCAGAGACCAGTTGCCACATCTGTTTTCAGGGGCTGAGGCAGAAGGCTCCAGGCAAAGGTCTTTCATTCCCCTGAATATGGCATTCACCACTACCCAAGCCATTCCGTTTGAAGTTTACCTCAAAATCTCCTCCCAGGGCTCCCAGAGAAAGGGGTGTGCTTCATATCAGAGTGAGGGCGAGAGAGAGGACACCTACCTTAGGACCTTGGCTGTGAGCAACTTCCCTTCGGGGAGGTATTTGTTATAAAGAGCTTTCTTGGACGGGCTGTACTGGGAGACATGTGGGTATTGGGCCAAACCCACAACCGAGGGGCCAAGGCTAAAAGGAGAGAGACAAGAGTCCTATGGTCACAAACGCAGCAACAGAATTCCAGCCAGGCCTAGTGACTCCACCTTCACAGGGACCCAAGCTGCGACAGGATTTATGACAGACATAAGGTCCTGGCATTCAGCAGGACAAAGCGGGCTTTGTAAACTGGAAAAAATGATCAAGCATAATGAAGATATGATTGAGGCTATTTTTTACCCCACCTCACAGCACCACAATATGTAAATCACAAGCTGTTAGGAAGAGGAAGAGAAAATGAGGAAACACAGTAGCAGAGAAGGCTGCAGTATCTGGTGTTGTGGACGTTAGGTGATTTCACAGACCATTTACAAACCATGGTCAAACACTATATCAGAGAACATTCAAATTTATTTAAAACTGACAATGGAAATGCCAAATTCAAAATGCCAAACAAGAACTAATAATTCAAAACTTTTTTAAAAGTATTAAAAAAACTGAAATTTTTAAAGCTCTTAAAAGCTCTCATCATATTCCATCAAAGAGGGAGGCAGTGGACTCCAGGCTACGACAGGCCCAGGGAAAGCACGTGGGTCTGGGTCCAGGCCCTGAGGCCCCACCTTACTCACCCGAGGAGCACGCCGTGTGGCTGGACAGACCTCACGTAGCCTCTCAAGAGCTGCCCTTTCTTAATGTCCTGGATGGAGTTAATTTCCGGATCTTCTATTTTGCTTTTTGTCTCTGGGTTTGTTCTAAAGGAACGAAAGGCACATACACAAACCTTTAACCCCCGTCGTCCCACCCTCACCCCCAAGACACCTGCAGTAATCACACTGTGCATGTGGGAATACACCTCTGGACCAGTCAGTAGGCTGTGACTTTCAGGGCCCAACTCTACTGTTTCCAAAGTCCTGTCAGGCCAGGGGCATGTGCTCACGAGCCAGCTATGCAGAAATAGAGTGGTCGATCAAGCCAGAGAGAGGCCAAACCTAAAACTTTCACGTTATAGACTTCCATTTCTAACCATGGAGCAAACTGACCTCAGGCCGATCCCCTTCATGCCCTACTCACCCCACTATGGGAATCCCGGTGGTCCCTCACCAGGACCACCACCTTGTAACCCTGGACACTCACATTTGGATGTCGGAACCTTTCCTTGAGAAACAAGAGCCTGGGTAGACAGAGTTGTTTTAGTAATCTGAATGTTCCCAGCCTTTCTGGATAGAAGAGGCTCAGGGTGCAAAGTGACGACAGAGAAGAAAGGTGGGATGCCTAAAGTTCTGTCAGACAGATGCAGCCTCCCCTCAGGCCTCTAAGAGGTCCTCCTCCCTTCCTCGTCCCAACACAGACACTCACCTGGATGATCGCAGTGACAAAGTCAATACCTCCTCTGCAGTGGACAGGACGTAACATCTGGAATGAGGGCAAAAGGGGAGACATAAGACCTTGGTTCTGTTTCCTCATTCTGTTGAAAACCTGCTGAGGGACTCTGGACAAGTTGTGTCACCTCTGTGGGCCTCAGTTTACTAGTCCGTCAAGTAAAAATAACACTGCCTACTCTTTTTACCCAAGAAAGGTGCTGGGAGAAAACAAGAAGAGACACAAATGCCCTTTGGAAGGCTCAGAGAGCCACGTAGTGTGTACTAAAGAGACAAGACCAGCCCTATGGTAGGTGATGAGAGTGTCTGCTCTCAGCAGGGAGACAGACTAACCACAGGAAACCACAATGGAGGGATAACCTGGGTATTACCGAAAACAGACACACAACAGTTCAGACGAGGCAGATCAGTGAGGCCTGAGCAGAGGGAAGCTTCAAGGAGAGAAAGGAAGGTTGATTCTTTTGTTGCCTTTCTAAATTTAATTAATCTAAAATGGCAATTAGTAGCCCAAAATCATAATTTAAAAGTACAGAATCATAGAGATCGAAAAGATCTCAGCAACAATACAGTCCAAGTTTTTCCCAGGACAGATGCCTGCCTTTGATAACACAGCATCATAGCCCTCAGAGCTGGACAGGACCTCAAGGGATCATCTACCTTTAGGCAAGTAAATTTCTTTCTTTTTTAAGAGACAGCAGGGTCTCAGCCCAATATAGTGGCTCACACCTTAATCCTAGTACTCTGGGAAACCAAGGCAGGAGGACTGCTTGAGGCCAGGAGTTTGAGACCAGCCTGAGCAAGAGCGAGACCCCGCCTCTACCAAAAATAGAAAAAATTAGCTGGGCACAGTGGTAGGCACCTGTAGTCCCTACTCCGGAGGCTGAGGCAAGAGGATTGCTTGAGCCCAGGAATTTGAGGTTGCTGTGAGCTAGGCTGATGCCACGGTAGCCCAGCCAACAGAGCGAGACTCTGTCTCAAAAAAAAAAAAAACAAGCACATAACAGAATACTAAACAAATATTAAAAATAAGGCAAAAGAACAAAATAGATTTAAATGTATTACCATGGAAAAGTAAAAGTCTATGATGAACTGCTGTGAGAAAAAAGTAAGTTGCAGAACAGTATATAAAATGAAATTCTAGGCCAGGCATAGTAGCTCACACCTGTAATTCTAACACTCTTGGTGGCTGAGGCTGGAGGATCGCTGAGGTCAGGAGTTCGAGACCAACCTGAGCAGGGGCAAGACACTGTCTCTACAAAAAAATAGAAAAATTAGCCAGGCACAGTGGCTAATTTTCTACAGGTGGCGAGCACCTGTAGTCCCAGCTACTCCAGAGGCTGAGGCAGGAGGATCACTTGTGCCCAAGAGTTTGAGATTGCAGTGAGCTATGATAATGCCACTGTACTCTACCCAGGGTGACAGAGTGAGACTGTCTCAAAAAAAAAAAAAAAAAAAAAAAAAAAAGAAAGAAATTCTATTATTACATAAAGAAAAATTATACAAAAATATGTATATGTAGATTATATTTTTTTCTTTTTTTTTTTTTTTTAGAAAATATATATATATATATATATATATATATGTTAAAGTCTGGAAAGATAGAAACCAAAATAAAAAATGGTGAAAAATGTTAGAGAAAGAGGTGATAGAAATTTTCATTTTCCATTTCATACACTTGTTTTTTCTGGTACAAAGTCATTCATTATGTCTATAATTTTTAAAACACCCATCAATTCCATAGATAGGTGAAAAGAGGAAGAGAACATGGCTTACCTGACAACCTTCTGGGGGACGAAGTCTTCCAGGGGTGTCTCAGAGTAGGAATCACTCACATGAAATATACTGACGCTTCCTATCTTCCCAAAAGGGAAGGAGACAGTCAGCCCCTCATTGGGTGTCACCTTGGCCACTCGGCCCATGGCCACTTCCCCTTTCTCAAGCTTGTGAGGACCTGGGAGAAGAACAGACCTGATTCAGGGAAGAGGAAATGAACCAAGATGGGAGCCGGAATCCTGGCCAAGCACAGGCTGGGGAAGGTGCAGGCTGCCCAGGCTGAGTGGACCAGAATGGTCATGAAGACCCTGATCACCATGCCATCCAGCCAAGAATCCCAGGGACATGTGGTGGACAACCCTTTCTGAGGGACTCAAGAAAAACAACCACGTAGGTGAAGGTGACTCGGGCAGCAGCAAAGCAAGACAAGCCAGAACAAAGCCCCAAGAGAAAAACTGTTCCAAGAAGCTCCCACACACCAGGCTTTCTGAGGATTCCAATACTGAGGGCATCCTTCAACCTGGGCAAAAACTGAAGACCCCTTCCCACCCCTTCCCTTCTCTGCCCAGGCACCGTTTCATGCCCACACCTATGAGTGAGAGACATAAGAAGGCCTTGGAGGAATCCGGGCCAACCACGGTGGCCCTCAGGGCCTGGCCAATCTGGAACTTCTTATCTGGATGTTTCAGAACCTGGAAGGATAAGAAAATTTCTCTGATGCTTGAAGAAAGGTCTGTCATTTATCCAAAACCATAGCAAGTATTTCCCAACCCAAATCCTAAATAAGCATGAGGTTCCTTATACCCACTGTGAACCCACACACACCAGACACTGAGTCAAACTCAGGGAGCCTGGGTCTCCCATCCAGGGATCTCAAGGACACTGACCTTGAAGCTAAGAGACGTGAGCAACAAGGGAATTCGCCCCCGGATGTCTGGGGCAATCTCCACCTCAAGCCATTTCTTCACCACATTGTACTGGGAGAAAAAGAGGAGAAACGGAGTAGGGCAAATACAAGCATCCCATCTTATCCCTAAATTAAACGTAGACTTTCCTAAAACCACAAGGCAGAAAGGGCCCTAATCCCACATTTTTCCAAGGGACAGGAATCCACCCCTACATCCCACTGGCCCTGCCCAAACTCCACTTCTCACCAGCTTCACTCAGAGTCTAGCTCAGAGCCTTCACCTGCCTAGCAGAACATGCATCTTTCTCAGGGTCTCTACTGCCCAGGAGCAAAAGACACCTCAGAGATGTCCTTGAGCAGGAGGACCAGTCCCACAGATGTCAGTTGCCTCCTCTAAGTTCAGCTGTGGCCAGTGATTGTTAACCATCTCCAGGGGACAATATTTTCTTTCTAAACCAATTTGGATTTTGATCCTTCAGTATTTATGCAATGTCCTGCCCTAAATACACACCCCACTTTTCAAGTCAGTTCAACAAAACATTTATCAAGCAGCTGCTATGCCCACGGCATCAGAGTGATAAATAAAAGCAAGGCCCTACCTTTTAGATCACAGTCTACAAGCAGTAAGTCAAATCAGTATGCAAATAACTCAAGCAGCAAGCAACATGCAGGAAGAACAACAGGCTATAGGAGTATATAGGAGAACTAGGAAAGAGGGATGGTTATCTATGTTGAACCTTGAAGGGCAGCAGGCAACAGGAGTAGAGAGTACTCCAGGTGTAGAAACCAGCATGAATAAAGACAGGAAGGGAAAAAGAGAGAGAAGGTTTTCAGAATGTCTGGCACACAAGGTGCACAAAGTCAGATTATGAAGTGTCTTATCTGTCACTCAAAGGTATCTGAGGCTTATGAATGTCTACAGACAGGTAACTAAAGGGATCAAAAGTCAGTGACATGCTCAGAAAGATGCTCATGGAAGAGGAATGTGGTAACAATGAAGAGGTGTTATGCCTCAAGGTCAAACTCAATCCAACTTCCTCTTTGATACGTTCCAACTGGTACAGGTCACACCGATCTCTTCCCTTTTTGAACTCCTGTTCCACGTGGGGTTAAAACACATAATCTGGCACCCAACTACTTTTTCGTTTTGCACTGCACCTAAACTTTATAAAAGGCTAAAGTCTAAAATCCAGTTCTGCATTTACATTTTAAATCTTGCCCTATATTTCTTTCCATTTGTACAGTTAATCTACCAACATTATGAATTGTGAGCTGCTTGCTAATTGTTCTGTAAGCCATATTTTAGCTCCCTAATTAGACCAGAAGTTTTCTAGTGGCAAAGGCCATGTATTATCTTCCACAAACCCAGCATGGTAGCAAACACAGACTCAAATGCTCAGTGCTAATGGCCTTTATCTCCAGTTTCATCTCCTTTTCTTCTGAAAGAAGGATGGCAGCCCATTGCAGGGCAGCCACTACTCACCTTCTTTAAGAAGCAAGTCACGGTCTGACCGGCCTGGTACTGTTTAATCTTCTCCACAGGGCTAACAGAGTGAGAGTTAAGAGCAGTGTGGCCATCCTCCAGCTCACTGTTTGCAGAAAGGCAATGGAAAGAGTAAATCAACCTCTGGATAAGACTTTGAGTTTGAAACCATCTCCCCCAAGTGGCCATGGATTGACCGTACAGGATTCTCCTACTCAGTCACCCTCCAATGCCTTCTCTCTCTCCTTTAAGGAGATTGTTCGCAATACTGGCCTGGGGGCTAATCTTTTCCATTCATTCATTCACTTAGGTATGAAAAACTAAAATAGGTGGCCCACTATAATCTTTATAAACTTAGGAAACAAAATTATTTTACTTCTTTCCTAATCCTTTAGCTATTGCTTTAGTTTGCAGAACTGCTTTCACAAATAATCTCTCACTGATTTTGATAACAATCTTATGTGAATCAGGCAAGGTAGCTGACACAAGAATGTCTCTCCTTTCTGGACACAATGGGCTGAACTGTGGTTCCCCACCCCACACACAGACATTCATATGTTGAAGTCCTAACCCCCACTAACTCAGAATATGCCTGTATTTGGAAATTAGCTCTTTAAAGAGCTAATTAAGTTACGATGAGATTATGGAAAGCAGTATGGAAGTTCTTCAAAAAATTAAAAATAGAACTATAGAATTAAAAATAGAACATGATTCAGCAATCTCACTTATAGGTGTATACTCAAAAGAACTGAAATTAGGGTCACAAAGAGATAATTTGCACACCCATGTTCAATGCAGCACTATTCACAATAGCCAAGAGGCAAAAGCAACTAAAATGTCCATTGGCAGAAGAGTAAACAAAATGTAGTATACACACACAATAGAATATTATTCAGCCTTGAAAAGGAAGGAAATTCTGACACATGCTATAATATGTATGAACCCTAAAGACATTATACTAAGCAAAATAAAACCAGTCAAAAAAGGACAAATACTATATGATTCCATTTATATGACATACCCAGAGTAATCAAATTCATAGACACTGAAATCAGAATGGTGGCTGCCAGGGGTTGGGGGGAGGGGGAAACAGGGAGTTGATAGTCAATGGATATAGAGTTTCAGTCATGCAAAATGAAAAAGTTCTAGAGAGCTGTTGTACAATATGCACTTAGTTAACAAAACTGTAATGCACACCTGAAAATTGTTAACAGGGTACATTTATGTCATGTGTTTTTTCCCACAATAAAAAAAGAAGAGATTAGAACACGGAGACATAAAAGGAAGACCATGTGAAGACACAGGGAGAAGACAGCTATCTGCAAGCCAAGGAGAGGCCTCAGAAGAAATAAACCCTGATGACACCTTGATCTCAGACTTCTAGCCTCTAGAATTATGAGAAAATAAATTTCTGTTGTTTAAGCCAAAACACACATACATACACACACACACACATCCGAGTATGTTATCCTTTTCTCTTTTCTCAAAATGATTTTTGGGAAATTGCCTTTCCAAAAAAAGTAACACCCCCCCACCCAAAAAAAAGAAGGGTCAGCATTACTGAATTAGAGTTATGAGAAAACTCACTGACCAGCAGGAACTCCAGAGATGCCTTTTAAGACTCTTAGAACTGTCTTGTTCTCTTTCGTCCTGGCCCTCACACCATAGTTTCCCAAGACAGGAGGGTGGACCAACAACGGTGGTGTTAATGAGAGGTTCTTAGCATTCTGATGATCAAAAGCCATTTAGGATTGCAGTGGGTCTTCCCACAGAGTTCACTGACTCATCCCTTATTCATTAATTTAAGATATTTACCCTTAGTGTGAATAAACTATGTGACCTCAACCCTAATTAAGGGTTTAATTAAAACAAGACATCACATGTCAAAGGTGAAGATACTACAGACTACAACCATTAATATGATGAGGTCTCTTCATTTTCACAACAAAGACCGGAGAGGAATATAAGCAAAACCTACAAAACCAAGGAAACCACAGAGTAAACAAATAGAAATGTGGGCCATCTACCAAATTTCATTATTCTGAAACTGAAGGGCTTACCGTGAAGTTCCAAAAGTGTTGTTAGCATCTGAAACTCAATGTCACAGGAATATTTCCCTATCTCAGACATAAATTTTCTCAGAAACATTATACTTCTATCTGATCCCTTCAGGATGCTGACCAAACCTTACCCTCTGGAAGTTACTTTGGAGGTCCTTCTATTAACATCCCTAGGTGTGTAAGACTTACAATCTGGATGGATCCCAGGGCTGACCTTGCAGAGCCTGTCTTACGGTCATGCATGTCTAGCTTCATTCATTAAAGGTCTATCAGTTCTGAGAGGTTGGGTTCTTTTATGAAAGAAGCAGAAGCAGACAGGCTCATGGATCAAAAAAATGCTAAAGATCCTCTGAAAAAATGATGCCAGACAAATTGGATCCACCACTACTTGGAACTCCTAGTTCCCCTCTCCCCAGAATCTCTCATGGAACACCCTTCTGCGCAAAATCTACCAGATCATGACCTGAAATTCCAGCTCAGCTTCTAGTCAACAAGCAGTAGTCCACACTGAAAGAAAGAACAGGTATTCTTGGCTACATGTTTATTCAGGGAATAAACCCAATAGAAAAGTGGGTTGAGAGCAGAAATGTCTCTTATCATCACATGCTGACAAAGGGAACTGCAATCAGCCTTTAAATTGATACTTAAACCCTGTATACAGCTTTTACATTAATTTTATATAATCCCTCTAGCTCTAGGAGAGCCAAATAGCCCTACTAGAGAAATAAGATAATTTGGACAGAGAGAGACAAATTAAGGTCTAACACTGGCAGAATCTCGATTAGAACTCAGGACTCCTGATTCCGAAGCCCAGGGCTCCCTCCCTGGGACTATGCTGCTGCTATTGTCCCCTCACCTTGGCCGAACACTCAGCTCCGGGATGGTTCGAAGAAATCTGGGGTGACTAATTGGAAGAAACCTGGAGAAATAAATAAGTCAAATCATTTCCTTTATTCTCTGTACCACAGTAATCTGGAGATCAGGATCTCTCTCTACTCGACCCCAAACCAAGCTTACAAAACCACCCTGCTATAGGTTGTACTGCCATTGGTGGGAGATGTGTCAGGCCGAGGGTTTCCAGTCTCTTCCTTGGCAGTAAATAAGGACCTGGCTCCTCTGACCTTTTAGGATTATCAGATCAAACCCTGAAAAGAATTTTCCCTACAGACTATATTCCAACTCTTTCATCCTGAAAATGCGGAAACTGAGGTCTAGAGAGGATAAATGACTTACTGCAGATCCCACAGTTAGCCACTGAATTAGAATGCAAATTATTGGCCAGACTTTGAACTCGTTTTCTGCTGTTCTTGGTGTAGCAAGAATTTCTGCCACAATAACACATGTGGTAACTAGATCTAGAGTAAATGAGTATAATTAAGGTGTGAAGTGCAGAATGAAATATAACTGCTGATATACACTACTCAATAAAAATGAGGCAGGCAACCAGCTAGGCACATAACATACTACATGTTCTCTCTTTTAGCCTTTGCAATGGCCCTATAAGGTAGTCACTACCATTACTCTCACTTTACAAATTAAGAAAATAAAATTCATAGAGTTCAGGCCGGGCACGGTGGCTCACGCCTGTAATCCTAGCACTTGGGAGGCCGAAGCGGGCGGATTGTTTGAGCTCAGGAGTTCGAGACCAGCCTGAGCAAGAGCGAGACCCCGTCTCTACTAAAAATAGAAAGAAATTATCTGGCCAACTAAAAATATATATAGAAAAAATTAGCC
>CM052446.1:42061079-42117777 GCA_028533085.1 Varecia variegata | reverse complement strand
AGGAGTTCGAGACCAGCCTGAGCAAGAGCGAGACCCCGTCTCTACTAAAAATAGAAAGAAATTAGCTGGCCAACTAAAATATATATAGAAAAAATTAGCCGGGCATGGTGGCGCATGCCTGTAGTCCCAGCTACTCGGGAGGCTGAGGCAGTAGGATCGCTTAAGCCCAGGAGTTTGAGGTTGCTGTGAGCTAGGCTGATGCCACGGCACTCACTCTAGCCCGGGCAACAAAGGGAGACTCTGTCTTAAAAAAAAAAAAAAAAAAAAAGATTACCAAATTGTTTTTTCTCTTCTGAGAAGCCCAGCAACTCACCCCAGCAACAGGTATAATCTACAATGCACACCCTCCCACCCTGTCCCCCTCCAGCAGGGCCCTGAGGCCCCCACCTCGGTTGCGCATGAGGCTGCGCACGCCCTGCAGCTCCTCCAGGCACTGGCTCAGGAGGAGGAGGCTGGCGGCGGCCAAGTCCCCCAGAGCGCAGTCCGACAGCCGCAGTGACAGCAGCATCCGCTGCTTCTCCTCATCCACGTTGGTCACCTTTGCAACGACTGTCTGCCCCTCGACAAAGTGGTCACTTGTGGAGGTCACAAACTTGTCACTCATGATCTGAAGAGAAGAGCAGACAGAAAACAGGGAAAGGAGAGATAACCTGCTTACTATGCCCAGAAAGGGGTGTGCTGGTGGGAGAAAATGGGACCCAGGAAGTTCACCCCAGCCCTGAGCACAGCTCTACTCTCCTTCCATAAAAACAGAGGAGAGGCCCTGGCTGCCCAGTCCAGCCCTCCAAGAGAGCACTCAGCCAAGAAGGCACATTACTGGCAAGCCAGAGGGACACCAAGGCTGTCCCTGTCTCTAAAATTCAATGGCAACCCTCTGCCCTCACTATGCAGGTTTCTGGGGCCCTCTCCTCTGCTCCCCTTTTAAAAATTTTTCTGGCAGGGGTTACCAATGATGTTTCCCAGGCAAAACAGGGAGACAGGCCTATGGAAAGGAAGAAATATTTACGAAAGCTCTATGGCAAGAATTAGCTATGTGCCATCTGCTCGCCACCCTCTTACGTGACTTTGGTGCGTCTCCTCCGCTCCAGGTCTCAGTTTATTCAGCAGGCCTATCGGGGGTTCCACTATGGGACCACTGAGATCTTTTCCCGTACAATTCAATATCACGGGGAGAGGGGATGACGATTTCCAGGATATTCTGGTAACTTAACACCCCAAAACCTTCAAAAAGCTGCAAAACCTTTACCCAGCTGCTCAGGAAAATCAATTTCTATGTGTAAACATGCAGAGTATAAAAACAAGTCCAGTCATCCTCACACCGGAGACTGAAGTCTTCAGCCTACCCAGTGCTGTGGCGTGGAGCAGGAAAGGGGGCCCTTTCTCCAGGAGGTCACACAGCGGGGCAGGAGGAGCACGGACTGAAGCTCAGCTCCACTCACCGCCCGCCAGGTGCCTTTATGTCATGCCCACCCTCAGGTGGCATCCCCGAAAATCCTTCGGAGGTGTTAAGTATCCTGCTCCTTCCCACCCACCTTCACGTTCCACAACCCTGTTGGCTCTCTTCAAAAGCCCTCGTGCACGAAGCTGAACTTACGGCTTTGGGGGCCAGTCCACTGAGACCCGAGGGGAACTGGATGAACACCCCATAGTCCTTGATGCTCTTCACAAAACCAATGAGCAGCATTCCAGGGTGGATTTCTGAGAAGTTCTTGGGGTCCTGGCCACCTTCTACTGTGGAGACCAAAGCTGGCTTCCTGCAAAGAAGCTAGTGGTAGTCTGTCAAGGAATGTTCCAGAAAGAGGCCAGGCCTCGTGGGTCATGCCTGTGACCCCAGCACTTTGGGAGGCTGAGGCAGGAGGATCACTCGAAGCCAGGAGTTTGAGACCATCCTGGGCAACACAGTAAGACAGTATCTCTACCAAAACAATTAGCCAAACATGGTCGTGCACACTTTGAGCCACTACACTCTTGCTCAGGTGATGAAGCAAGACCTTGTCTCAAAAAAAAAAAAAAAGGTGGGGGAGAATGTTCCAGAAAAGGCAGATGAAATGTCCACCTCTCCCATCTCCTTTCTCCACAGGGAGAGACAGACAGGCCTGCAGGCTGACCCTTGGCCACTGCAGTGATTCTCTAAGTGTGCAGACCAGCAGCAGCAGTACCACCCCAGACCTACTGAATCAGAAACTCAGGGCTGGGCCCAGCCATCTGTGCTTCAGCAAGTCCTCCGGGTGACTGTCATGCACGCTAAAGTTTGAGAACCCTTGTTTTATTCCTTTCCTGATTAACTCATCTCCAGATTACTGGAGGGGACTGAAGAGGAAACGCTCATCCCCATGGTCTGGCAGCAGGGTCAGCCATGGCACAGTCCTCCACTGCCCCCACCTCCACACCAACGAACCCTGTTTTCCCACCTCTGCCCATTTCACTCTAAGGAAATTTTATTTCACATTCCATGAGAAGGGGCAGTGTCCTCCATCTATGCACACACACAAGGACCAAAGGGAGTATTTCTGAGCTCCACATCCCTTGAGGGGGAGAAGGCGGTAAGAGAAAAAGGGGAAAGGGAGGAAAGGACGACAGAAGCTACCTTATTAATTGTTCTAACCAGGGCCAAGCACTGAATGCCCCATGAAGGCTGGATGTGCTATTGGGGCTGCCCCACTGGGCCTTGCTCACCTCACTACGTCCTCCCCGGCCCCTGGGCTCCCTTTCTCCCTGGTGACTTTTCTGGCTACACTGCCCTGCCCACCAGCATCTGCTGGCAGCACTTCCTCAGTCCTGCTCTTATTTTCCGCAGTACAGGCTTCGTCACTGGTTCAGTCTTGTGGACGTATTTCTGAGGTCAACTGGCTAAATTTTTTCCCCAAGGGGTTTCTCAGTAAGAGCTGAACTTGACCCACAATTTCCCACCCAAGGGCCCATGACTCCCCCACCTTCCACTGCTCCAAAGACACTTGTCAAGGATACAACATGTCCCTCGCTCTGGCTCAGACACAGGACACGATGAAGGGTGTCGCCTGCCTGGAGCCAGTGATACAACAGCGGGCCATTGGCAACGTGGTCCGACAGATGAGGCGTGGGGAGGAAAGCAGGGATGTTGGAGGGCAGGACAGTCACCTCCAGCCCATCTTTGGTCTTCTCTAAAACCTTCACATCCACCAACTACTCCGGGAAGATAAAGATAAAAAATAGCATTAGTCTTGAACAGAGAGCAGCTTAGTCTGGATCAGGCAGGGCTCGGAGGCATCACACTCCAGCACGAGGGATCACTGAGAGGCCACAAGCAGGGAAGCAGCTTTCTTCCAGACCCCACCCCCCAGCGCAGCATGCATGCACGCGCACACACACCAGGACTCGTCTGCGGGCTCATCTCCCTCCTCTCCCAAGTCCCTCCACTGAGTCCCAGAAGAAAGACAGAACTGCAGGCTGGTCCCAGGGACCAGAGAGGAAAGAGGGCAGCAGCGCACAGTGAAAAGCCACCCCATAACAGAGCTTCCCTTTCACAGACTCCTTCCATTTGTTCCAGCACAGAGGAAAGAACACATATGAGGTCTTCTCTCAAAAACCCCTCTAGCCCCAGAATCTTACCTAGCTACCTCTCCCTTTCCCCTTCATGGGTTCCAGTACCCCCTGTCAGTGGTACCCTGCTCATCACTATAAAATAAAAAACTTGTCCAGAGAAGTCCTAGTACCTGCCCAACGTTAATGACTCTTCCTTTCTTCTGACTGTGTCCTGCAGGCTCTTTCCGTAGTTCTGGATCACTCGACAGCTTGAAGGATAAGAGCATCCTCTCTTTGGATGGCTCGCAGTTCAGCACCACAACCTTCACCACCTGGTGAGAAAGCACACACACGTACTGAGTCCTCCCAGCGGGCCGTGGAGTGCTGGTGCGCAGGGGCTCGAGAGATCCGCCAAGCCCTGGGATCAGATCAGACGGCAGTGAAAAGAAGAAATGTACTGAGAGTTACACACAATCCCCACAAGTCAGTTTTTTGGGTAAAAGGAAGACATGGATAACTTTGGTACAACCCAAGTCTTAAAAAATTATTTTTCCCTTTGAGGTGATGGATGTGCTAAATACCCTGATTTGATCACTACATATCGTATACACGTATTGAAATATTACACTGTACCCCATAAATACGTATAATTATTACGTGTCAATTAAAAATAACAAAAGCAAAAAGAATATTTTTCCTAGACGTGCCCATACTCACTAGTTTCATAGCACTGCCCCCTTGTGGTGACAGTGGCCTCAGAACAATACAGGTAAAGACTGATTTCCTCCAGGTTGTGGGTCTGGGGTCCATGATCTTGCCAGCTTCCGCTGAACCCCCTTGAGGGTTTCTCTCTGTTCTGTTCGTCACCTCCTCCATTCAACTGGCTCAAGTCCAGTGCACTATGTGCTGTCGTCCTCAGTCTCGTAAAAGGCAGCCCTGCTGGCTGGGCATGAGGGCTCACGCCTATAATCCTAGCACTCTGGGAGGCTGAGGCAGGAGGACTATTTGATACTTGAGCTCAGGAGTTTGAGACTAGCCTGAGCAAGAGCAGGACCTTGTCTCTACTAGAAATAGAAAAATTAGCCAGGTATGATGGCATGCACCTGTAGTCCCAGCTGCTTGGGAAGCTGAGGCAAGAGGAGTCCAGGAGTTTGAGGTTACAGTGAGCTATGATGATGCCACTGCACTCTATCCCAGGTGACAGAGTGAGACTCTGCCTCAAAAAAGAAAAAAAAAAAAAAGCAGCCCTCCTACTTACTACTCCTTCAAATTCAAATCTGTGTTGCTGGGATCACCAAGGGTAGGGGGGCTTGTCCAGGGGGAGGGTTACCTGGCCAGTGTAAAAGACTCTTTCCGGGTCAGGGATGTACTCAGCACTAAGCTCGTGCTTGGGCACCAGTCCCTGCACGTCATTGTAGAACTTCACGATGCAGCCATAGTCCTTCACCCTGACAATGAAGCCATGTGTCTGCAGACCAGGCTTGGCATCAGCATAGCAGGTAATGGCAGGTAGTTTGGACTCAACCAGGGTTTTCTTCAGAGTCATCATCAGCTTCTTGGCTTTGGGGTCACAAAGCAATACCTAGGGGAGGATAATGGCCATCATGAAGTTATCTGTTATCAAGAGAGCCACGAGCTGGTCTCTGCAACCCCCTAAACCCAAAGGCCATGGGTCATTCTCCAAGAACCTGCTACCTCTTTTCCTCTACGAATCTCAGCTGCAGATTCTCCCTGCTTCCTGCTGGATGACAATCTAGGGCATATTAATCACTATTTCAAATGTACTTCCTCCTGGCCACAGGGCAACACTCATTATTTACAGCACCTCTGGAGAGTCTTGTGTTACAGTAACTTCTATACCACCTTAGTTCCCTCATAGTGAACTTTGCATCTAGTCTGACAGAATAAACGACTGAATCTATTTACCACCTCAGTACCGTTGTTTATTACCTATAAACTAAGACCAAGAGATCCAACTATCTTTCACCTCTCAGACAGTCAGCTCCTTGAGGACAAAGAAACTCCTTCCTTTTTAACCCTCAACCCCATTACTAAAATCTATTGCACGAACAGGCAATTGATACCTTTGCTGAGTCAATAATGATGGAATAAAATGAATATAAGCAAACCTAACATAGTGAGTGCCTGTACCTACCAGGCCCTATGCCAAGCATTCTGTGTGTATGATCACATTTAATCTCCACAACCCTATGAAGCTTCTCTTGCGATTCAAGCCTTTGTTATAAACCACCCACATTCTGGCAACTTTGGGCTATTTCTGTGTTGAAAACACACCCCGTGCTCCTCCCCAACCTTCCAAATTTTACCCACATCCCTTCTAGTTCAAGTCCCACCTCTGCCAGAAAGCTAGACAACATTCTTATTATATAGAGCTGAATGTGAAAACTGGTTCTGCCAGGTATTAGCTGTGTGATTTTGGGCAAGATACTTCACTTTCCTAAGCTTTAATTTCCCCACTTGCAAAATGAAGATAATAGTACTTAATTTATAGGGTTGTTTTAAGGATTACATGAAATAATACACACCACGTGCCTAGCATAGCAACTGGCACAGAATACATGTTACGTGGTAGTTGCCATTGATGATGTCAATAACTCAAGTCCACTGGCCTCCCCTTTCTATATCCACAGCTTATAGCCTACCCCAAACCATGTGGCAAAAGGTCACACACTGGCTTGCTCTCACTTCATGTATAGATATTTTCACTCCCAATTATATGACACAATTCTCAAGCACAGGGACTCACTTTCCTCTTCCCAAGGCCAGGCACAGCACTGCACACACTGCAGACATTATGTGCTCACTTTGTGGAAGAAGGCAGAAACTTCAGCTGAGAACTGCTCTCTTCCCACCTAGTCAAAACCCCAGCAGAGACCCTGCAAGCAGCTTACCCGGCACTTGACCTCGTCCCCAACATGGTACTTCTTCTCTGGATTCTTAATCAGGATGTCAGCCAGGTGCACGGCAGGTACCAGGCCCCTTATTTGCTGGCCCACCTTCACCAGCATCCCGTATGGCTTTATAGTTAGCACTGTGCCCTAGAGCCCAAAGAAAAGACACCGTGATGCCTCAAGAAAGGTCTTTCTCCCATCTCATATAGCAAAGCATGGCACATCTCTCTTTTGAAGCACACCTTCCCAGGCTAACTATGCCCATTATTCCAGACCTCACGTGGGTAAAACACACATCCCACAGTGATCTGGATTTAGTCACTGTTAGTTATGGGAACCTTGACATCTTTTTGGGTGAGCATGTATTTTCTGTGTGCCTCACAAGTATAATCCCTAAAAGATGGGACTATGTCTCCTCAGATATAAATTCTACATATAAAGGGAGCTTCTTGATTAGAGCCACAAGGTTGGAGAGGAGAGAAAACTGAACTGGCTTCTCACTAATATCCCAGGTAGCACAATTATCAGAGTACTAATTTTTGATCTTGTCTAATAACCAATACCAAATCCCAAACCCCAGGATTTATGATCTATTGCTTCTGTGTAGTTGGGTGGTGCCAGTAAGACCTTACCTTGAAATTAATTACAAGTTACCCAAGGGAAGAGAAAAAAATTCCAGTTAACAGGCAGAGGCAAGGAACATGACTTTCAATGTGTTAACATAAGGACTAATGAGCTGACAGTAAGCTATGAACCAAAGAATGCCTGACAGTGGGGGGAGTACCTAATTATATGCTTGAGGTCTTACCTTTACCACTGCCCCAGGTTTGATGTCATGATATCTAAGATACTGAGCTTCAATAATAGACCTAGGACAAAAGGAAAATACAGGATTAAATAAACTAGGGCAGAGATTGCCTAAACTCCAGGCCTACCACAATCATGCTGGTGAGAAAGGAATGCCTCACCAAGCACAGCCAGGAGAAACCGAATGCACAAACGTGCAAGTGCGTGTCTCTATGCTCCCACGTGTTAACAACAGACTTACGTCCGCAGAGAGAGTAAGGCCAGTTCATCCATTTGGCTGTAGTCAATGATTCTACACTTGTGAGTGTTCCCTGGCTTGAAGCTCTCAGGTTTGAAGCTGTTCTTAGAATCAGAGAGATGGCTGAGCTGCAAAACACCAAGTGATTTAGGACAAGCCAGAAGCAAGAGGGCTGAGCACACCAAGATGACTGAATACATTTATCATCTACCATAAAAACAATACTTTGCCTGGAAAAATAATTCTACTCACTAAAAAAACTGCTTTTTACCATTATAGAATCTCAGTAAGATCAGAGAACAGCCTAGGTCACAGGTCAGGAAACTGCAGCCCTATTGCAGTGCCTATTTTTGTCAACAAAAGTTTTACTGGAACACAGTCATCCTGTTCACTTACATACTGTCCGCATTGCCCTCACACTGTAACAACAGAGTTGAGTAATTAGGAGAGAGACTATATGGCCAACGAGCCTAAAATATTTATTATCTACCCTTTAAGAAAAACTTTGTTGAGCCCTGGTCTTGATCCTAACTCCTTCTTATATTTAACCATTGACCAAGTATCAAATATGGCAAGTTGGTTCTAAGGCATTCTAATGTAACAAATAGAAAGCCAGGTGCAGTGGCTCATGCCTGTAATCCTAGCACTTTCAGAGGCCAAGTCAGGACGATTGCTTGAGGCCAGGAGTTCAAGACCAGCCTGAACAAGAGGAAGACCCCATCTCTATACAAAACAGAAAAATTAGCTGGGTGTGTGGCATATGCCTGTAGTCCCAACTACTCGGAGGCTGAGGCAGGAGGATTGGCTGAGCCTGGGAGTCTGAGGTTGCAGTGAGCTATGATGGTGCCACTGCACTCTAGCCTGGGCAACAAAGCAAGACCCTGTCTCAACAAAAATAAATAAATAAACATTGTTCTAAACACTATGAATAGTCCGTCACACTTGGGGATATCCAAAAATAAACTATTGTCAAGGGATGAAGGAAGCAAAAAGGACCCCTGTGTCTCAAAACTCCTTCCAGTGATAAGATCCCTGACCAAACAAAGAAGCCGCCTTACCCGTGCATAGGCCAGAATCCCATCCTTCAGCCTGAAGGTGGCCCCAGCCTTGTTGAAAAAGCCCTGGACAGGAACGTCATCTAGCACAGCTCCAAGGTGCTGGCAAGACAGCCGGGTGAGTGGACGCCCAGGTTGCAGGAAGATGGGGCGCAAGCTCAGGCGCACAACTCTGGTCCGAGGATGGACACAGAGGATGCAGGCCCTGACCTAGATGGAAAGAAGAGCAGAATGAGCAGAAGGCACATAGTACACACCCTGGAGAAGCCTTTCTGCAGCTCAAGCCTCTCCACGTGCTAATCAGGTAAGTACTAAAATCTTTAGTATGTAAGAACTAAAATTGGCTTGTACAAGCAAGTAGCACGTGGAAAAGTCAAACAAAATGTTTGTAATCCCAGCACTTTGGAAGACTGAGGCAGAAGGACTGCTTAAGGCCAGGAGTTCAAGACCAGCCTGTGTAACATAACAAGACCCTGTCTTTACAAAAAATAAAAAATTAGCTGGGTGTGGTGGCATGTGCCTGCAGTCCCAGCTACTTGGGAGGGTGAGGCAAGAGGATCACTTGAGCACGGGAGTTCAAGGCTGCAGTGAGCTATGATCGGGCCACTGTACTCCAGCATGGGTGACAGAGCAAGACTGTTTCTTAAAAAAAAAAAAAATCAGATGTTGGGATTTTTCTTCCCAAATATCCATGTTCACTGTAGAAAATCTGAATACTTAAAAAAGAATAAAGTCCAGGCACAGTGGACTTTAGTAGGTAAGTATGTAAATTTTTTTTTTAATAAAGAGTAGAAAGATCACCCAGAGTTCATCACTATTAACATGTAGCTGTATAATCTTTCAGTATTTCAACCATGTGTATGTACTCTTTTTAACTTTTTTTTCAAAATTGGATCTACACTAGTCATGGAAATTTTTAAATCACCTTTTTCTATTTAAACATATCTTATTCTCCTATGTTAAATATTCTTCTAAGACACTTTAAATTATAAAAGTAAAAGATTTGCTATCCCAAGAACCCCCAAACCATATGGAAGACTATGAATTAAAAACTAAAAGCTGCTTCTTCTCCACCTGCTCCTTCCCTAATCTCAGCCCAACCAGTGGGAGTTTCTAGTGTTCCTTCCAAAACACTATTATTCCCCTCATCTCCTTTCTGCACAGCAGTTACACGTAGTCCTAGGACCTGCCCTGAAGCTAACTGTGACACTGGACAGCAAATGGGACACAAGTGGAATCAAGAAAAGATAGGTGCGACATTGCTTACTGCTTGGTTTGAAAAATATGTTCCAGCTTTCTTGGGATCCAGGTGCATAAAGTCAACTAGGCCTGTGAAGAATGTGAGGAAGTTTAGCGTAAGGCCATGTGGAGTCACCTAGAAATAAACAGAACAAGTTATGAAAAACGTTTCTTTGAAAGAACCAGGAATGTAAGAGACACTGCTCATAGTAAACACTCAATGCCACATTATCCATGGTAACTGTGTATCTCTCCTCTCCCAGCTAACCCTTATCAATCTTTCTTCCTATAAAACTAAGTGGCAAGACAACTCCAAGCAGTGGCTCTTTCTTTATTTAGTAAGTTCACCTCCCTTACAGCCTAAGAGAGGACATCAATCCTCCCATCCTCTGGGATTTCTCAACAGGATGGATGGAGCTTTGCACAAGTATCCTTAGGAAACTGCCAGCCTGACAACGTGGATGAATTGGTGCTAACTTGGATATTTGCCTGGACTAAGAAGGTAAAACTCAAATGCTTACAAAAGGGAGATACTGATCATGAGCAAACCAATTCACCCTACAGAGTCCCCCAAAAGCAAAGGTAACAAGCACCTCAAAAGAGAGCTGTGAGGCTGGTGACTGACACCAGGGAACTAAGTCCCTCCTATCCCTAGAGGAGTTCGAGACCAGCCTCAGCAAGAGGGAGACCCCACCTCTACCAAAAAGAAGTTGAAAAAAAAAAAAAAAAACAGCTGGGCATTCCAGTGCACGCCTGTAGTCCCAGCTACCAGGAGGCTGAGGCAGAAGGATCACTTGAGACCAGGATTTGGAGGTTGCAGTGAGCTATGATGATGACACTGCACTCTACCCAGGGTGATAGAGTGAGACTCTGTCTCAACAAAAACAAGGCAACTGAACACCCCTCCTCACAACTCCTCACCCCTAAAAAAAAAAAAAAAAAGAAAAGAAAAAAATTGTCATAGTATATTACCTAGCTCCGTAGTAAACAATATTTACACATAGTACTTTAAACAATGAATACTGATTTATTTTTTTTTCTTTTTTATTTTTTTATACTGTGTCAAGATTCTGATGAATACTGATTTAAATCAAAACTTTACTATACCTATATCGGGAGGTTGTGGGAGGAGAAGGGAAGATTAAAAGAGGCAAATCTTCACTTACTCTGATAAGAAGTTAAAACCCAATGCCTAAAATTGATAAACCAAGAGATACCAGCAGAAGCTTATTACTCAAAAATATGGACAGAAATTTCAAAAGATAAGTTAAAAGAGTTAAAGATGGGAGTTGGAAGGGATAAGTTCTTCATTATAAGCCTTTTAATACTATTTGACCTTTCAGATCAGCACTACCCAATAGAAATATAATGGAAGCCATATATGTAATTTTAATTCCAGCAGTCACATTTTAAAACTATAAACAGATGAAATTTACTTTAATAATAGTTTACTCAACCCAATGTATACAAAATATTATCATTTCAATATATGGCACTGCCACACTTCAAGTGCTCAATGGCCACATGTGACCAGTGGCCCTACCAGGCAGTAATTTTGGATTGTATGCATGTAATACTTTAACAAAAATTTTTTTTTTTTTTTTTGAGACAGAGTCTCACTCTGTTGCCCGGGCTAGAGTGAGTGCCATGGCGTCAGCCTAGCTCACAGCAACCTCAAACTCCTGGGCGTAAGCGATCCTACTGCCTCAGCCTCCCGGGTAGCTGGGACTACAGGCATGTGCCACCATGCCCGGCTAATTTTTTCTATATATATTTTAGTTGTCCAGATAATTTCTTTCTGTTTTTAGTAGAGATGGGGTCTCGCTCTTGCTCAGGCTGGTCTCGAACTCCTGACCTCGAGCGATCCACCCGCCTCGGCCTCCCAGAGTGCTAGGATTACAGGCGTGAGCCACCACACCCGGCCCCTTAAATTATTTTTATTTTTTAAAAAATAGTAGTAACTATGAACAGCTTACCTTCTGTACCTGGGCTTTGACTACCAGCCCTGGTAGCAAGTTATTAAGGGTCCAGTTTTGCTGCTCAGTAGCAATGGCAGTAGAAACCTCTGCATGACCAACAGACAGACTAACAACTCCTCCGTTGCCTTTCACCTCTTCAATGACGCAGTTCAGGTACTGACCCACCTTCAATTTAGCACCTGTAAGCCCAACCCCCCAAAAGGAAAAATAGTTCAATGATAATGACTTTTAACTCGGGCCCAAGTAGTATCTGAAAAGATCCATGACCTACTTGTCCAGTTAGCATTTAATACTACAACCCATACTTCCCATCTCTAAGGGGCCAACTACAAGAAGAGAATGCAGTTACCCTAATTGATCTGGAATTCAATTACCCCACAAAAATAAGAAAATCTCAACAAGTCAGGAGAGTGCTATTTCAGAGGCCCTGTAAGCCCAAATTTCAGTGGAATCTTCTGGTGAGCAAAACTGACACTGGTCCTTCAGATCATAGTGAGACTCTGCCACTCCCTGGCCCTTCACACATCTTCCTTTGCCTATCAGCTAGGATTAACTGCTGATTTTACCAAAGCCACACAGCCTCCAGGGTCACCCTTCTGAATCAGGGTCATGTTACTCATCTAAGTAGCACTTAAATATAATCCCCACAGGTACCATCTCAGTGCCATGTACTGGCCCCTTTTCCTGCCCTTACCTTTGTTCTTCTGTCGGATGTACTCCTGGGCTTTTGGCAGTGGCAAAAATGCTCTGGTCCCATCAACACCAATGTCCATTAGGTAGCCATGGTCTTCCAGGCTGGACACAGTGCCTGTGAGCAACTGAGTGAAGAGAAAGCATTCCCAAAAGTTCCAGGTCAAAGATAAAGGGACACACAACAAACATCCAAAATGTGAATGTTCCCACCATTAATCTCTATGCACTCTCCCATCATGCCACCCCCCACTTTTAACTTGAAACCACAATCCCACTAGGACAGACATCAACTTCAATTCTCCCAGGCCTTGAAGGATCTTCTGGCTTCCAGACTAAGGAGTATTAAACACAGTTGAATAATGGCATGAGAGAGGAGTCTCTCACCTGGAGATTTTTTGAAAGATAGGAAAGATTTTTATGTTATGCAAAGAGGGATAAACTGCTGGCCCTGCAAGGTCACTCCCAGAGCCATGATTAATGAGAGAATCCAGAACTACCCTTCTAGCTGTCATATTATGTCTTTTCTAAGCACCTCCGAGGCAGTAAAAAAAATCGTGCCATCCTCCTTTATATTTCATGGGGAGCAATGTGGCTCTGTCCATTTAGTACTCAAAGCACCCAGATCTTCCCTCCAGAAAAAGACCCACTCCTGCATGTAACGGTTAAGCTGAAAGTAAACAGTGGTCTAGACCACACTCCACAGGAGGCAGAGCAGGGAGAAGGCATGTTGCCTGCTCCTCTTCCCTGACCCCAGGTACGTACCATGCCAGGTTTCAAGGCCTCAGCACTCAGCACTCTGTTGACATTTTTCGGGTTCAGAGATAGCTTCACACTCCTTTTTCCCCTCTCGGTGATACCCACACTGCTCACCACACATCTCACCAGCATTCCAGGTGAGAAAAGTTCAGGCAAGTGGAGTAGATCCTGCATGACACAAATGAGAAAGACCTGATACATATCCTTTCCCTGAACCAAAAATCCACTGCCCAGCCTTGGCTCAGTGGCTTCTCTTCCTTAGACTCCAAAGAATCTAAAAGGTGGATGAATAACTGCTCATCCACAAAGGAAGATGGGTCTATGGCCAAGTCAGAGTCTTGAATTCCAACATAAGGCATCCAAATGTTTCCACATAACAGGCAGATGTAAAATAACTGGTCAAGAGTTGTCAGCCAGGCGCAGTGGCTCATACCTGTAATCCTAGCACTCTGGCAGGCTGAGTCGCGAGGATGGTTTGCACTCAAGAGTTTGAGACCCGCCTGAGTAAGAGTGAGGCCCTGTCTCTACTAAAAATAGAAAAAATTAGCTGGGTGTGGTGGTGCACACCTGTAGTCCCAGCTATTTGAGAGGCTGAGGTAGAAGGATCACTGCAACCCAGGAGTTGGAGGTTGCTGTGAGCCAGGCTGACACCACAGCACTCTAGCCCAGGCAATAGAGCAAGACTCTTGTCTCCAAAAAAAAAAAAAAAAAAAAAACACCAAAATCCAATCTTTAACATAGTCTGCAAAACTGCACACAACCTGGCCCCCACCTAGCTCTCCAGCCCACCCCACACCACACTCTCCCTTGCTCTCTCTTCCTAGCCATACTAGCCTTCTCTCTGTTCCATACTGTGCAGCTTCTGCCAGAACTCCCTTCCTTCTGTACCTAGGGAACCCTCATTCTTCTGATCTCAGCTCAAGCATGCCTTCCTCAGCAAAGTCTTCTAGGCTTCCTGGACTAAGTCAAAAATCCCCTTATTATAAACTCTCATAGCACCTTGTACCTTTCCTTCTTAGCATTTAGCAAAGTTGTAATTTTACGTCTATTTGTGTTCCACTTATTTCCAGTAACAGGTTTCATCCACGTTTCCCTTACCTTCAGAGGTTCTTCTTGTGCCACCTGCTCATTCAGCTTTTTGGTGTAAGCATCACAGATTTCAGTTACTTGCACAAATCCCCGGAGGCCATTGGGGAGACTGATCACCAGTTCTAATTCATTTACCTCTTTCACACAACCTAAAATCCGCATTCCCTCACACAGGGACTAGAAGAGAAAAAGTGAAATATGTACAATAAGGAAGACAAGAAGATAGGGGAGTTAGGAGGTCTGGCTTCTAGTCCTAACTCTGACATTTAAAAGCTGTGAGAATTTTGTAAATGAAAAGAAATACATACATGTGTGTGCATGTTTGTGCACTTCTCAAATATCTAACTGAGCACTGTGCAAGGTCTAGATTATACAACAGTGTCAACAGCACTGGGATGCTAGAGGACACCTTTGCTTTTTACTTTATTCCAAACAACTCAAACTCAAATGCTTAGCAGACAACACAATAAAGGAAGTAGGCCAGTGGAGGCAATGGCAGGCAGTCTAGAGTGTGCATGCTGGCTACAATGGGTACAACCACTACTCAGCTCCTTGTCACTACAAACATGAGGGAACATGGGCCTTTTTAGTTGTCAGCACTTTCCAATTTTTATGAGAAGCCAAAAATCACATTGTTTATGTAAAATGTTTAGTTTCCTAATGTTGGCACCAAGCTAAACAATTTTTTAAAAAGTATCATACAGGAGTGAATCTGAATCTTTCCCTTCAGAATCATTTGACACTTTTTCTTTTTTACACCTAACATATATTGGAATTATAATCTAAAAACACTGTGAGACCACTTCACTTCTCTGAGATGGTTTCACATCTATGAAATGAATGGGTAGGATTAGAATGATTGGTAAAGTTAGTGTCAGTTCTAACCTCTGAATTTATTAAAACACAAGTGGCATGAGCACATAAACAAGCCCATGGCAGCTTTAAAGAAAAAAAAAAGAAGACCCCAGGCATTGGTTAACAATCGAAGGAAATAACACTCAATTCTCAGCAAAAATTGCAAGAATCTTTACAGATGCACACATAAAAGAGAGAAAGGAATGAAAGGAAAAAAAGAAGAGGGAAGGAAGAACATACACAAACTTAAGCAAACAAGGTAGTTTAAAGGAAAATCAAACTTTAACAAACCTCAACACTAAGGATTTCAAACTTCTCTCTTATAGACTTGCTGCTTTCTCTCTTCTCAATTTTCAACTTTTTTGTTTTTGCTGGCCCTTTCTGGCTCTTTTTCCTTTTGGTGGATTCCTCTTCAGTAGAAATCTAAAGAGGAAACAAGATCCACAAAGATCCAAAAGAATAAGAAGCAATCCTGGCCTTTTCCTCCCATTTCAGGTCATCTGTCTCCTTACTGTGTTACTCCCCCGCTCCACTTCACCCTGCCCTACTCCCAATTGTTCCTTTAATTCTTGCTTCAATCCCAACTCTCCATTCAGCCACCAATGATCCCTTTTCCCAAGGTCTGAAAAAGCCCCCTTCATGGTCCTAAAGTCTCTTCTCTCCTGTGTTCTTCCTCTCTTGACTGGGATGAACACTAGGGTTCTCCAGTGCATGAAAATGGAAGCTAGAGTCACAGAGACCCAAGTTAAACTCCCAACTCTACCATAACAAGCTAAGTGGTTTCACCTAAATTATATAACCTCTCCGAGCCTCAGGTCCTCATCATAGAATTTCAATTTCTACTTCATAGTATAGTTGGACAGATTATATAATATGTTATAGATATAAAGCCACACACTGAAATGTTAGTTCCCTTACCCCTAGCATTTGGAGCACAGCCTAGTCTAGGCAAAACTGCAAATTCTAATGCAAACTTTAACCACTGCACGTGGTGAGGACCCCATTTAAAAATGCAATCATCAGTTAGGGTGCAGTGGCTCATGCCAGTAGTCCCAGCTAGTCCCGGCTACTCGGGAGGCAGAAGCAAGAGGATTGCTTGAGCCCAGGAGTTTGAGTCCAGCCTGGGCAACAGAGTGAGACCTCCTCTCTTAAAACAAACAAACAAAAAAGCAATGATCAAACCGCTTCCTCTCTATCCTTAATCAACATGTACAGAGTCCCTAAGAACAAGGAACAACAGCACTTCAAACTCAAATACTAAATACCATGCTCCAGAAGATATAGCCTTGTGGTATGGCCTCTCTAACAAGTTCAATTTATAGAAATGAACTTCAGCAAGAAACAAACCTAGAAAATAACCTATTCTCAAGGCTCATCCTTCACAAGACACTAGAGTGAAAGTTTCCAGTGAGTCTCACCAAATAAGCATAACTCTTACATCAAATAAGTTGTCTTGTTCAACTGACTGCTGGAAAGCCTTCTCTGACTTGTGGATCTTTCTTGTACCCCCTCGGGGGAAGCTTTCTTCCAGGGTTGCCATGTTTGGGTCTCCTAAAAACAATGCAAAGAGTAAGTAATGGTGAGATGTAACAGTGGGGGCAGATTTCATAAAAGCTGTCATCAATGAGCAAGACATAGAACATTCTAGCAATATGTTAGACAATATTAAGCGCTGTGACATAGATGGTTGAGATGTCAGGCCCCTAATAATCTGTACATCTTTCCAAAGGTCTTTGCTTCAAAACCAAAAGTCCACACACCTTCTTCCAGAAAAAGAGTTATAGATTCAGCACAGTCAATACTCATTAAACAGCTACAGTTAGGTCAGACATACACAAATGAACATATAACCCCCGACTTTCAAAGAACATGCATGTTTTTTACAAGATAAAACAATTATGCAAGTAATTTAACATACAAATTGGATTATAAACTATCAACAAAGAAGTAGGAAGTGATGAGGCCTCAGTAAAAGGAGGCAACTTCATAAAGAAGTTTCTTTTGAGCTGAATGTTAAAAGATGAATAAAAGCCTGACACGAAGAAAGGGAATATGAGAAAAGGCACAGAAATGGGAAAAGCCTCTTATTTCAATAAATGCCAGCAATTTGCCTATCAAACAATTGCTCAAAGTCTTGCTGTTGCCTGTCTTGAAGAATTGTTCCACTAGACCACAAGGAGAATAAAGCACAGTAACTGGAGATAAATCTTAAAAGAGAGGTTCGGCTTTTCTGCGGAAGACCTTGAATTAGATCTGAGTAGTTTATGTTTACTTTGGCAAGTCAGAGCCTTAAGGAGGGAAAGCAACAGTAGAGTAATCAAGAAAAATTTACTTAGGGCTGTAGATTGGACAGAAGAGAGGACTGAAGGCAAGTAAATCCGGAAGGATTCAAATGCAATACAGCAGACAAACCATGAGAACCAGAACTAGGTTTCAATAAGAAAAGACGGGAGGGGTTAGGTCTGAGAGACACCTGGGAATAAGAATCTAGAAGAGCTTGAGACTGTAGAAGAAGTGACGACCCAGAGGTAGCCAAGGATTTGGAATCGGGAATGGATATACGCTGCGTAGAAACAGGAAAGTGCAAGTGGTCTAGTTATGCTGGGAATTTGGCCCTTAATCTTATATCAGAAAAGGGGAAACTGAGGCTCCAAAAACTAAGGCGATCCAGGGGCAGAGAAGGGACTTAAGCTACTTTCCGGACAAAGAGCCTGGGGTTTCAGGGTCTGCGTGAACAGAGCCAGCTTCAGAGTGGGGATCAGGTGGCCGAACCACTCACAGGGCACGTCAAGTGCCTGGCAGGGACCAGCGGACCCAGCCCTGGGGCAGGCCTGAGAACCATGGGGTTCCTTCCTTCTCGCCTCTGCCCTTACTCACCAGCCCCGCGGCGCCAGCACCTCTGTACCAACAAGCTCGCGCCGCTGTAAACACACACGCGGAGACGAGGATTCCTACAACTCAATGCCACTCTTCCGGAAGCATGGGCGGCCTCAACGCCCTACTTCCGTTGCTATGTGGCGTCACGCAGCGCTGGGGCGGCGATATAGCGACAGGAAGCGGAAAGGCGGGGCTTCAAGCCGTAGCCAATCGCCGCAGAAAGCCCCTGTGGCCGGTCGAACGCACCGGGGGGAGGCGGCTTCTTCCGGCTGGGCCGAGGGGAGGCTGCGAACGTTGAAGGACACTGGCTGCGGAATTTGTGGCTTTGGTGAGGTGGGTGAGGATGGGGGCTCAGACCTCGCGCCTCCGCTTTGCGGGGGCGGGCCTAGAATCTGACCGATTTTGGTCGGGGACACCGGGAGGTCTTCGCTTTGGCGGGCAAGAGCGGCGGGGAATGGCACAGGAGCCAGGGAAAACGAGGGGCGGGCGCAAGGGGGCGGGCAGTGGGTGAGAAGCCTCGAGGCGAGGCGGATAGGCGCGCCCGAAGGCTCCCGCAGTTCCCGAGGACCCTTAAGATTGCATTTTCTAGTGAAGAAAAATGACGCCTTCCACAGAGGGAGTTCCCCAAGGTCATCCTCTGATTGATCGAGGACTCGGGTTTCTGACCCCATCTCTGACCAAATTAATCTCCTTTCCTCTGTATGCCCCTAGCTGTTTCCACTGAGCTATATTTAGGAAGCTGGCCACCCAGGCCTCCTTTAGCTGCGCTGCAGCCTTTGTCAAAGCGAGAGTGGGGCCCGGCCCCTGCAGTTGAACAGGCCCGCGGTAAACGGGTTAGATTTCAGTCTTATACGGTCAGCGGGAAGGTCTCTGGCTAGGGGATAGCCAGAACAGAGAGCTGTAAACTCCTTGACGTGCAAGAGGCTGCTTCTGATACCTGAGCGGCTCTCATTTCGTCTGTGCCTTCTTTACCTCGTGGTCTCACCATTCCAGGTAGGTGTCCAGTCAGATAAGAGAATAACAATATCGAGGAACATAGAAAGTAGCAAGGGCGAGTGGTCACTTTGGGCCTTCAGAGAACTGCCCATTTTACAGGTGGAGAGAGGGATGGAGGGATTCCTTATATTTAGTAGCAGTTAGTGGCTTAATTAGGGACAAAAACAAAGGCCCAGTTCCTTTAGACTTTCCCACAGGCTGCCACTTAACATTAAATCACATTTGTGAGTCTTAAAAAGGCCACTCTAACACAAAGGTTTCTGATCTTTGCCGTAAAGTAACCTGCAGTTTGCTGAAGGGTGCAGACCCAATTGTTTTGAGTTTACTATTATTTATCTCGCCAGCAACACCCCCAATCCCCACTCTCTCTCCATCTCAACATTTCAAGAGTCCTGCTTTTTTTTAAAGACCCAAACTAAATTTCTCATATCATGCCCTTCCCTGCAGTCAGAATTAGTCTTCTGTGGGATGTTATGAACATCAGCCTTCCTCCCATATTGTGTAAATTAGAAGGAAATTTAAAGCATCTTGATATTGTTGGACATATTCTCATAAAAAGTTTTGTTAGATCAAGGTAGTGGGGGTTATCAGTTAATGATTTGATAAAGTTAAACCCTTGTTTTCTGTGGGGTTTCTCCTAGAAACCTACTTCATATCATAAGAAATGAATCCAAAAATGTATCATGAAATGAATGGGTAAAAAAGTATGCCTTTAATAAGTTTAGTAAAATGAAACAGTTGATGTAAAAGCTATATCATAAAAGTTTTTTTCCATTGTCTTGGGAGGAGACATAAAAGTTTTTTAATGGAGATTTTCCTACTTGGGCTAGACTTGGCCAAGGCCTGTGAAGGGACCTAAGGAATTTGGATTTCTTTCGTTGCTCCAATAACCTTCTTGAAACAATGTTCAAAGTTAAGGTGATGTCTCAAATTTTTGTTGCCAATTCTTGCACAAGAATACCTCTGAAGGCCTTTGAATGGTAAACCCCGGAGTTCCAGTTCCATAGCAGGGACTGCCTCACAGATCTCTCCCTCTTGCATTTCATCAAGAGCCAGCAGAGTCGCTGCCACTGCCTACCAATCTCGACCGGACCTCGACCGGCTCGTCTGTATTGCCAATCGACTCGGCGTGGCGTCGGTCGTGGTAGATAGGCGGTCATACATACGAATTTTCAACTCTTATTCTGGTGACCTTTTGAATATGTCTTTGCTATTTTTTATTATAAAAGAAATACACGCCTTTGTAAAATACACAGGTGTTACAGATTAACCTCTCTTAAAAGTTTGATAAATATTCTTCCAGGGCTTTTTTTCCTGTATACTTACTAAGTATTTATTTGTTTTTCTATTACTGCAAACTTTAGTGTGCATCAGAATTACCTAGAGGCCTTATTAAAACAGGTTGCTAGGCCCCAGAGTTTCTGATTCAGTAGGCTGGGATGGGGTCTGAGAAACTTGTACTAACAAGTTTCCAGTAATGCTAATGCTGCTGGTCTAGGGACCAGACTTTGAGAACCATTGATGTGCTCTATGATATAATATCCAGAAATAGGATTTTTTAAATCTTTCACATTACTTGGGGACATCTTTCCATGTCAGTACACAAAGGTCTATGCACATTGTATTTCTTCCAGTAGAAACCAACCATTATTTATCAGTCTCCTATAGGTGGATTTTTAGTTTTTCTAGTTTTTTACTTTCACAAACAGTATTTCAGTGACCATTCTTGAACCATATAACATGTTTCTACTTTGTAATGTTTCAGTTAGGGCAAACTCCTGGAGAAAAAAATGAAACAGATAAAAGGGTGTTATATTCATTTTATAATTTGATACCGCCAAATTGCACTTTAGGAAAGTTGTGCCAGTTAACACTCCAAGCACCAAGCAACAGAAAGCTTATTTTCCCACATTTTTTTTTTAAAGTCTTGCTCTATCTCCCTAGGTAGAGCGTAGCAGCATCATCATAGCACACTGCAACACTGCAACCTCAAACTCCTGGGCTCAAGTAATCCTGCCTCACCTCCCAAGTAGCTGGGACTACAGACACATGCCACGATGCCCAGCTAATTTTTCTGTTTTTAGTAGAGATGGGGACTCACTATTGCTCAGGCTGGTCTTGAACTTCTGACCTCAAGTGATCCTCCTGCCTTGGCCTTCCAGAGTGCTAGGATTACAGGCCTGAGCCACTGCACCGGGCCCCATATTCTTAATAATAACGCTTATTATCATAATTTTATCTTTGCCAGTTTGATGGTTAAATGTTGGTCTTATTTTACATTTCATTGATGGTTAAGGTTGATTATGTTTTGCCTTTTTGTTTTTGGCATTCCTTTCTTAATATTTTCCCGTAAGATGATTAAAATATTTGCACCTGTTTTCTCTCAGGATTTTTTGGCTTTGCTATTTACATTTAAATCTTTTGTCTATTTTAGTGTAAGGAGTAAGGATTTCATCTTCCCCACCACCACCAATGGCTAGTATCAACTCCATTTAGTAAATGATCCCTTCTCCCCCATCCCATGGAGGTCTTATATTATTTGTAACAAGAAAAATTATAAAAGTAGGGATTGCAAGTTGAGCTGTTTAGTTGGTAGTCACCCCTCTGTGAAAGTTTGAAAAATACCACAAGCTCCAACTTTGCAGTAGTCTTAAAACTGGTAATTCAGGCTGGTCCGATGGTACTGGGTTATCAGAACTTATTAACATTAGTGTCACTAAAGTTTGGTATTCATCCCCCCACTGCTAAATTTGACTGGCTTTAAAAAAAAAAAGAAAAACTGGTTAATTCTATATACAATGTTCCATGGTCTGGATAAAGCCAGGAATGAAAACATTAAGCTCTATTGGGTCAGAGAGTGGACTGCGTTCTCTTCCTCTGCTGAGCATTCATGAAACAGCAACTAAGGTAAAGCCCTGCTTCCAAAAGCTCTTACCAGCAAGGCTTTTTCCACCGTCTTTGCTACTGCTGTGTTGGGTAAGACATAGATAAAAATTTATAGTACTTATATGCAATGATTTCAAGTTTTTTAACTTAAAAAAAAAAACCAGAACTTATTTTCTTATAAATTGCATCCAAACCAATTTATTGTTGCTTTCTTTTTTTTTTTTAAAAGATTGGAATCATGGCAGGTCCAGAAACTGATGCCCAATTCCAGTTCACTGGTATTAAAAAATATTTCAACTCTTATACTCTCACAGGTAGAATGAATGTAAGTATTAATGATACCTTTAAGCAGTTATATTTTAGAACAATATAGATATGACACAACTCTTGTTTACTTTATTCTTTCTTTTTCAGTGTGTACTGGCCACATATGGAAGCATTGCTTTGATGATCTTATACTTCAAGTTAAGGTCTAAAAAAACTCCAGCTGTGAAAGCAACATAAATGGTAAGAAGTTGACATTTAAAAGTTTATAACTTAAGCCATTAAGGAGAAAAATGGGCTGAGCACAGTGGCTCACGCCTGTAATCCTAGCACTCTGGGAGGCCAAGGCGGGAGGATCGCTCAAGGTCAGGAGTTCAAGACCAGCCTGAGCTGGTCTGAGCAAGACCAAGACCCCGTCTCTACTAAGAAAATAGAAAGAAATTATCTGGACAGCTAAAAATATATATAGAAAAAATTAGCTGGGCATAGCAGCGCATGCCTGTAGTCCCAGCTACTTGGGAGGCTGAGGCAGAAGGATTGCTTAAGCCCAGGAGTTTGAGGTTACTGTGAGCTAGGCTGATGCCGCGGCACTCTAGCCAGGGCAACAGAGAGAGACTCTGTCTCAAAAAGAAAAAAGAGAAAAATATTGTCCATATCCCATCTCCCTGACAATTTTTGTTAACATTTTTGTTTAGCTTTTTTTGATGTTTTAAAATATCTTATTTGGCTTCCCATGGCTATGATCATGCCTATAATTTTGTCTCAGAACAAATATATCTTCTTTATAAATTGAATGCATGAGTATTTATGAATATATGAACTATTTCAAAGGAAATCTGTCTCCCATTAAAATTTTTTTATATAAAAATAGAAAAATTATCTGGCCAACTAAAAACATAGAAAAAATTAGCCGGGCATGGTGGCGCATGCCTGTAGTCCCAGCTACTCGGGAGGCTGAGGCAGGAGGATCGCTTAAGCCCAGGAGTTTGTGGTTGCTGTAAGCTAGGCTGACGCCACGGCACTCACTCTAGCCCAGGCAACAAAGCGAGACTCTGTCTCCAAAAAAAAAAAAATTTTTTTTAATACATAATATTACAGTAAATGCTTCAGAGTATGAAGCATCTGTATTTATGATTCTTACGGTAAAGCTTTCCCAAACAATTATGGGGCACCCAGCTTTGTAAGTGGGTGTGTCTTTTGCCCCAGCCAGTGTGGAATACCAGTTTCTGACTTTTGCTAATTTGATGAGTAAAAAAAACTGTGTCTCTTGTTTTTTGATGAAGCACATTTTTTTCCATTTGTTTACCATTTGTATTTTTCTTGACATCCTATTCATGCATGTCCTTATTTAACAATTGGGTAACTTGTGTAGGCTGTTTATGTAATAATTATTAACCAACCTTTTTATCAGTTGCAGATATTTATCGTTTGCTAGTTTCAAATGTTGATATAATTAACTCTATCTTTAAATCCCCATAGGCTTTATTTTCTTACAGTCCCCCCAACCCCCATTTGCCCTAAGTGAGTAGATATCTGTTGTGTTAGCAATAGATGGTATGTGGAAAGCCCAAAATCTAGATCTTCGTTTAATGTAGCTCTCCTTCACAGTTTTCTTCTGCTTTTAAGAGGTTCTCCATAGCTGGGCATGGTGGTGCACACTTGTAGTCCTAGCTACTCTGGAGGCTGAGGTGGGAGGATCACTTGAGCCCAGGAGTTAGAGGTTATAGTGAACTATGATCAAGCCACTGCACTCCACCCTGGGCAACAGAGCTCAAAAAAACAAACAGAGCTTTTCCAATCTTAAAACTAGTGACCTTAGGGGAATGCATAGCCCAGAATGCAGTGGTCCATGGCTTATTACTGATAAACACATATTATTTTGCCCAATTTTCCATATTAGGTACCTACTAACTTTGGGAAGGCAGTAATATCCCCATTATAAAAATGGAGAAATTGTATCAAATATTAAATAACAGATGCTTATCTGTTTTCTACTATTTAAAATGTTACTTTGTATACTAGATTTTTCCTATAGTATGCCTTTAGGATCATACTAAATTGTTGGCAGCTCCTTTGTTAAAGGTGGAGTATTAGGTTAAAATGTATTAAGCTGAGAGACACCTTAATTTTTTTGGTGTTACTGACTCCTTTGAGAATCTGATGAATTTGCATCCAATTTCAAGTGGTTCATGGATAGTCCTATCGTAGTAATTCTTGAATGTCTTAAAAGTAGTGTTGAACACATTTGTTTTTAAACTGTTTTCGCTTTGTTTATAGGATCCTAAACTGTACGTCATCTGTTAAGTTCCCATGCCTGGAGAAGCTAATGTCACCTCATCATGTGATACTCAATTTGTACAATAAATTATGAACCTGGAAAAGCTGGTTGTTTTTATTTACAAGATATCAAAAATATAAAAACTGTACAAAATGCAACAAAGGCAAAAACTGGCAGTGACTTGGTCTAAATCTTTTAGTTTCCCAAAGCAAGGCTCAGTACTGGAGGTAAGCAACTGAAATGTCTATCTGACTTCAAGTGTACTAGGTTGTATGTAGCTGTTTTAGCTGAAGTAGAACATGGAAGCTAAATTTCTTCACCTGGTTTATAGAGTGTTTGGGTGCACTCAAAACTCAACAGATAGAAATTCAGATGTCAGTAGATGGTTGTACTTCATCTAGACCTAAAAAAGGAATTGTAGTTCACCCTACTTAGTTACGTACATTCCACTAATCATGGGCCAAGAAAAAAAATGTTAGTGGATCATTTAACAGTACTTGAGTGCCATATAGTAACTACATTTTTATAGTGGAAACATACAGGCTCATTGGATTCTTCAGCTAAAATTCAAGACGCAGTATTAATTATATTTCTTAATTTGAATCTTGAAGCAGGATGAATTATTGAAATCGACTTTTTTTCTAAACATAATAAATTAAAATAGCATTTGAACAGAAAATGCATAGTTTCCACACAATCCAAAGCACCATAAATGTCCCCTCCACAAACATAATACCTCTTATTCAACTAACGGAAATTAGTTAAATGTGGTTGCTATAGAAATGTGGAACTGTCCAGTTCAGATTTTCCAAGCAGCATACTTCCAGATCTATATAGATAAAAACATTCTTTGTAGCTTAAATACTAATCACTGAGGTATTTGCTTTTAGTCTCCCTTTTTCAAACAGTAGCTTCCAGGTCTTTAATACCGATGGTTTATTGCGGACTATAAGCTCCTGCGGCTAGAACCAGGTTTCTTCGAGTAAAATGGAGGTGTACAACTGGCGTTGATTTGGTCATATATGTTCCCAACAATAACTCCTGTGAATTCTCAGGTAAATTTATATGCCCAGTGGCTGTAGTAAAGTCATCAGTCTCTAAATCTTCAAATGCTTTGACAGCATCCCATAACCGAACTGTATTGTCCATCGAACCTAAAGGGAAATCAATGGAAACCATTAGTTGCATCCATCACATTTATATTTTTTATTTATTTATTTTTTTCTGAAACAGGGTTTCTGTTGCCCAGGCTGGAGTGCAATGGTGCAATCATAGCTCAGTGCAGCCTCAAACTCTGGGCTCAAGCAATCCTCCTGCCTCAGCCTCCAAAAGCACTGGGATTGCAGGCATGAGCTACTGCACCTGGGCCACCCATCACATTTATATTCTGACATTTTATCCAGTATATCTTATTTACTGTATATTTTTTGGTGAAAAATCTAAACTTGACCAACTATTACTTCTAAAAGAGCATTTCAAGCAGTGCTTTAAACCTTCAAAGTCAATATATACATAGGGTAACAATCTGGAATCATAAAGCTAAAGAGAAGCAAAACCTAAAACAGCGGGACTTAGTTTTGCAATTGTCAACACTCAGTGTTTCCTTTTAACATACCAATTACCCTTTACCACAAAGCCATTGATAATCATTTACCTGATGCCAAAATTTCACCATCTCTACTAAACCTAAGTGAACAGACTGTATCAGTGTGGCCTTTTAATTCTCCAACCATCAGACCATGTCCAATATCCCAAAGGAGTACTCTGCCATCTGTTGCTCCTGTAGCCAGGAATCTCCCATTGGGAGAAAATGTCAAGGAATGAATTGGTCCCTAGGAAACAAGTCCATGGAAAGGATTAGAGTTAAGTATATCTAAGAAAATAGGACAAAATTTTAAAGTTTACTGGTATGAATGGTATCTTTAAAATGTATGTGTCACTGGTTTGAAAAATATCTGTATCTTGGCAGCAACCTTGTGTGCTAGAATAATAACAGTGTAAATACCTTGTGTCCAGTGAAGATCCTTACACAGTTACCATTCAAGACATCCCAGAGCCGCACAGTTCTGTCTGCAGAGCCCGTAGCAACATAATTAGAATTTGGATGGAATCTGGTACAATTCACATCAGCAAGATGGCCAGCAAATATCCTTAAAGGCTGATAGTGGTCTGTAGCCCAGAGTCTTTTTAAAAAGTTATTGAAAACAAAAGATGACAATTAGTAGTTAACTATGAAATGCCAAAAATCTATCCAAAATAAATACAGAAACATCCATGTGAAATGTTCATTCCAAATGGGTCCCCCTCACTAGTTAACTGGGGAAAGTAGATAGAATGACTGAGAATTGATAACATTCTTAGAGGGTTGATCTACTACAATTTTTTTTGAGAGAAATGGTCTGTCACCCAGGCTGGAGTGCAACGGTATGGGTATGATCATCACTCACCACAGCCTTGAACTCCTGGGCTCAAGCAATCCTCCTGAGTGGCAAGGACTATAGGTGCACACCACCATACCCAGCTAATTTTTCAAAAATTTTCTTTAAGTTCTATATTTCTTTAATTTCTCTGTATAGATCTGTTCTCTCCTCTTCCTTCCCTGCTCCTAATCTAAATCACAGAAAAGTATCTTCCCCTGGTTTTGGCCACCACAGAGTTTCCAACCTGAGCTACCTCATCCTAAAACGTTTAAGGAGATGACAGAGAAACAAAGGCACTCACAGTGGTAATGGAAGACAGAGTTACGCATCTGATTGGGGGCGGGATGGGGGGGTAGGAGGAATGTTAATGAACTAACTTAAAGAAAAGCAGGAATCTACATAATTGCAGATAAATACTCCTGTCCCAAATTCATTTGCAAGTAAGTAGCTGTAAATGCTGGTGTTCTCAAAAAGTTGATGTTGAATAATGGAAGTGGAAACAAGTTTGATAGAAACCATTCTGTTCATTGAATGGACTCAGTCGTAAGATCACAGTGTTCTTACCGAGCTACTCTGTCGTGGCCCCCTGACACAAAATAATATCCATATGGAGAAAATTGCGTGTCCCATACTGGATAGTTGTGTCCTTTATATCCCACCAAACAAGTAAATGTTTGAAGGCTCCACAATCTAACAGTTCCATCCTCTGAAGAGGAAAGCAAATAGTTCCTGAGAAGAGAAAGTGATACATTTGATTCCAAGAATAACTTAGTTACCTGCCCAGTTTCTCTGTACATTTGAATGTATTAAATGTAGCTAACATGCTACATCTCACTTTTAAATCATACATGGAATTCACAGTAGATAGATATCAAGAGTTGAAAGTAACTGAACTAATGTTAGTTAGCTTTGGTACTCCATATACTGAGCACCTACTGAATGAGGTAAGATTATTAAAACAACAACAACAACAACAACAAAAAACAACTTATAGTCTTTTAGGGAGAAAATCACAGTTCTTTTAAAAAAAGAAAAAACCGGGGTAATGACAAAAAGTATGGTCAAATAAGGTCAATTGAGAAAATCTTAAGAAATGTAATACGTCACTTAAAACTCAACAATTTTTGACTCTAAAATGGAGATGCTATTTTCCTATCCTGTATGAGTTGTATAAGAATTAAAAAAGAAATGTCTTTGTGGAAAAAAAACACTACAAACATACCAGTAATACTCTTTCAGGGATTAACACAAAAGCTAAATACTTAAAAAGTATTACAGTTTTCACTGAAATCAAGTTTCTCTCAAGTAAAAAAAAGTATCATCTGGCTAAACCCTGTCAAACAACAAAAAGCCTCATTCTCAAAGTTTCATAAAGATGAAAACCTTGATGGGTTGAAAGCTATTATCTATCCAAGTAACATACAGATGGCATTATGGATACAAAACACTCTCCCCTCCATTTCTACAGAACATTAGAGATCATGAAAAATAGGCAAGTACCTATTATACACATAGGGTGACACTGGAATCATATGGCTATAAGGGAAGCAAAACCTAAACCAGCAATTTCAAATTTCCTTTTTAGTATCCTCTTAGTTCTTTTGGTTATAGAAAAATAAATGTTCAATTGATAGCTAATATGCCATTAAATCACAGGAATTTGTCTTTGATGAAGTAAGTAGCCACAAAACACAATGCAAGGACCCAAAGAAGCAATTCAACCCCTATCAGGGTTAAAACAAAACTGAAGCTAATTTTTAAAACCAGTAAACCCTAAAGCTATGCATCTTGATTGTATAAATCTGAGTATACATTAAATTGCTATCTTGTATACAAGTACCCCAGGATGAATTTGCAAATGGCAAGATCCTAAAAGATAATGAATGATAGGCGACCATGAGATTTTTCTAACAGAATTTTCCCAGCATTTGCATAATGTTTCCAGTAGTTAACTTTTATAATCTCTAAACATAATATAACAATATTTAATTTTTATAGTTTGTATTTTACCTATCTGGACTGAAGCTGGCTCCATAGACAGGCCCACTGTGACCATACAGAATCTTCAACTCACTTGCTGTTTTCTCATCCATGATTCTTTCTAAGACGTCATCTGATTCTTTGTCTATGAGGCTAAGATCTAAAATGGTCCAGAAATAATGATTTTTTTAAAGTACATTTATGAAAACATTTTAAGCAACCAGATCATGGTTGAGAGGAACTAACATTTGAACATTCCTTCCTATATACCAACCATTGTGCCAATGCCTCTAAGTTAGGTGATATCATCCCAGTGTATAGCAGAGGAAACTGAGGTTCAGAACAGATAATAATTTGCTAGAGTGCACACAGCTACTCAGTGTTAGAACCAGGACTGAAATGCGTTTGTCCACTATACCACAATGTTTCACAAAAATGAAAACTATGGAATATTAAAATAATGTAAAATGTATTGCTTCATTGAAATAATACTGTTAGCAAAAAACTTCCTTTTAAATGAAATCCTAACTACTAGTTCTTTTTTAGCCATTGGTGTGGCTAAAACAGAAAGTATTCTTCCACTATTTAAGGTATTTTAAAATTTGCAAGCAAAGATTCATAAAATGTTAGATTTTTAACTTTAAGGAGTTTTCTAGCCTAATCATCTCACTCTACAGATGAAAAAAACTGATGCCCAGAGAAATTCAACCAGGCTAGCACCCCAGTCTCCTGATTGCCACTCCAGTTCTCTTTTCACTGTTGGAAATGTTAGCATCCTGACTAAAGTGACATCAGGTGAATTTCTGCAAAGATCATAACCTCCTGTGTATGTTCCATGGAATAAAGATTCAAGTTTACATCCTGAGAGGTCATCTCAGTTACCTGATGCCTGTTTGACACTCCGAAGCTTTTTGGGTGTCACAGACCACACTCTGACAGTTGAATCTGCAAAACCTCCAGCAATCAGACTAGAATCATCAGTGACATCCACTGCCGTGAGACCCTGCCAATAAAAAAAAAGTTTTAGACTATAACAATACTGTTTTGAGAGGTGGGGGGAATGATAATCATATCTTAGAGAATACATAATGATGGCTATTTTTCTCATATAAAAGATCATTTGAGATTTTATTCTCGTGTAAAACCCATTTGCCTAAAAGGACTTATTTGGAGAACATGTCATCACTTACCCCATTTTTGCTCCCCATATTTGTAGTGCATGATAGGAAGCAAATGTTAATCATTTTTGCACTTTACTAAATATATTCTCAGCCTATTATAAGGAATCTATAAAGACACAGAATTGTTCATTTAAAATATTAAGTTTATATAAGTATTTAAACCAAGTTCAACAGAGATGAACCACAGTTTCCTCCTCTTCAAAAGTTAGCAGAATTCTGATCAGTGAAATGAGAGTCAAGTATAAGCGAGATTCTGGTAACTGCAAGTTGCTAAAGATCTTTTAAACCTTGCCTCCTATCTATCCTGTGCAGTATCCAATTCTCTTTTCCTAACTGCTGTCTTTAAATTATATCAAAAGTTTAAATAACAAAACTCCATTTTAGTTAACACATTTAAGCTTCTCTTAATGATAAATCACCGTTTTACACAACTTTCCAGGCAGAAATTGTCCAATTATTTTACCAACCTGGTAAGCATTGAGGAATGTATAGAAACAAATGGAGGGTAAGCAGTCTGGCCCAAGGCGCACTCGTTTGGTGGTTTCTTTCATATTCATTATTTTATCCAACTTATCTGAATCTTTTAACTCAGGAAGAGGAATTCTGTAAAAGAAAAACACCCCTGTAAATATTAACAAACTTGAACCCTCTATAACATACTGTCTTACACCTCCACACAAGTTCCTGAGGTTTTTTTCCCTCACCTGTTTTGAGGTGGAGCATTGGGATCTTGTTTTTTGCTTTTGGATCCAATACTGTCTTTTTTAGGCTTCTTCTTTTTAGGTTTTCCTTCTTCATTTTCTCCTTCTTCATCCTCATCATCCAAAGGTACCTCAATTTCTGGTTCTTTTAATAAACCAAAAAATACCTACAAGTCAAAAAAGCCAACATTTTTTAAATCAATTTTTTGTTCATTAATATACCCTTTTCATATCTTGATAGGATGAATCACAATTACAATATAGTAATTTATACCCTGAAGCAGGGTTCTGTACTCGTCTACCCAACAGCCATCCTTCCCTTTTTCCTTTACTAACAGAACCCTGATTTTACTGGAGGAGCCATGTGCTCGGTTAAATCATTTCTGTCCCCAGACTCCCTTGCAGCTAGGAATGGCCATATAATATAATTCTGGCCAACACAGGTACACAGAAATATACTGGGTACGGTTTTAGAAAAAAACATTGTTTTTCTGATAAAAAGGGAGAGACTCAGCAGGGATATATGCCTTTTGTCCTCCCCCTTCTTCCTTCCTGGAATGCAGCTGCAATGCTGAAATTTGTGAGTACAAAGTAGAAAGCCACATTTTAAAGATGTTTGGTCCAGAAACTTGAAGGAGCCAGGGACCTTGATGGCACTGTGCAGCCCTCATGCCACCCCTGGAAGGCCTCCCTCTGGGATTCATTTTATGTGGGAAAAACTCTTTACTCATTGCAGCCACTGTAGTCAGGGTTCTGTTAAATGCAACCATTCACAAATCCTCACATATATACATCATCCTTAGAACATGAAATTTTACAGTGTAAAATTATTTCCAAGCTAGCTACAAGAAAAATGTGTAAACTATGTAGATGGAATGCTACAATTTTTCATAATCTGCATTATATAGTTCTTAGGTTCATTCCCATACCTTTGATTTGTTTGCCTCTCGTTTAGCCTCTCCTGCCAAACTTCCCACCATCGCATCTATCTGCTGCTTACTACGCGGCATCCCATCAAAGATGTCAATGTAGAGGTGCTCCTGAACTATGTTCCATATCTGATTGTTCTGTTTCTCCTGAAGATGCCTCTTCAAGAGTTGGTACGAGTCACGGGAAATACGCAGAACAAATTTACTTGTTCGAAAATCCAACATGGTCTCATTCCCTTTCATGTGTTCCTTTTTGGTAAGACTAGATAATACTCGTAGGTCATCCTGGTAATAACATTCCTGATCTCCATGGAACCTGTTTCAGTGATTTTAAAAAGTCATTTTTCAATGTAATCATTAAGGGATCTGCCTCACCCCCATATATTTATACAAACCATCCCAGAATATTTTCAATGTAGTAGCCTCAATAATCCTGAACTAAGCTGTAAGATCAGAAGTAATTCATTTCAAGATGATTATAATTCAATTTCTGAATTCATCTTAAAAATAGCCAATTAAATTCTCTAATGAAATGTATATTTTAAGAGAATTTTAAATAAATATCACCATTTTAAATATATCAGAATTTTAAATAAATGCCACCATTCAAAAGAAACTGGTACACATTTGAAAATGTTAGAACCCTTGCTTTACTAAATATTATGTTTTCTCAAAACCCACTTTTTAAAACTTATTATAGAAAATTTCAAATATATAAAAGTAGAAAACAGTATAATGAACTCAGTGCATCTATCACTCTGCCTCTCAACAATAAATACCTGGCATTCTCTTAAAGCCCACCATTTTAAATTATTTCCTATATTCTTAATACCAGACATGTTTATTAAATATTAATAAATTTATTAATATTATCACAAAGAACAAACAAATATTGATAGCAAACAATGAGTGCTTCCATTTACTCACTATTACCAAAAGCAATGAAGCAAAGCCTTCAGTCTTGGTGACAATTAGGAAATTTAAATGTACTTTCATTTCTACAAATCTTAATTTTCCCAAGAAAGTAAAATTAAAGAACATGTATTTGGCACTCACTAAGAGCAGCAATCAATGCAAAAACATTTAGAAAACAATGACTAATCAAAAGATATCAGGGCTCCAGTGCAGCCAATAAATTTCTAAACTGTTACTTGTGTTAACCCATTGACTTAGCAACACATGAACTAAGGGTTTCTGTCCAGATTTGAATGAAATTAGAAATCTCAGCCTCTCGGTGTTTACATTGGTCACTGCCCATTACCCTCATCTGAGCATGCGGTCTTGGCAAAGGCTGAGACTGTCCATAATAGGGAGACAGAGAATCCTCTATGATATTCCAGTTTCCCATGTGGGGAGGTGGCTAAAACCATGAGACTAGAAGAGCAACAAGTTTTTTGATGACAGTACTTATGAGAGAAATTAGCTTCTAGAGTAGAAGTTCTATCATCATTAGCCTTTCTTAATTTTTTTTCCTCAAAACCACTAAGCTACATTTTACTTTATATACCTTCTAATAGGCATCCTAGTATAATGAATGAATATAATGGTATAGAAGCCAGGAATGCTAAGTTCTACTGTTCCTCTGTTACTACTACCTATTACCTGATAAGTCTTGGTTTCAGGCTCTATTGCTTATATTAAAGAGCTCTCATTCACAGTTAAAAGCTCTGCCTCCTCCTTCTTAAACAATCCTTTTCCTTGGCTTCTATAACTCAACACTCTCCTGGTTTTCTTCCTATTTCTCCGGCCTCTCCTTTTATATCTTTTTTACTTAGCCATTAAATGTTGGAGGTCCTCTGGCCTAGCCCTCTTAACAATTTATTTCATACTTTCCCCTAGTCAAGCACATCCATATCCATCGATATTCTATACAACTCCAATCTATGGCTCCAGTCCCTACCTCTCCTCTGAGCTCTTATGTATCATCCTCCTATCAACTTGACATCTCTTAAATGAGTCAAAGGCATATTGAAATCAAAATTCAAGATTATTCTATAACCTGACAAACCAAGTCCTCTTCCAGGGTTTTCTGTATCAGTGGAGGGCATCCCTATCCAGCTGGAGGGGCCAGAAACCTGGGAATATCAATGATACCTCCATCTCCCTCACCTCCATATCCAATCCATCAAGTGGGTCATGAATCTGTCTACCTTCTGTGGTAAGTGAACTCTACCACAACCTGGTCTAATGTTTCTCCACAAGGGTACTACTGGCATTTTTAGTAGGACAATTCTTTGCTAAGTGGGACTATCTACACATATTAGAACATTTAGTGTCCCTGCTCCTCCCCCCAGTTATTATGACAACCAAAAACACCTCCACACATTTTGAAATGGCCTAAGGGAAGGAGCAATATCCCCCTCAGTTGAGAACCACTGCAATAACCTCCAATTTTGGTCAACTTATAGGCATTCTATCCCCCCACCATCTGTTTTCCCCACTGCATAAAGGTCCTTTCAAAATGCACATCTAATACTGACATGGTCCTTTAATGATTCTGCAGCAGAGATGCCTCACTGTCCTCTCATATCCATTTTTCTTGTCTTCCTCCATAATAGAACACCTGAATATTAGCTGGGCACATAGACACTTAGGTAAAGACCACATTATCTACCTCCTTTGTAGTTAGGTGTGACCACTGACTGATAAGATATAAAAGGAAGGATGTGTGCCCTCCCTGCTGACTAGAACACTGATGTTACTGCTTATAGCTAGAGAGCCCATCTTGTGCCACATGGTGGGAACTGCAAGACTGAGGGAGCTTGAGGCCCTGATAATCAAGGATCCACCACACCAGTCCTGAACGTCTCACCTTTATGAGAAAACTTTATCGTATTTAAGCCTCTGTTGTTGGGGTTTTCAGTCACTCTCAGTCTAATCTAATCCCAAAACAGCTTCCTATTGCTCTTCCTATTACAAAAATAAACTTTTATTTACACCACCGGTGTTTAAGTTTTCAGTGACTCTCAACCAAATCTAATCCTACCCATTACCACTCCCTACTGCTCTTAGGATAAACAAAAACCCTCAACATAGGCCAAGAACCTGCCTGTTGTTCTAGTCTCTAACCAATTCCCAGCTTCATTGTGCACCACACCCCCAGCCCCATCCCATTTTCTGCTCCAGCTATACTGGCCTTCTTTCAGCTTTTGTACCTACCATGATGCCTCCTGCCACAGAGCTTTTACACATGCTTTACCATCTTCATTGGGTTAACTTCTACCCAATCTTCAGATCTTACCTCAAGCATCACTTCCTCTGGGACCCTTCCCTGACTTCTCCAACTAGATTAAACCTCTCATCTGAAGTTCTCATAGCTCTAGGTACCTCTCCTTCACAAAATACTTTTTAAGTTGTAATCTTACATTTGTGTGGTTAGAGATGTGTACACATATACACACACACACACACACACACACACACACATAAATTATGTATGCATAACATATGTAAAAGTTCACATACTTCTCGAAGAATGATTTTGCTTCATTTTCATGTTGATTGTAGACTAGCTCCAAGTACATGTGTACAAAGAGAGGATAAAAGAGTTGAGATAACTCTGCCCGATGGCAGTCCAGGGAACATTCAATGAAGTGTTTTAGTCCACTATAGTATTCTTCATACATTGTGGGATCTCCTTGTTGGTTGTAGGCCGACAACACGGCACTGACATCTGGCTGGTCTTCCACAACTACACTTCCAGCTGTTTAAAAACATAAAACAACTTCTAAGAAAATGAGCTGATATGTCTCCTCTGACTATGGCTGTTTGGCTAAGGCCCAGAAGTGAGTTATTTCTTAGATGTTTGTCCCTTTCCTATCAACTTCTCTTCCCCAACACAATCACATAATCTTTTAATGAGATTTTTCACTTGTTTAAGTCACCCAGGCCAAAACCTCTTCACCAAGTCCATATCTTAAAATAAAATTTTCAAGCCAGGCGCAGTGGCTCATGCTTATAAACCCAGCACTTTGGGAGGCCAGGGTGGAAAGATCGCTTGAGGCTAGGAGTTCAAGAGCACCCTGGGCAACATAGCAAGACCCCCATCTTTACAAAATAAAAAGATTAGCCAGGCATTGTGATGCATGCCTGTAGCCCCATCTACTAGGGAGGCTGAGGTAGGAGGATTGCCTGAGCCCAGGAGTTTGAGGCTACAGTGAGTTATGATCACGCCACAGCATGCCAGCCTGGGCAACAGAGTGAGACCCTGTCTCTAAGAAATGAAAGAGGAAAGGAAACGGAAAGAAAGAAAATAAAATTTCCAAATCAATAATAAAAAGATTCAGTATTTTTCCTGGAACTACCTTATTTAGACAAATTGTATAAAAGATGTTATGTATAAATCAAACAACTATTAATCTTCTCTCAAGGCACAGTGCAAGTGGCACATACTACCACCAAGCCATGCGCTGGAGTAACAAACATACCCAGCTCTCTGAGCTATCCCCGTACTTTGTAACATTTCTGTAACATATCCTATCCTGTGTTACCTTCATATGTGTACATCTATTATTCCTTATAAAATGTAAGCATTTTAAGGGCGGTGAGGACTATGCCTTATTTATATCTCCAAAAGATAATTATATGCTTAAAGCAATTTCCATAACCACCATTTTTTTTATTACTCCGATGGCCTCTTTTCCTCCTTCCTGGTTTTTCAGTTATGATCTAAAAAGAGGTCAAGTTGGGAGTCTCTCTGAACGTATTCTGGTTCAGGGGACTGCCCAATAAAAAATAATAACGATAATAGGCCAGGCACAGTGGCTCACCCCTATAATCCTAGCACTTTGGGAGGCCAAGGTGGGAGAACTGCTTGAGGTCAAGAGTTCGAGACCTTTGACTTTTTGGCAAATATAGGAAATAAAAAAAAAAAAAAAAGAGTTCGAGACCAGCCTGAGCAAGAGTGAAACCCCATCTCTACCAAAAATAGAAAAATTAGCCTGGCATGGTGGTACACACCTGTCCCAGCTACTCATGAGGCTGAGGCAGGAGGATTGCTGGAGCCCAGGAATTTGAGGTTGCAGTGAGTTACAATGACACCACTACACTTTAGGCTGGGCAAAAGAGCAAGATCCTGTCTCAAAATAAATGAATAAAATAATAATAAATAGGTCAACTTTCTGAAGAGGTGACAGCAATATAACCAATAATATAATGCATCTTTTAGTTCATTCACAAAATTCAGTATTCAGAAAAGATTCCTCTCAATCATATTTTCACACATTCCTATTTATGGATTACAACGCTATGTATTCATACTTCACTTCTGGCAATGCTGCAAAGATTAGGCCTCATACAGATTAATCTGGCTAGAGGGTCTGCACTGGATAATTTAATTCAATAAACATTTATTGTTGGCTCAGGATCACCTTTGAGACCTTATATTGTGTTTGAGTTTTACTGCATGGACTTTGTGACAACAGTTGCTTGGAGAAGGTGGGGGAGTCTCAGGTGTCAGAGACAGATACAGAAGCATAAATTTATCAGTACCAGTCATTTTACATATATATAACAGCCTCATCATAACCCATTCAATAGAGAGGAAAAAACTCAACTTCAACCTTAGGAAAAATTACTTAATCAGCATGTCACAAATAAAAGTGGCAAAGACAAAACGGTCTGTCCAATGCCTGTTCCTAAACACACGGGTTCTCAAACTTTGCAATGTCAATACCCCTTAAAAGCACTTATCAAAAATGCAGATTCCCAGACTCTACCTCTAGAGGATCTGATTCACTAAGTTTGAAGTGATGCCCGGGAATCTGCATCCTCCAAAAGACTGGTGGTACTTAGCCCGTATTTTGAGAAATACTGGCTACAGTATGTTCCATCACTCCCTGGCTGTGCGGTCCAAAGCAAGTCCCTTGGCCTTTCTCAAGAAGTCTGTTTTCTCATCTCTACATAGAGGTAATGTCTATCCCACAGTGGAACTGTGAGAATTAAGATATATAATTTAAAGTACTTAAAGCACGCCAATATGAAACGGTACAAATACTGTCAGTGTTAATGCGGACCTGCCCAAGGCTCCAAAGCCCAAATGAGAGGAAAAGAGACCAAAAGCCTGAAGGTCCCTGCCTCTCTGCGCTCACTTTCTCTATACATCCCTCTGCTCAACCGCTCTCCTCAGCCTCTAGCTGGAACTGACAGCTCAGAAGGGGGTTTGACTGCGCAGCCGGCGCACTAGAGAAAGGGGCGGGCATGTGGCCCTAGAGGCGGGCCCAGGAAATTCAAAACAAGCCCGCAGAGGTGCAGGCCTGCTAGCCCCTGCCTTACCGGCTCACTCCCCTTCATGCCGGCCCTGCCTCCGCAGGACCCGGCGGCTCACCTTTCCCCGGAGCCGCAGGACCTGAGACTGAGCCCGAGACGACCGTAGCCCCCGAAGCGCCGGCGCCCGGAGGGTCGGGGGCCGCAGGGCCGGGGACGGAGGCTGTGACCCGGCTGAGAAGCGCGCAAGCCGCCTCAGCTCCGGCGCTGTCCACCTCTCCCGGGGCTCCGGAGCCCGCCACTGCCTCCTCCAGCAGCCGGGCCTCACGGCGTAACGCCTCTTCGGCCTCGCGGAGGTTGCTTTGCCGTAGGAACTGCAGCACGGCCAGCAGAGTCTGTCGGTCGTGGGAAGCGCCGGCCTCCGGAGCAGCGGCAGGCACCGGGGCCGCCCCCGCCGGGGCAGCGGCGGAGACAGCCACCGCGGGCTTGGGGGTCCCGCCATCCCCGCTAGCCGACGACGCCGCCGCAACGTTCCCGCCGCCGCCGTTGGGGCCGTTATTGGTAGTGCTGCCGCTACCCTCGCCCGCGCCGTCCCCCGCCTGCGGAGGTATCAGCGTCGGCGGTCCCTCGGGCTCTAGCTTGACCGCCACCTCCGTCTGCTCCTCCGCCAGCGCCGCCATCTTGCGGCTGAGCCACCTCGCGCCGTCAAGCGTGATTGCGTTTTCGCCACATGGAGGGCGGGGAGGAGCATTTCACGACAGCTCTGGTATGCCATTTACGGCAGTAGGCGGGGCGAGAAAGAAGGAGAAAAGGAATAGGAAAGAGAGTAACTTTCAAAAATGAGTGAAAGAAAGGCAGGAAGTGGGAGTTGATGACCGCCTATTACATTTGCCTGATATTTACTGTTTATTGCAGGCCATCTATATTCAGGTCCTGTGATAGACGTTTCACATTATATGACCTCCTTTAATGCGACAGTTGTGTAAGATACTATTATCCCCGCTTTACAGATGGCTCAACCGAGACTCAATGAGGTTAAATAATTTGCCAAAGCCACACAAGAGAAAGTGCAAGTGTCAGCTTTCGAATCCTGGTCTTTAACTCAAAAGCATATACCATTTGCGAGAGGAAGGCTTCTGAGATACTGGTAATGTTTTATATTTTGATATGTATAATGGTTACTTTTTTTTTAATGTAATTTTTACTTTTGTAGAGGCTGGGCGCGGTGGCATGTACCTGTAGTCCCAGCCTGGGCAACGTAGGGAGACATCTGTCAAAGAAAAAAAAAATTTATCAAGCTGCATGCTTAAGCTTTGTGAACTTTACAGCATATATGTTGTATTTCAATTAAAAGTTTTTAAAAATACCAGAACTTTGTGGTTGTGAAATGTGTACATTATGTATTCATGCTGCTATCCATTATTACAAATAAACTATTTTAATTATACATTTAAAAATCATATATGCTATTTTGCAATATGCTTCATAGGTTATAAAACCCTGCTGAGTATTTTATCTCATTTGAACCTCGTAACTGTGGAATAAATATAGAATTACACGAGAAAAGTGAGCCAGGGACATTGGGAAAATATAGCACATTTGTTCAGGTTGTTGGTTTTGAGGTCTTACTGGCTTCCTTTGACCTAGCTTAGTGGCTGAACGACCTTCTGAGATACTGGTAATGTTTAACTGGAGCATGTTACTTAATTCACTATATTCCAGTTACCCAATTTCTAAAATAAAGATAATAGTACCTACTTCATAGTGTTGTTTTGAGAATTAAACAAGATATGTGATACCTAGCACATAATAAATGGCCACTGGTTATTTTTACTCCACCTTAAAAGGTATTCTGTAGGCTGGGCATGGTGGCTCACACCTGTAATCCTAGCACTCTGGGAGGATCACTTGGGGTCAGGAGTTAGAGACCAGTCTCAGCAAGAGCGAGACCCCATCTCTACTAAAAATAGAAAAATTAGCCAGGTGTGGTGGCACACGCCTGCAGTCCCAGGTACTCAGGAGGCTGAGGCAGGAGGATCTCTTGAGCCCAAGAGTTTGAGGTTGTAGTGAGCTATCATGACGCCATTGCACTCTAGCTGGGGCAACAGAGTGAGACTGTCTCAAAAGAAATAAATTTAAACAAACAAAAAGGTGTCCTATAAATGTTTGATCAAGAAAGTACAATCATGATGTTCCAGGGTGATCTCAAGACAGAAATACAAAGCTAATCTAATTGGCTATCTAAGTAAGAATGTGAAATATGGAGTATGGGGGGAAAAAGAGATGAGCAGGAATTGGTTAGCATTTATTTACTCAGTACTGGCCAAGAGAGAGAGAACCTGAACCTGATGGTATACTCTTATGAGATAGGGAGAATTCATCCTTTTCCTCAGGATCATTCAATTATTATTTTTCTGATTCAGAACTCACTAACTTGATAATTAATTGATAATTAAGCACTTAGATAGATGGGAGATGCCATGAATGACAAGACCAGGTGTGCTTACTATTCACTGGAATGATGTTTTACTCCATTGTGAGGAGTGCTACTCTCCTCTGTACAGGCATTTAGTTCCTAAATGTTGTGTAATTACAAACAATAATACGATAAATAATCTTTTGTTTATTGTATAATCTTATGTATTTTTGTATTGTTGGATTTTATCTCCAGAATAAATTCCTATAAGAGTGATTGCTAGGTCAAAAGATAAATGCACATATTGTTTTATTTGTCAAATTCCCCTTGATAAAGTTTGTATCAATTTGCAATCCTATCAGCAGTGTAGGACAGTGACTATTTCCTCACAGACTCATCAACAGAGTGTGCTGTTACTTTTTAAATCTTTGCCATTCGGATAGTGAGAAATGATATCTCAGTGTGGTTTATTATTATTATCATTATTATTATTTAACTTATTATAGAAAAATGGACCTTTTTTGATGTGCAGGGGGTTTTGTTTGTTTGTTTTTAGGGACAAGGCCTTGCTCTGTTGCCCAGGCTAGTGTGTAGTGGTTCGATCATAGCTCACTGCAGCCTCAGACTCTTGGGCTCACGCAATCCTCCCTCCTCAGCCTCTTAAGCAGCTGGGACTACACAGGCACACACCACCACACTGAGCTAATTTTTATTATTTTATGTACAGATGGGGTCTCACTATGTTGCCAGGGTCGTTTTAGTTCTTTATAGTAAGTATGTATTACTTTTTTTTTTTTTTGAAGAGATAGGTTCTCGCTCTGTCACCCAGGCTGGAGGGAGTACAGTGGCTAGATCATAGCTCAGTGCAACCTCAAACTCCTGGACTTGAGCAATCCTCCTGTCCCAACCTCCCAAGTAGCTGGAACTACGGGCACGTGCCACCACAACCAGCTGATCTTTCTATTTTTTGTAGAGATGGGATCTCGATATGTTGTCCAGACTGATCTTGAACTCCTGGCCTCAGCAATCCTCCCACCTCAGCCTCCCAAGATGCTGGGATTATAGGCATGAGCCACCACACCCAACCAAATGTGTATTATTTTTGCATTGGGGCACAATGTATATAAAACATAAAATTTACCATTTACTATCTTCCCAAACTGAAACTCTGTACCCATTAAACAGAAATTCTCCATTCTCCCTCTCCCCTGCCCCTGACAGCCACCATTCTACTTTCTGTCTCTATGAATTTGACTACCCCAGGTACCTCACGTAAGTTGAATTATATAGTATGTGTCCTTTTGTGACTGGCTTATTCCACTTAGTATAATCTCTTAAAGGTTCATCTATGTTGTAATATGTGTCCGAATTTCCTTTCTTTTCAAGGCTGAATAACATTCCATTGTACGTATATACCACATCTTGTTTATCCACTCATCTGCCAATGGACAATTGAGTTGCTTCTACCTCTTGGCTATTGTGAATAATGCTGCTGTGAACAGGAGTGTGCAAATATCTCTTCAAGACCCTGCTTTCAGTTCTTTTGGATATATATCCAAAAGTGAGATTGCTGGTTCACGTGGTAGTTCTATTTTTAATATTTTTGAGGTACTACCATACTGTTTTTCCATAGTGATTGTACCATTTTACAATTCCACCAACACTGCACAAGATTTCTAATTTTTCTACATCCTCACCAAGCACTTATTTTCTGGTTTTTTGTTTTTGTTTTGGTTTTTTTTTTTTGAGACAGAGTCTCACTCTGTTGCCCGGGCTAGAGTGAGTGCCATGGCATCAGCCTAGCTCACAGCAACCTCAAACTCCTGGGCTCAAGTGATCCTTCTGCCTCAGCCTCCCGAGTAGCTGGGACTACAGGCATGCACCACCATGCCCGGCTAATTTTTTTATATATATTTTTTAGTTGTTCAGATAATTTCTTTCTAGTTTTTAGTTGAGACGGGGTCTCGCTCTTGCCCAGGCTGGTCTCGAACTCCTGACCTTGAGCGATCCTCCCACCTCGGCCTCCCAGAGTGCTAGGATTACAGGCGTGAGCCACTGCGCCCGGCCTGTTTTCTGTTTTTGGTTTTTCTTTTTACTAGCGGCCATCCTAATAGGGGTGAAGTGATATCTCGTTGTGGTTTTTATTTGCATTTCTCTAATGATTAGTGACGTTGAGTAATTTTTCATATGCTTGTTGTCCAATTGCTTCATTTTTATGGCTAAATAATATTCTACTGAATGGACATACTACATTTTATTTACATATTATCAGTTGATGGATACTGGAGTTATTTCTACTCCTTTGTTATTATGAATATGCTGCTGTGAACATTCTTGTAAGAGTTTTTGTATAAACATATGTTTTACTTTTTCTTTGTATACCTAGGAATGGAATTGCTGGGTCATATGGTAACTTTATGTTTAATCTTTTGAGAATTGCTAGAATGTTTCCCCAAATTGCTATACCATTTGTCATTCCCACCAGCAATGTATGAAGGTTCCAATTTCTCTATATCCTCCCCAAAACATGTTATTGTCTGTGTTTTTGGTTACAGCCATCCTAGTAGGGTGAAGTATCACACCATTATAGTTTTGATTTGCATTTCTGTGATGACTAATGATGTTGAGCAGCTTTTCATGTGCTTATTAGTATGTTCTCTTTAGAGAAATGTTTATTAAGATCCTTTGCTCACTTTAAAGTTGGGTTAGTTGCCTTTTTATTATTGAGTCATAATAGTTTTTTATATATTTTAGATACTAGTCCCTTATCAAATATATGATTTGCATAAGTTTCTCCCACATGTAGGTTGTTGTCTTAGTACATCTGTGTTGCTATAAAGAAATATCTGAGGCTAGGTAACTAATAAAGAAAAGAGGTTTATTTGGCTTATAGTTCTGCAGGCTGTACAGGAAGCATGGTGCCACCATCTGCTTCTAGGGACAGTCTCAAAGTGCTTCCACTCATGGCAGAAGGCAAGTGGAGCTGGTGTATACTGAGATCACATGGTGAGAGAGCAGGAGCAAGAAATAGAGGAGGGAGTTGTCAGGCTCTTTTTAATAATGAATTATCATAGGAACTAATAGAGCACCAAGTCATTCATGAAGGATCTGCCCCCAAGACCCAAACCCCTTCTTTAGGCTCCACCTCCAACATTGGAGATCAAATTTCAACATGAGTTTTGGAGGGGACAAATATTCAAACTATATCAATTGTCTTTTCCCTTTATTGATGTTGTCCTGTGAAATATAAAAGTTTTGAATTTTTTTTAACCATTTTTTTTTTTTTGAGACAGAGTCTCACTCTGTTGCCCAGGCTAGAGTGCCATGGCATCAGCCTAGCTCACAGCAGCCTCAAACTCCCGAGCTCAAGCAATCCTACAGCCTCAGCCTCCCGAGTAGCTGGGACTACAGGCATGCGCTACCATGCCCGGCTAATTTTTTCTATATATTTTTAGTTGTCCAGCTAATTTCTTTCTATTTTTTTAGTAGAGACGGGGTCTCGCTCTTTCTCAGTCTGGTCTCGAACTTCTGAGCTCAAATGATCCACCTGCCTCGGCCTCCCAGAGTGCTAGGATTACAGGTGTGAGCCACCACGCCTGGCCAAAAAGTTCAAATTTTGATGATTCTAAACCATCTATTTTTGCTTTTGTCACTTGAGGTTTTGGTGTCATATCTAAGGAACCATTGCAAAACCCCTTGTCATGAAGATTTACGCCTATGTTTTATTCTAAGAGTTTTGAACTTTTAGCCTTTACATATAAGTCTATGATCCATTTTAAGTTAATTAATTAATTTTTGAGACAGAGTCTCACTCTGTTGCCTGGGATAGGGTGCTGTGGCATCAGCCTAGGTCACAGCAACCTCAAACTTCTGGGCTCAAGCAATCCCTCTGCCTCAGCCACCCCAGGAGCTGGGACTACAGGCATGCACCACCATGCCTGGCTATTTTTTTCTATATGTTTTCAGTTTTCCAGCTAATTTCTTTATATTTCTCTTGTAGTAGAGATGGGGTCTCACTCTTGCTCAGGCTGGTCTCGAACTCCTGAGCTCAAACGATCCTCCCACCTCAACCTCCCAGAGTGCTAGGATTACAGGTGTGAGCCACTGCACCCAGCTGTTTTAAGTTAATTTATTACTTATTTATTTTTTGTGACACAGGGTCTTACCCTGTCACTTAGGCTGGAGTGCAGTGGCATGATCACAACTCACTGCAACCTCCAACTCTCAGGCTCAAGCAATCCCTCCTGCTTCAGCCTCCCAAGTAGCTGGGACTACAGGCATGTACCATGATGCCTGTCTAAATTTTTTTGTAGAGACAGGGTCTTGCTGTGTTGCCCACTCTGGTCTCAAGCTCCTGGGCTCAAGCAATCCTCCTGCCTTGGCCCCCTAAAGTGCTGAGAATACAGGTGTGAGCCACCACACCTGGCCCCTGAGTCAATTTTTGTATATGGTGTGAGGTAGGGGTTCATCCTCATTCTTTTGCATATCCAGTTGTTCCAGCACCATTTATTGAAAGATTGGATTGTAATAAAGATAGATGAAATTTCCATTTTCTGAAAGAGATACATGTTCTAGAAGACCTCACATATAGTGAATACTACATAATTAAACCATTTACCATATGTATCAGTCAGGGATTTACCAGAGGGACATAAGAAGTAGGATGTAGGTAGATAGATATGGGGAGAGAGAGCAAGAGCAAGAATGAGAGAGGGAGGGGGTGAGAGAGAGACAAAGAGATTTTTTGCAAGGAATTTCCTTACAAGATCATGGTAACTGGCTGGGCAAGTCCAAAATCTATAGGGCATGCCAACACGTTGGAAACTCCTGGGCAGGAGATGATGCTGCAGCCCATCTGAGAAATTTCTTAATCAGGGAAACCTGTTTTGCTTTTAAAGTCTTCAACTGATTGGATAATGCCCACTCAGATTATCAAGATATCTCTTTTGCTTCAAGTTAACTGATCATCTACAAAATATCTTCACAGCAACACCTAGGTTAGTGTTTGAATAACTGGGTAGCTCTTACAATGTTGAAAGGTTAGAAGCTATGATTTTATCTAATGTAATTATGACGAGGCTCTTACATACTTAGGTCATTGTAAGGAGAATATCACGTGTATTTAGGTCTTTCTCTTTCAATTTCTCTCTCTCTCTCTCTCTCTCTCTCTTCAGTCATCCTCTTTCAATATCATAGTCAAGTTCCCATTCCTAACCCCCTGAAATCTACACTTTAGTATCTGAAGCTTGAAAAGACTGGTACTGCAGAGGGAGAGGTGGAGTCTGGTCCCAGGAGCAATAGATACATCCAATCTAATTCAGTTGTCCCCAAGCAAGCTCAAGTGTCTTGACTAACTCATCAGTTCCCTAGGAAGTATGTACACCACTCCCAAATTAGCATTAATTTTGCTCAGTAACAACATATTCTCTCAGATGTGACTTTGCCCCCAGCATCATTTTGTTAGGGAGCATTTCACTTCCTGAATCTAGCTTGCAGGCATCATGACATTGGCTGGCTTTATCTTAGTCAGCAAGGATAATATAAGCCAACTCCAAACCTCTTTCCTAATAAAATTAGGGGTGGGTGGGATGTACGTGGGTAGATCTTCGTTCCTTCTACAGTAAATCCTCAATAAATGTTTGTTGAATTAAATATAATGGACTTTTCTTTATGTGATGGAGTATCATGGATGGTCTTTGAATAGGATTAGATTTCCATCCCGTGTCAATACAATATGATTCCTCAAGATAAATAAACTAACATATTTCAAAACAGGAACTTCATGTTATACTTCCTAACGGAAATAATCTTGGATGGAGCTCATTTGCTACAGACGAAATGCATACTTGGTACTCAAATTGAAATCATCATTATTCGTAATGCAAAGTCATATAGCACCTAGTTCAGGGCTCTGTGAGTAAGTTGATGCAAACAGAATATCGTTGCCTGAAAACGGTACCAATTTCGTTGTCTTTAAAGGGCGGTGAAGACAGCGTCCAGCTTTTCAAAGGGAGGGTGGAGTGCGCTTGCGTTAAGGTGCGGCCTCAAGCTCCGCCCCGCACACCTGGGCGGCCTGGCCCCGCCCCGGCCCGGTGAGGCCCGAACCACACTTCCCAGCGGCCCTGCTGACCTTCTGCGCCTGCGCGCCCGCCGCGAGGGAGGGCGGCGGGGGGAGGCCGAATCCCGCGCTCTCCGGCAGCCGCGCCGCGCCTCGTCTCGCCTCTCTCGGACCATGGAGGGGGTCGTGGCGGCGGCGACCGGCAACGCGGGCGCCACCAAGGCCGAGGGAGCCGCAGCTGTGCCGCCCCCGCCCCCCGGCTCCCCGCCCGCGCTCATCCCCGCTCCCGCCGCGGGCGAAGAGGGCCCGGCGCCTCTGCTCGACGTGGGGGCTCCCGGCTGCTCGGGCTCCCGGCCCCCCGAACTGGAGCCTGAGCGCGGCCTGGGCCGCTTGCTAGGCCGCTTCGAGTACGAGGACGAGGAGTTGGAAGAAGATGAAGAGTTGGAGGAGGAGGAGGAAGAGGAGGAGGAAGAGATGAGCCACTTCTCGCTGAGGCTGGAGGGGGGCCGGCCGGACTCGGAGGACGAGGAGGAGGTATTTAGAGCCCCCGGCGGACCCGGCCGGGCGGGCCCCGGCGGTCGGGCCCGAGCGCCCCCCAGCGCGCCGCCGCAGCCCTGGGCGCCGGCGTGGACCCCGCCTCTCCCTGCGCGCGGGACTCGGCGGGTGCTGCGGGCGGGCCCCTGTCCCGGCCCAATTTTCTGCCGACTTATTTTGTGAGGGTCCTGCCTGTCACTTAGGCTCTCCGGGTCCCACTCATTCATTCTGTAAATAATTATTGAGGCTACTGAGTACCATGCGGGTTAGGCGCCTAGGGTACCGTGCCCCTGGTCTGCAGGAGCTTACGGTCAAACGGGAGAATAGTCACTTTCTACAGGGTGCTGAGAGGGTGCGGACCTCCCCCACCTGCTCAGACTGTATTGGAAAGATTTTTTTTTTTTAACGTGGTAGCGTATTCTTCAACAATTTGGGTAATATACCTAGCCAGTCAGAATTAATTTATTAAGCTTGAACACCAGGCTGGCGCAGTGGCTCACGCCTGTAATCTTAGCACTTTGGGAGGCTGAGACAGGAGGATCCCTTGAGGCCAGCTGGTTCGAGACCATAGCCTGAGTACCATAGGGAGACCTGGATGTACAAAAAATAAAAAAATTTGCTGGGTGGTGGCGCGCGCCTAAGTCCCAGCTACCCGGGAGGCTGAGGCAGGAGGATCGTTTGAGGCCAGGAGTTGGAGATTGCAGTGAACTATGATGACGCCACTGCACTCTAGCCCAGGCAATAGAGGGAGACCCTATCTGGGGGGGGGGGGGGCCTTGAGCACCATTACAGTATCTGGAAAATTGGCCATTTTGTAAGTAATTCATAAAGTAACAATGCATCTCATTTGGCGATATACCGTATAGTCAAGAGAATGAGATCCGTTTGAAACATAGTTTATATTGTGTTATTGTAACTTTCAGCAGTATTTTGAAGGGTTGGAAATATGTTTCCATGTTGCATTTAACTTACACATTGTTTATAATGAAACTTTGAGATTAGGGTTTAAGAACTGGAAGGCAGGAATTTGTAATTTAAAACTATTTCAATTGCATTTGCAGCGCCTGATTAATCTCTCTGAGCTGACCCCGTACATCTTGTGTTCCATTTGCAAAGGTTACTTAATAGATGCAACTACCATTACAGAATGTCTTCATACCTGTAAGCATACAGTTCACATTTCTGAATATTTTCAATTGTGAAATGTCTTGAAAGCATCCTAATTTCAACATTTTCTTTTTCAACAGTTTGTAAAAGCTGCATTGTAAGACATTTTTACTATAGCAACAGATGTCCCAAATGCAACATAGTAGTACATCAGACACAACCTCTTTATAACATAAGGTAAGAGAAATATATGAGTAACAGTTGTGTTTGAAGTATGCTTTTTCTGAAAGCTTGAAGTTGTTTAGTTGGAATAAATTCTGGATCTTCCTCAAAATTAGAAGAAAGGGAACTACATATTCTTTTAAGAAATACGTATAGAGCACTTACTATGTACCAGGCACTGTGATACCTGCTGGGGACTTAAAAGAAGAGGTACAGGCCTCTTTTCTTGAGAATTTTTATTTCATCACTCCAGTTAATGAGGCTAGTTTAGATGTGTTTTCAGTATACAGGTAATCAGGATTTTTTTTTTTTCTTTTTTGTAGCAGTAATACCTGAAACAAATGGCCTCTTTAGTAAAGCCTATCTGTCATAGGTCATTGTTGCATATTAATCACATTTTTCAGTTCATGCTCAGTTTGTTTCTTTCTTTTCTTTCTTTTCTTTCTTTCTTTTTCAGACTATCCTCCATAACTATCAGTTTCTTAAGAGAAGAAAGAAGAAAAGTACTAAAAGTAGATTACTTTCATTTATTCAAGTACTATTAAGTTTTTACAACTTTCAGAGAAGAGTGCTTTGCAGATGATACACAGAAGTTCAAAATACAGTCTCTGCCCTCAGGCTCACATTCATTCTTATGAAGGGAATAAGATTAATATACACAAAACAATTTAGTGAACCATTCAAGAATGTATGAGTACTTATGATTACATATAATTACTTGTGGTTCTCTCAGGTGAACTAAATTTTAGGGGTTGTGAGTGCTACCTAAAAATAACTCACCTCTGAGAAAGGCCATATCCACTCCCAAGAGAAAACACAGTTAACTCACTCTGTTAACTCACTCAGTTAACTTACACAGTTTACCCACTGTACGAAAATATATTTTTCTGAATTCTGAGGTATTCTCCATCCTTTCCTTTTATTAGGTTGGACCGACAGTTACAAGACATAGTGTACAAATTAGTGATCAATCTAGAGGAAAGTAAGTTTCTTTTTTTACGTAGTTGTGAATCCCAGAATCTCTGACTCTACTAGTTACATTTTAAGTGTAATTTAGTCTGTGTTTTATCATTTTTTAGGAGAAAAAAAGCAAATGCATGATTTCTATAAAGAAAGAGGTCTAGAAGTACCTAAACCTGGTAAGTTTGGGTGTATACCGTAATGTATTTATAGAATTAAAGAATACTAGCAATAAAATTTGTGCCTTTTGAGGTTCATTTTGGGGATAACTGGTCATTATATGATCAAAGAAAGAGGTTTTGAAGGTAATGCTGTGTTTTAATCCAATTTATTTGTTCATAAGAATTAAGGCGTGTAGGTTCTGGAGCTAGGAGTTTGTTCCTAGCTCTGCCACTTTATTTTAAGGTTAATAGGTATGTTAGGTATAGGACTTCAGCAAATTACTTCAATGTCTGTTTCCTCATCTATAAAATAGTGATAATAATAGCACTTCCATTCTAATATACATATATTACGTAATGCAAGCACTTAAAACAGTGCCTGGCACATAGTAACTGCTCAAACATTTGTTTTTATGATGATGATAATGTCTCAAAATAGAAGTCAGATAGATTTGGGTTTATTTAAATCCTGGTTCTTCCACTTACTATACTACCTGGATGACCTTAGACAAATTGCCTAATCTCACTAAGTCCCAGTTTCTTTATCAGTTAAAAAAAAAAGAGTAGGTGTAATACCTATATCATGGGATTATGGTAAGGATTAAATGAGATGATGCATGTAAAGTGCTAAGCATGAGCTCTGGCGCATAGTAGTGCTTATACAGGGTTACCTACAAATGTTGCTGTTCTCATGACGCTCTCTGTGGCCCTGATAAACCAGCCACACATGTCTGTCTTCTGTTGCAAAGTGGTCCCCAGGCTTGCCTTTAATTTTACTGGCTTTGACAGGTTAGCTGATGTTATTAAAACAAGGGATATAATGTGCTTTATGATCTTTTAAATAGTTAAGTAGTTTTTTTATTTTTTAATTTAATTCTTTTATAGTTTTAATACCTGTATAATTATTTTTCGAAGATCTCAATTTATGAAGTTTTTATTCTAAATTAACTTTTTTGTTTGGCTATCGAATAGCTGTTCCACAGCCAGTCCCTTCGAGCAAAGGAAGATCTAAGAAAGTCCTAGAATCAGTGTTTCGTATTCCACCTGAACTTGATATGTCTTTATTATTGGAGTTCATTGGGTGAGTACCCTAAAAATCTACCTTTTCACCTTTAAATAAAGAACTTTTAAAGTCTCAACAGTTATGAAATCATCCTGAACTCAGGTAAAATCAAATTTTTCTGACATCCTTTTAAAAATTATGAAATATTTAAGACTCAGAATAGTACAGTAGCCTCTGATATTCCCATTTTCTGGCTTAAGAAATAAACTATTGCTAATATAACTGAAGCCTTTTGCTACCTCTTCTATTCACTCCCCATTCCTCAGAGATTAATAACCACTCTCCTAAAAATAGTGTTTGTCATTCCCATACTTTTTTTATATGGTTCCTGTATGTATGTCTATTCCTAAGCAATATATAGAATTGTTTTTGCCAATTTAAAAACTTTACATGGTATACCATAAGTGTTTTTCAACTTGCTTTTTTCACTCAACATTGTGTGATTCATCCCTGTTGAAATGTGCAGCTCTAGTTCATTCATTTTCACCATTGCCTGGTATTCCATTAAATAAATATATCTTTTCTTTTTTGCTATGAATGTATTTGTACTTATCTCCTTGTGTTTATGTGAGATAGTTCTCTAAAGTTGTAGATTTGCTGAGTCTTAGGATATGTTCCTCTTCAACTTTACTTGGTTTTGCCAAATCGTTTTCCAAAGTAGTTAGGTATCTTTCTAATTCAAATTCATACACTATAGCTTATGGTGTCCTCCATTATAGTGCATCTTTGTTAAACAGACTACTGTGGTCACAGAGTTGGCAGGTACAGACTGTAGTTTTCAAATACTTACATCACAGAATAAACTAATGAATAATAAACTTTCTTTTCATGGAAAAACCTAGGTTTCCCAGTTTGTGTTACTGATGACTATTTTACTCTTCAATCATTTCCTCCTTATAACTCTATCAACATCATTTATTTAGTATCTAACTTGTGCTATGTAGCATTTCTCTCTTTATATATATTCATCTTGTATTCTCAACTGGTATTAAGAACCTAAAAGAGACAGGAAACCTTTCTTATGCCTCCAAAAGCCCATAGTAGTGGTTGACGATAATGAAATAAAGATCCCTTTGGAGAAATTGGAAGAAACTATGTAATTCCAAAACTTAATTCAGCAGTTTTTTGTTATTAAAGAGTGTGTTACAATTTAAATATTCATAATGGAATTCGTTAAATAACAGTATATCCATACATGAATATGTGCTAATATAGTAATGGATGTGCCAATGTGGAACAATCTCCAAGATATGTTAAATGGAAAAAGCAAGGTGCAGAAGAGCAAGGCACACGTACCATGTTCCCACTTATGTTTTTTAAAAAGAGGGTGGTGGAAACTATGTGCATATACATATGTTTTTTTATGGGCACAGTCCATTCCTGAAAGGACATACAAGAGAATATTAATGGTGGTTGTTCCTAGGAAAGGGCACTGGAGTTTGAATCTAGGATGGGAAAAAGTCTTACTTTTCATTATGTTAGAATTTTTACATGTGACCATGTGACTTGCAGTGACTAGTTAATTAAAATTTGAAAATTGAGAGGAATTTATATTTCTAAAAAAATTATTTTGGGGAAATGTAACATTTTCCATTAATGTACAATGGGAACTTGGAATCAGTTTTTTCTACCTTTTTGGAAAAGTGGCATATCGTAATGCAAGGATGGCAAATATATGGTGGGTGTGCCACCATTTCCTCTTTGTTTACTCACCACAGAAATCAATAAGTAATCATGGCAGGCTTTCCTATTGAGACTTGACCATGGTGTTCAAGGCAGTCATTACCAGTTACCAAAGTTGTTAAGTTATTAACACATTCCCTGCTGTAGACGAACAAAGCCTGACTTGAAATAAGATACTCTGGATTTAAGTCCTAGTTCTGCTGTTTTCTAGCTTTGTAACCTTGAATAAATCATTTTTTGTTTACTCATAAGATGTATATTGAGGTCTTACTATGTACCAACACAACACTATACTGGGAATACAGTTTGAATAAGTCAGTGTGGTCCTTGTCCTCGTGAACTTTCAATTTTAACTTCTTAGAACTTCAGCTTCCATATCTGTAAAATGAAAACATTGAACCTTAGACATCATTGATTATGGTGGGTATTCTGTCTACCTTATAATATAGTCACTTTTACGTTTTTATTTTTATTTCCTCCCAGTTCCTTATGCAAAACCTTTATATGTTTTTAAATGGGTAAGGGGGGAGAAGCTTCTAGTGGCAAGGAGTCCTTTTGAAGTCACCAGTTCCTAGGGTTAAATCCCCAAGTTCTCAAAATACGGAAAAGCTTTTGTGATGCCACAAAAGTCAGACTACTGGGGGTAACCCGTGGGAAGCTCTTTCATAACAGGACAAGGGGCAGATGAATTTTAGCCTGATGCAAGTACAAGGACAAATTTGCTCCAGCTGTTGACCCTGCTTGAATTAGAGGAGAAAAAGCACTGAGGTAGGTTCAGCTTGTGCACAATAATTTTTCAGCCACTGGAATATGAAATTAGATTTCCCGCCTAGATTGGGTATGCATGTTTTATGACCTTAAGGTAGTCTCTTATCCTTTTTGTTCTGTAGTTTCTATATGTAAAGTATATTATAAAAAGATAGCTGGGCACAGTGGTGTGCACCTATAGTCCTAGTTACTTGGGAGGCTGAGGCAAGAGGATTGCTTGAGCCCAGGAATTCAAGTCCAGCCTGGGCAACATAGCAAGACCCTGTCTCTAAAAAAAAAAAAAAATCATAAAAAGAAACAAGACAGGCAATATGGTGCATAAAAAGAGCATAGTTTTTGAAAAGTCTAACTCAAAGGGTATAACCCTTAGGATGTAACTTAACTTCTCTGATCTGATCATCAGTTTTTGTATTTCTAAACTGGAGGTTGTAATAGCAACTCACAGGATTGTTGTAAAACAATATGATATTCGTAACATGTCTAAACTATTAACAATATGTGAATATCAAAGTAATGCAAGGTCATTCAAAAATAAAGGTTAAAGTGATCCATGGTGCTCTAATACGTACATTTGCACACTGAAGAAAATGGACTCACATGAGTTGTGATATGGTAAAAATTTTTTGCAATTTTAAGCTCAGTGGTGTTTAGTAAACCAAGGAGGCAGTATCCCACTGTATGCTGCCTTAGTCCAACTAGAGTATTGTGTTCAGCTCTGGGTACCACATTTTAAGAGAGGTGTTGGTAAACTGAGGTATAATAGTTAAGGTTTGAAAACGTCATATGGTAGTGAAAGGAACAAAAATATTTCTTCCAAAAAAAAAAAAAAAGCAATAAGTCCCTCAAGTCAGTTTTAAATCTTTAGAAGGTTACCACATAAAAGAAAAATTGTTCTAATTAACAATACCAAAGGCAGAACTATGACTTCTAGGTATAAGATACATACAAGCAAGTAATTTCTAACAACATTGCTCACAAAGAGAATGGGCTGACTTGTCAATTAAGAAGCTCTCTCAGCTGGGCGTGGGGGCTCACGCCTGTAATCCTAGCACTCTGGGAGGCCGAGGCAGGAGGATCGCTTGAGTTCAGGAGTTCGAGACCAGACTGAGCAAGAGCCAGACCCCGTCTCTACTAAAAATAGAAAGAAATTAGCTGGACAACTAAAAATATATAGAGAAAAAAAATTAGCCGGGCATGGTGGCGCATGCCAGTAGTTCCAGCTACTTGGGAGACTGAGACAGAAGGATTGCTTGAGCCCAGGAGCTTGAGGTTGCTGTGAGCTAGACTGATGCCACGGCACTCTAGCCCAGGCAACAGAGCAAGACTCTGTCTCAAAAAAAAAAAAAGAAGCTCTCTCTTTAGATACTCAGGCAGAAGTCAGATGTCCATTCACCATATATTCTACAGATAAAGATCGTTATTGTAATCAATGGGATGTTTTATAACTCTAAGATTATGTTATAATCTTAGAATTATATTTATGTGTATATTTAATATTTATGTATACTTTACATTTATAAATGTAATTTATTCTATGCTATATTTGCAATATGTAATTTATAGTTATATATGTATATAAATTACATATTTATAGTGCCTATATTATATAGCTCTATATTTTTATTACAAAGAATACTCTAGAAATGATGCAATTATAATCTTACCTGTTCTTCACAAGATGATAAGGAAAAAAGAAAATGGGCTTGATAGTAGGTATACCTGAGTTTGAATTCTAGCTTTATCACTTAATAGCTCTGTGTGACCTGAAGCAAGTTATTAAACCACTTTGAGCTTAATTTTCCTCATCTGCAGAATAGGGATACCAATACCTGATCTGCAGGGTATCGTGAGGAGTAAATGAAAAACATGCGTAATATGTGAAGACCTAACAGAATGTCTGGTACATGGTAGATTTTCAACAAAAGTTAGTGTCCCTTGTCTCCCTCATGACTTAAAAGTAATTGATTTAGATTTAATCAGTAAATCTCTTTGAGCTTCCAGGTGAAAGGCAAACCGAGTAAAATCATGCCCAGGTAATTTTATGATGCAAGGAAAACAGTAGGAAGTATAGCAGCCTTCTTGTAAGAAATTTTATCTTGTAAAGGGGAAAAAAAATCACATTAATTATGATTTAAAGAAAAACAAAAAAGAAATTGTACTTTAAGCTGGAAAATGTTAAAATGCTAAATAGGGGAGAAATCTAAATATTAAGAATATACTTTTTTCCTGGGGATCTATTGTATAACGTGGCGACCACAGTTAATAATAATGGATTCTCTAACTTGAAAATTGCTAAGAGTAGATCGTAAATGTTCTTACTACAAAAAAATAAGTATGTGAGGTGATGGATATGGTTAATTTGCTTGATTTAGTTATTTCTTTAATCATTTCACAATGTATACATATTATATCAAATATCCCGTTGTACTCTATAAATATATACAACTTCTGTCATTTATATCTTAATAAAGCTGAAGAAAATAAATAAATCCTGATATGTTTTGCATCAAAAAAAATATATACTTTTCACTTCTGAAATTAAGTATGAAAGTAGTGTAAAATACTGGGTAAAGTTGCCTTTGCCATACCACTAGGTGGCAGAAACAGTTACATTTATTTATTTCATAAAGGTTTAGCTATGAATTGATGTTTCTCAAATATTTATATTTGTTATTTTATGTTGTTTTATGATTAAACATGTAGTTTAAAGTATTAAATATTGATTAATTTTGCTCTCATTTTTCAGTGCTAATGAAGGCACGGGACATTTTAAGGTATTTTACTTTTATTTTTCATTCATTTCAAAAGAGGACTCTGTAGTACACAAGTTTGAGTCAGGTTAGCAACCAAATGGAGATTGTCTTCAATTACAATAAAAATATTTTATAAATAAAAATTATTTAGATATGAAGCACATTTAATAATACTCATAATAGGTTTATGAGGAAAAGTTATTAAGTAGGGATTTGTTATTCAGAACGGTGGTTTGAGGAAAATTAAGTGAATGCTTTTTAAAACTCTAAAACCAAATGCTGTGTTAATTTGATCATAAAAAATATTTCAAAGCATTTTTTGCATAGTTGGCATTTAGAGTTAAATATGAACTTAAAATTTTATTTGCATGTAACATTTTTGACTCAAGTTAACGTGTCCTAACTTGTTGTTACTTCAATTGTTCAGTAAGAATGAACTCCTTTGTAGCATATTTAAGTTCAAAGTTGTTTTAAAGGCTCCAAAATCACAGGTGCCATTGTATATAGTGTTGCTATTACTACTGTACTATGAGTCATTCAGGAAAAGGTAACTTAAAAGCGATAAATCAGGCTTTATAGGTGGAATTGTGAATATGTAAGGAATAGGTGACTTTGATCTGTTTAGATTTTCAGTGACTTTATCAAAGTCTCTACTAAAAATTGGGTGAATTATACCTGGTTGGATATAGTGTACTGTTTTGCTTTGTGAGCACACTAGAGATGTGAATTAAAGCATAGGAATAGATAGATACTTCTCTGGATTAAGTATATTATACACGTTTCTCTGAGATCAGTGTGATGGAGGGAATGCAGAGTTTTAAGTCCTCATGATTTTTGGTAACTTTGAACCTCGTCTAAGTAAAATGTCAAGCTAATGGTGATTTAACTTGAGGAAATTGTTTCAGAGCAGTATGATGGGTGGGAGAGTGGCAGATTAAGTTTCTGTACGGTTCAAGCACGGGATTATGCTGTTAGTGTTCCCTGAAGACATCTGTCCAATGAACTGTGGTAGCCAGACAGGCCAAAAACCTCATGAAGAAAGAACTAGAGAATGAATGGAAATATTAGGCCGGGCGTGGTGACTCACACCTGTAATCCTAGCACTCTGGGAGGCCGAGGCGGGTGGATCCCTG
>CM052446.1:42026955-42060979 GCA_028533085.1 Varecia variegata | reverse complement strand
AGAGCGAGACCCCGTCTCTACTAAAAATAGAAAGAAATTATCTGGCCAACTAAAAATATATATAGAAAAAATTAGCCGGGCATGGTGGTGCATGCCTGTAGTCCCAGCTACTCGGGAGGCTGAGGCAGTAGGATCGCTTAAGCCCAGGAGTTTGAGGTTGCTGTGAGCTAGGCTGACGCCACGGCACTCACTCTAGCCCAGGCAACAAAGCGAGACTCTGTCTCAAAAAAAAAAAAAAAAAGAAATATTAAACTACTGTTGCTGCAAAAGCACATGTGCACCTAGAACATTTATGTATTAGTAGCTCTGATTTTCATATATCAAAAAGTCTGTGATGGCAATACCATCTGTGAAGTGTTCTTGCCAAAACAAACGTGAAGGTGATCATGCTTCTAGATTTAATTATGAACTTATAGGAAATACCAGGTACAAAGGAACATGTTAAATGACACTGTGGGAATATAATAAGCCAAATCAAGACAGTGGAAAACTACATGGCAACCAATTCTGTTTCTTCAGCAAATGAAAAGGAAAGAGGTGAAGAAGGAGCCTATCGATGGGACCTGTTGATTAAAATAGTTCAAGGGACATATAAATTAATTGCAATGTATGAAGCTCATTTGGATTGGATTTGAAAAACTGTGAAAAGAAAGGAAACTATAAAATTTTTTGAGATAAAAACCCCAAATTGGAAACAACCCACATATCCACTGATGAATAGATAAATAAAATGTTGTATTTTCATTGAAAACATTATGCTAAGTGGAAGAAGCCGGCCACAAAAGGCCATCCATATATGATTCCATTTAGGTGAAGCAGGGAAATCCATAGAAACATAAAGTAGATTAATGGTTGCCAGAGGTTGGGGGAGAGATGAAATGGGGAGTGACTTTTAATTGGTACAGGTTTCTTTTTGGGGTGATGAAAATGTTCTGAAATTAGATAGTGGTGATGGTTGCACAGCTTTGTAAATATACTAAAATTCATTGAATTGTACACTTTTAAAGGGTAAGTTTAATAGTATATAAATTATATCTCAATAAAGTTGTTAATTTTTTTTTAAATGACTAAGCCAAGCTGGACATGGTGGGATGTGCCTATAGTCCCAGCTACTGGGGAGGCTAAGGTTGGAGGATTGCTTGAGCCCAGGATTTCAAGTCCAGCCTGGGCAACATGGCAAGAACCTGTCTCTTAAAAAAAAAAAGGGGGCCGGGCATGGTGGCTCACGCCTGTAATCCTAGCACTTTGGGAGGCCGAGGCGGGCGGATTGTTTGAGCTCAGGAGTTCGAGACCAGCCTGAGCAAGAGCGAGACCCCGTCTCTACTAAAAATAGAAAGAAATGATTTGGACAGCTAAAAATATATATATATATATATATATAAAATTAGCCGGGCATGGTGGCGCATGCCTGTAGTCCCAGCTACTTGGGAGGCTGAGGCAGGAGGATTGCTTGAGCCCAGGAGTTTGAGGTTGCTGTGAGCTAGGCTGACACCACGGCACTCTAGCCGGGGCAAAAAGAGTGAGACTCTGTCTCAAAAAAAAAAAGGGAAAGAAAAAAAACTTAAGCTAATAGAAACTTTGAATAGGAGCATTGTCTGTAATTTGCTTGGTGTAAATATTTCGGGAATACAAAAATGTAACTGGTAGATAATATATGTATAAGTTAGAATTTTAATTTGAGTCAGTCACTGATTATTTTATTCACTCACTCATTCATTCATTTAGAGACAGGGTCTCGCTCTATCACCCCAGCTAGAGTGCAGTGGTGCAATCATAACTCACTGCAGTCTCAAACTCCTGGGCTCAAGTAGGTGGGACTATAGGCACGTACCACCATGCCTGCCTAATTTTTAAATTTTTTGTATAGGCAGAATCTCACTATGTTGCCCAGGCTAGTCTCGAACTGCTGGGCTCAAGTGATCCTCCCTCATTGGCCTTCCAAAGTGCTGGGATTAGAGGTGTGAGCCACTGTGCCTGGCCTTCACTGTTTCTTTTTTTTTTTTTTGAGACAGAGTCTCGCTTTGTTGCCCAGGCTACAGTGAATGCCGTGGCATCAGCCTAGCTCACAGCAACCTCAAACTCCTGGGCTTAAGCGATCCTACTGCCTCAGCCTCCCAAGTAGCTGGGACTACAGGCATGCGCCACCATGCCCAGCTAATTTTTTCTATATATATTTTTGTTGGCCAGATAACTTTTTTCTATTTTTGGTAGAGACGGGGGTCTTGGCTCTTGCTCAGACTGGTCTCGAACTCCTGACCATGAGCCATCCACCCACCTTGGCCTCCCAGAGTGCTAGGATTACAGGCGTGAGCCACCGCGCCTGGCCCTTCACTGTTTCTTAAAATGCTGTTTTTATACTTTTATATATTTATGAGTTCAAATTAAACCCTGCTCACTAGAATGATGCCCAGTTGTTAAACTTTTTTTTTTTTTTTTTTTTTTTTTTTTTTTGAGACAGAGTCTTGCTCTGTTGCCTGAGCTAGAGTGCCGTGGCGTCAGCCTAGCTCACAGCAACCTCAAACTCCTGGGCTCAAGTGATCCTTCTGCCTCAGCCTCCCAAGTAGCTGGGACTACAGGAATGTCCCACCATGCCCAGCTAATTTTTTTCTATATATTTTTAGCTGTCCAGATAATTTCTTTCTATTTTTAGTAGAGACGGTTTCTCGCTCTTGCTCGGGCTGGTCTCGAACTCCTGAACTCAAGCGATCCTCCCAGCCTCGGCCTCCCAGAGTGCTAGGATTACAGGCGTGAGCCACCGCACCCAAGTCCCCAGTTGTTAAACTTTTCACCGTGTAGACCTGTGACATGAAACTTACAAGTTCTATTTGCTACATTTAACTTAAAGGTGTTTCACAAAGTGGTAATGAAATAATATAGTCCAAAATCATTTTCCTAGGAGTCTTTTTTTTTTTTTTTTTAACATTTTACTATGGAAAAATTTTGACATACTGAAAAGTAGACAGAATGAACTTCCATGTATCCATCTCAGCTTTACCAATTGCTAACTAATGGCCAATTTTATTTCTTCTATTCTTCATCTACTTACCTCTCTTCTGGTATTATTTTGAAACAAATCACCAGCAGTATCCTACTTTATCTGTAAATAATTCAGTATTCTTAAAGGATGAGTCTCTTTTTCTTTTAATGACCATGTATCTGACTAAATGGCAGCCTCATGAAAGATAAAAACAAGTTGGCAGAACTATTCTGGACTAAAGGAGATTACGGAGACATAATAACCAAAAGTAACGTGTGATACTTCTTTAGATCCTAGGTTGAAATAAGAACAGTTTACATAGGACATTGTTAGAACAATTGGAGAAATTTGAAATTTGGAGTTATTTAGATAATTATTAATACATTGTATTAATGTTAAATTTCCTGAATACTTCTATAAGTTTCCTGATAATTATATAGTAGTTATGTAGGAGAATTCCTTATTCTGAGAAAATACTGCTGATATATTTCAGGTAAAATATTTCATTGTCTGTAAGTAACTGTCAAGTTGTCCAAGAAAAAACACATACACATATACACCCATACATAAGAAGAGATAAAGCAAATACGGTAATATATTAACAGTTGGTAAACTAAGTAAAGGGCATCACAGTGTGCATTATACTGTTCTTACAACTACTTTGTAAGTTTGTCATTTTCTTTTTTTTTTATTTTTTATTTTATTCTGAGAAGGCCTATGAATATAATAAGTTTGTCATTTTCAAAAGGTTGGGGTGGGGAATGAAAAAAATGAATAATTTCTTATCAAATTTTTGGTTAGTGTTCAAAATTTTAATCATCTCAATTGTAGGGCACTTAAAAAATGTATCTGATCAGCCATGGAATGGTGTGGGTTTTTTGGGTTTTTTTTTTAACACTTTAAGTGAGGGTCCAAATAAAGTTCACACATTGCTATTTTTTGATCTTTAACTTTCTTTTCTTTTTTTTTTATAATTCATTGTTGACAAAACAGAATCACTTGTCTTGTAGTTTCCTACAGATTGAGTTTTGATGTTGCATCTCTGTGAAATAATTTAGTATATTCTTTTGTCTTCTCTCTTTGTCACAAACTGGTAGTTAAATATAAGTGTTGGTCAAAGAGGTTTGATTGGAGGGAGCAAGAATACATCATAAGTGATGGTGTTTTCATTCATCAGGAGGCATATAATGTCTTTGTCTGTGTCTCTTTGTAATGTTAGCAGCCGTTGCTGCTCAGTTGTCTAAGTCTGACTTACTAGAGGTTGAAAAATGATGCTATCATTCCTTCTTTTATTAGATGAAATAGTTCTATAAGGAGAAACTTCTCTTTGTCTATTTGGTTTCCCAGTGGTATGGTTCATGTACTGTACCAGTGGTATGTGAAAGCAGGATAAATGCTGATTTCTTTCTCTTTATTTATCAAGTTCAAAATAATGATTTGGTTCACTAGCATACTCTAGTCGTGGTCAGTTAGGGTTTTTTTTGTTTCTACTTTATTATGTGGATTTAAACACAATGTGTAATCCATTTCAGTTGCTATCTTTATTGATGTTCAAATTATCCTATCTTGTCATAGTCTATGATAGCTGCCTGGCTAGACTATGACAAGATATGATATGCTATAATAAGATATTCCAGGCTTATCTTGTATATCTCTTGCCCTAGATATGGAATCAGTCATTTTTTTAAGGGGACCTAGTTCCTTTTGGTGGTCATTGGTATTTCAAAATCATAATGTGGTTTGCCTTGCTATTGGGTTAATCACTGTTTCTAGACCTTTTCACTTGACAGAGGTAGAAATATTTTTCAAGGTAAAATATATCATGTGTTGATACTATCTTTTTATTGAAAATTAATTTAAAAAACTCTACAGATCTTAGACTAGCTTACTTCAATGTTCTTATCAAATTAACCTTTTGTGTCATAGATGACAGGAAAGATTGCTGTACTTAATTTCAAAGAAGTTGGGATCTGGAATTTTTTTTTCTGTTTATTTGCATATAGTAGGAGGCTATTAGATATCATGGAAAAAAATAAGTTAACCATCTAGCTGAGAACTGATTTTATAGCCTTAATTAAAAAAAAAAAAGTCTTCTACAAAACTGGGTCTGAATTATATGGGGGAAAAACACCCTGTTAATTTGTGAGCATGAATTAGGAGGACTCAGGTTAACCATGTGAGAAACCTAGTTTTGAAAGCCAAGACAAATTCTTTTTTTTTTTTTTTACATATTGACATACCTTATAATTCTGTTTTGGGTGATTTAAGACTTCCATTATTGATAATGTTAGCTAGATTGGATTAATTTAAGAAGCGGTTGCAGTGAGGTACCCACCAAAAATTTAGAAATGAGGGAAATTGGATTATCTTCTGCTAATATATCTGAAGCCTGCCATTGAGATGATAAACTCCAGGAACTGATTTTCAGAAATTCACTGGCAAGCAGGCAGGCAGGCATCTACTTAGGTTATCCAAAATAGCAGCTTCTCAAGGCTCCGATGGATGGGATTCTCATGCTGATCAGGCAGTGCCACTTGCAGTGAGGTACCTTCCGGGGCCTCCAATGGGGCACTGCTCTATTTCCTCATTAGTGAGATTGCCTTCCTTTGTGAGGTATTCATTCCTATACCCACATTAAAAGAATGTGAGAACTTTGCCATTTTTGTCTAGATTGTAGGAATGATCATGCCACTGCATTGCAGCCTGGGTGACAGAGAAAGACCCTGTTTCAAAAAAAAAAATTGCCAACATACTTTTCAGAAAGGGGAAGCTAAGCAAAATTTCTGTTTTTCTTCTTTGATACTGAAACTGTTAATAACTCAAATTTCATAGTAAATTTTTTCAAGAGTCTATTGAATCATGTTTGCTATAAAATTTGCTTTAATGTTTACATGATCTTTGTGTATACATATATATTTATTCTGAAAATGGTTTTTATATTTATTTTTGTAGCCATTGGAAAAGAAGTTTGTTCGAGTTTCTGGAGAAGCAACTATTGGGCATGTAGAAAAATTCCTCAGAAGAAAAATGGGTCTTGATCCAGCCTGTCAGGTACAGTACATGTATGTAAAAGGACAGGTAAAGTTGTGAGGCTACCTTTAGCATTTTGAAAAAAGAACTGTCTCTAGGATTTCATGCAGTAGCTTTTGTATTATGATGTTGGAAACATTGTAAATGCTAATTGAATATTGATACACAATGATTCACACTCCCAACTTTAATCACATTTGATTTAATATAACAAGAAAGCTCGACACCTAGAAAAGTGAAATATCTATCTAATATAGAGACCCTACAGTTCTAGTTATGTGGTCTAGTTAGTGAAAATAAACATTTATAGGCCGGGCGCGGTGGCTCATGCCTGTAATCCTAGCACTCTGGGAGGCCGAGGCGGGCGGATTGTTTGAGCTCAGGAGTTTGAGACCAGCCTGAGCAAGAGCAAGACCCCGTCTCTACTAAAAATAGAAAGAAATGATCTGGCCAACTAAAAATATATATAGAAAAAATTAGCCAGGCATGGTGGCGCATGCCTGTAGTCCCAGCTACTCGGGAGGCTGAGGCAGTAGGATCGCTTAAGCCCAGGAGTTTGAGGTTGCTGTGAGCTAGGCTGATGCCACGGCACTCACTCTAGCCCAGGCAACAAAGTGAGACTCTGTCTCAAAAAAAATAAATAAATAAATAAACATTTATATAGTTTTGCTTTTTCATTAGTCAAATTTAAAAGGAGTTTTGGATTTTCTCCATAATGTGTAAAATTTTATAGAATAATTTTTATCTAAAATACACTATATGCTGTCAATTAAATGATTAGGGATATTAAAACAATGGCTGAAGTTTTGCTCATATTTTTAGTACCAATATTTTGTACTAAATATGTATATTATGGCTGGGTACAGTCGCTCATGCCTGTAATCCTAATACTCTGGGAGGCCGAGGTGGGAGGACTGCTTGAGGCCAAGAGTTCGAGACCAGCCTGAGCAAGAGTGAGACCCCGTCTCTACTAAAAATAAAAAAAAAATTGGGTGTGGTGGTGTGCACCTGTAGTCCCAGCTATTTGTGAGGCTGAGGCTGGAGAATCGCTTGAGCCCAGCAGTTTTGAGCTTGCTGGTGAGCTATGATGATGTCACTGTACTCTAGCCCAGGCAACAGAGTGAGACTCTGTCTCAAAAAAAAAAATATATATATATATATAATATATATATTATTTAATAAATCTAATGAAATGTGACTTCTCTAACTGAGCTTGACATATGCTGGCTATATCTCATGGCAACTGAAAACTAGAAATGACTTATCTGTTACCTTGTAGCCACAACATTCTTGAGGTTATTCTTAGGCTTTGGTTAGAAACAGCTGGTTGTATAGGAACTCCTGGACAAAGAATCGTGAGTGATCCCATATAGCCTAGTATTTCTAAAGCAGAAGTCAGAAGTCTTGCCCTTGGTTATATAGACTATCTAAGAAATGATACCCAGAGGGCCCTCTCTAGAATATAGATTACTTTCTCTGTGGCCAGATTTTGATCAAAGCACAATTACCATTTGTTAAGTGTCACATTTGATGATTTAGGAGATTTGACTGCCAAAGCTCTCAGTTGGTTTATTTGGGTTTTCCCCCAATTTAATTATTTTTTAGTTGACAAAATTTATTTATATTTATCACATACAACATGATGTTTTGGAATATGTGTACACTATGGAATGGCTAAATTGAGCTAATTAACATAGTATACCTCACATACTTACATTTTGTGGTGAGAACACTTACAATTTCTACTCAGCAATTTTCAAAAATACAACATATTATTAACTATAGTCACCATGTTGTATAATAGATCACTTCTAAGTTGATTTTGTTATGTAAAAATGTGGGTTTCTTTTTTGCTTATATCATAGAATTTAAGGCTTTTAGCATTTTGAAATAAAATGATATAAAATTTCAACCTTTAATTTTCTCTGTCAGGTCTTGGCTCCCAAAGTAAATATTCCTGTACTTCTCAGCTACTGTATAGCTAATAACTTTCATAAATTATTATTTTTCCAAAATGTTAAAATAATGGAACAGAGAATTACGAAATATGCAAACCCATTCATTTGTGACTAAAGTTGTTGAAGCCTTCCAAATCTAAGAGTAATAATCAAGAGTTACTTTGAATATGAACAAAACATTGAGCTGCTTAACCAGTAATCAGAATAAAATTCTTGGTGTCCCTCAGTCACTTGAGCCTGCTGTGCTGACTTTCTTTAAACCAGTTAGTCCCAGATAGGAAATGTGTGCTTTGTTTACAGATGTGTGACCTTCATATATGGTTATTGACTAGCAGAATGAATAATTACCAGAGGACTGTTAAATGACAAACTACCTTTGAAGTTATTTGTGGCAGATCAAAATAAAAAAGGAAGACAATTCTGAAAGATTAAAAATACAGATCATGTGCTCTGGGACTACAGGTGCACGCCATCATGTCCAGCTAATTTTTTCTATTTTTAATTTTATTTTTTTCTATTTTTAGTAGAGACAGGGTCTTGCTCTTGCTGAGGCTGGTCTCGAACTCCTGACCTCAAGTGATCCTCCTGCCTTGGCCTCCCAGCATGCTAGGATTACAGGCGTGAGGCACCATGCTCGGCCAGATCATGTGTTCTTTTTTTTTTTTTTTTTTTTTTTTTTTTTTTTTTTTTTGAGACAGAGTCTCACTTTGTTGCCCAGGCTAGAGTGCCATGGCGGCAGCCTAGCTCACAGCAACCTCAAACGCCTGGGCTTAAGCAATCCTACTGCCTCAGCCTCCCGAGTAGCTGGGACTACAGGCATGTGCCACCATGCCCAGCTAATTTTTTCTAGTTGGCCAGATAATTTCTTTCTATTTTTAGTAGAGACGGGGTCTCGCTCTTGCTCAGGCTGGTCTCCAACTCCTGACCTCGAGCGATCCACCCGCCTTGGCTTCCCAGAGTGCTAGGATTACAGGCGTGAGCCACCACGCCCGGCCGCAGATCATGTGTTCTTAAGAGAGATTTAAGTTGATTCAAAATTCAGAGATCAGTAATTATCTGAATAAATTTCTTTCACATAGACACTCCAGTGTCTCTGGATTACCATGGTTGATTTAGCGGTGTTCTTAACTCATTGATGTCTTTTGTAAATAGTTACTCTTGTGTTCCTTTGTATCTCATTTGATATTCAGACTTTATTTTGCTTTTACGAAATGAAATTTAGAAAATATACATAACATTGATTACTAAAATTCTTCATATAAAAGATGTGATATTAGATTTTCTTATTAATCCTGCCATAACTAATTCTATCTTAAAAGATAGGTTCTTTAGTATTATTATTATTACTTATTTGGAATATGGCCTTCCATTAAATTCAGTTACAAATAATTTTTTAAAAAGACTATGTATTATATGATATATCCCTACCATTCATTTATTGTCTGTCTTTCTTTCTTTTTTTTTTTTCCTTTAATAGATGGGCTCTCACTCTTTCACCCAGGCTGTAACTCCTGGGCTCCAAAGCAATTCTCCTGCCTCAGACTCCTGAGTAGTTAGGACTGCAGGTGTATACCACCATGCCTGTTTTTTGTGGGTTTTTTTTTTTAGTTTTTTAGAGACGGGATCTCACCATGTTGGCCAGGCTTGTCTCAAACTCCTGCCTTCAAGTGATCCTCCTGGCTGGGATTACAGACATGAGCCACCTTGCCTGGCCTATTATCTATTGGCACTAAATCCAACATTTGTGTATTTGGCCTTAGGAGTGTGAAGATGAGACAAAGTTCATGTCATCAGGGGACTCAGTTGTGTGGGAAAGATACACAAGTAAACAACTGACAGTAGGATGTGATGAACGCAACAATAGAGATAACGCAAGAGTGAATGATTTAACTCTAGAATGGATTTGAGGAAGGGGTAGGAATTTGTCAAACAGACAAAAAAAGAACTTAATAGCAAAGAAAAGAGTGTATATGAACAAAAAACCTAGTAGCAAAATTTAGTAGTTTTTATAAGCCACAGTGGCTTACAAAAACACTTCGAGTGAAAAATCCTATCTTGGAAGCTCTAGTGTAATCCTGATTTAAAAAAAAAAATAAGGGCTTTTAAGAAGATAAGGGCTTTTCCTGTTTTCATAAGACTAACTTCACAGTCTGATTTCTGCTTTGAGATTCAGAAAATATTGTTACCCTCTGTAAGACTTAATATTCCAAAGAGTAGGGAGATTATGCACAAAAGCGTTAACATAGCAGGCCTGAGCCTGCTGTCTTTACAAGGGTCTGTTTACACGGTTGGCCCTTGGCTGTCCAGGAACTTGGCTTGCAGAAAGTTCCCTACACTAATATGAAAAGTTCCCTAACTGATAAAGGTGTTTCACTGTGTCTAGACTGTACAAGAAAATGGGCCTGTGATGAATACCTGCTGGGAGTCCGGAATTTGGTAGTTGCTAGGTAGAGAATGCCCACATGACCAACCCTCAGTAAAAACCCTAAACTCTGAGCCTCAGACAGGCTTCCCCATGCAGAAATAGCACATTTTGGCTGCATTTTTGCTGCTAGAGAAAGGAGTAAGCTGGGTGTATCTCCTTCTGCCCTGGAAGGGGAAAGCATATGAAGTCTGTGCATGGATTTTTCCAGACTCTACCCTGTCTTTTCCCCTTGCTGGTCTGGCTATGACACTGTAATAAATCATAGCTGTGTTTATACCGAATCTTGTGATCTTTCTAGTGAATTACCAAACGTGGATTATCTGGAGAACCTTCAAACCAAAGAACTAACTTTCTGTTTGAATGAAATAACTTATGAAATATGTATAGTGAGGTAGCTTTTAAAAATCCTCACATAAAATTAGAAACAATTTAAATGTTTATCAGGGGAATGGATATATAAATTATGATACATTCACACAATGGAACACTATCTGCTATTACTATATGCTATATACTGGTATTACTATACACTCTAAAACATGTGCATGGTTTACTAAGGTTTTGGAGTTTTTAAAAAAGAATTTATAAGACAGTATATGCGGCATGATCCCATTTTTGTAAAAACAAAACTGAATAATGGAAAAACCCACGTGTGTGTATATAGTGTCTGAGACCATACACATCAAACTATTAGTAACTGTCTGACCTCTAGGAGCTGGGATTAAAGTGTGGGAAGAATTACTGTTCTACTTTTTAAAATTTTTTTTTTTTGATTTTTTTTTTTATCTTTTTTTTTCCATAATCTTCTGCTTCCCAGATCTACTTTTTAAAATTTTTAAAGATTTTAAAAATTCAAGGTTGAAAAGAAAAATATAGTAATCAAACCATAAATGTATGCCGTGTGGTGAAGCCCACTAAAAATGATGGATTTTGGATTGCTGAATATTTAATAAAACATGATAGTTTCCAAATTCTCTAATTTTTCATGGATTTAAATTGTTTTGTTTACAAGTGAGAACATGTGGTAAAAAAAAAAAAAAAGAAAAGAAATAAATTCTGTTTTGTGAGATCTGATATCATTGCATTCAAGTCATTTTGCAAATACTGCTCTGCCAATATTTTTTTCTGCCTCATATGATCTTCAGGAACCACTCTGCCAATTTTAAAAGTAGTAAATGTAAAATGCAAAACCTGTTACTAATTTGAGATTATATAGCATTATGATATAGAACAGGGGTTGGCATACCCATGGGCCAAATGTAGCCTGCCACCTGTTTTTATAAATAAAATTTTATTGGAGCACAGACACACTGTGGCTGCTTTTATACAATAATAGCTGCGTTGAATAGATACGACAGAGATCCTGTGGCCCACGAAGCCTAAATCATTTATCATCTGGCAGTTTATAGAAAAAGTTTGCTGACTCCTGAGATGGCAGTTAGGCTTTGGAGAAAGTTAGACCTGGGACATATCAGATCTGAACTTTGCTACTTACTAGCCCCTTTTGAGTGGGAGGGGGCGGTGGCGGGGACACAAGGTATTGCTCTGTTCCCCGGGATGCTGGAGTGCAGTGGCACAATCATAGTTCACTGCAGCCTTGATCTCCCAGGTTCAAGCTATCCTCCTACCCCAGCCTCCTGAGTAGCTGGGACTATAGGAACACAACACCACACCTGGATAATTTTTGAAATTTTTTATAGAGACAGGGTCTCACTATGTTGCCTAGGCTGGTCTTGAATCCCTGGCCTCAAACAATCCTTCCCCACCTCGGCCTCCCAAAGTCCTGAGTTTACAGGCATGAGCTAGCTACCATGCCCAGCCAAAGACTTTAGGAAGGTTTAATGTCATTACCTCTCAGTATCCCTATCTGTAAAATGGAAATTGTAGTACCTAGCTCATAGGAATGTGAGGATTAGATGATACATGTCAAATACATACATAATGTATCCTATGTAGGGGCCACTCAGTTAAATGTAACTGCTTTTACTGTTCTTTCTCAACCATGCTGAAGGTTTTAGGGAGGTATATGTGTTGACAGTGCATAGGATTTACTGGAGTAAACAGAATTTGAAGGTAGGAAGTCTGGCTAGGGGGTGGTTTTAATGATTTAAGCCTAGGGGCAGCACTTGGAAGGTATGATACGATCTCGAGGTATGAAGAAAGAAGCAATAGAACTTTGTAATTGATTGCATATGAGAAGAAAGGAAAAAGGGAAAGATGAGTCAGGTGATACCATAGTCCAAATAGGGATGTTAAGAGATGGAGCCAGTTAAGTAATATAAAGATTTTTGAGGCTCTAACCCTGTTTTAAAGCAATGGGAAGGGAGTAGTACTCAGTGAAAGATAAAGAGAGTAAAGATTTGCATTTCTGTCTCAGCAAGTAAGTATACTGGACTCTTATTAAAATATAGTATTAATATATATATACAACAGTATTCTCTCTAGATAATTCTATATAAAAGTAGATATATCTTAGAGGTTCGACATTACTAAAGGGCTAGAAAGACCTTGTTTAAGATTGTTCCATGCACAAAACAATCTCTTTGGTGTATACTTTAAGACAGTGTTATACTTTGACTTATATGGCATTGTTGGAAAAATCCTCATAAGAGAATTGAACTAAAGATTGCCTTTTTATGCATTAATACCTTTTAGTGATTTTATTAACAGAACTTTATATATATATATACTTTCCTGTGCTGTCTTATGCTGAATACATCCAACATGATTTAATTTCTTCTCAGAGATTCAAGGAAATCATTTTAATATCAGTTATACTGGGCTCTTGTCCTGTGTCCTCTAATGTTCTTCCCATGTTACCTTAAAAAGTTTCTGAAACCTTCTTGAGAGTGTTTAATCAGTTTAAAATAAAATAGCAAAGTCTAGTCTGGAAATAATTATGTTGTTTTTCCCTTCATTTCTTCAGATGATATTTTGAAGCAGGAAAGCAATCTGTTGCTCTCTTATTTGTCCACAGGTAGATATCATCTGTGGCGATCACTTGTTGGAACGGTATCAAACTCTAAGGGAAATCCGACGTGCAATAGGTGATGCAGCCATGCAGGTAGGTCTCAGATTTTATCATGCCTATGCCTAGTAGATCAATTATTTAATGAAGGGAAGAAGTTCCATGTTAGCAATAAGGTTTTCATGAATATTCTCCAATTTTCTTAAAATTACCTGGACTATAAATAAATAATAATTATAGCTAATATTTATTGAATGCTTACTGTGTCAGGTACTATTCTAAATGGTTTATGTAGATTAGCTTACTTATTCCTCATAGTTATTCTATGAGGGTAGGCAGTCTTTTTTTTTTCTTTTTTTTTTTTTGAGACAGAGTCTCACTCTGTTGCCCGGGTTAGAGTGCCGTGGTGTCAGCCTAGCTCACAGCAACCCCAAACTCCTGGGCTCAAGCAATCCTTCTGCCTCAGCCTCCTGAGTAGCTGGGACTACAGGCATGCACCACCATGCCTGGCTAATTTTTTCTATATATTTTTAGTTGTTCAGGTGAGCTCCTGTAGTCCTAGCTACTCGGGAGGCTGAGGTGGGAGGATCGCTTGAACTCAGGAGTTTGAGGTTGCAGTGAGCTATGATTGTGCCACTGCATTCCAGCCTGGGTGGCAGAGTTGGGGGCGGGGGGGAAGACCATAAATGCATGAATGGAGACATCTAAATAGAAATATAGACAATATTTATGTATGCATATATGTTAATAAGATATAAAATAATAGACAACTAGATATAAATTTGAACTATAAGTAATTATCTCATTTCATAAAATGTGATTTTATACATGCATTAAAGTAGTTTTGAGATCTTGAAACAGCTTGTAAACCATTTCAGTTTTTTATCTTTGCATATCAATGTATTTGTTTTGCAAAGTTATGCTTTTCATTTCTGAAACATAACTATATTCAAAAATTAACATTATGTAAAATGTAATTTGTATGCATGGTAAAATGTTAATGACTTCTATTTGTGTCATACAGATTGAGTATCTTTTATCCGAAATGCTTGAGACCAGAAGTGTTTTAGAGTTCAGATTTTTTGGATTTGGGAATATTTGCGATATACTTACCAGTTGAACATCTCAAATCTGGAAATCTGAAATGCACCAATGAGCTTTTATTTTTTATTGTGTGTGTGTGTGTGTGTGTGTGTGTGTGTGTCTCACATTGGTGCTCAGAAAGTTTCTGATTTTGGAACATTTCAGATTTTTGATTTTCAGATTTGGGGTGTTCAACCTGTAGTACAAATTTGTTTACTTTGATCAGCCTGATTAGTCCAGAACAAATCTGATGGTCCATGGGCCAAAAATGGTATGGGATTTTGCTTTATTTGACCTATTCCATGTTGAGTTCAAATTTCTTTAGGTCGGCACCTACTCTCTAGTTTACCATTGGTCTTCAACATCCCTATTGACTCACAGACCTACCTCACGTATTCATTTATGTTACTTTCTTGGCCCTCATGGGCATTTGAATTTGAGTGCTTTTCTAGTATTCTGGTGAATTTTCACTGGAGTTGCCAGGAACAGATGCCAGATTGCAGTGAGTTGAAAGGTGAATGAGAAATAAAGACGTGGAGCCATGGAAATAGCGTAGCACAGAACAAAAAGAGGGAGTAAAAGCCAGACGGGGATTGGAAATGTAAGACATATGAGCTACCAGCCCTTCCCTGTGTTGCTTGGAGCAGGTCCATGGCACATTTCCCCATGTGTCTTCCTTTTTAGCTACTTTTCCCATCCATAGGAAATTAGAAATAGTACCTTCGAAAGGTGAATTGCTTGCTGGGTGCGGCCTTGGTAAGAGTACAAAAAATTAAGACCTGATACCAAGAGAAGAGACAGAAACCCACAAAAGCAGATAAAAAGATTTGGAAACATATCATCTGGAACCATTTAATATAGGGTTTAGTTGCCCAGCAACCCCTGAGGACAGTCTTTAAGGAGGAAGTAAAATGTATTATATAATTTATGCTTCCATTAAAAGGGTAAGAGTTTCAAAGTTTCATCACTTATAATAGCAGTAAGCTGCATTTATGTGGAAATGAACATTTCATGTCAAACAGATCCATGATGCGTTATGATAGTTGAATCTTTTTTAGAAGAACCCAGTGCTTGAGTAGTCTAATAACTAGTCTGTGGAGAAGGAAAGGTGTTTCTCTTTTAGTTCTTTTTGGAGAACTGTGTAGTCATAAATGACCCTAGCTAACTATGGTTACATAACAGTTTCAGAGTTGGCTCCTGAAACTCATTAAAAAGACACATTGACAAGGAGTGTCTAGTGAATAAGCAGGTATATTTATCTTGGCCTCTTTATTCTCTTTAAATTAAAGAATTTCACATCAGTGTTGGATTATGCAAAATAAGCCAACTTTGACTCGATCGTTTACCTAACTGATAAGAACTGCAAAATAGTTTCTTTTTTCCCCTCTTTTCAGGATGGCCTGCTTGTCCTTCATTACGGTCTTGTGGTTTCTCCTCTGAAAATAACCTGAAGATTCTAGGCAGATCGTGAGGAGGGAAACAAAGTAAGGAGGCTTCTGCAGGACTGCATCTCACCAAAGATTTCCATGAAACGCGTAATCGCCACCACTTTATGCTGTTCAAGACATAACTTATCTATTTTTAGCACCAAGAATCTTAGCATTTATAAGTACAACTTGAAATGATGGAATGCATCTGTTTTACTAGATACTGTATATAAAAAGCATCCATAGCTCAGGGGAAAAATTTCAAAACTTTGAATTTTAAAATTCCTTGTGATTTTTAATACTTTGATTTTTGCTTCCCATCTTTGAGGTAAATTGGTTACTGTTTTCTTTGTTAAGCCATATCCCTTTGAAGTTCATGGTTGGGATTCTGCTCTCTGGGACGGCATCAGTGGGGCAGTCAGCCTTTTGGAAAAGAAGTGTGCTTTTGAATGGGAGAGTCAAAGCCCAGTCTTTGTGAAACTAGGGAGTGTACTCTTAGACAAAGACCAAAACCATTGGCTACTTTTGTATGTTGCCAGCTTATTTTGAATTTGTATCTTTTTTTATACCAGCAGCACTACTAAGAAGATGTTATTCACTTCTAAAATGGATGAATTATCATTATTCTGTGTGAGGAGACTATCTTCCGTAGGGTTTACGGCTCTTGCCATAAGTCTTCAATGTACAAAGACTTCTATAATATATCTTACAATAAGGGGTACTTCTTTGTGACAGTATCTTTATTCTTTGAATGTTAATTTGATTAGCATTCATTTTATTTGAGTACATATTATGATTTTTGATACCTTGTAATGGCACTGGTTCTGAAAGTAATAAAATGTGGGTGAATTTGAGGAGTTTACACGATACTTATTGTTTCCTCAGTTTAATGTTTATTTTACCATTATTTTGTCACTGGGATAAAGAATAAGGGTGTTTCGGCTCAGTTTCATGCAAAGATTTCAGTTTTAAACGTTATTTTGCCTAAAATTAGCATTATGATGCTTTCTAAAGAAATGTTTTGTAGACCGTATTTCACAGCAAAATTTCTAAATCTGTACAGGAATTATTACAAAAGTGGACAAGGATTGGCAATTCTTTGTAAAGAACTTGTGAATTATATATAAATCTCTTCTAACATTTAATAAAAATTTATTTTAACCTATTTTGAAATATTAGTGTTTACTGTGGATTTTTAAAAAATAACCAAAACTCTTTTAGAGATAAGGTGTCCAAATCCAAGTTAAGCTGCCATCAAATAGATTTTAATAAACGTCTTTACCTTCACTGATTATAATAGATGATTTTGACAGTGGGTAGAATAGCAAGTATAGAATTCATTGACTCTTAAGTATTTCTTGCACAAATTAATTAATATAGTCAATCCTCTGTATCTGTGGATTCAACCAACTTTTGAGTTGAAAATATTTGGGAAAAAAACAAAAAAGACAATACAACAAAAAATACAGTAGAACAACTGTTTACATAGCATTTACATTGTATTAGGTATTATATCTGGAGATGATTTAAAGTGTACAGGAGAACGTGTATAGGTTATATGCAAATATTGCATGATTTTATACAGGGGACCCGAGCATCCACAGATTTTGGTATTCGTGGGGGGTCCTGGAACCAATCCCCCCACACATACCGAGGGATGACTGTATTTTTATTCTTATACCATGTTAACATTTCTAAGTTGGGATCCCTAAGGCCACCTTCAGGTTCAGTGATTGACTAGAAGGACTCAACAGGACCCAGAAAAGCTGTTATATTCATGGTTATAGTTTATTACAGTGAAAGTATACAGATTAAAATCAGCAAAAGGAGCTGGGCATGGTGGCTTTCACCTGTAACCCCAGCACTGGGAAGCCAAGGCGAGAAATTCTCTTCAGGCTAGGAGTTCAAGATCAGCCTGGGCAACTTGGTGAGACCCTGTCTCCACACAAAAAAAGTAAACTTAGCTGGGCATGGTGGTGTACACCTGAAGTCCTAACTGGTCCAGTTCACTTGAAGCCCAGGAGTTCCAGGTTACAGTGAGCTATGATTGTATCACTGCACTCCAGCCTGGGAGACAGAGTGAGACTCTGTCTCAAATAAATAAATAAATAGATAGCAAAAGGAATAGGAATATAGAGGGGAATCCAGGAAACCCAGGCACAAACTTCCAGTTGTCTTCTGCCAGTGGAGTTGCATGGATAGTGCTTAATTCTCCCCGGAATTTTTTTTTTAATTTTATTTATTAATTTAATGAGATGGGGTCTCGATCTTGCTCAGGCTGGTCTTGAACTCCTGAGCTCAAGTGATCCTCCCATCTCGGCCTCCCAGAATGCTAGGATTACAGGTGTGAGCCACCGTGCCCAGCCCCTTCCCAGGAATTTCTTGACATGTGTGAAGTGTTGCCAACCAGGGAAGCTTACCCAGGCTTTAGTGTCTAGGATTTCTATTGGGAGTCAATCAAGTAAGCATGCAGCACCCATGTGATTGATTAGATAGACCCCAGAATTTACCTAGAAGTCAAATTGATACAGCATGGCTCAGGACCCCACGCATAAAAAAATAGGTGTTCACCATAAATCATATTATTAGCATAAATTGTAGGGGGTGGTCCAAGATCTCAGGCATACAAAGACACTCTTATCAGGCAAAACATTCCAAGGGTTAGGAAAATATCTCCCAGAAGCCAAGCAAGCCCGCAGTCCTGAAGACCCTTGGAATGTACAGGATTTGGACGATCCAAGCCTGCTGAGTTAGCCCTTTAATGCACAATATTCCGTGGCAGAAATCCAAGATTTAAAAACTGAGATATAGCTCACATTTCATAAATAACATGGTCTTTAGTAGCTACTTAGGGTGTCCCATTTGTAACAAAATTGGGGCAAAAAGAAGAGATATTAATGTTTAAAGATTGTTGTCTTTAGTACCCAAATGTTTTTTTGTTGTTGTTGTTTTGTTTTTTGAGACAGAGTCTCACTCTGTTGCCCAGGCTAGGGTGCCGTGGCATCAGCCTAGCTCACAGCAACCTCAAACTCCCCTGGGTTCAAGCGATCCTACTGCCTCAGCCTCTCCAGTAGCTGGGACTACAGGCATGCGCCGCTATGCCTGGCTAATTTTTTATATATATATTTTTAGTTGTCCAGCTAATTTCTTTCTATTTTTTAGTAGAGACGAGGTCTCACTCTTGCTCAGGCTGGTCTGGAACTCCTGAGCTCAAACGATCCACCCTCCTCGGCCTCCCAGAGTGCTAGGATTACAGCCGTGAGCCACCGCGCCCGGCCCGAAAGTTTTTTCAAAAGGAATTTTTACTAGAAACATAAGCAGAAACAAAGTTGTACAAATGTTTACAAATAAGAGTATATGAAGTACAGATTCCAGAGCCTAATTCAATGGCTAAAGAAATATTCGATTGGGACAGCTTGCAGGTCCCTTTATTTTTGCCTAAGCCCTATCTGAGATGATATTAAGCAAAGATGCCCAGAGGAATAGTTTGTGGTAGTTGTTTGGCAGAATGTGTGCTTAGCAGGTTTCTCAGCTCCTCCCTTAAATACCATCCCGTTTTCTCTCTAATGTAAGTTGAAGCCACTTCCTTTGAACTTGGGCTTCACTGAGCTTCCCCTTTATTTCCACATTGCCTTTCCCTCCTTCTTGAGTCAGATGCATTTATATCCAGTCTCTGATATAAATGGACTTCAATTCTTCCTCTGGACTCCAAGCTAACACAGACCTCAAACTCCTCTCCTTCTCCTGCAGTGACTTGGCTTAGAATTCCTGAAAGTAATGCCTTGGACCCATTTACTTGTCCTTATTCAGCTTTCCCAAAGTGCACATATCCTCTTATCCACTCCTAGATGAATATTCTTGTAGTGTTCCAAGTCATAATTGCTTATAGGTGCAGGTGTGACTAACAGTTAAAAATTTAATTTTTTTTCTTTAAAATTCTCATGATTGCAACCACTATGGCATATTTTGCTATCTTGGAAACCCCTGGTAACAGAGAAGATTCAAGCAGATGCTGGTTCTGAATGTTCATCTTTGTTTTCTTTAGTAGACCATGACTTAAGAGCAGGTCATTTTTTGTCTTTTTTTAATGTCATGTGCATGAATTTGATTATTGGATTATTGGCTTCTCTTCAAAACTGGACTGGTGAAATCTAAATTTTAGTACCTACAGAGGCTAATAGTCCTCTCACAAAATGAAATGCCATATTGATCTCCTGAAAGCCTGCCAAGCATTTACTTATGTGGAATGGATATTACGGCTTGATCGTTAACTGCATTTTAATTTTGTTCTGATGGTGTCTGTGGGTTTATATGTTCTCATTGTGATACTATTTTCATTGAAATGGGAATAGATTTTTTTCTTCTAATGTTTCTGAGAAAACATTTCCCAAGAGAAAAGCTAATTGAATAATATTTTAGATTAGAAGATGAAGAAGACAAAGACTGCAAAAAGACATAAAGGCGGTATTGCATAGTGGTTGAGGACATGAGTTGTGGAGCCAGACAGCATAGATTTGAATCCCAGCTTTGCTGCTTGCAAACTATGCGATCTTGGATATGTATTATAACGTCTCTAAACTTCAGTTTCCCTTATCTGTAAAAGGAGGCAATGAGATCTGACTCAAAGGGTTGTCATGAGAATGAAATGAATATGTAAAGCACTCATAGCAGTACCCGGCATAGTCTATTATCAAATTCAAATATGGTCCTTATGTAGTCACTGATTTCTTTGCTGAGGGAGGTCCCTTCTAATGAATAAGGGGGTCCATGAATATTACAAGATTGATGCTGAACCATCTATTTTTTCCTTTCTTCTTTCTTACATATTTTTTCACTTCACGGGCTTCTATCAATAACCAGGAGAAGGGTGGGGATGCAGCTTGGTGATTAACATCTCAGGCTCTGAAGTTGGACTTGGATTTTGCTTTCACTCGAATTCTGATCTTGGCTTTTCTTCTTCTACTTTACAGGCTAGATGATTCCATGGACAGACAGTTTTAGTTGCCAGAAAGAGTTCCTTTTGTTGAGCTAAAGTCTGGCTTAAGATAAAGATACAGGATTCTTTAGCCCTAAAGGACATCAAGAATTCTGTATTATGATATATTCTATTGTGTATTAATCCTTATGGCAGGAAACTATGGAAGATGGATGTTACACCTCTCATTTATTCACATATGGCATAGCAGATGAACCTAAGTGAGTGACGTTTGTTCTAATAAGCACTTCTAAGGAAAGATGCTTTTCTGCCCTGTGCAATAATCAGCAAGTGACTAAAACGTGCTACTGATTATATTCCAAAGCTCCAGCCCTTATACAAGTGATTTTGATTACACTCTTCTGAGTATTCTGTAACCCCTAAGAGCATGTGATAGAGCCAGAATGAAACGTCTCAGACACAGAATGTCTCAGACCACTAGCCTCACTGGGAGAGAATGACCACAGTGATAAATCAATGAGGAAGCAAGCCTAGAGACCCCTCCAAGATCAATCTTCATTTTTCTTTGTAGCCTGAGCTCTCTCTATTCCATTTCATTCAGAATCACTGAGACACTGCAGAAAAATAAATCTTTAAATATCTTCACCATGGCTCACTGTTTTATTATAATCCTGCTCTGTGTGTATGTTTTAAAGGGAATGTAAGAAAGGATTCGTAAATCTTAGCTGCTCCCCATCCCCACATAGTAAGTTTGTGAAATATCAGTATAAAACATGCAGGCAATCAAATCATCTTCCAGGAGATCAATAGAGGAGGAGAGAAGCCCTTTGCTCTACATAGTAATCATTGTCTTTGTCCTATAAGAGTATGCAGCAGGGCACGGTAATGCAATAAAAACGGGGCTTTGTTTGGTTGGATTCAGGGGCGCTCATCCCATTTGCAAATGGCACATCCATGTGAGATATTTGAAAATCGCAACATGCATGATGACATCAATCTAACTTGAACGTTAAGTTTGAAAATTTTGCAAAGCTACTATTGTATGTTCTATAAAGAAAAATAAAATTTCACATATAAACTCTGTTTTAAGGGCCCGTGACGCCTCTCTCCGTTATTTCCATTTTATAGTGCTGTGTTAGCTTTCAGGTACACCAGCTTATTTGGTTCTAAGAAAAAAAAATGTATTCCTACAATTTAGATGTTTTTCAGGACCTTAGAAACATCTGATGATATAATAAAAGTAATATTAGTTGAAAATCACTGATGGGTGCTCACAAGTAAGCAACATTTCCAGCTTTTTTTTTTTTTTTTCCATTTATATTCAGAGAGATTTCTGGCTTTTTCTCTAGCCTTTGTTTTGAAATCAATACTTTTATTAGATCTGGTTTATGTTGTCCTAATGGGATTTCTTCTTGCTGAGGTTGACCCAGGTGGCTGCACACAATGGTCTCAGCTGGAGCAGAAGGTGTGGTAGGCTTCCGTGATGATATTTTTCTGATAAGTCCATAAATTCCCTAACAACAGATTTTTAAAATTGAGGTGAAATTTACATAACATAAAAATCAATCATTTTAAAGTGAATGATTCGGTGGCATTTAGTACATTCACAGTACAGCCACCACCTCAATCTAGTCCCAAAACATTTCCATCCCTCCATAATAAAACTCCATATCCTTTGAACAGTCACACCCCATTGCTCCCTCTCTCCAGGCCCAGCAACTTCCAATCTGCTTTCCATTCCAATAGATTTTAAAATACATTTTAAAAACCGTTTCTTTTTTTTAATTATTCTTTAAATTGAAAACATTTCTTTTTTTTTTTTTTGAAATGGGGTCTTACTCTGTTACCCAGGCTGGAGTGCAGTGGCACGATCATGGCTCACTATAACCTCAAACTCTTGGGCTCAAGCAATCCTCTCACCTCAGTCTCTTGAGGGGCCAGGACTACAGGCATGTGCCTCAATGCCCAGCTAATTTTTAAATTTTTTGTAGAGATGGGTTCTCACTATGTTGCCCAGGCTGGTCTCAAACTCCTGGCCTCAAGTGATCCTCCATCCTCAGCCTCCCAAAGTGCTAGAATTACAGATATGAGCCACCACACCCAGCCTAAAAACTGTTTCACATTTGCCTTTAGAGCCATGAATGGTGGTACTTGGTCCTGTGCTTGAGTTCAAAGGTAAGTCCTAAAGTTTATCCTCACAGCTATCTGTGACTTGCATTAACTCTGGAGCTAAACTTCGGACTCTAAGCTTCCAGACAATTGCTCAAGTTCTGCCCCTCTTTAGCCAGTGCGGGTAAAATGAATTCTAAGTATCCTGGATTTATTACCTCTTGTAGAATCATTCCTTCTGTAATACTTCCTCATTTCCAGGCCCTTTGATGGGATGCTACAGAATTCCTTTGCAAAATTATAAGAAATCCCACCCACTTTTTTTTTTAAATAGGAAAATAGCACCCAACTCTATCTAATTTTTAGCAAGAGCAGAGGTGACTCACGGTGAGATGGGCCCAGAGCCCAGTTTTGAGCTACCACCATCTCACTGCAATGCAGGAAGGCAATAGGCTGAGGAAGTCTGCAAACAGCGGTTTGTGTGCAGGACGTGGTGTTGCCAAAGGTCTCAGGGGCACAGAAACCTTAAGCAAAACCTGGTGAGGAAGGGGTGAAAAAAGATAAAAAGAAAAATGTCTATTCCAGGAAGTGAGGGGACTTGCTTCTATGTAGAGAGGCAACATAGGGAAGAAAAGAAAACACTGGCATCAGACAGAAGACCGAGGTCCAAATCCCGGCTCTGCCGCTTACCGTGTGACATCGGGTGAGGGTCTTCGCCTTGCTATCTGAGGTTCGCCTTCATTTGTAAAATGGGCATACAAATACTCTACCTAAAGAGTGGTTGTGAGGTTTAAATAATTCTATATGTGCTGCCTAGTACAGTGTCTGACTGTAGTAAGTAGGTACTGAATAAATTACAGCTAATTCTCAGGGCGGGGGATCTCACTGTCTAATGGATCTGAAAGTCACATAGGATATCGTGAATGTCCTTTGCAGGCAGGCTTCCCCCACAGTCTCTCGGACTCGTTTTGTTGTCCCGTGGTCGTAACAGCTGCTGTTGCTGGCTTCCTTTCCGTTTACCTCTCTGCCTATGACTCTGAACATTTTCCATGCTACCAATTATTATAATTTAATAATTCACCAACTCTGTAAGATGCTCTTCATGTCTTTCTTTTCTAAACGAGTTCATGGCACTTGGGGATGACTCAGTGAAAAGAAGATACAAATCGGTCAGAGGCAGACTCGACCCTCTGAACCAAAGCAGTGCTTCTCTCAGTGAAACAGCAGGAACCACAGAACACGAATTACGTTGGTGGGATTTGTGTTTGTTTAATTTCTTATTTTACTAATAATGTCTTACAGTGAGAGTGAGGAGTAAAGACAGGGCTGGATGGGGCGAGGGAAAGGAAGAAGAGAGAAGTATCTTTGAAGTTCCTGGAACTACTGAAGCATGTGCTAGGATAAGGAAGTTCAGTAAAAGCATCACAGCCTTATCACCACAGAGCTCTTAAGGGAGATGTGGAACCGAGACGGGGCCACTCTTCAGCTCTGGTGGAAGTGACTGAGGACAGAGAACAAATCCTGTGTCAAACGTGGCACACGGGAAAGACTGGGCAATGCAGATGCGACACAGTTGGGCAGATGAAGAGCTGACTCTTCAGAATCTACTTCCTAGCAAGCGAGCAGGAGCAAGCGCACCCCTCCTCTGGTCTGAGTGTCTCCTCCTCTCCTGCAGGACCTCAACAACCCTGCGGCCGTGGGGAAAATGCTGGGCAAGACTCTTAGAAAACAGAAAGATCTTTTTTTTATATTTGCTGGTGGTGTGGATTGACCAGAAGTGGTTTCTTTTACTTTTGGGCAGTAGCATTGTGTCCTGGTGATAAAATATCCTACACTGAGCACTCTTAAAAGGCAAAGGAAAGTGAAAGCAAGGCCTCTTTTGGACCTGGACTAGTGGGAAAGGGGATATGTGGATTCTTAGGGCAAGGGCATGAAACAGCTAATTCTATTTCACCACAAACGAACTGACACGGATAAATGACACCTTGGCTTTTTCCACTCATAGAAACACTCACTTCTTCTAGTTTATACTACTAAATCTAAGGTCAGCTTAAACACAGTTTGGGATGACTATTACTGTGCTTCTAAAGTTAAGGTGAAAAGCTATATTCTTAATAGTTTTTTCCCCCTAATTAAATGGATTTGAATAAGCTTGAAAGCCTAACATCTAGATATTCTTTCCATTATTTTATTTGTTGGGGGAAACCCTTAAAGTTTATCACTGCCATTTTTGTTTAACCTACAGAATTGAAAGAATATGAACTGGGCAGGGATAAGTCATTACACGAATCATAGAAGTGGTCAACATGCATTGAATTTTACCTATTGAGCAAGATTATTAAAGGGGGTAGGTAAGTTCTCGTGAAAGAACCTAAATGCGTTTAAAAGGGAAGAATACTACACTAGCCTTTTTTTTTTTCCTGGATGGAAGAAAAGGATATGTGGAATTGAGGAAGGTAGAAAGGAAAGTGTCCATTAAACAAACACCTATCATTTCTGAAACAGTTCTATCAGAGTGGAATTGGGTATGGACCATTGGTTTATCTTTGGCAGTGATCTTCTATTTCAGGCATCTAGAGTAAGATTACATAGCTGAGTAATGGCTGGGCATAGTGAATAAATACAGTTTTAATTTCAGTTCACAGCAAATGATGATGATCACAGATTGAGCACCTTAGTTTGTACTTCCTCTGCACCTGAATCATCTATCACTGTGAATTCTGAGCTTTAGGTAAGAAAGCTGTATTCTTAGATAACTCCTCTGTGATTGCTCCAGGACTGCAGTTTCCTTCAATCTAAGGGGTGGTTTTCTTATTAGAGAAAGTATCAATACTAAATGTGAAACTGAAGCCTTGAAGATATTTTATAGCGGTGGCAGGTGTTAGGGATCAGGAATAGGCTGTTTAACAAGTCAAATGCATATTATTCCCTCTTAAGCATTAACTTTTTTTAAGCAATGAAATTATATTTTTTGGCTTGAGATGGTGCTTTCTTCTATATTTGATTTCTCGGTTTTCTTAGTGGATATTACCGTCTCCTCCAATATTTCTTCAAAACTTTCCCCTATCTGGGAGGTTTTCTTAGAGGCTACCTTAGAAGCCTCTTCCTCCTCCTCTTCTTTCTTAAGTGACAGCCCAGTGGATGATACTTTGGAGGTTGCAGAACTGAGGATTCTAGATGGGAGCAGATAACTTGGATTGGGAGGTGGATTCAGCCCTGAAATGCTTAATCCACTGGTGCTAAAACGTGTCTCTTCACCTTCCAGCAGTTTCCTGTAAATCCAACAGAGAAAAACTCTTAGGAAGTCAACTTGCAACTTTTATTAAAAAAGAATTTAACCCTCCATTCCCTATTCATTTTAGAGAGATTCCAAAGTACTTTGCAGTTTCTTCATGAGACTGAGACCAATAATAAACATTGAATTCCAAGGCTCAAAGAGTTGGAGCCTGGGTGTATGCACATGCACGTGGGTGCGATGCACACACCTGCAGCACCAGCTCTGTTTAAAGCACAACTGCCCGAGGGAAACCTATCCTATTCACAAATACATCCCAGAAGGAAAACCTACAACTCCTCAGGGCCATATCACACCCATTTTTGGCAATTACAGTCTACAAAACTCTAGGGAGAAGTAATTTTCCTAATTAACACCTTAACTGCAACAAGGATAAGGAAGTGAGAAGTCCACAAAGGAGGGAGGAACTGCTGCTTAATTCAGCCTGAATTTGAGATTTGTACTTTTTCAATGGATAAGGGTACAAAGGGAATGGAACCAGCAGCAACAAAAGCCAGTGAATGACACTATTTCAGATCCCACCCTTTTTCTCAGCCTAGTCTAAATTGCACTATAACAGTGGCCTTAATATCTTTTTTTCCCCTAATAGTTTTTATCATCCTTTTTTTTAAAAATGAGAAACTCAAGACACTATCAGATATGCTTGGAGATTTGTTTTGAAGTAGTCTACATAAAGAAAAAATGTCCAGACAGATCTGGGGTTGAATGTGAGCTGTGCCATTTACCAGCACAGTGACTTTGAGCAAGTCACACAGTCTGTGTGGTTCAGTTTCCTCATCTGCACAATGGGAACAATATGACCTGATACCTCATGCCTGACACGTAGTGGTCATTCAAGTAATAGCAGCTGCCCCATAAATACGTATAATTACAATGTGTCAATTAAAAAAAAAAAAAAACCCTAGCAGCTACTGTTAATACTTTTTTTTAAAAGGCAAATGTTCACTTAAACATTGTTTTGAGTAGGAATCTGGGGATATAACTCACCTATCAGGCTTTCTAGATTGCATAAAAACTCTTTTTTTTTTTTTTTTTGAGACAGGGTCTCACTCTGTCGCCCAGACTGGAGTGCAGAGGCATGATCATAGTTCATTGCACCTTTGAACTCCTGGGCTCAAGTGATTGGCCACACACCGGGCAAATTTTTAAATTTTTTGTAGAGGTGGGGTTTCGCTATGTTGCCCAGGCTGATATTGAACTCCTGGCCTCAAGTGATCCTCCTGCCTAAGCTTCCCAAAGTCCTGGGATTATAGGCATGAGTCACTGTGCCCAGCCTGATGGATTTTTATTTCAATCTCTGTGTACTCACATTACCGCCTTAAATTCTTGGCAGAGGTACGTAGAATACTCCAGGACTAGCAAGTGGAGCTGGGATATATCCAGGTGGAGGGACAGAGGGGTCAGCTCAGCTGGCAGGGGCCAGTGATGCCCTTCCTTATCCTCCCTCACTGATCAGAAACCAGAGAGACCAGAAGCACTTATCTGGGTGGCATTGCCCCCAGGTGACTGGATTTGGCTAGGTGAGCAGCCAGCATGCCCTCTGAGGTACCTGTAAGCTGCTATCTCAATGTCAAGAGCCATTTTGACGTTGAGCAAGTCCTGGTATTCCCGAAGGTGGCGTGCCATCTCACTCTTGGTGTTCCTCAGATCATTCTCCAGCTGCCCAATGCTATCCTGAAAAAGCGACATATCCAGAATAGTTAGGCCAGGACAGCTGAAATCCATCGAGATTTCCACAAGGCAGGATTCTCAACCCTGACTACAGATTAAAACCCCCTGAGGAACTTATAAAATGCTTACATCCAGGCCTGTCCCCAAGCCCACATTCTGATGATTTATTCTGGGGTGGGGTCCCAGCATTTACCTTTTTTCATAAAGGTCCCCAGGAGATTTGGGTGCATGGTGAGGGCTGGGAACTTCTACCACAAGCACATGGTTCTCAAATGAACTCTGGGAGATGATTTTTTTTTTCTTTTTACAGTCACTTACTATCACTCCCTTCCTTGTTGTATTGTTGCTGAATAACTCTGTTGTTACATGTCCTTTCCAAAACCAAAGCCTCACATTAGGAGCTTAGATTCAGAAAATTCTAACTGTGGAAAGCACAGAGAGGAGACAGCAAGCCTTCTCTGCCCCCATTCCATGTCTGCGTTCATTTTGATGGTTTCCTGGAAGTCTGCCACTCAATCACTTTACTGAAAGCATTTTACATGACAGATAATGAGGAAGCATAATTACTTCACAGGATTTTTAAACAATCCAAATGGCAGACTGAAATTATAATATTTTAACAAAGAAACTAGGTCCATGTAATGCTCCAAATTCTTCCAAACCAATGCATGGAAGAAAAATAGCTTCATATTTGTGACCCTGAACACAGAAACCAGAAGGATCTTTTAAAAACAAAGCAGATCCTGTTGCTTACCTGCTTAAAGCTCTCCAACAGCTTTGGATAAAATCCAAACTCCTCAGCATTACCTATACTCTTCCCTTTGTTCAACGTGTTTCAGCCGCCCTGGCCTCCTCTTTTGCTCCTTAAACACATAAAATTCACTGTTGTCCCTGGCCCTTTATTTATTTATTTTGTTGAGATGGGGTCTCACTCTGTTGCTGGGGCTAGAGTGCAGTGATGTCATCATAGCTCACAGCAACCTCAAACTCCTTGGCTCAAGGGATCCTCCTGCTTCAGCTTCCCCAGTAGCGACTACAGGTGCACACCACCATATCTGGCTAATTTCTCTGTTTCTTTTTTTTTTTTTGGTAGAGAGGAGGTCTCACTATGTTGCTCGGGTTGGTCTTGAACTCCTGGCCTCAAGTGATCCTATGCTCCCTTCACTGATCCAACACATTATTTTACTTCGAGCCAGGGCAGCTGCTAGCCCATGTAGGAACCTTGCACAAGTTAGAAAAAGGTACCCCCAATGGGAGGACAAATTAGAAAAAAAGCACCCATTTGAATGCAGTCATCCTGATCTTAGCTCTTAACATTATATGAAATTATCTTGTTCATTCATTAGTCTACTAATTTATTTTCAGTTGCTTTCCTCTATAACAGGGTTTTTCCACCTTGGCATTATTGATGTTTTTGAGTGGATAATTCTTTGTTGTTGGGGGCCATCCTGTGCACTGTAGGATGTTTAGCAGCATCCCTGGCCTCTAGCTGCTAGTTGCCAGAAGTACACACTTTCCCTCTTCCAGTTGTGATAACCAAAAATGTCTCCAGGCATTGCTAAGAGTCGCCTAGGGGGCAAATCCCTCTTGGTTAAGAATTACTGCTCTAGAATATAATTAACATGGATTCAGGGGTCCTTTCTGTCTACGTCACCCTGGAAGCCCAGACCCTAGCACAATGCACACAGTTGATGCTCAATGAATAATTGTTGAATGAATGAGTGATGCAACACAAGCACTTCTTTTTTTCTTATGACCTGAAAAGGTATGAGCAAATAACCTACATAATTCAGCTGCCGCTTTGGAGACATGAAGAACACAGTGACTGAGAGTTATTTTTATGCAAGAGTGATGCAGATAACATATTAGAAACTTCAAGAAAGTAAGTGCTGAGGGGCCCTTACAATTCCCCTGTGTGGGGATGACAAAGCAATGGTGAAAGGTAGGGCTGATAAATCAGGGGGTGCAAACTTCCAAATTAAGAGAATTTGCAGAAAGAATTAAAATTCATGCCACCTACCTGTTCTATAAATATTGACAGGAATATTGCAAAGCAGAATCTCAATTGACTTATGGGTACAGGGCAAGGAATGATAGTGGGAAAAATTGATACGACACTGGACAGTGATCCAAGTATTTCAAAGTGTGTTAAGAGATCATGGGGGCTCAGGCCAGGCGCAGTGGCTCACACCTGTTATCGTAGCACTCTGGGAGGCCGAGGCTGGTGGATCGCTCGAGGTCAGGAGTTCGAGACCAGCCTGAGCAAGAGTGAGACCCCGTCTCTACTAAAAATAGAAAGAAATTATCTGGCCAACTAAAAATATATATAGAAAAAAAAAATTAGCTGGGCATGGTGGCGCATGCCTGTAGTCCCAGCTACTTGGGAGGCTGAGGCAGTAGGATCACGTAAGCCCAAGAGTTTGAGGTTGCTGCGAGCTAGGCTGACGCCACGGCACTCACTCTAGCTCAGGCAACAGAGCGAGACTCTGTCTCAAAACAAAACAAAACAAAAAAAGAGAGATCATGGGGGCTTAAAAGGATTTTTACCAAGAAATTTTACTTAACGGTTGCTATTTGAAGTTACACTACCCTACAAGCAAATTTTGCTAGTGATGCATTAGGAGCAAGAGAATCAACATTCCCGTGGTAAGGGGGAAAGGAGTCGGGGTTAGGGAAAAAGGAGAAAGGAGAAAGTATTATCATTACGCAAGGGAGCAGGAGAAATTTGAGATGAGGAAAAACGGGGCATTTCATCAGGATCTTTTGGTTGCATTTTTTGCCCTGCCACTAACATCCAATGTACTTCTGCTAGTTTTCTACCTTTTAATTTCATCAAACCTTCCATGTCTTCATATGGAAAATTATAGTGTTTATTCTTTTCTGAGATTCTCAAATTAGGATTCCAATTTAATGCATTTTACATTAGTAAATGAGTCCATTATCTGTTAAATTAGATAACAGACATTAGAACAGCATGGCACATAGGAAGTACTCAATAAATATTAGTGATTTTTATTATTATTAATGTCATAGCATGTGATTCTCCATCTTTTTGATGATATGGACAAATAATCATGATCCTTCCCTATGACCCCTTAAATAACTAAGAAAAGTAATACATAATAAAATTTTAATATTGGATAGTTGCAGGCATATGCCTTAAAGCACCAGATTTTTAAAAAATAACGATTTTGAATAAAAACCTTTCTACAGTGGCTTATACCACTACAATGATGACATTAAACATAATGCAACCTTCCTCAGCAATTAAGGGTCATGATAATGATCAATTTTTAAAAATATTATTCTGTGATATCTTTTATCTTTCAGGTCAACTGAGGTATATCAGGCTGTTTCATTCTACCCTAAATGGTCCCAAAGAGCAGTGTTTGAATCAGTGTTGCTGCTCCTTGGTTTTCTTTGTCCTGAAAGATGAACAGATTTGCTGCTACTCCTTCTTAACAACGCCTGACTCCAGTGGTCCGCCCTTCTCTTCTATCTGGCTGCTGGCTTGAAAGCCAAACAAAGCGTTTTAGAATCATGTAAAATAAGAATGAGTAGGCTGGGGGCTTCAGAGTGGCCAATTTCTTAATATGTGCTTTAGAGATAGATGTTTTGTCTCATCAGCAGGTTAATTATGTCCTTTTTTTAAAAAAAAAAATTTTTTCAGGTAGAGTGACTCTGGGATTAAAAAAAATTATTTCTGTTTCACTGCTGTATTTTCCAAATAAGAGGTGGTTGGGGAGCTGAGTTCTAGATGGATGAGATTTCCTGAACTTTTACGTTAGGGATTTCACACATCTATTTTATGGAGCAGAGTAGACAAATGTATGACTTGCTTCTTTCAGGGGGAATTGTGCTGCCTGCTGACCACCGATGGCTCTTCAATGTCTCTGTCCCTTTGTTTGCGCTCTCCACCCCACACGAGGCTGTTGTCTTGCGTTGCCCTTCAAAAGCCCTGCCAAAGATGGCCTCCAGCTCGAAATCGGAGCAGAACGCTGCAGTCTCCCCCTCCCCCAACCACGCAGCTGCTGCTGGCTTAGCCTGAGGGAATGGGAGCGAGGCACTCCCAGCTCCAGCTGGGGTCTCTCCCCAAGTAGTTAAGACAAATGCTGAGCATCTTGCCCATGGCTGGAAGGATGCAGGGTGGGAGTAAGAGAAAGAGCTGGCCTCACGAGCCTCTGCAGTGGAGAAGAGAACCCACAGACAGCGCTGTGGATTTCATCACGCTTGAGGGGCCCTCAGCCAGGGGAGCAGTAGTGACAGCAGCACAGTCTGATTGGAAGAAGCCATCCACAATGACTGCTCTGGCCATCCTGAATTACTGGGTGGGGACAGAGTATTTTTATTTGTGGTTCACTCACAGGTTAGTGTGAGCCTTATTTTCACTCCTGTCTTGGCTTCATCCCCATCTTTTTCTTTCCTCCACCACACTCTAAAATCTTGCACTGTATGTCTTTCTGTAAGTTGCTTTACTGGAAAATGAGGTTTAGGTCAGTGCACTCCAAAATCAGTCTGAGAACCTAGAGGATGCAGCACTTTTATTGAAAAATGCATATTCCTGGGGCCCACCTACAAACTGCTGAATCTGTATCTTTGGGCGTGGACCTGAGAATTTTTTTAAGCTCCCAATTGACCTTGTTTGTGTGTCACTGGGTTTAGGAACCATTAATTTAAATTTATTTCTGTCAAGAAGCTGTCATGCTGGCCCAGGTGACAGTAATGCAGTGAGATGGAGGAGGGCAAACAAAATGAAACAAAACAAAAACCAGGTGGAAGAGCTTTTAAAAAAAAAAGGCCAATGTAGCTTTTTTTTTGAATTCTAATTTCAGAAATGGATCTATCAAACTATAGATTTATATGCAGCCACTGCCACCCCCAATCTCCAAGGGGCCAGACCCTTCCTGCTATTTAATTAGGTTGTACTCCAATCTCATAATGGAGAGAAGAGAGCAGACTTGGCTCATCTCCCTGGAGAGCATTAACCGGCAGGGATCGTGATTGTTCAGCAAGGTCTTTCAATGAAAGCTTCAGCTTTCTAAGACTGACCACAATAAAGGTCTGGGACCCCAGTACCGTCCAAGAATGTCCTTAGACATCTTTAACAGAACTGGGACTCTAATGGTGCTCTGAAGTGGCTATGTAGGAAAGAGAACTGCCCTGTTTCAGAAATGGAAAGGCATTAAGCTTTTCAGATAGAGGGGAGTTGCCTTTGGCTTTTGAAGACAATAGTCCTAGCTCTTCCTAATCTCTTCTCTTGCCTGATTCAGACTCTCTCATACACTATTGTATACTTACTGTGTCACCTTGAATCATTCTTTACCTTTTTAAAAGTGTAAGAAGGCTTCTCTCCTCAAATAGGCTATCAGTTCTCTGGGGCCAAGAAAACGTGACTTTAATTGGGCCTTCTTGTGTCTCATAGAGGGTGCCAAGCTTGCGAAGGAAAATGGCCCTACCACTAATCTCTGAAGCAGAAGAAAGAGAATCACCTCCCATTACTGCAGTGAAAGGGGGTGGGGGAGGATAGACTGACAGGGCAAGAAAACGATGGCTAAATGTCACCATGGAGAGGGAGGCTTTTTGCCCTGGTCAGCACTACTAAGGTGGTTAGAATACCAAGAGACACTCCTGTGGCTTCAGGCCTTCAGGACCCATGGGTAAGGCTGTGAGACCCACCTCAGCCTTAGGTCCCAAGGAGTAGGAAATAGCGTCCTGATGTGTGACCTTCCCTTCCACTCCCATCAGCAGGTCCTCTAAGGCTCAAGCTGATGGGGGCAGCACTGCAGAGCTGCAGATGCCGCAGTTTCTGTTGTTTTTTTGTTTCCTGCAGACCAAGTATAGATGACCCTACTATTGTCTAATGCTGAAAACCTTTTATGGCAAAGAAGACAGACAACACTGTCACTACCTCTTAGAATGTAGGGGCTATACCAAGCAGAGGACATGGCAAAGCCCAATTCAGCTGGCAATTCTGTGTAAGTTGTTCTTTTTGTAGGAATACTGGGCTAGCCCTCCAGTAGACCACCTAGCTCATCCTTTGAGGCTTCTGGAAAAAACATGAAGTCTCAATTAACCAAATGTGACTAATTCAAGACATCCAGAGGCTAGGGCACATAGTGAAAAGTTCAAGTTACAGATTTTGAAG
>CM052446.1:42002180-42026455 GCA_028533085.1 Varecia variegata | reverse complement strand
CTATCTCAATCATCACGCAGCTTGTTGGCTCCCAATCTATACCCCTTTGAGGACAAGTCAAGAAAATAGGGTAAGACCCACCTCAGTTCAGTACAGCATTCTCCCCCCAACCCTGCGGCAGACGATACTCCATAAATATCAATTTCAAGCGCACAAAAAGCCTTTCAAAGTCAACCAGACAAGCCAGATAGTCGAGACAGCACTGCCCACCATCGCGAGGCTGGAACCCGCCCCTGTTGGATTCACTCCTACTTTGGGTGGGGGACTGTTCTCCAGGTCGCCAGTGTGTGCATGCCCACTTGCTGACAGAGAGGCATAATTAGATTTTCAGACTCCAAAGAAGTTTAAGGGCTTCTTTGTTAGAAGGGCTAGGACAGGAACAAAAGTGAGGGGCCCGGAAGGAGGGCTTCTAGGCCCCTAAAATTAACAGTAGAGACTCCAGGGCTTTTTGTTTGCCAACGCCACCAGTCGGGGCCATTTTCTCCCCTCCCATACCCTCCCCTTAAATCCTAGGGCCCAATTTTACCAGAAAGAGCAGTACACTCAGGAGAGGACAGGACGCCCCTCCCCACGGAGCACTCCGGTCCTTACCTGGTAGCCAGCCACCTCAGCGCTGTGCCGCTCCTCCAGCTCCAAAATCTGCCTCTCCAAGGACTCGTTGGCCCCGCGCAGGCCCTCAATCTCGATGGTGCGTGCCTGCAGCTGGCGCCGGTACTCGTGGATCTCCTCGCGGCTGGCCCGGATGGCCTCGGTGCTGCGCGCCGCCTGCTCGTTCAGGTTGGCGAACTTGGACTTGTACCACTCCTCGGCGGACTGCAGGTTCTTAGCGGCCAGGGACTCATACTGGGCGCGGATCTCCCTCAGCGCCGAACTCAGGTCTGGTTTAGCCACAGCCACGTCCACCTCGGCCGCGGCCTGCGACGAAGCCTGCAGCGTGGCCAGCAGCTCGGCTACCTCTTCGTCGTGCACCTGGCGCACGAAGGCCAGCTCGTCCAGCAGCGATTCCACCTTCTTCTCCAGGTCCAGGCGGGCCAACGTGGCGCCGTCCACGTCGCGCTGCTGCGCCTTCAGGGCGCGCTCGGCGCCTTCGCGCCCGCGGCTCTCCTCCTCGCAGCGCGCCCGCAGCCGCTGCACCTCCTCGGCCAGGCCGTCGCGCTCCAGCAAGGCCTGCGCGCGCGCCGAGCTCGCCTCCTCCAGCTGCGCGCGCAGGTCGCGCAGCTCGCGCTGGAAGAGCTCGCCGACGCGCGACGGCTCGGCGTGGCGCTGCCGCAGCGCGGCCAGCTCGGCCTCGAGCGCGCGGTTCTGCGTCTCCAGTTGATGCACCTTCTCGATGAACACCGCGAAGCGGTCGTTGAGGCCTTGCAGCTGCTCCTTCTCGTTGGTGCGGATGATCTTGTACTCGTTGGTGCGCGCCGCCGCCTGGCTCAGGTCCAGTCCGTCGGACGCCGGAGACCGGCGATAGGCCAGGCCCAGGCCAAGCGACGAAGCCGAGGAGCAGGGGGCTGAGGAGGCCACATTGCAGCGGGACAGCGACTGCGAGCGGAAGCCGCCCGAGCCGCCGGCCCCAGAAAGGCGCGCGGACAGGCGAGAGCCATCCCCGAACACCTTGCGGTAGGAGGAGGCGGAGCACAGGTAGTGCTCCGAGCCGAAGCTCATGGTGCTGGGATCAGGACCGGGCGTGCGGCTGCGGCAGGAGCTACAAAAGAAAGGAGAGGTGCGGCAGACAGGGCGCGGCTGGGCGGTGTGCACCGGGTTTTAAGGCGCTGGGGCTGGGGCGGCGCATTGGGGGCGGAGCTCCTGCTCCGGGTCTGGCGGGGAGAGGGAAGGGGGGGCATCCAGGAGCGGGGGCGGGGAAGCGCAGTGACTACCGCAGCTGCGCGCGCGACCGACCTGGGGCGCGGGGACAGGGCTGTCTGCGTAGGAGTCGCCCTCTGTCCGCATCGCCTCTCCCCAAGAATCGACTGCTTCGGAAGTGACTTGAGCAGAGGGGTGCCTAAACAACTGAGGTTTCCCATACAGAAACCGCACTGCTCTGTCGCTTCCCTTGACCCTGTCCTCCCTTCCCTCTTTCACCCAGCGGGAGGTGTGGGTTTTCCGGGGGAGGTGCCCCCTGCGCCCTCCCTCACCCTGGAGTTCCAGAGGGGGAGGTCCTGTTTTTCCAGTTAGAGTGGGGGCCCGCAGGGCGAGGCCTTGTCCCCTCCCTCAGGTGTTCCCCGGGGAAAAGTGAGTCTGCGTCAGAGAGCATCTCTCCAGCTGTTCCTCTGCAGCTCTCGGGGAGCGCCCGGGGCGGGAAGATGCGCGGAAAGCCTGCGACACCCTCAGAAGAGCGGGGAGATCGGTAAAGAAAGTGAGCCCACGCTGCGGAAAGTGAAAAGAAGCGGAGGTAGAGAGGAAAGGGGGCCAGACCTGGAAAGGAGGAGGCGCTGGGAATGACTGGGGCTCAACAATAGAGCTGGAAAGCGCGGCACAGACTAGGACCCCAAGCTGGTGAAAAGGGGGCTGCAAACTTTTGTTTTTAAAACGATTGTGTTTGAAAACATTTCAAAATGAGCATTTTAAAACTGGGAGGTTTCACCCAAAAAGAAACTGGATTTCTGGCTTCTGAATATGTGAAGAGCTGGGATGGGCACGGTGAGCAGAGGTGAGGTGCCTTGGCCATTTGATTAAGAAGTGTGCTCTCCTGTTCACCACGATCCCCGCCATTCTCCATTGAATTACACCTACCTTCTTAATTCATTTGCTTTACCTGTCTGGCCCTGTAGGCATTTGAGATTTCACTCTGCGCAAATCCTGCAGCGCAGGTCCTCATCTGGCTTTGGAGAGCCGCTTCCTATGGAGATCTCTCTTTGGACTAAAGAGGGCCCTGCAAACCAATTGAACTCCGAGAGTGGGAAAGAGCGCTGGTGACTAAGGGGGCCTCCTCTACCACACAGCAGGGGGAATCAAAGAATGGCATTTGAAAGGATGAAGGCCAGGAGGGGTCAGTGTGGGTTGTGCGCTAAGTACTCACCTTCAAGCTTATGACATCACTCAGGATGTGGATATGGCTTTGGAGAGGGAGTAGGAAGAACTTTTTAATTATATTCCAGAATTCCAAACTGAGGGCCTTCTTTGATCCTGGAATTTCAAGTATGTAGTTCTAGGATAAGTTTGTGGGGGTTTTTTTTGTTTTTGTTTTTTTTCTGAGACGGAGCCTCGCTTTGTTGCCCGGGCTAGAGTGAGTGCCATGGCATCAGCCTAGCTCACAGCAACCTCAAACTCCTGGGCTTAGGCGATCCTACTGCCTCAGCCTCCCGAGTAGCTGGGACTACAGGCATGCGCCACCATGCCCGGCTAATTTTTCTTTATGTATTTTTAGCTGTCCATATAATTTCTTTCTATTTTTAGTAGAGACGGGGTCTCGCTCTTGCTCAGGCTGGTCTCGAACTCCTGACCTCGAGCGATCCACCCGCCTCGGCCTCCCAGAGTGCTAGGATTACAGGTGTGAGCCACCACGCCCGGCCTAGGATAAGTTTTATTTCAGCTTATGGCAGGGGGATATTACCTGGGACAGGCCACCAAAGAAAGGGGAAAGGGGATCTTATGGGACTTTGGAGCGTATCTCTTGGCTTTGTATTTGATGTCATGGAAGATGGTGAGGCCCTGCCACAGCCTGCCCTTCCTCATCATAGACCAAAAGACTTCAGCTACAGGAACTCAATTCTGAGGTCTTTGGGCACAAAGACCTGGTGAGGTGAAGGATGGAAGAGTGCTAACACTGATGAATAATTACCATCTGTCAGTCTTTGTGCCAGCACTTTTGCACAGGTTTACCTCCTTCCAGCCACACTTCAAGGTGGCCCTCACCCTCATCTTACAGATAAGACACTGAGGCTCTGGTGCAGCACTCTGTACAAGGTCTCCAGCAAGCAAAGACAAGCATACATTCTTTACTCACAACATAATTCTGCTTAGTGCAGTGAGACTCTTGAAGTCTCATTAACTTCCAAAATAGGGCTAAATGGGCTTCATGAGGGCTTTGGCCAATAATAAATTAGTAGGCTGGTTTGTAATGGGAAGAACATTGGACTCAGAGGCAATGGGTTTGAATTGTAGCTTCTGCCACTTACTAAGCATGTGAGGATAACAACGCCTACCTCCCCAGAGTCATCAAAGGTTGAACTGGTTTATGTGAAGGTACTTCATAAACTAGACAGGTATAAGGGATTATTGTCATCCTCCTCCTCTTTCAAATAAAAGGACACTGTTTCACATCCACCAGCAACAGGATACGAGTTGGGTTTAGTGAGGGGATTGCAGGAGACTGTCCACCATATCCTTACACAGGTCTCCAGGCTGCCCCTTGGGAGAGAGAATACAGAAAACCTTGATCCTTTGTGGTACCAGAGGCCTGCATGAGTGTGGTAAAGTGGAAACAACCACAGATAATTAGAAAATCTTACTTCTGGGCTATATTTCAACCATGATACTCAGGACTACTGAAAGTAGCAAAATGTCCTGATTGGAGTTCTACCTTTCTTTCCCTTTCCATCCTCAAATAGAAGCAGTACCTCAAAGGCAAAACACGCATAGAGCAGAAGAAAGTGAGACAAAAGGCCTATATAATCCAACAAAGTTGGCAGTGGGCCTGGAAAATCTAGAGCGGGTTGCATTTTGCATCTTCTTAATAGCATACCTGAGATTCCAAACTGATATTCCCCCATGGGACTTACACTTCCCTTTCTTGGCATCCCACCCCACAAGCCTAGATGTTTGGCTTTAATAATTTTAGCACAACACCATCCTACGAAGGATCGCTCTTGGCTGAGCCTCAATCCACAACTCCTTCCAGCTGGCTAGGTTTCCTGAGGGAGTGTCCTGGGTGTGCAGGGCTGTGTCTTCATCTTCCTCTAATGATGCACTTGGGCATTACAGACACGTTGGTCGGTCATCCCCACTTCCCCCTCATACCACATCCTCTGTAGTCTCTCTGAGGCATTTGGCAGTGCTGCCCCCTCTCCTTGGTTTCCGTGACTTGGTTCTTGGCCTTCTGCTCTTCCCTCATCGATTTTCTTTTATACATATGGGATCTCCCGGCTGGTTGCAGTGGCTCACGCCTATAATCCTAGCACTCTGGGAGGCTGAGGTGGGAGGATTGCTTAAAGTCAGGAGTTTAAGACCAGACCAGCCTGAGCAAGAGTGAGACCCCATCTCTACTAAAAAAAAAAAAAAAAATAGAAAAATTAGCTGGCATGGTGGCGCATGCCTGTAGTCCCAGCTACTTCAGAGGCTGAGGCAGGGGGATTGCTTGAGCCCAGGCGTGTGAGGTTGCAGTGAGCTACGAGGATGCCACTGAACTCTGTCCCAGGCAACAAAGCTAGACCCTGTCTCCAAAAAATAAATAAAATAAAATAGATATCGGATCTCTCAGAGGTAGGGAGGCTTGTGGTAAAGTTCTCTCCCTGAGAAATTTGGTTTTGCATCATGGTTTTTCCTAACCACGTGACCTTGAACACATTTCTATTATTTGGTGAACCTTAGTTTCTTCATCTGTTAAGCTTGAATAAAACCATCCACCTGAGTGTTCTGCAAACCTGGTTGATCATTAGAATGACCTGGGAACTTAAATTCAGATTTCCCAGGCCTTACTTGAAACCCACTGGATCTAGGTTTGAGAATGCTTGACCTAATTCTTGTGAAATTACTGTGAGGTTTAAATGAGGTTATGTATACAAACTGGGTATCACAGTGCATGTTCGGCAAATGGTGGCTATTAGAAGTATCAACTTCTATAATTTATTCATTCAGCAAATAGTTACCCAATGTTTACTACGTGCAAGGCCCTGAAGCAGGTGCTAGGCATAAGGCAGATACAGACTCTGCCTCCATGAGACTGGCATTCTGGCAGAACACAGAGATTAAACAACTAATTACAAGTTAATTTTTTTTTGAGAGCCTTGCAGTTTTGCTCTGTTGCCCTGGGTAGAGTCCAGTGGCTTCATCATAGCTCACAGCAACCTCAAATTCCTGGGCTCAAGCGATCTTCTTGCCTCAGCCTCCCGAGTAGCTGAGACTACAGGGGTGCACTGTGATGCCTGGCTAATTTTTCTATTTTTAGTAGAGACAGGGTCTTGCTCAGGCTGGTCTTGAACTCCTGAGCTCAAGCAATCCTTCTGCCTTGGCCTCCCAGATTGCTAGGATTATAGGCGAGAGCCACTGTGCCCAGCCTACAAATTAATTGATAGTTATAATCATGACACATGCTCTGAAGGGGAGTACAAGTTGCTGTGGGGCATATAACAAAAGGCCTACCTATGCTGATGATTCACAGATTCCTGTTTCCAATTTCCAACTCCAAACTCGCATATCTAGCTGCTGTTACAGATCTTTTCATGAATGCTTGCTGGTCTTCAAATACTATATATCTGAAAGTAAACTTATTATCCCCTGTCTTGCCCCTTACCCCAGTTCTTGATCTTAGCTTTTATGTCCCATCCCTGTTTCTCTGCTTATGCAATTCTCTCTTCCTGGAATTTACTTCTTTGCCTCTCCTTCAACTATTGAAATCCTTAAGGCTCAGATACTGCTTCCCCCATAAGCCTTCCCTGGTATCTCCAATGGAAAGTGATTCATCTCTCCCTTGAACTCTCCTCTCCTACCCATTGCCTTTGTTCATAATTAGCACAATCTTCTGCTGTAATTATTTGTGTTCTTGTCTGAATGGAACATGGTGGCACCTGCCTGTAGCCCCAGCTTCTCTGGAGGCTCAGGTGGGAGGATTGCTTGAGTGCAGGAGTTCGAGGCTATAGTGTATCATGATTGTGCTTGTGAATAACCACTGCACTCTAGCCTGACAACATGGCAAGACCCTGTCTCTAAAAATAAATAAATAAATAGATAGAACTGGAAGCTCCTTGAGCACAGTTCATCTTCTGCATCTATATATCTCCCTGAGTATCTATCAGTATTAAACACGTGAGGTGAAAAAATTGGTTGAGAATACTTTCTTGTAGAAGCACTTGGGAAAAGTCTTTGGCATGACACCAAGAGTATAATCCATGAAAGAAAGAAATCAATAAATTTGACTTCATCAAAATTGAAATCTTTTACTCTACAAAGGACTCTGTTAAGAAGGTGAAAAGATAAGCTACAGACTGGGAGAAAATATTTACAAATCACAACAAAGGGTTTGTATTCAGAATATATAAAGAACTCTCTAAACATAACAGGAAGAAAACAAACATTCCATTTGGAAAATGGGCAAAAGACTTGAGTAGGCATTTTACCAAAGAGAATATACAGATGGCAAATAAGGACATGAAAATATGTTCAACATACCTAGTTGTTAGGGAAGTACAAATTAAAACCAAATGACATGATGCTACGCACCTACTAGAGTGGCTAAAACACAAAGTACTAACAATATCCAGTGCTTTCAAGGATTCAGAACAGCTGGATCTCTTATCAATTGTGATGAGAATGTAAAATGGTACAGCAATACTCTGGAAAAACACTTTAGCAGTTTCGTATAAAGTTGATATACATTTACCTATGACTCAGCAACCTTACTCCTGAGTATTTAGCCTAGAAAAATGAAAATCTGTGTTCACACAAAAATCTGTACATGAATGTACATAGCAGCTTTCTTTATAGCAGACTAAAACAAGAAAGACAAGCCAAATGTCTTTCTACAGGTGAATGGATAAACAAACCATGATGTAGCCATACAATGGAATACTGTTTGGCATTAAGAAGAATGAACTATTGATACATGCAGTAACTTGAGTGAATCACAAGGACATTTTCCTGAATGAAAACTAATCTCCAAATTTTACATGTTATGTGATTCTATTTATATAATCTTTTTTTGGTGGGGGGGCGGACAGAGTCTTGCTCTGTTGCCCAGGCTAGAATGTGATGGTGTCATCATAGCTCACTGCAACCTCAAACTCTTAGGCTCAAGCAATCCTCTTGCCTCAGCCTCCCAAGTAGCTGGGACTACAGGCATGCACCACCATGCCCAAATAATTTTTGTATTTTTCTTAGAGACAGAATCTCACTGTTGCACAGGCTGGTCTCGAACTTCTGGCCTCCAGCCTTGGCCTCCCAGAGTGCTAGGATTACAGGAATGAGCCGTTGTGCCCGGCCATGTATATAATATTCTTAAAATGACAAAATTGTAGTAATGGAGAATAGATCAGTGGTTGACAGGGGTTAGGGTTGTAGGATTGGGGGGAAGAGTTTACTATAAAGGGGTAGCATGAGGGAGTTTTTTGTGGTGATGGAACAGTTCTACTCAAATATATACACATGATAAAAATTTGGAGAGAGAGAAAAAAAAACCTAGTGAAATCTAAATAAGGTTTGCAGCTGAATTAATGCATTGTGCCGATGTCATTTTTCTGGTTTTGATAATGTACTATGGTTATGTAAGATGTTATCATGGGGGGAGCTGGGTAAATGGTACATGGAAACTTTCTGTACTATTTTTGTGACTTCTTGTGAATCTTAAACTATTTCAAGGTAAGATATATTTAAAAATAGGCAAATGTTCTTAGGAGATACATGCTGAAGTATTAGGGTTGCAGTATCTTGATTTACGTAACTTACTTTGAAATGGTTTGGCAAAAACAGCACACACACACCCCCAACACACACACATGCACACATGCACACAGAAGGGGAGATAAAGCAAATGTGTCAAAAAGTTAATAGTTGGTGAATTTAAGTGAAGGATGTACAGATGTTTATTGTATTAGCCTTGCAACTCTTCTCTAGGTTGGAAATTTTTTCAAAATAAAAAGTTAACAAAAGTGATTAATATGTAGATAGATAAAGTAGGCAAAAAGAAAGTAGCATCCAAATCGGGGATTCAACCAGTGACTTTCAATCTCACAGTCTCCTAACTTGGGCTAATTTTAAAGTCCTCTCCCCCTCTTCTTGCCCAACAATAGGAAAATCCTGCTTATTTTGGAGTAACAGAAAAAGGTCAGAATTCAGACTCTGTTGGGAGTATTTGAAGTGCTACTCTGAGTTCTTGGTGTTGCCATAGTCATTTAACAAACATTTGCGGAACGCTGGCTATGTGCCAACTTCTGGGATTACAGAGATGAATATAGCTAGAAGTGATAAAATGTGCCCCCTTTCTCAGATTAATTTAATTTTTCACATAAATATAGAATCATGTATTATGTACTATGCTGCAACTTTCTTTTTTCATTTCAAAATCATACACATTTCTCCACATTACTTAGATAGATCTATTTACTTCTTTTTATAGTTCAGTGTACTTTACTTAAATGAATGTGCCATAATTTGTTTAATCTCCTGACTTTGGACTTTTATGTTGTTTTTAGTTTTTCTCCATTAAAAACAACGCTGATTTTTTTTTTTTTTTGAGACAGAGTCTCACTCTCTTGCCCGGGCTAGAGTGCCCTGGCATCAGCCTAGCTCACAGCAACCTCAAACTCCTGGGCTCAAGCGATCCTCCTGCTTCAGCCTCCCAAGTAGCTGGGACTACAGGCATGTACCACCATGCCCGGCTAATTTTTTCTAGATATTTTAAGTTGTCCAGCTAATTTCTTTCTGGTTTTTTTTTTTTTTTTTTTTTTTAGTAGAGATGGAGTCTTGCTCTTGCTCAGGCTGATCTCGAACTCCTGAGCTCAAACGATCCTCCTGCCTCGGCCTCCCAGAGGGCTAGGATTACAGGCGTGAGCCACCGCGCCCGGCCAACACTGATTTAAAAAAAAAAAAAAAAGAAGAAAGAAATACATTGCTTGAGTGAAATCCAGCCTCCACCTTTGTTTTGCCTTAATCAATCAACCAACCAGCATATTAATATATTGAACACCTGCTGTGTGTCCAGATGCATCTTGCTGCTTTTTGTGTCTGTGTGGGAGACATAGTCACTACTCCCCAAAAGCCTACAATCAGTTGAAGAAGTATGGCTAACTTGAGGTCCTAACTTAAGGACCACCACAAGGCAGATTGTATTTGACTGCAGAGCATATGTACTAAGCACTCAGAGGGAAGCCCACCCTTTTTCTGTGTCTGATTTTAGACTAGTTATTTTTTTCAGCTGAATCTCTTTAGTCTCCATGAAAAGAAGCTTGCATGAGCATATCGTTAAGGAAAGTGGGGGAGAATCATGCCCCAAACTTTCTGGAGAAGGGGGAATGTTTTTAACAACAAGAAAGAAAGAGAGAGAGAGAGAGAGAGGAAGGAAGGAAGGAAGGAAAAGGAAAGGGAAGGGAAGGGAAGGGAAGGGAAGGGAAGGGAAGGGAAGGGAAGGGAAGGGAAAATGACATCAGGCTGTCATACTCCTATTTGTCCTTTGTTCATAAAAATCAAACTGTTTCCATCTACATAGAAGATAAAAACAGGTGGGGTGCAGTGGCTCATGCCTGTAATCCTGGTGCTTTGGGAGGCCAAGGTGGGAGGATCACTTGAGCCTAGGAGTTGGAGGTTACAGTAATCTCACTGTACTCCAGCCTGGGTGACAGAGTAAGACCTCGTCTCTAAAAACAAAACAAAGAATTGTGAGTTCTTTGGGTGGCTCAGTTGATGGTACCACTTCAATCTGTGGGTTGTAGTTTTGCTTACAAATTTGTGTTTGCACAGTTTTTCATTGCATTATTTGATGTATAGCCCTTTTTCTCCCTTCCATATTTTTGCTCAGGGGATTTTGGGTTTCTATACTTTGGCTTTAGCATTATTTCGGTGCTTAAGCCTATCTGTATTTCTCACCCTCTCACCTTCCCTCCCTTTATCCTCTTTTCCCTTTCCCAGAATTTTCTCTTTATTCACCTACTTCTGAGTCTGACACTAGGCTGAAACAGAGTTTCCTGGACCCTAGGAGCAGGAGAAATGGGGAGACGTGCCCGAGCGGTTACACTTCAGGACCACGGACAGCTCCCTGGCCTTTCTGGTGTAGATGCCTGCTTTTTAAACTTCACAGAATGGGAGAATGGAAACAAATCTGAGAAATCATTTGGCCCACTCCTGCCTGTTGTTATTTCCCAGAGAAAGGATCCCAGTCAGCCAATAGTTCAGGATTATTAACTGCCTGGCTGGGGTAAGATACAGAGGACCTGGGGTGCCCCTTCGCCCCGAGCATTTCCTGTACTTACATATTGCTAATGCCTAAAAAAAAAAATCCTTCAGTTTAACTCAGCAGACTTGTATGGACCAAGCTTTTCCCTCCCTGGAAAGAGATAAAGCCTAAATGCAGACACTCTAAAGGGGGAAAAAGAGACTCTAGTTTGAATAAGAAAATAATCCCTCCTAAGGGCTTATTTTCCATGGTCTCCATGGAAAATAGAGGAAGAGAGAGGAGTACCAGAGCACTGGGGCCCAGAAAGAGCTGGAGAGGGAATGGCAGAGTGGAGTGGGAGAGAGGGGCATCCGGGGAAGTCTGGTCTCTACAGTCGACTTGGTGAGCCTCACACGGTTACACCAGTGTGCCCCGAGCACACAGCCTAAGGATACGCCTTACACTTTCCTAAAACGAGAATTCAGGTCTCCTACTGTCTCCTCTTCCAACAGACAAAGCAAGAGTCACTAGACTAATTTTCAAAAGATAATTTGTATAATGATTTGATGTATTTTGTCGTCTTTGGTCTTCACAACGAACGTAGGAAGGGTTTTATTATCCCCATTTTCCAAATAAATAAACTGAGACTCTGAGAGGTTAGGGAACTTGCCCAAAGTGACACAGCTAGAAAATGGCAGAGCTGGGTCTTGAACCAAGTTTCTCCAACTCCAAGCTAGTGTTCTTTCCACCACACTTTATCCCTAAGTGGGTCTTTGTGTGTGTGTGTGTGTGAGATAAAATATACATAATGAAGTTTACTATTTTAACCATTTTAATTGTACAATTCAGTGGCATTAATTACATTCACAATGTTGTATGGCCATCATGACTGACTATTTTCCTAATCTCAAACAGAAACTCTGTACTCATTAAGCAATAACTCCTCATTCTGCCATCCCTGGCAACCTCTGTTCTATTTAATGTCTCTATGAATTTGACTATTCTAGGTTTCTTATATAAATGGAATCATACAATATTTGCTCTTTTGTGTCTGGCTTACTTCACTTACTATAGCATCTTCAAGGTTCATCCATGTTAACGCCTGTGTCAGGACTTCATTTCTTTTAATGGTCTGATAGGGTCTTTTGGTTGCAAAGGACAGAGATTCACTCAGGCACCCAGAAGCAATGATGGGTTATTATAAGCAACCTTACAGAATTAAGGAAGACAGAAATTGGAAATCTGAGCCACATACTGAATTTCAGGAACAGCCACGTGGCTGGATTTATTGGGACTTAAATAAGTCTGATCAGCACAGCTGTGGGGACCAAGATATCTTGTTGCTCTCTTAGTGGACGGAAGTTGTTGTTTTCTGATACTTGGCCATTATATCAACCTAGTGATATTCTACATAGCGGTATTCTCCTGTGAGGTGTGGCACTACCAACCCAGCTACTTCGTATCCTATGAAAAGCAACCCTCAGCCTTTTGCTAACTCCGTGTTTCCATCATTTTGATGATACACTATCTTTTCTCCCTTTGTGCCTTTCATCTCCTGCTCCCAGTGCCAGTTAACAAACTTTCCAAAAATTTCTAGTTCTATTTTCTGGTTGACTTGCTTAATCTCCAGTGATCTCTTATCGTATACCTCATATGACACCTGCCTACCTAGAAATTAGCTGCCATTGAGATGAGCATCTTCCCCTCTTCTCATCAGGTATAGCCAGTGTGATAAGTCACATGCTGTTGAACATGGCTCCTAATGGTGAAAACCTGCTCTCTTGGGAGGAGGTTGGGTGCATGGCAGGCAGGTGCGCAGAGAGTCATTGACTTCATCCCTCTACATCTGCTCTCCTGTGCTCTGCCACCAGGCTGTTTCTTGCACTTTAACCCTATGACATCTGCTCTGTGACTTCACCGATCATGGAAGAGAGGTGTATATGTCTGAGTTGATGTGTACTATGCAGGTATTTTTGCACATATTTATAGATATTACAAATAATTGCCATATGGTGATATGTAGTTTGGAGTTGCTTGAAATATCCTCAGCTTATGTCAAACTGCCTGCTTGTAGCTTCTAAATGGGGTTGTTTATCTAAGACTGAAAATCTGTTTTCAGTTCTCTTGCCAAGTCTGCACTAACAGGAAGACATTCAGAACACAGGGCACACTGAGGTGTTAGCACATCCACAAGGTGGGTCCCACTTCCAATAAGCTGTGGATGAAAGGACTGGATTGTGGGAATCAGGCCATTCCTAGTTCTATGACTATGACAGAGAATGTGGTGCTCACCAAATATCACATAAATAGCTCATGCCCTCTCCCTCTAGCTACATTTCCCAGCTTCCCTTGTAGTTAGCTTGGAGCATGTGACTAGTTCTGGCCAAGGAGCAGTGAGAAGAAGTGATACATGTTCTCCACACTTTCTTTACCTGGACTTGAGTTGGCAGAACCCACAAGATAGAAGCAGACTGGATCCCTGAGTCATCATTTGAAACAGTGCCGCCCTGGGTAGCCTCCTGATCTTTAATGAGTGGGAAATAAACTTCTGTGCGTTAGACCCTGGAGCCCTTGTTGTTTGACTGTTACTGCATCATAGCCTAGAGTCACCCTGACTAGTACAGTCACTAACTAGTGGTGTGACCTTGGGCAAGTAACATAGTGTCTTCAATCCTCATTTTCCTCTTCTGAAACATAAGAGAGTTGCCCCAGATAATATCAAGGTCACATTCATAATTCCTAATTTACCATGTCCTGTTGTCTTTTCCTTAGTGGGGTTTCTATCCATTTCTTTCCATTCTTTTTTTTTTTTTTTTTTTTTTTTTTTTGAGACAGGGTCTCTTTTGTCCCAGCTAGAGTGCAGTGGCACCATCATAGCTCACTGCAACCTCAAACTCCTGGGCTCAAAGTCCCAGCCTCCTGAGTAGCTAGGACTGCCACCACACCCAGCTAATATTTCTCACTCTTGCTCAGGCTGTTCTTGAACTCCTGAGCCCAAGCAGTCCTCCCGCCTCAGCCTCCCAGAGTGCTAGGATTACAGGCATGAGCCATGTCGCCTGGCCTTTCCATTCTTATTGTCACTGAAGTATATACTTTCTCACTTGAGGCATTCCAAAATCCTCCTAATTGGCCCCCATATCTCCAGGCTCAGGCATTTCAGTCTTCCCACTTTCTCTGTAGAGATCATGTTACCTTCTTCCCCAGAAGCCTTCACTGGCTACCCACTGGCCACTGAACAAAGTCCATGTGATGTCAAACCTTTGAGGTCCTTGATAATCTGTGGTTGGTTATTTGTGCAGAGTTCTCTCCCCTCCACTGTACTGTGGACTTCTTGAGGCCCAGTACCATGTCAGATTCGGTTTGTAGCCTCCCACACAGCTAATGCCTATTGATAGGGAAAGTCGAATATCTCCAAACTAGGAATAAAGCCCTAATAAAATGGTAGAAACCACCATATGAATTGCAGTGATGAAGTTTGCCAGCAGAACACCCAATGGCAACATGTAGAATGTGCATGTTAAAATGCAGAATATGTGTGTGTTACAGTCTGTATCCAAGGTTGATTGAAGACTATTTGGGAGATATTGTGCAGTAAGGGAGTTAAAAAGATATAAAATATAAAAGCAGGGTTCCTTCCCCCCAGGGGGTTGGGGGAATCCTGGGAAGTATGTCTGCTTAGAACAGCAAGGGAGTTCTTAAAGTGGCTTCCTGGGGACAGGAGAAAAAGGAAACTGGTTATTTGGGCAGTTTCTTTTCTTTTTACAACAAGTGTTGTGACTTAGCCTGGCTCATCCTTACTGCTATAGGGCCTAAAACACAAGCAGAGGAGAAAAAAGGCAAGATCAGAAAAGAGGAAGGAAAGAAAGTGAAAAGAAAATGAGAGTAAAGGAAGTACATTACCAAATAATCTAACATTTACATCCTGCTTACTAGTACAAACAAGATTCTGTTCACAAGAATCCTGTGAGGTGGCCATTAATATTTTTGTTCTGCTGATCAAAAAGAAGAGAGAGAGAGAGAGAGAGAGAGGATAAGGGACTTGGCAAAGGTCATAAGTCCAGGTTTCTAACTCAAGACCTGTACTGTGTTCTCCATTGCACCAGTTGTCTCTCCACTAAGAGAAAGTGCCTGGACTCCTGTACCATAGGTTTCCTTTCTCAGTTTAGAATGCCATTTAAAATCCTCTTTAAAATTATAAAACCCAAGGGTGAGGCTGGGATAATACAAGATGAGTCTGGAGCATCTTGTAGTGCCAGAAAAAAAGGAAGTGCTCAAAAACAAATAAATGAATAAAAATGGATGGGGCATATCAAAAGGAAATAGGAACCAACCTGAAAGACCCCCAGTGGCCAAAGCTGGAACAATTTGAGCAAGAAAATAAATCATGATAGTAATGGGTGATGACTCAGGCAATTAAATAAATATCTATGAGCCCATGCTGATATAATTAAAAGATTAAATAAATAAATTGGGAAGAAGGAACAAATCTCCTTTACAGAAGAATTCCAAATAATATATAAAAGAAGACTGAGGGAAACAGAAGATCACTATTAGAACACCACGGTAATAATTGCTACAGATAACGTGTAATGATGAAGATATCATTAGTGGGAAAGACTGTAAGGAGAAACAGGATATTTGCATAACCTCAAAGTGTAGACCCAAAAATATTTATTAATTATCTTATTTTTATTTATTTATTTATTTATTTTGAGACAAAGTCTCACTCTGTTGCCCGGGCTAGAGTGCCATGGCATCAGCCTAGCTCACAGCAACCTCAAACTCCCGGGCTCAAGCAATCTTCCTGCCTCAGCCTCCCGAGTAGCTGGGACTACAGGCATGTGCCACCATGCCTGGCTAATTTTTTCTATATATTTTTAGTTGTCCAGCTAATTTCTTTCTATTTTTTTAGGAGAGACAGGGTCTCGCTCTTGCTCAGGCTGGTATCGAACTCCTGACCTCGAGTGATCCACCCGCCTCGGCCTCCCAGAGTGCTAGGATTACAGGCGTGAGCCACCTCGCCCAGCCTAAAATTATTTCAAAATGAATAGTTTTTAAAAACACACAAAAAACCAACCTGAAAGCCTGAGATTAAATGTCATAGGGGCCTGATTGGGTGGAGCTTTAAAGTTGCCTGTCACTTCTATAAGTGGAGTCAAGTTCATTTGGAACAGATTTTGTGTGCAGTGTTGAGACACCCCTGAGTCCCCTCCACCCATCTTTAGTTATGCCAATATAAGGCAAAGAGGCATCTACTGTTGTAGGGCAGGGTTATGAAATGGAATTCTTTTTGCAGCCTGATAATAATACAAAAGGGTAAAGGGTAGGGAAATTTGGGCAAAATAAATGTCCTAGGGTCTCCTGTGGAGATGAATATTGAGATTCCAGTCACTTCTCTTTGAGAGCTCCTGTTATTAGAACTCTGATAGATAGAGATGGTCTTGGATACGGTTCACTGGCAGAAAAGTGGGCCAAGAGAACCCACTGAGAGGAGGGGGAGTTAGGCCTGGTGACGTGTGTGTGTGTGAGTGATAGCGGTGGTGGTGGTGAGGCAGGGAGTTCTGGCACAACATGTGCTGAGGCTGGAAACCCTCTGACCCAGTGACTGCTGCCTAACCTTGGGAACAATGGCCAAGTGTGTGAGGGTGACCATGGGAGCCCAGTGCGGAGCATCACAGGGGTCGAGAGCAGCAAAGTCCCTGCAGCAGGGACTGGAATGTGTTGTGCTGCCCAGGGAGGGTTTTCATCAGCCACACATGTGGCAGTGACAGGGGCAGCCACTCCCCTAGACAGGTTCTCTGATGAGTGGAAATGTGTCATCCGTTCTCTGTCCCTGAAACACTTGGAAACAAAACTGGCCCCTTTGGATTGAGTAAACACCAAGGATGTTGGACAATACAAGGGAAGGGGAAAGGGATATTGGACTTTCTGCTAACCTGGCATGTTTTATTTTGAAAAGTAGAAGAGATGTGACCTTATCTGTGTGCTGGGCTGGTGAATCAGGTCGTTTCAGGTCATGCTGGTTACATAAATTGAGACTGGGCTTCTGAGAAATCATTGCTTCATATGTTCTGTCATTATTTCTTATTCCTGTTTCTTTGGAGACCAGGACCAGGTTGGAGGAAAACAGGAATCCTGAAGGGAATAGAAGAGCTTTTATCCTACACATCATCTCCGTAGCCCACTTTGTATCTAGTTTTCTGTTAACTAGGGCTTTGCCCCCATCCCACCCACCATGGATGAGAGATTTTCTCGTTGCTTGATTCAGTTTACTTCCCACCATTTCCTTCCTCATTGCTCCTCTTCAGAGCCCAGAGGTGGACATACGAATGCTCAGTGTTCTGTAATGAATGTTTAGTGATCCATAGTTTCTTTGCTCAAATAAGTTCATTTTTAAGAAATTAATTAGAATGGATTATTCCTGCTCTAGGAGCTTATGATTAATGAGTTAGTGCTTTTAAAGTGTTTCCTGGACATGAAGGTAGTGTCAGGGTCTAATTCAAAGTCTTTTCTCTCTGTTTCTTCACTAAGAATAATGTAGACCTTCTTTCCTTCCCTCCTTTTCTCTCCCTCTCAAAAATAGGTTCAAAGTATAGGGAGATTATAGCTACACTTTCAGAGATTCACTGAGAATTAGGGCTCTTGTGATAATTGGAGAACTGAGTCTCAGACCGAGTTCCCCTCCGCCTTGTAAAAAGAACAAAGGTATATTTTTTCTCCCAGTTTTTGGCTATAATTCTATATTCCACTTTCTTTAAAAATTTAACTTTGATTTTATTATTTTTCATGTTGCTATACAGTCTTCATATCTTTAAAAATATTATTTATGATTTTACTTTTCTTTAAGTTCCCCACAAGGAACATTGAGCTTTCTTAAAAAAATTTTTCTGTAGTGATGGGGGTCTCACTGTGTTGGTTGCCCAGGCTGGTCTCAAACTCCTGGCCTCAAGTGATCCTCCTGCCTCGGCCTTCCCAAGTGCTAGGATTATAGGTGTGAGCCACCACGCCCAATTTTCACTTTTAATAGCTGCATTATATCCTATCAAGTTGACATAATTTACTTAGTTATTCCTCAATAGGTAGACATTCAGGGTCTTTTTCCCCCTAGTTTTTAGCATTGTAAAAAATATTGTAGTGAATATTTTTTCCATTTTTTCCTTCTTTTCAGTTATTTACTTAATGCAGATTCCCAGAAGCAGGCTCAAAGTACACACACATACCTACAGTTCTTGCAAAATTACTTTCCTAAAATGATTATGCTAATTAAGTTATTACTTGGAATTTATTAGAATGTTTATTTTACCATTGCCTCATCAACATGCAACAGTATAATTTTAAGTTCATTAACTAGAATGCCTATGTCAAAAATTAGAAAGAGGCCGGGCGAGGTGGCTCACACCTGTAATCCTAGCACTCTGGGAGGCCGAGGCGGGTGGATCGCTCGAGGTCAGGAGTTCGAGACCAGCCTGAGCAAGAGCGAGACCCCGTCTCTACTAAAAATAGAAACAAATTATCTGGCCAACTAAAATATATATAGAAAAAATTAGCTGGGCATGGTGGCGCATGCCTGTAGTCCCAGCTACCCGGGAGGCTGAGGCAGTAGGATTGCTTAAGCCCAGGAGTTTGAGGTTGCTGTGAGCTAGTCTGACGCCACAGCACTCACTCTAGCCTGGGCAACAGAGTGAGACTCTGTCTCAAAAAAAAAAAAAAAAAAAAAAAATTAGAAAGATCACAAATTGACAACCTAACGTTGCACCTCAAGGAACTAGAAAAACAAGAACAAATCAAACCCAGAGTTAGCAGAAAAAAAGAAATAACAAAGATCAGAGCAGAACTAAATGAAATAGAGACTAAAACAAAAACAAAAAATAAAAAACAAAGGATCAACAAAACAAAAAGTTGGTTCTTCAAAAAGATAAACAAAATTGATAAAACACTAGGCTAGACTAACCAAGAAAAGAAGAGATAAGATCCAAATAAACACCACATGATCCAGGATATGCTAGGTATATATCCAAAAGAAAGGAATTCAGTATATCAAAAAGATATTTGGACCCCCATGCTTATTGCAGCACTGTTCACAATAGGCAAGATTTAGCATCAACCTAAGTGTCCATCAACAGATGAATGGATAAAGAAATTATGGTAATATACACAATAGGATATTATATAGCCAGAAAAAGGAGTGAAATCCTGCCATTTACAACAACATGGATGAAACTGGAGAACATGATGTTAAGTGAAATAAGCCAAACACAGAAAGACAAATCTTGCATGTTCTCACTCATATATGGGAGTTAAATATTAAAAACAATTGATCTCATGGAGACAGTGAATAGAATGAAGATTACCAGAGGCCAGGGAGGGTGGGGATAAAGTGGGGATAGTTAATGGTTGCAAAAATATAGTTAGATAGACTGAACAATATTTGATAACACAACAAAGTGGCTATAATCAACAGTAAGTTAGGGTGTGCTTTAATATAACTAAAAAAGTGGAATTGGAATGTTTCAGGTTATAAAATGAGAGCAGGTTATAACCCAAGAGCAATGTCTCAGGTTCTAAAATCAAAGTACAAAAATAAATAGCATTTCTACATGCCAACAGTGACCAAGCTGAGAACCAAATCAAGAACTCAACCCCCATTTACAATAGCTGGAAAAAAAAAAAAAAGAAAGAAAATACCTAGTAATAAATTGAACCAAGGAGGTGAAAAAGAACTATAAATTACTCATGAAAGAAATCATAGATGACACAAACAAATGGAAAAACATTCCATGCACATGGTTCAAAAAATTAATATAGTTAAAATGACCATACTGACCAAAGCAATCTACAGATTCAATGCACTTCCTATCAAAATAGCAATATAATTTTTCACAGAATTAGAAAAAAATTCTAAAATTCATATGGAACCAAAAAAGAGCCAAAATAGTGAAAGCAATCCTAAGCAAAAAGTACAAAGTTGGAGGCATCACATTACTTCACTTCAAATTATACTACAAGGCTATAGTAACCAAAACAGCATGGCATTGGTGTAAAAATAAACACATAGATCAATGAAACAGAATAGAGAACCCAGAAGTAAAGCCACATACTTAGAGCCAATTGATCTTTGACAAAGTTGACAAGAACATACCCTGGGGAAAGGACACCCTTTTCAATAAATGGCACTAGGAAAATTGGATAGCCATATGCAGAAGAATGAAACTGGATCCCCATCTCTCACCATATACAAAAATTAAATCAAGATAGATTAAGAGACTTAAATATAACACCTGAAACAATAAAAATCCTAGAAGAGAAACTCTTCTGGACATTGGCTTAGGCAAAGAATTTATGAATAAGACCCCAAAAACAAATGCAATAAAAACAAAAATAGATAAATGGGACTTAATTAAACCCAAAATCTTCTGCACAGCAAAAGAAATAATCAAAAGAGTAAAAGATAACCTACAGAATGGGAGAAAATATTAACAAACTGTGTGTCTGACAAAGGACTAATATTTAGAATCTAAAAGGAATTCAAACAACTGAGCAAGAAAAAAACAACCCCCTTAAAAAGTGGGTAAATGATATGAGCAAATATTTTTCAAAAGAAGATATACAGAAGGCCAAGAAACATCAAAATATGTTTGCTCAACATCACGAATCATCAGGGAAATGCAAATTAAAACCACAATGAGATACCATCTTACTCCAATTAGAGTGGCCATTATTAAAAAAGTGAAAATGTTGGCATGGATGCAGTGAAAAAGGAACACTTATACATTGTTGGTGGGAATGTAAGTTGGTATAACCTCTATAGAGATAAGTATGAATGAAGATTTCTCCAAGAACTAAAAGTAGGTCTATCATTTGATCCTGCAATCCTAGTACTTGATTTCTACCCAGAGGAAAAGAAATCATTGTATCAAAAGACACCTATACATGTGTGTTTTATCATTTATCATAGCAGAATTCATAATCACAAAGATATGAAATTAACCTAAGTGCCCATCAACTGATGAGTGGATTAAAAATATATAGTGTGTGCTTGTATATATATACGCACACATACACACACACACACATAGCATGGAGTATTACTTAGTGATAGGAAAGAATGAAATAATGGCTTTTGCATCAACTTGGATGGAATTGGAAAGCATCATCTAAGTGAAGTAGTAACTCAGGAACAGAAAAATAAATGCCACATGTTCTCACTTATAAGTGGGAGCTAAACTGGCAACACACAGGCACACAGAGTGGTGGAATGGGCACTGGAGACTCAAAAGGGTGGGAGGGGATGAGTGATGAAAAATTACCTGTTGGGTACAATGTACACTACTCAGGTGATGGGTACACCAAAAACCTAGATTCCACCACTATTCAATATATACATGTAACAAAATTCAACTTGTACTCTCTAAACTGATTAAAAAAATAGCCTTTGAAACTTGGTTCAGAAGAAGAAAAGAAAAAAAGAAAATTAAAAAAAATTTTTTAATTTAATTTTCAAAAGTTTCTTGTGACTGTAGGTCCTGAGTGTTAAAATGTTTTCTCTGAATTGAATTATCATTATAATTACTATTATTATATAATTTATTAAAACAATATAAATATAAAAAAGAACATGGGCTTTTCGCCTGTATAGTCACTACATAATTAACACTCGAGAATTTTAACATTGATAAAATGCTATATCTAGTATATATCCATATTCAAATTCCCCTGATCTTTATAGCTGTTTTTGATTTTTGTATTTGGATCATACATTGCATTTGGTTGATATGTCTGTCTTCTTTAATCTAGCTTCTAGTTCTCCGGCTTTTTTGGGTATTTTTTACATTAATACTTTTGAAGCATCTGGGCCAATTGTTTTGTCTTTATTTGATTCTTTTCTCATGTTTAGATTCAAGTTAGACACTTTTGGCAGGAATGTTACATAGACGTAAATCCTTCCCTGTGCATCACATTAGGAGGCACATGGTGTCAGATGGTCTCATTATGTAAACCTTTCTTTCTGTGGTGCTTTTGACAAACAATTACTATTTCTTAGGGAGGAAAATACCCTCCAAGCTACTGCCTGCGAGGATCAGGCTCTGCTTTTATTTTTTTATTTATTTATTTTTTTTGAGACAAAGTCTCACTCTGTTGTCCGTGCTAGAGTGAGTGCCGTGGCGTCAGCCTAGCTCACAGCAACCTCAAACTCCTGGGCTCAAGCAATCCTCCTGCCTCAGCCTCCCGAGTAGCTGGGACTATAGGCATGTGCCACCATGCCCGGCTAATTTTTTCTATATATATTTTTAGTTGGCCAGATAATTTGTTTCTATTTTTAGTAGAGACGGGGTCTCGCTCTTGCTCAGGCTGGTCTCGAACTCCTGACCTCGAGCGATCCACCCGCCTCGGCCTCCCAGAGTGCTAGGATTACAGGCGTGAGCCACCGCACCCGACCCAGGCTCTGCTTTTAGATGGAAGGGAAAAGGAAGTAACACTAGTTAAGCGCTTCGTTTATGCCACACACCATACCAAGGGCGTTTATAGAATTAATTCCATTAAACTCTCATAACAACGTGGGGATTATTATCCACATTTCACACATATGGAATGTCAGGCTTAAAGAGGCCAAGTAAATGCTCAAAGTTCCAGAAACTAATGGAGCTGGATTTTTCTACAGGTCAGTCTTACTTTAAAATTAATAATATCATGCCTTCTTAGAACCATGTTCAGAATAAAGTGGAGTAGCCTTCCGTAGACCCATCCAGCATAGGGGTAATGAAAAGACGACAGATACAGGATTGCACATCACCACTCCCCATTCCTCTCTCATGGCAGACATTACTAACCAAACCTAGCACTTTACCCTCTAAGTCCAGGGGTTTTGAATCCTTTCTCAAGTCACTGTTCCAGGCAGGTGCTACCAATTGGTAGGAGTTGGCATGGGAAATGAAATCTACTCTGTGGATTTGTAATCAGGCACATAAATTCAAACCCATATTCTACTATTTACTAGCTATATGATGTTGAGCAAGTCACTTAACTTATCTGAGGCCCAGTTTTCATCAATAAGACAAGATAACTTAATTTCCAGTAGAGTTGCATTAGAATTATCATGAAGATTAATTGAGAGCAGGTATATAAAAGTGCCCAGCCCTGTACCTGGCACACATCAGGCACTCAAAGGAAGCCACGAGCACCTGCGTGGCCGGAGGCGCTGCACGTTTCGTGACTACCACCAGGGAGCGGTATGGCCCCACGGCTCGGTGCGTCATTTAGAACTTAGTTTTGAGTTCCTATATTGCGGCAAGAGCTGATCTAGGAGCTTGAAAGTATCCACCAATTTAAGTTTTTGGAGGGCTTTGTATGGAGGTCGCAAAGTACTTTTCCCTCAGTGATCTCACCTAATACTAACCACAACCCTGTGTGGTCTCTGTGTGTTGGTCTCACCCCTCTCGAGGGACTGATGGTGAGAATTTTAAGTGAAATATTGAAGTTCATATGGGGGGGTGGGGAGGGCAGATCTGGATTTGAACCAAGGGCCAATATCTCTATCTCATGCCCTCTACTACAACCTGCTGCCTTTTGTTAAGGATATAGGAGCGTAAAAAGATTTAGCATAATAAGAGCTATCTTGCTATATTAATAATTTGTTTTATTTTTATTTTTTGCTCTGTTGCCCAGGCTGGAGTGCAGTGACCTGATCACAGCTCACTGTAACCTTGAATTCCTGGGCTCAAACGATCCTCCTCCCTCTACCTCCCAAAGTGCTGGGATTACAGGTGTGAGCCACCTATAATTAATATAGGTACCCAGCCTCTATTAATAATTATTAAGAACTAATGGCAGAGTTTCAGTTTGGGAAGATGAAAAAGTTCTGGCAATGGATAGTGGTGATGGTTGCACAACAATGTGAATGTATTTAACCACTGAACTGTACACTTGTTACAGTTAAAAATGGTTAAAATGGGAGTCCAGGAGTTGGATGCTGCAGTGAGCTATGAGCACGCCACTGCACTGCAGCCTCGGTGACAGAGTGAGACCCCTCTCTTTAAAAAAAATTTCTTAAAAAATGGTAAATTTTTCTTTTTTTTTTTTTTTTTTTTTGAGACAGAGTCTCACTCCGTTGCCCAGGCTAGAGTGAGTGCCATGGCGTCAGCTTAGCTCACAGCAACCTCAAACTCCTGGGCTCAAGCGATCCTTCTGCCTCAGCCTCCCGAGTAGCTGGGACTACAGGCATGCGCCACCATGCCCGGCTAATTTTTCTATATATATTTTTAGCTGT
>CM052446.1:41963889-42001680 GCA_028533085.1 Varecia variegata | reverse complement strand
AAAAAATTAGCCGGGCATGGTGGTGCATGCCTGTAGTCCCAGCTACTCGGGAGGCTGAGGCAGTAGGATCGCTTAAGCCCAGGAGTTTGAGGTTGCTGTGAGCTAGGCTGACACCACGGCACTCACTCTAGCCCGGGCAACAAAGCGAGACTCTGTCTCAAAAAAAAAAAAAAATTAAAAAAAAAAAAAAAGAGAATGTTGCTGTGATTCACCCCCACAAATGGACTTTCAGAGAGGCTCATGGGAGATCTGCAGCACTAAGACTCAGGACATATATCTCCCAACTGTCCAAAGTGGTTCCATGGTGACATTTGAACCATGAGGGAGGTCCCAGTCCAGGCCCTATAAAACAAGACGCAGACCGTAACCAGACCCTTTTTTTGCGCCCTTCCTTTTGCTTTCCCTTTGCTGCGACAGTGGGTCCAGTCGTCATCTGTGGCATATGTATCTGTAAACCAATATCTTGCTCTTGCCCTATAATCCTATCGTTCTGTCCTCAATAAACCTCATTTTCGTGCTTGCCTTACTTTGGTGCATCTGGTCATTCATCAGCCATGAGCGCACTAAGAAGGACATTTCAGACTGAAACCTGACAGGCCCAGCAAACAGAAAGGAAATGTTAGAGAGCAAGGTGAATGCTTGGAGCTATGCAGAAATTCAGGATGACTTGACAGGTACATTTGGGTGTTAGTGAGGGCTAAAACTGAAGAAGTAAGTACAGAAACCAGATCATAAGGGGAAGGAGTTTGAGAGAGGAAACCATTGAAAGATTATAAACTGGACACAGTTAAAGGATCAGCTGTATACATGTATGTATTTAAATAGAAAAACTAACCAGGTGTGGTGGCATGTGCCTGTAGTCCCAGCTACTCAGGAGGCTGAGGCAGGAGGATGGCTTGAGCCCAGGAGTTTGAGATTGCAGTGAGCTATGATGATGCCACTGCACTCTAGCCCTGGCAACGGAGCGAGACCTTGTCTCAAAAAAACAGAAAACTGAAGTCTGGTCCCTCCCCCAAAGATTCTGATTTAATTGGTATGAGGTACAACCTGGGCATGGGTAATTTTTAAAAGCTCCAGTGATTCTAATGTTTCAGCCGGAATTGAGAACCACCAATCTAAAGTTTCTTCCCCATCTAACACACTAGAAAGTTGAGCTGCCAGGATTCCCTGGAGGCAGGGGAATGGAATGTCTCCTGACATTCATCTCCTATCACCCTTTGTTAGTTTAGCAGGAAGCATTATCGAACAGACCCACTAAGCTGGAATTCCTGGAGTATTTATGGATTCCTGAGTGTTTAAATCTAGCAGCTCACTTCATCCAGGAGAAACCTGGGGGATCAAGGTTCTGAGAAAGAGAAAACAATGGTTCTTTCCTACCCTACAGCTCTACCCCAAGGCCTGGGAGTCTAGATGCCCTGGAGTATTATACTATGGCTAAAGGAAAGGGCAGAAGAAGGGGAGTTTGGTATAATCTTAGTGGGGGCACTGAGGCCCTGACTATAAGGGGGGAGGGGCTAAGAGTTACAAATACTCATTCCTTTATCGCTGTGCAGTGTTTTAAAGCCGTATTCATAGCCATTACTTATTTGAGTCCCCAAACAATCTTGAGAAATGCAGAGCAGCTGTTACTGTCTCCATTTTGTAGATAAAAACCAAGTCTCTGAATGGTTAAGAAAACGGTTAATTTTACCAAAAATTATAGTGGGGGCTGAGTGCAGTGGTTCATGCCTGTAATCCTAGCTTTTTGGGAGGCTGAGGCAGGAAGATTGCTTGAGCCCAGAAGTTGGAGGCTACAGTGAGCTATGATGATGCCACTGCACTCTAGCCCAGGCAACAGAGCAAGACCCTGTCTCAAAAAAAAAAAAAAAAAAAAAATATATATATATATATATAGTGGGTTAGCAGCAGGGTCAGCCTGAGAGTCCCTATGCCCTGAATCCTGTCCTGGGCAAAAACACTCTGCATACCTAGGTAGCTCAGAATCCTTTTTGGCTCCTTGGACTTGGAGCCAAGGTTCTAAACGGCCCCATCAAATGCTACAGGGAACAACTATTAATGAAATATCTCCTTCCAATTTCCTACGGGCCATCTACCTCTGAGCACAGTAATGCTCTCTGGGATCTTTAGCAAATACCTTCACTTTTGCACAGTTTGGGTGCTCAGTACCAGCTTTAATGCTTGGTCATTCAGGGTGGTGTTTAGTTATAATGCCCAGTGTGTTGAGGAGCATTCAGAAGGGCCTCACAGAGCAGAGTTGGCCAAATGCTGGGTCACAGACAGGGGTTGGCCCTTGGCCAGTGGCTCAAGATGAAATGGAAAAAAACAGAAAAGGGAAGTGATTTTTTACTAAGCTAAATTTAATTAATTGGAAGCCCTGTCTTTTATTCTGAGATTATGTTCTTCCTATTTTTTTGGTGTTAAAATTGCCTTTTATGAATTAGTGCTGATAGTAGATGGCAGTTTATTTTGATGTACTAAATGGCAGAGTTGAAAGATAGCAACCCTACATAAATCTCCAAAATTGCTTTTGAAACTTTACTGATCTAAGGATTCCCAAGTCTGGTAACCACTCCTTATCTTGGAGAGCCAGGAGTAAGGCCGTATGACTCCAGGACCCTTAGGCTTGTGGGAGGCCACAGAGAAAGCCTCGCCTTGAGGGCAGTGATAGAGTATCAAACAGTGAAAGAATCAAAATATCTGGAGTTGGGCTTGGCCACCCATATGTTCGTGTAGAAAGAAAAGAGCCATTGTCATTTTGGTTTTATTTAACAAACATTATTGTCTTCCCCTCCATTCTAAAGATGAGGAAACTAAGACATGAGGGTATTAAGGAACTTGCCCAAGGTCACAGCTAGTTAGCAGCAGAGCCAGGAGTTGAAGCCAGGGAGTTTGGCTCTGGAATCCATGCTCTTAATCCCTTTACTACACTGCCTGGTTAGAAGCAATTTAAGACCTTTGTGGCATGTAATGATCTATTTTCAGCCCATGATTCCATAGACAGAAACTGCCTGTGGACTAAGCTGCCTGATCTGCATTGAGCTTTTGTCAATGATCCCCTTTTGAGACCTTTCCACAACACCACTGGAAAAATCAGAACAGGTGGATGGCCGTTTGACAGTCTCAAAAGATAACAGCAGCAAAAGCAATGAACTTTGGATAGGGTTAGCAAACCCTTGTAGAGAGGTACTCTAGAGCCTAGGCTGGTAATTTTCAAAAACATTTTTGAAAGCAACCAAACCCTTTTTTTGAAATATGGACCTATTTGCATATATAGCGTTATTGCAGTATTCCAGACCACCACAATAAAACTAGTTATAATGAATTTTTTGGTTTCCCAGTGCATATAAAAGTTACGTTTATACTATACTGTAGTCTGTTATAAAGTGTGCAGTAGCATTATGTCTAAAAAATGTACATACCTTAATTAAGAAGTACTTTATTGTTAAAAAATACTAATGATCATCTGAGCCTTCAATGAGTTGTAGTATTTTTGTTGGTGAAGGGTCTTGCCTCAGTGTTAATGGCTGTTAACTGATCAGGGTGGTGGTTGCTGAAGGTTGGGGTGGCTGTGGCAATTTTTCAAAATAAGGCAACAATAAGTTTGCCACATCGATTGACTCTTCCTTTCACAAAGGATTTCTCTGTAGCATGCAATGCTGTTTGATAGCATTTTACCCACAGTAGAACTTCTTTCAAAATTGGAGTCAAATCTCTCAAACCCTGCTGCTGCTTTATCAACTAAGTTTATGTAATATTCTAAATCCTTTGTTGTCGTTTCAACAATGTTCACAACATCTTTACCAGGAATAGATTCCTACTCAGGAAACCACTTTCTTTGCTCATCTATAAGAAGCAACTCTTCATCCGTTCAAGTTTGATCATGAGGTTGCAGCAATTCCACTTCTAATTCTTGTTCTCTTGCTATTTCCACAACATCTGCAGTTCCTTCCTTCACTGAAGTCTTGAACCCCTCAACGTCATCCATGAGGATTGGAATCAAGTTCTTCAACACTCCTGTTCATGTTGATATTTTGACCTCCTCTCATGAATCACAAATGTTCCTAATGGCATCTAGAAAGGTGAATCCTTTCCAGAGGTTTTCAATTTACTTTGCCAGATCCATCAGAGGAATCACTGTCTGTGGCAGCTATAGCCTCACTAAATGTGTTTCTTAAACAATAAGACTTGAAAGTCAAAATTACTCTTTGATTCATGGGCTGGAGAATAGATACTATGTTAGCAGACATGTAAACAACATTAACCTTGTACATCTCCGTCAGAGCTCTTGGGTGACCAGATGCATTGTCAATGAGCAGTAATATTTTGAAAGGAATCTTTTTTCTGAGCAGTAGGTCTCAACGGTGGGCTTAAAATATTCAGTAGACCATGCTATAAACAGATGTGCTGTCATCCAGGTTTTGCTTTTCCTTTTACAGAGCACAGGCAAAGTAGATTTAGCATAATTCTTAAGAGCCCTAGGATTTTTAAAATGGTAAATGAGCATTGGCTTGAATTTAAAGTCACCAGCTGCATTGGACCATAACAAGAGTCAGCCTGTCCTTTGAAGCTAGGCATTGACTTCTCTCTAGCTATAAAAGTCCTAGATGGCATCTTGTTCCAATAGAAAGCTGTTTCATCTATATTGAACATCTGTTGTTTAGTGTAGTCACCTCCCTATGATCCTAGCCAGATCTTTTGGATAACTTGCTGCAGCTTCTACAGCAGCACTTGATGCCTCGTCTTGCACTTTTATGTTGTAGAGCTGGTTTCTTTCCTTAAAACTCATGAACTAACCTCTTCTAGCTTCAAACTTTTCTTCTGCAGCTTCCTTACCTCTTTCAGCCTTCGTAGAATGGAAGAGAGGGCTTTCCTCTGGATTAGGCTTTGGCTTAAAGGAATGTTGTAGCTGATTTGATCTTCTATCCAGACCACTAAAACTTTCTCCATATCAGCAATAAGGCTGTTTCACTTTCTTATCATTTGTATGTTCACTGGAGTAGCACTTTTAATTTCCTTCAAGAACTTTTCCTTTGCTTTCATAACTTGTCTAACTGGTGCAAGAGGCAGGCCTAGCTTTCAGCCTATTTTTGCTTTTGACATGCCTTCCTCACTAAGCTTAATCATTTTTAGCTTTTGATTTAAAGTGAGAGACATGTGACTCTTCCTTTTACTTGAACACTTAGAGGCTATTGTAGGATTATTAACGACTTATTTTCTCTCTCTTTTGCTATATATATATATATATATATATATATATACACATACACACATATGTATAGATATAGATATGTATATTTAGTATGTAGAGATGGGGTCTTGTTATGTTTCTCAGGCTGGTCTTGAACTCCTGGCCTCAAGTGATACTCCTGCCTCAGCCTTCCAAAGTGCTGAGATTATAGGTGTGAGCCACCACGCTGGGCCCTAATTTCAATATTGTTATATCTCAGGGAATATGAAGGCAGAGGAGAAGGAGAAAAACGGGGGTCAAGGTGGGGAGGGTGGCCAGTGAGTAGAGCAGTCAGAACACACACATTTACTGATTAAGTTTGTTGTCCTTATATGGTTTGTGGTGCCCCCCAAACAACTACAATAGTAATACCAAAAATCACTGACCAGAGACCACCATAACAGATATAAGAATAATGAAAAGTTTGAAATATTGTGTGAATTGCCAAAATGTGACACAGAGACATAATGAGCACATGCTGTAGGAATAATGGTGCCAATAGACTTGCTCAATGCAGCATTGCCACAAGCCTTCAATTTGTAAAAACGAAATACTTGCAAAGTGGAATAAAGCAAAGTGCAATAACACAAGGTATGCCTATAAGTATATGCCTTTTCATGATAAAGGCTCTGAGAAGTCCTGGAAGGCAGGGAAACCACTCTTACTCCATAGTTTTCCTTTTTTTAAAAAAAGAGATGGATAAATTGTGTTATGTTCATATAATGGAATACTACAGAGCAATGAAAATAATTGCTACATATGGCAACATCTTACAAATCTAATGTTAAGTGAAAAAAGCCAGACACAAAGGCATGCATACTGTATGAGTCCATTTTATATAAAGTTCAAAAACAGGTAAAAAAAAACCCACATCTTTGGAATTGGAAGTCAGAATAGTGATTATTCACAGGGAGGTGAAGGAAGTAGTGCCTGGGAGGGGGTGTGTGGTAAGTTTTGAAGCTTCTGGTTATATTTTACATTTTGATTTGGATGGTGGTTACAAAGGTGTATTTACTTTGTGAAAATGATTTGTGCATTTTTCTGTAGATACATATACATATATATATATATATTATTCTTCATTTAAAAAAAAAGGAAAACAAAACACAGTAACATTGAAGGGGCCAAAAAATGTACATGAAAGATATGTCCTTTTTTTTTTTTTTATCCTGTAGGTTTTCTGAACCAGCTTACCTGGTTCAAAGGAAAGGCCCCTGGAAAACTCATAGAATGAAATGGAAGGTTTCCCCTGGACCACCGCTGGAGAAGGGTAGTATGGCACTGAGCAGGGAGGCCCACATTTGTCTGAACTTCTAGTCTGTATTTGTTTCTGGCTTTCCATCCTAATCCACTGTGTGTTAGTTTCCTATTGCTGCTGCAACAAATTATTACAAAATTTGTGACTTAAAGCAACACAAACTTATCATCTTACAGTTCTGGGAGTAGAAGTCTGAAATGAGCTTAAATGGCTAAATCAAGGTATTGGCAGGGCTGTGTTCCTTCTGGAGACTCTAGGGGAGAATCGATTTTCTTGCCTTTTCCAGTTTGTAGAGGTTGCCTGCATTTCTTGGCTGGTGGTCCCTCTTCATCTCCTTAGCTAGCAACAGCAGGTCAAATCATTTTCACATTGTGTCACTCGGACACTGACTCTTGTCCCTCCCTCTGCCTCATTTAAGGATTGAACCCACCTGGAAAACTCAGGCTACCCTTCCTATTTAAGATCCTCTATCTAGGCCGGGCGCGGTGGCTCATGCCTGTAATCCTAGCACTCTGGGAGGCCGAGGCGGGTGGATCGCTCGAGGTCAGGAGTTCGAGACCAGCCTGAGCAAGAGCGAGACCTCGTCTCTACTAAAAATAAAAAGAAATTATCTGGCCAACTAAAAATATATATAGAAAAAATTAGCCGGGCATGGTGGTGCATGCCTGTAGTCCCAGCTACTCGGGAGGCTGAGGCAGTAGGATCGCTTAAGCCCAGGAGTTTGAGGTTGCTGTGAGCTAGGCTGATGCCACAGCACTCACTCTAGCCCGGGCAACAGAGTGAGACTCTGTCTCAAAAAAAAAACAAACAAAAAAAACAAGATCGGCTATCTAATTAGCACACTAAATTACACCTACTACCTTAATTCTCCTTTGCCGTGTAAATGTAACATAATCATAGGTTCTAGGTCACTAGAATAGTCACTATTCTGCTTACCATACCTGCTAAGGGATTAGATGCATATCTTACTTTACCTATCTCCTTTTTTATTAGCATGGATTTTCTTTCAGTTGGCTAGTAACTGACCAAAGAATTAGTTGAAAAGAACTCTTTTGGGCTTGGGGAAAGTAAAAGTAATAAACTCAACTACTTGCCACTCAAATGAGAGAAGATTTATTTACTTTTAACCCAAGATAACACTTGTTACAACAGGAGTGCTGTAGGTGTCAGGTGTGGGAGGACTCCAGCTTGTGGTGGGCGTGGAAAACTCGCTGAGTCTCAAGTCTGCACCCTACTCATGCCAATGAAATACAGTCATTGAGGGCTAGCATCTGACATCTGAATTGAAGCCAAAAAAGGGGATTATGAGACTGGTGCTCTGAAGGTGAGGTGACGTAGGGATTTATAATTCCTGATCCTGCGACCATGAGTCAGTTTCTTTGGGTCAATTGTATAGTTTTTGCAGTACTCAGAAGATTGTTGTTCATAATGGCCCCTTGGGCTAGCAAGCAAGGCAGAGACCCATGAAGTCAGTTGTTGCCTAGGTAGCAGGCAGCAGGGGTTGGCTCAGATTGGCTGCTACCATGGCAACATTGATTGCTGTCACAAGAAGGAGTGAGGCAGTTAACATTGTCAGAGAACACGCAGACTACCTGCATCAGAATTATCTAGGAGTTTGTTTCAATTTTGAATTCCCAGGACACATTGCCAGGTTTCATAATTGGTAAGACTGGAATAGGGTCTGGAATCTGCCTTTCAGAAAACTCCCCAAGCAACTCATAATGCCTGATGAAATTGGAGAACTATTGATCGAAGAAAACACTGCATCCCTGTTACAAATCCCTATATAAACCCCTCTCACCTCTTTGGTCTGAGAACCAGAGCCACTTTCTTGCTTATAAAGGCCCAATCTTAAAAAGACAAAGTGGATATGCCATCCCAGGAATTTATAATGACAAATGCCCAAGTGTTTTGAATTCTAAGTATTTAAACGGGTCTTTCAAGATTTTGGCAAACATGGAACTTTTTTTTTCTGAGGAACATCTGTTAATATTTCACAGAGCTGTCATACCAAAATACACTTTGGGGCTCCCAGAGTAGATTTCTCAAATTGGGAAATGCTGCTCAAGATCACTGTGAAGGACTAGGGTGGGATCCCAGGAAGGGACTGGACCATTTTCTCTCCCACAAGGAGAGATTGCAGGAGATAGAGAACACCACCAAGAATATGGGCTTCCTGATATTTCTGAGAATTGCTGGTGTCATGGGCCACTGTTCTTAATGGGAGTGTATTCTTATCCCTCACATGAGTTAAGAACCAGTAGATTAGTTGATGTGTGAAATTCAAAGTGTTGTTTTTATATTTCTCTAATACTACTTTGTAACGCAATGGCTGGGCAGATTCTGGTTTACTAGTTGTAGTGGATACTTTTGACTGCTTACCTAGCATCCATTCCCCACAGCTTCTCCCCGTGAAAAATTACAGTTTTTTTCAGGTATCCTTTCCATCCCCAACCCCAGGGACAATATCTGATTCATCAGTGTATGATCATGCATTGGTGATGACTTTTGGTCTAGGGAGTCTGCGTGTGCCCTAATTCATTCCAGTTAAGTTGAAGGGAAGGATTTAACATTTGTGTTGGAGGAGAGGTGTCTCTGTGTTTTGTTGACTTGAGGAAGGAGACTTGAAGCTATCCTACGTGTTTTAGGATGAAGCGAACCCCAGGGCTGCAGGGCAGACAGACAAAACTTGGTCCTTAATGGCAATATTGATTGCTGAATCATTTACCGCAGAGTCTACCATACCTCTCAACTTCCTCATTGTTTAAGCCTGTTTTAAATGGGTTTCCCGTACTTGTGATCAAAAGTTTCCTAATAACTGTGGTGCTTGGTTTGCCCTGCACTCTGTGGTTTTTGCAATTTATATGTAAAATGCAAGAAAAGTGAAAAGAAGAGAGAAGACTATGACTGTGGGCTGAGAGAATTGATGGTCCATGGAATACAATTTGTTGACATAAAAGCTGTTGTGCTGTGTCTTCCTCCTGTGTTGTCATGTCTTTCAGTTCCCACAACTGTCCACATCTGGAAAACAATTCATTAAATCAGCTTTTATTTGCATTTCTTGTCTCAAAAGTAATCATCTGTTTGTTTAGTGTCCTGTTAGCATAGAAAATTGTTTACTGAGGTTGATGTGGAATGCCCAGGTGGGAAAACTAAATCAATTAGGAAATGCTTTCATTGACTAATGGTAGAGAACCTATACTTACTTGTACTTATTGAAGAATTGGCTTTCTGAATAGACAAGTAAATGCTCATTCTGGCATTGTTGTACCTTAGACTTTATTCCAATGTGGGTGCTGCTTCCCCCAAATGTGTGAAATGTTCAAGCAGGCTGAACTGCCTGGAGGAGGGCTGTTGATTCTGGTGGCACAGTCTGAGAAGGTATTCCATTTTAAGTGCAACAACTTACCACTTATTTAGACGGATATTTAGAGACTAAGGTTGGAACGGTTGGTGATATTTCAGATCTATCTGGAAACACATGGTATTAGTGACTCCCTCAGTTTCCTCCTCTAAGAGATAGGTTGGCAGTTTTTTCACCATCCCACTACACATTCGTTTAGTTATCATTAATTTATTAAAAAATATATAGGGAATCCTCAATGTGCCAGACCCTGTGCTGAGTGTTGTCTCTCAGTGGACAAGACACACTGTCGCTGCCCTTGTGAAACTTATAGGCGATATTGAGAGACAGATATTAAAGATAAAACACACAAATACTTATTTCATGGCAACTGTGGTAAGTTAGGGAAGGGAAGGTACAGGGCAACATGAAAGCAAATAATAGCAGGGGATTTCAGTTAGATTGGGTAAAGGGCTTAGGGAAGGCCTCTGAGTACCATTTGAGTTAAGGCCTCAAGGATGAATGGAGTTAGAAAGAAGATAAGAGCCTTTCAGGCAAAGGAAACAGTTTATTCAGGGACAAGGAGACTGGGTGTTCTAGGAACTGGAAAATGGCAATTTGGAAGGAGCCAGGTGAACATGGAGGAAATGATGCTATTTATGTATTTGATTCTTTTTTTTGAAAGTCAATTTTTTATTGTGGTAAAATATATGTAATATAAAATTTGCCATTGTAATCATTTCTAAGTGTACCATTCAGTGGCATTAATTACATTCACAGTGTTGTACAACCATCACCACTGTCTGTGTCCAAAATTTTTTCATCACTCCAAACAGAAACTCTGTAACCATTATGCAATAACTCTCGATTCCTGTCTCCATCCGACCCCTGGTAACCTCTAATCTACTTTCTGTCTCTATGAATTTCTCTATTCTAGCTAGTTCATATAAATGTAATCATAATCTGTGTCTAGCTTATTTCTCTTAGCATAGTGTTTTCAAAGTTCATCCAAGATGTAGCATGTGTTCCTTTTAATGGCTGAAAAATATTCCACTGTGTTTATATACCATGTCTTGTTTATCCATTCATGTGTTGATAAGACACTTAGATTGTTTCTACCTTTTGGTTATTGTGAATAATGTTGGTATGAACACTGGTGTATAAGTATCTGTTTAAGTCCCTGTTTTCAATTCTTTTGGGTATTTACCTAGCAGTGGAATTGCTGGGTGATGTGGTAATTCTATGTTTAACTTTTTGAGGAATCACCAATCTGTTTTCCACAGCAGTTTGTACCATTTTACCTTTCCCCCAACAATGCACGAGGGTTTGAATTTTTTCACATCCTTGCCAACACTTATTATTTTCCATTTTTTAAATTATAGCCATAGGTGTGAAGTGGTATCTCTATGTATTTGATTCTGACGACCATATCCTTAAGAATCCACGTCTTCCGAAATCCTGAAGCTCTTTGGGGTCACTAATCTGGCATGAGGCTTATAATATTTACATAAGTGTCTGCTTTTTCTACATAGATGTTCAGCAAGTCTGGAACAAGGTTTGGGTGGGGGATCAGTTTGAACTCCAGTGTCTACCACCTGGTAGGCATTCAATAAACAAAATGATTGTGGTAAAGGTTGATGATCTTGTCTCTCTCACATTGTAAACACCCAGTGGAAGTTTCCAACAGGCATCTAAGAGACATTTGCTTGATTCAAAGGAATTAATTTTCATGACTATGTGAGGCAGTTGGTTGTTGGTTACATTTAAACTGCGAATCTGATCCCTGCTCCTCTGCTTTACACCCTTCAGTCACTCTCCAATGCACTTCAGGAAGGACGGCACCCTGCCAGCTCTGACCTTGCCTCCCTCCAGGGCAATTTTTTGCCACTTTTTCCCTTTCTCTTTAGGCTTTTGCTCATTCATTCCTCAGATGCACAAGTCTCATCTCTATTTTAGGGCCTTTACACCTACTGCTCTTTCTTTCAGGAATTCTCCATTCCTCCAAACAAGCCCCCCTCTCATTTTTTTTGCCTATGTCTTACTTCTCCTTCAGATCTCAGCTGAGATGTCATTTCCGAAGAGAAATGTTTCCTGACCCTCTCCCTACCCAGCTCTAGCCCCATTATGTTCTCCTTCATAGCATCTTTTACTTTTCCTGCATAACACTTATCAAAATTGTAGTAAAGCAATTTTGTGTTTGTTTAAAGTTCATCTTCCTAGTAGTTAGTGACCTCTACGAGGGCAGCCACTCTTATCTATATTGATCAATGTTACGTATATGGTAGGCACTCATTGCATGTTTTTGAAGAGAGCTTCTGCCAAGGAGCAAACTGATAAGTGACCTGTGAATGCTGTTCACATTCTGGGTGACTCAGAGTTTATGGTATTCTAGAGGAAACAGTGTAGATCAGATGGATAGGACAGCCATGTGAGTGCTTGGGCAGGAAGTTGGGGAGTGGCCATCCAAGGCCACAGTGAGGTGGGCTCTTTGGCCAAGGCAGGGCCCAGACTCTTCAGCTAATGTCAGGTTAGAGACTCCAGGCAAGCTCTTCATGGTTCCTCTGCCTCCCAGCCCTCTGTTAAAAGGTGGTTTCATAAACTGGCATGCCTTATCTTACCCTTGAAACTCATGAGGCCAACTCGTCCTGTCCTTTTGCTTTCTTTTGCATTTAAAAGAATTAATTTTTGGTTACAAAAGCAATGCATGATTACACTTATCTTCTAAAATGTTAAAACTAAAGCTAATACATTACTTCTAATCCTGGTCCTTTTATCTTAAAGATAACCTCTGACATGTGTTGGGCATGTAGCTTTACAAATATGTGTTAAAAATCTTTTATAAACCTAATGTGTGATGACAGGAAATAATGGCATTATTTATATCTGTGTTTTATTTTAAGTTTTTATTTGAAAATAATTTTAGATTAAAGATGAGTTACAAAGATAGTACAGAAAGTTTCAACATACCCTTCACCCAGCCTCTCCTATGGTTAACAGTTTACATAACCTATGGTGCAACTAAGAAATTAACATTGGTGCAATACTATTAACTGAGTAACAGTCTTTATTCTAACTTCACCAGTTCTTCTGCTAATGTCCTTTTTCTGTTCCAGGATCCCATCCAGGATATCAAATTGTATTTAGTTGTCAGGTTTCCTTGGTGTCCTATCTGTGAATAGGAGAATCTATGCCATTTTCTCAGTCTTTCCTTGGCTTTCATGACCTTGACACTTTTGAAAAGTACAGGTCAAGTATTTTGTAGAATATTACCTCAATTTGGGTTCAGATAAACCCAGATCTGAACCCAAATTCCCTAAAGTTTTGCCTTTGGGGAAGAATTTTTTTAAATATCAATACTATGTAAAATTCTGCAACTTGCTATTTTCATTTAAAAATATGACTTTGGGTTATATCTGTGTAAATACATATGGATCAAGATCACTTCTTTTAAATTCTCAATAAAATTTCATTATATGAGTATTCTACATTTTATTTAGCCAGTCCCCTGTTGGTGGGCGTTTAGGCTGATTCTAAATTTTCTTTATTATAAGCAATACCCTAGTGATTATCCTTGCATATATCTCCATGGTAGATAACTAGAAGTGGCAATGCTGAGATATAGACTTAATAGATATTGTCCAGTCGTGCTCTGAAGTGGCTGGGCCAGTTTATATTTTTTGATGTGGCTGGGCCAGTTTATATTTTTTGATATTATGAAGCTTGAAAATTGATGCCAGTCTCAGTTTTATTTTCCATTTGCCTGATTACTAGTAAAGTTGGGCATCTTTTTGTGTGTTTATTGGCAGTTTGTATTTCATTTTCTGTGAACTGCTTATATTCTTTGCCCATTTTTCTAGTGCACTATTTGTCTTTTTTCTTACTGATTTGTTAAGAGTCCCTTATGGTTTCAGATACAAATGCTTTGTCTTTTATAGATTGCAAATATTTTTTTCGTTATCTGTTATTTTTCTTTTACCTTTGTTTCCACTTTTTTTTCAAGTTATTCCATCTCTCTGATTTTTTTTGGAACCAAGTTCTTGATTATAAAAATAACATAAACAATGTAGGAAATTAATGGAAAAGTATAAAGAAGAAACCACCCCAAATCTTATCACTGAGAGAAAACCACTATTAACATACTCAATTGCATACTTCCTTCTGGTCTTTTGTGTGTGTACACTTTTTTTTTTTTTTTTTTGCAGAGGTGAGATCACATTCATAGGTATGTGTCTGTGTATTTGTTATTCACTCAGTACCATGGTCTTTAGACACAAACCCCAGCCTTTTTTCAAATGCACTTGGTTTAAAGGTTGTGTTATGCTAACTTTCAACTCCTATTCCTTTCTTCCACATAGTCTTAAAAATCTAGGAGGTGAGAGGCCCAAGGCCTATCCTCAGCTGACTTGAACTGAGGCTGTCTCAAAAACACAAGGGTGGGGGTGCGTAGAAGTGCTCCAGCAGAGCATGTATTAAAAAGACCTGGAGGCTTTTGGTTGACTGCAAGTTCAGTATGAAGCAATAGTGTGGGTGCCAAGAACTTTATTACATGAATGCAAGGCACTAGGTCCTACAAGGAAGAAGCTATAGTCCTGCTTTGCTCTGATGGTACCACAAACATTTGGTTCAGGGTTGAGAGACATATTCTAAAGGAATCACAATCAGATCGACCAGTTGCATGAGGAGAAGGATAAAGACCCTCAAAACCAGGGCAAAGGAGGAACAATGGAAAGAATGGGAGATACTGATCTGGAATAAGAGAAGACCTTAGGCAGATGTGACAGAAGTCAGGTATCTGAAAAGTCAGAGTTCTAAGAGAGGTTATATCTGTTTGTTTTTGAAGCTCCAAGGGGTAGAACTTAGGTCCTGATAGTGGAAGTTCAGACACAATTTCTAACAGGTCAGAGCTGCTGGTACCAAGGAATGCAGTGCTCTGGAAATACTGGGCTGGCTGTCTTCCTGCCATGGCAAGTTGGTGGTGGTCGGGTATCAATATAACAGCTAACATTTATTGGGTACCTACTGTGTGCCAGGACTGTCCTGAGGCCTTACCTATATTATCTTTTTTTTTTTTTGAGACGGAGTCTCGCTTTGTTGCCCGGGCTAGAATGAGTGCCATGGCGTCAGCCTAGCTCACAGCAACCTCAAACTCCTGGGCTCAAGCGATCCTACTGCCTCAGCCTCCGGAGTAGCTGGGACTACAGGCATGCGCCACCATGCCCGGCTAGTTTTTTGTATATATATATATATGTATATATATTTTAGTTGGCCAGATAATTTCTTTCTATTTTTAGTAGAGACGGGGGTCTCACTCTTGCTCAGGCTGGTCTCGAACTCCTGACCTCGAGCGATCCACCCGCCTTGGCCTCCCAGAGTGCTAGGATTACAGGCGTGAGCCACTGCGCCCGGCCTATATTATCTTATTTCATACTGTCATCATCTTTTGATGTAGGTGCTCTTGTTTCCTATCCCAATCTTATAGATGAGGGAACTGGGCACAGGTCAGATACCTTGCCCAAGGGCACAAAATTTGTAAGAGGTGGAACTGGGATTCCAACCGTTCTAACAAAATTCTAAGCTGGTGCTTTTAGTCACCAAGGGGATTCAGGCGTGCCGTTAGGGGGTCTGGACCAGAGGGGTCTTGAGGTCCATTTGACTAGAAGATTCTGTGACTGGGGAAAAGGATACCCTCTTCCCCTAAGGGAAAGCTTCATAGAGGCTAGGCCAAGAGGCAGTGGAGAGGGTAGCCCAGGGGCCTGCTGAGGGGCACAGGCAGGATGCCAAGGAATAGAAAGCGAAAGGAGATGGAAGGGTTGTCAATGTGCGTCACCCCACAGCTCGGCAACAACCGCTGTCTGTCGTTTGAGGATCCCTAGACCCGCGTGAGGCACAAACTCGGTGCGGTCTGGAAACGTTGCGGTCGCCAGGTTCTGCGGCGGAGCTGGGGGACGGAACAGCGCGCCGGTCCCTGGCCGGCGCGAGCTGGGGGCGGCGCCCGGGCGGCGGGGGCGGGGAGGGCGCGCGCTCGGGCGGCTGCGGCAGTTGCGTGCTGCGATTGTTGCCGTGCGGCGGGGTCGGTGAGTGCGGCGGGACCCGCGGGCGGGCGAGGAAGGAGCGGGCGGGCGAGCGAGCTAGGAGCGAGGGAGGGTGCGTGGCCGAGCGCGCGACCCCCGGGCAGAAGCTGCTGCCTCCAGCCCGGCCTCCAGCCGAGGTGCCCCTGAGACCCCTCTCCTTAGGCCGAACCCCTCCCGCGCGTCCGCGGATGCCGCACGCCCCTCACCCGGTTCGGCCCCCGCCCCACCCAGCCCCTTCCTCAGCGTCGCGGCGACGCCCCCGGCCCACGTCACCCTCGTGCCATTGTTCCCGGGCCGTAGGCTCGCTGGGACTCCGCCTTGCCCTCGGAGCGCGGCCCTTCCCCGCCTCAGAGCCTACCTCGCCGCGTTCCGCTCCGTTCCCCCTTCTCTCAAGTCGGTGGTGGCCCTTTACTCCGTTCTGCTTTTTTTTTTTCCCCGACTGATCCCGGGCTGTCCCTAGCCGCCCCCGAAGCAATCCTTTCGTCCCCTAATGGCCTCCCCGTCCCCTGCTCTCGCGGTCGCCCCTAAGGAATTGGCGGGCCTCTGTGGCAGGGTGCGAGGTTGGCAGCGTTTTAGCAAGACCACGAGAAAGTGCCAGCTTGATAGCCCACACGCCTGTTTTGTGCGCGGCACTTCCTGGAAAGGTCACGTCGAATTGCAAGCCGCCACACAAAACATGCGTTATTTCCAGACAGCTCCCACTCAGGGGGTCAGCCGTTTTGGTGGCGGCGTCTCCCTTTCCTTTTCCTGGGGCCCCCGAAGCCTGTGAGAACGAGATGCAGATCTGAGGCCTGAACCGAGTTGTAAGAATAACGTTTTGGGGGATTTGACTCTGGCAGGCCACAGCTTTTAAAAGCAGTAGTTAGAAGTTGGTGTTCGATTTATTGTTTTCTAAAGCTTTCAGCTTTAGGGCCGTTATGTTTGAGGGTTGTGCTCTGAAGTACAGTGCTCCGAAATGGCTAGCACCGTCATAGGGGTGTGTGTGTGTGTGCGTGCTCGCTCCCGGGTGCGGACAGGTTCTTCCTGACAGAGCTGTACTTGTTTGAGCTGAAGCTGTTCTGCAGGGTTCCATTCCGTTCTAAGATTTGATGCCATTGCATGAAAATTTACAATCAGCTACAAGTTTCCTAAAGTTTGTGATTGTAGGAAGATTTATATAGATGGTATTTACTCATAGCACCTGCGAGCCTTAACGGGAAGACATCAGGTCTTCCTCAAGAAAGCCAAATTACAATGGAATGTTCAGTGGAGAGTCGTTCATGAATCTGTCTCTAGGGTATTTCTACTGTTTTATGGGAAAAGAAAGGAGTACAGAAAACATGTTTATTTTTAAAGTCTTTTTATTCCTTAACTCTCTTGCTAAAAAGCTTAATTCAACAAAATAGTTAAAAAAAACAAAACACTGCAACTTTATCATGTTATTTATGACTGTGCTCTATTAAAATTCTTATATAAATGTGCGTTTCTATCTAGTTATAATTGCTACGTACATACTTTGAATTTTGCACTTACCCACATTTCTGGGATGACTGTGTATCTAGAGAATCCATCTACTCTTCATTTGTAGTTGCTCTTTAACATGCCTTTATTTAAGCCCAGTAGTCAACAATGCCTGGTACACAGGCTCTCAGTCATTTTTTGTTGAATGAATATTGTAATATTTTGAGCTTTTTAGATGACATCTACTAACACAAAATGGTAAATATCACAAGGGTGTGTTAAGTGACATGTGAGCAATAAAGGCAGTTATACTTTCAGCCAGAGGACAACATTCCATATGTCTAAGGGCCTCGATTTTGTAGTCTGGGTTTGAGACCTGGCCTGCCACTTACTATTATGCAACCTTGGAGAACTTAATTAACCTTAGAGCCTCACTCAGTTTCTCTCACCTTGAAAAGGGAAAAATAGAACAAATTTCACAGGGTTATATGGATTAAATAGAGTAATTTCATTGAAGCAGTATTAGCACACATTAAGTTCTCTATAAATGTTAGATATTTTTTGGCTCAGAGTAGAGAGATACTACTGTAGCTTGATGGAATCAGAAAAAAACGTAGAGACAGTGACACATGAGAGTAGGGAGAAGATGCTAAGATCTTCCTATGGAGGGTATGTTGAATAGGTTGGTGTCACTAAAACCAAGGGTTTGGTAAAGCAGTAGCATGAGATAAAGCTGGAAAGAGAAATTCTGGTAAGTTGTTTACAGGATATGCTACATGGATTCCTTGTAGAGTAGAATGAATGAAGTAAAATAGCCCCCTTTTTACAAGTAGTTGGTGTTTTTTGTTTGGTTTGGTTTTTTAGGTTCAGACCTTGAAACAGTTAATTACTTTAAGGAAGTCGGTAGCAAGTTGTTACGGAGTGCTAAGGTCCTTGCTAATTAACCCAGTGAGTCTTACATGACATTTTACTGCTTGAAATTTGATTGCATTCTATGATTGGTTGTCAGTGTTTGCAATGGCTATTCGTAGAAAACAACTTTAGTAGCAAACCAGTAAAAATACCAAAATTGCCAGCAGGGTAGTAAAACTGATAAGGAAAAAACCCCCATCTATTACTTAGCACAGCAGCCACCTGAGACCCCCACCCCTCATGGAAGACCCCTAACACCTGGCACATTAGCATAATACTAACCTAACACCTGGCATTAGCATAATACTAACCTAACACCTGGCACATTAGCATATTACTAACCTAACACCTGGCACATCAGCATAACACTAAACCCATTACCTGGTGCAGACACTAACCTAATTACCTGGTGGGCATTAGTCACCTGAGACCCCTCCCCTTGGATCATCCCAACTTAATAAAAATGGGAAAAATTGAGTAGACGGGGCTCAGAATTTGGTGGTGAGACCCCTCTGAGCCCGCCGGTGAATAAACCTTGATTCTCCGACTCTCCCTGTGCCGCTCGGCTTGTCCTTGGGACCACTCGCTGTAACAAAACTACTCCCTTGTTAGACTAAATGCAGGATCATAAAGATTAAATTGATTTCAACAATGATGAGCCATTTGTTCTTAACCTTTTGTGTGTCTCTCTTGGTTGGGAAGCTTTATCAATAGTGTGAGGTGAGCGTGGGCATGGCAGCTCATGCCTATAATCACAGCAGTTTGGGAGATCAAGGCAGGAGGATTGCTTGAGCCCAGGAGTTTGAGGTTACAGTGAGCTATGATTAGGCCACTGCACTCCAGCCTGGGCAAAAGAGGGAGACACCATCTTAAAAAAAAAAAAAAAAAAAAAGTGAGGTGAAAGAGGCTGCATCCTGCATGGCAGTCATGATCTTCTTGCAAAGAGAAGACTGAAATCTGTACCTGAGACTTAATGGGTTTTAAAAAAAATCAGTAAGCTTGTTGGGTATTAGAGTGTGTTTTCAATACAATTGTCCAGTGTAATGTATATTTTTAAAAACTTACTGGTTTAACGGAGTTTCTTTAATGTTTTAATTTAAATTTGTCTTAAAATACTGTGAAATATTTCAAACATATCAAAAATAATACCATTTAATATATATAATACACACATTTATCAAATCTTTATAGTTAAGACTGTCATTTATTTATTACCATTTTCTAATTGTGTGGTCTCTCTTTATAAACATTACAGATAAAATTGAGGCTGGTATGAATCCCTGCTGCTCCTATTCCCCTGTCTTCCCCTTCCCTTCTCCCTTCTCTCTGTCATCAGTTGAGTAATTACCATTCCCATTATATTTTTATACTTTTATTAACATTTATGTATCCACAAAATTACATAAGATACATGTGATTCTGTAACATGCTTTTTTATTCAGTATTGCTTTTGATATATATCCATGTTGATGTATCTTTAGTTTATTCATTTATTGCTGTATTCCATTATATGAATAAACCACAGTTTTTTAATGGATATTTAGGTGTTTCTGACTTTTTTGCTGTTATTAACAGTGCTGTAATAAACATTCTTGGTTGTGTCACCTTGTTTACATGTGTGAGAGAATTTTTTCTTTATTTTTTTTTTTCTTTTTTACCATTATGCTAAGTAAAGTAAGTGTGAGAGAATTTTAAGCCTAGGGAATTCTTAGATTGTAGGGTATGAGCATCTTCAATCTTATTAGATAATGCCAGATTACTTTCCAAAATAATAAATACAAAATACCCATCAGCAGGTTATGGGAGCTTCCATTTTGCCATATCCTTACAAACATTTGATATTATCAGACTTTAAAATGTTTGCCCATCTGATGGGTTTGATTTGCTTTTTCTTGATTATTAGTCAAGTTGTGCCTCTTCATATCCATTGTTCATTTAGGTTGCCTTTTCTGTAAATTGCCTAGTTATATACTTCATTTTTCTGTTGGCTCGTTTGCTTTTCCATCATTGGTTTGTAGCTTTCTTTACCTATACTTTATACTAATTCTTCCTCAGTTATGGTGTTGCAAATATCTCCTCAATGTGCCAGTGTACATGGTGACAACATTTATTTTTTCTGCTTAGTTTATCTTTAATATGGTATTCAGTTAGAATTTGTGTTACATGTTCTTTTTCTACCGTTGTGTTTGTCATACAATTATCCTCTATAAATTCGTAAGGACAGGACAAGTTTTTGTTATGCTTTAACTTTGGGCCATAATATTCTAGAATATGAAATCTTAGAATTATTTGTTTAAGTGTATATATTTACACTACAGATTTCTGCCATTCTGCATTATTTTGTCTAATTTGCCAGATGAGTATTATATGTATTTGACTATTTATCCTTGAGAAACATTTGCGAACTTTTTTTAACCAGTTGTGTTAGAATCTCTATCTAGTTTGTATCTCTATCTAGTTTGTTTTAGAGCTGCTAATAAGTAAGCCAGCTAGAATAATGTGTAGGTTGAAATAACACAAACATTCTGTATTAAAACTATAATAACTTTAAGTTATACCTGTAAGAATTTTACTGGTATCATGCAGTGTAAATAAGACCAAGCTGTAACTTGGAAAGTAAGCATTGGAATCTTTCATAAATATGAAGTTAGTAAATGCCATTTTTTTTAGTCTTGAATTGCTGGTTTACTTTTGAAGTAGGTTTGATGAAATAATTCTTGAAATATTTCTATCTAGATCTAAGAGCTTTCAGGAAAAAGAAACATATAGATAGTAGATTAGATTTAGGATGCTTTTTTTTTTTTTTTTGAGACAGAGTCTCACTCTGTTGCCCGGGCTAGAGTGAGTGCCCTGGCATCAGCCTAGCTCACAGCAACCTCAAACTCCTGGGCTTAAGCGATCCTACTGCCTCAGCCTCCCAAGTAGCTGGGACTACAGGCATGTGCCACCATGCCCGGCTAATTTTTTCTATATGTATTTTAGATGGCCAGATAATTTGTTTCTATTTTTAGTAGAGACGGGGTCTCGCTCTTGCTCAGGCTGGTCTCGAACTCCTGACCTCGAGCGATCCGCCCGCCTCGGCCTCCCAGAGTGCTAGGATTACAGGCGTGAGCCACCGCGCCCGGCCTTAGGATGCTTTAATTGACATGAAAAAATGTGTGAAATTGTTAGCCTCTGGCACATAATGGGACTCTGAAGTTTTGACTCCAAGTAGAAACCTACTATACATTCCTTTAGACATAAAGGATAATACTATGTTGTGCAGAAGCTTCAAGTATTAAAACACTGTGGGTTTTAACATTATAAACAATTTATTAAGCACTTTCTCTATCAGTCACTGTTCTTAGCACTTTATACCTATTAATGCATTGAATCCTTGTTCTAACTCTGCCCATTTTGGAGTGGAAGAAACTGAAGTGATTATATAATTTACTCAGTCACAGAGCTAGTTGGTGTTGGAGCCAGGCTTTGAACCCCGGCGTGTGGCTCCAGAATCTTCTGCATTCTTAACCACAAGTATAATTCTGTGTCTTCAGCCAAATTATTTAACTTCTTTGTCCTTTTTCCTTCTTTGTAAAATGAGGATAATATCCTCATTAGTATAGTGATGAATAGAGAAATAAAGATAAAAAATAGAAATTAAAAACTCAGAAAAAAATAAATAAAAACAAAATAAAAAAGTGAGAATAATAATACTTAACTCATAGGGTTGTTGGGAAAATATGTATTGAGTGCTTAGAATCATACATGAAAAATAGCACTGAATGAATGTTAGCCACTATAAATGTTAGCATTATTAAGGCATTGAACTCACGCATATCTCTGAATTTTTACTAAGTGGACTAAACCTTACATGTTACTTTATATACAAAAAGGTAGAAATACTGTGGTGATTATTTCTTCCTTTCTGATTTTTTATCTTTTTATTATTTTGTAAGCTGAAAGATAAGAGCTAAAAGTTGGGTGGTGAGCAGGAGCTCATTGGTAAGAGAATGAGTTCTTTTTGAAATAAAGCAGAACTTTTTACTTTTTTTTTTTTTATCCAGGGTTCATTATTAAAGGTGCAAAGTATTAGATATTGGCTGAATGTAAAAATTGTGCAGCTTTGTTTATACCTTATGCTTTTAAAGACCTCAGTTAATTATAGCAATGTTTTGAAGAAATAGCCAGCCCAATCTTTTAAAATGTTTTCTTTACGTGCTCTCTTGTTCCTTTGTGTCAGTAATCATTGAAGGTCTAGGATTATTCAAAACATTCAGTTAGGCCGGGTGCGGTGGCTCATGCCTGTAATCCTAGCACTCTGGGAGGCTGAGGCCGGTGAATAGTTTGAGCTCAGTCTGAGCAAAAGCGACACCCCGTCTCTACTAAAAAATTAGAAAGAAATTATATGGACAACTAAAAATATATATGGAAAAAATTAGCCGGGCATGGTGGTGCATGCTTGTAGTCCCAGCTACTCGGGAGGCTGAGGCAGGAGGATTGCTTGAGCCCAGGAGTTTGAGGTTGCTGTGAGCTAGGCTGACACCATGGCACTCTGGCCTGGGCAACAGAGTGAGACTCTGTCTCAAAAAAAAAAAGAAAAAAACAACAAAAAAACATTCAGTTAGAAGCAACCTTAATGAGCTGATGTAGAACAAATATATAGCCTTCTGTATGATACTGCAGAGTAGTAGCAGTAGAATGTTTATGAGAACATGACAAAATTCAGGTCTTTTTGTATATTTTCAAAACTTTAGGAACAGATGACATAAATTTGTATTTTCCAGTTACAATTTCAGACTACAGATGAGAGCATGTTGTTGCTTGAAGAAGAAAAACAAATTGTCAAGGCAACAGGTACTGCCTTTTTTACTTGAGATCTTTTCTCAACTTTGTTATTTTCCATCAGAGAACAAGGAACCATTTGTTCCCAGGCCTGATGTTGAAATGTTAGCACAATATTATTACATTAATCAAGCCAAGAATCTTATGCATTTGTGAATCAAGTGTAAGATTTCACAAAGATTCATTTAGAGCATTAAAAGGAACTTGTGCAATATTCTTGCATTTCCAGGCTTACACAGAACTTAGTTTCTGAAAAGCAAAGAGCTCCATGTTTAGAGGTTTAGTGGTTCATTTATTTCTGTCAGTATGTATCAAGTCTGCCGTGCAAGATTTCTGGGGATACAGCAACAAATAGAACAGTCTTTACCCTCATGGAACTTACATTTTAGAGAGGGACTGACAGGATGCAAACTGTCAAATATATCTGAAAGTGTAAGTGCAAAAAAAAAGTAAAGCAGGTTAAGAGGATTGAGTGATAAGTGAAATGTGTGGGTAGGTAAGTGCAGTTTTTTAGCTGCAATTTGGTACCAGCTGCATCTTTTTGGTGTGCAAACTATGAGTGTTAGTTAGCTTTTGACAGGAATTGGGGCAAATGATACAAAGAACTCTGAGTGAAAATAATGAAGTGAAAAATGAATAAAATGTTCATCGTGAACTATTTAAAAGATGAAAGGTCATGAAACATTTAACGCAATTTAAACACACTTCTAAGGAGTCTTCCTTTTCTGGAAAATTGACATTCCTCCATCTTAAACTATTATATATATATTTCCTTCCATGTATTACTTTTATGATGAGAAGGAGTAAAGGTTACAAAAATACTTTAAAAGCTATAGTTTGTTTGACAGTACCGTTCTTTGAGTTATAGGTGACACTATTAACTATAGATATGAGAATTTCATTTTTCAGCAGTATTGGTAGATGGCTTAAAGTAAACTTGCATCTGACCTCCCTTGTTTGTAAGGGAATGTATTTCTTTTTTTTTTTTTTTTTTTTTGAGACAGAGTCTCGCTCTGTTGCTCAGGCTAGAGTGAGTGCCGTGGCGTCAGCCTAGCTCACAGCAACCTCAAACTCCTGGGCTCAAGCGATCCTACTGCCTCAGCCTCCCGAGTAGCTGGGACTACAGGCATGTGCCACCATGCCCGGCTAATTTTTCTATATATATTTTAGCTGTCCATATAATTTCTTTCTATTTTTAGTAGAGACGGGATCTCGCTCTTGCTCAGGCTGGTCTCGAACTCCTGAGCTCAAACAATCCGCCCACCTCGGCCTCCCAAGTGCTAGGATTACAGGCGTGAGCCACCGCGCCCGGCCAAGGGAATGTATTTCTAAGTTCGTTGGTTTATGGATGTGTTACGGAGGGGACCTTTAATCACAATAAAATGGTAAAACCAACTGGCTAAGCATTATACTTTCTTGGGTTTACTTGCTCATCTGTAAAGATTAGGGTTATCAAGGGCTATATGTTAATATAAAATGTGACTACTTAGCACAATACAAGGCATACAAACAGAGGATATAGCTTTAACTTTTCTTTTTCCCTAAAATAAACTAATATATGTAATATGCAATGAAAGCTGTTATATTTATGATGACCAAAATAAATTGGAGGCTGGTGAGAAAATTTGAAATTATTCAAAATTATCCTTTCCATTTACATCTCAGAACAGTGTTCTTAGAATGAATGGTTGCTTATAAAACTTATAAATTCCCAAGTTTTATGTTTTAAATACAAAATAAAAAATTCCAGTGAAGTAATAAAACACTGATTGTTCATACTATTGTTGCCCTATTTATACTGACATACTTATTCCGTTGGAAAATAAGTATTTGATTCAAACTGCCATGTGTTAAACACTGCCTGATAGGCCTGTGCTACATATTGTTAAAGTGCTCCTAGCTTCTTTCCAAGAAATTTACTGACATGACTTGAAACAGACATTTAAAATGGCTTTGTAAAAGAGCCTTTGCCAAGGCGTAACTCTGGCAGCATGGCATTTTGTCTTAATGCAGAACTATCATGAAAATAAATTCTGACTGCTGTTTACATACTTCTATCCATTTGGGCACGAATATTATTGTAGTATACCATAATTCTTGGAGTTTTCTGGACATTATGTCATGGGTTACAAAGGACAGAATTTGCTTTGATTGTAGTTTTAAAATAGCGGTCTTACTACATGTTACCATCAGCATTTTATTGGCACACTATTTAGAAGGAAAGACTGACTATTCACTGCAGACTGCTAACCAGGCTTACTACCTACAGTTTCAGTTACTCTTTGCTTCCTGTTTTCAGTAGTTGCCTAGAGCTGTTGGAGCAGCTGGTTTCCTTTCTTTGGGGGAGGGTGATGGTAGTGGTGATGGGAACTGTGTATGTTTTGCCTATGAAATATTTTTATAGTGTGAAACTACAGTATTTTAAATATTTGAGAGTTCATTTGTTATTCTTCAGGTGCAATAACTTTGCCTGCTGGATATTTTATATTGAAACAAAGAATTAACTGAGTAATTATACCATTACTTATGAAAGGATTCAAATTTTGAGCTTTTTATTCAGTATTAGTTGCTGCTGTACCTTACTGAAAAACTATTGTTATGCCTGACACTGTAAACAGTTGATAAATGAGATGTTTACTACATATTTGTTAGAACTTTTTTTTTTTTGGCCAGATGATGAAGAATCATCATTTTTAACTTTATTGTCACTATGAAAGATAGTTAAGGATTAGATAGACTGATTTGGTGAAGTTATGTGAATAGAGTTCAAAAGTCTGTCATAGTAATGCTCACATATGTTAGATAAGATCATAGGAAAACTGTTACATGAGGAATTATTGAAGATGATTTAAGAAAACCTCACCCTTTTTTACCTTCATGTAACTGTAGACTTCATGGAATATTTTGTCCCATATTAATGATATTATGGTTATTTAACCATTTATGTTTACAACTGTAGTTGAATAAAGTTTTGTGATCTTTGTTGAGACAGTAACTTGAACTTTTAAAATAAAATGTATTTAGTTATATGAGTGACCTAAGAAAGTAATGTTGAATTTTTTTCCTACACGTAATTTGGAGAAAATAATAAAAAATAAAAATATATAGGAAAAATCTTTTCTTAGTTTAATACTACCTCTAATTTGTAAAGAAATAGAAAGGTATGTCTGACTTTTTAAAAACAGTTTTATTGAGGTATAATTGATTTACAATAACTTGCACATAGAGTATATAATAAGTTTTGACATGTATATACCCATGAAACCATCATCATAATCAAGGTAGTAAACTTACCACTCCTCCTCCCAAAAGTTTCCTTGGGCTCCTTTGTAACACCTCCTCTCCCAGTCTCACTCCCCCATCCCAGGCAACCACTGATCTGCTTTCTGTCACTACAGATTATAGTGAATTTTCTAGAATTTCATATAAATGGAATCATATAGTATGCACTCATATTTTTGTCTTTTCACTCATTGTAATTATTTTTGCATTTTTTCATGTTTTGTGTATAAATAGTTCATTCCTTTTTAAGAGCATAATAGTATTCCATTGTACCAATATACTATGATTGTTTATTCACCTGTTGATGGACATTTGAGTTGTTTGCAGTTTATGGCCATTTCAAAGCTGCCATGAACATTCGTGTATGCTTTAATTGGATAATTACTTAGGAGTAGAAAGGCTGGGGACACATGGTAGGTGTGTTTAACTTTTAAGGCAATGTCAAATGTTTTCCAAAGTGCTTGTACCATTTTTATATTCTCACCAGCAGTGTACCAGAATTCTGCTTGCTCTACATTCTCGACATTTGACTTTGTCTTCTCTTTTTTTTTTTTTTTTTTTTTGAGACAGAGTCTCGCACTGTCACCCCAGCTAGAGTACAGTGGAGTCATCATAGCTCACTACAATCTCAAACTCTTGGGCTCAAGAGATCCTCCTGCCTCAGCCTCCCAAGTAGCTGGGACTACAGGTGCATGTCTCCACGCCCGGCTAATTTTTCTGTTTTTTTGTAGAGACGGGGTCTCGCTCTTGCTCAGGCTAGTCTTAAACTCCTGGCATCAAGCAATCCTCCCACCTTGGCCTCCCAGAGTGCTAGGATTATAGGCGTGAACCACAGCAGCCTGGGCCTGACATTGTCTTTTTAATTTTAATAGGTATGTAGTGGTATCTCATTGTATTTGTAATTTGACAAGTGATGTTGAGTATCATTTCGTATGCTTATTTGCCATTTGTATATCTTCTTTGGTGAAATATCCATACACATCTTTTGCCTATATTGTAATTGGATCATTTGCCTTAAATTGGATTGTTTGTCTTATTTTGAGAACTCTTTATATATTCTGGATGTAAGTCCTTTTATCAGATAAGTGATTTGCAAATATTTTCCCCAAAACTGTAGCTTGTTTTTTTCTTTACAGTAGAAGAGAGAGAGAAAACATTTTAATGGAAACACAATATGTAAATACAATTTAGTTTTTTTAATTCTCTGCTAGCCATGAAGAAAGACCGATAACAAGTATATAAACAAGATTGCAGAGACAATATTTAAACCTCCTAAGGGAATAAAACATTTTAAATATTTTACATCACTCATAGGCCTATAAACTGTAATATGTAAAACAGATTAACGTGACTTATAAATGCCAACCTTGTGGTAGGTTGTTTTATTGTTTGTTTGATTTTATAAATCACTCCCTTACTTTACTCGGTGAACAAATATTGTCTGCTCATGGTTTTCCTATCTATAATATGACCACTGTCATTCTTTATTTCCTTGCCTTATTTATTTATCTTATACTACATATCACTTATCACTACCTGACATGACATTATATATTTGGTTATTGTCTGACTCCTCCACTAAAACGTAAGCTCTGTAAGGCTGGGAATTTGTCTCTTGTTGTAGCTTGTCTTCATTTCCTTAACAGTGTTTTTGAAGAACAAAAGTTTTAAATTTGGATGAAATCTAATTTATCGACTTTTTTATTGATTATGCTTTTGATACCAAATCTTGGAAATTTTGACTAACCCAAAGTTCACAAGGATTTTCTTCTCTGTGTTCTTCTAGAAGTTTTTAGTTTTAGATTTTACATTTAGGTCTGTGATCCATTTTTAATTACATTTTGTGTATGGTAAGAGCTGTGGATTAATTCATTTTTCTACAAATGAAGAGCTAGTTGTTTCAGCACCATTTATTGAAAGGATTATCTTTTCTCCACTAAATTACCTTTGTACTTTTCTCAATAGAATATATATGTTTATGCCTATCTCTGGATTCTCTGTTCTATTGATCTATTTGTCTTTACACCAATACCACAGTGTTTTGATTGTGTAGGTTTATTATAATGCTTGAAGTCAGGTAGTTTGTCTTCCAAATTCTTTTTAAAAGTTCTTTTAGTTATTTTGGGTCTTTTGCATTTCCAGATGAATTTTAGAATAACATTGTTAATTTCTACAAAAAAGCCTGCTGGATTTTGATTAGGATTGTAATGAATTTGTGATAATTGACATATTAACAGTATTAAGTCTTATAATCCATGAGCATAGTCTCATGGAGCAATATCGCTCCATTGTCTTCCTTCATTTTACTCAGTAATGTTTTGAAATTTTCAGTGTACAGCTTGTGCTCATCTTTTGTCAGATTTATGCACAAGTATTCATATTCTGATGCTATTGCAAGTGGTACTTAACATTTTTAAATTTTTGATTGTTTCTATCAAAAACAATTGTACTACTATATACACTAGTAGTGTATATAGAAAGTTAATTTTGTTTGTTGCTCCTGTGTCTAATAGCTTTGTTAAACTCAATTAGTTCTAGTAGCTTTTCATAGATTCTGTTTGATTTTCTACATAGATGGATAACATCATTTGCAAATAAAGACAGTTTTACTTCTTTCTTTTCTATCTAGTTGTCTTTTATTTTCTTTCTTTTGTCTGATTGTACTGGCTGGAATAGAACCTTCAGTACAATGTTGAATAGAAGTGGTGAGAGTGTAAATTTCTGTCTCATTCAGGAACACACCCTGTCTTTCACCTTTAGTATGATGTCACCTGTAACATTCTGGTAGATATTCTTCATCAGATTAAGGAAGTTCCCTTCTATTACTAGTCTGCTGAGAGTTTTTATCAGGAACACATGTTCGATTTTGTCTTATACTTTCTCTGTATCTATTGAGATGATCATACTGTTTTTCAATCCACTAATGCGATGCATTAATTACATTGACTTATTCTCAAATGTTAAATCATCCCTGCATTCCTGGGATCAGCTCTACTTGATTATGGTGTGTTATTCTTTTAATATATTGTTAGATTTGATTAGCTAAAATTTTAAGAATTTTTACATCCATGTTGAATAGCAGTATTTATCTGTTATTCTCTTTTCTTTGTAATGTCTTTGTCTGGTTTTGGTAATCAGACAAATGCTGGCCTTAATAGAAAGAGTTGGAAAGTATTGCCTTTGCTTCAATTTTATGGAAGAGTTTGGGTAGCATTTATATTTCCTTCATCCTTAAATGTTGGTAGAATTCCCCAGTGAAACCATCGGGGCTTAGAATTTACTTTGTGGGAAGGTTTTAAACTATAGTGTAACTTCCTTACCAGATACTGGGCTAGTCAGGTTATCTGTTTCTTCATGAGTAAGGTTTGGCAGCTAGTATCTTTCAAGGAATTTGTCCATTAATGTAAGTTTTTAAATTTGTTGCCATAAAGTTTTTATAATGTTCCCTTATTACTTTCTTAATATCTATAGAATCTGTACTGCTGTTACTTCTGTCATCTCTGATGTTTGTAATTTGTGTCTTTTTTTTTTTTTCCTCTTCAGTGTGGCTTAAAGATTTATCAGTTTGAACCTTTGCAAAGGACCAGCTTTTGGTTTCATTGCTTTTTTTCTATTGGTTTTCTATTTCGTTGATTTCTGCTCTGATCTTTATAATTTCCTTTCTCCTGCTTATTTTGGTCATCATTTGCTCTTTTTTGTGTTTGTTTCTTTATTTTTGGAGACAAGGTCTCACTCTGTCATTGGAGTGCAGTGGCACTGACATAGCTCACTGTAATCCTGGGCTCAAGTGATCATCCTGCCTCAGCCACCCAAGTAGCTGGAGGTCCAGGTGCACACCACCACACCTGGCTAATTTTTCTATTTTTTGTAGAGATGGGGTCTTGCTGTTTTGCCCACATATTCTCTTATAATCCTTTTTCTTTCTTTTCTCTTTTTTTTTTCTTTTTCTTTCTTTTTTTTTTTTTTTTAGAGTCTTGCTCTGTCACCCAGGCTAGAGTGCAGTGACCCAATCATACTTACTGTAGCCTTAAACTCCTGAGCTAAAGTGATCTCCCCACCTCAGCTAGGTGTGCACCACCATGCCTGGCTAATTTTTAAAATTTTTTGTAGGTACAGGGTCTTTCTATGTTGCTCAGGCTGGTCTTGAACTCCTGCCATCAAGGGCTTCTCCTGACTCAGCCTCCCAGAGTGCTGGGATTACAGGCGTGAGCCAACCACACCTAGCCCCTTTTTCTTTCTTTATGGTCTGCAATAATGTCCCTGTTTTCATCTGGTTATAGATATTTTCATCTTATCTCTTTCCTAGTCAGTCTAGCTAAAGATTTATCATTTTTTTTAGGCATTTCCAATAACCAACTTTTGATTTCATTGATTATGTGTGTTGTTTTTTTAAATTTTTTATTTTATTATTATTATTATTTTTTTTTTTCGAGACAGAGTCTCATTCTGCTGCCCAGGCTGGAGTACAGTGGCATGATCATAGCTCACTGCAACCTTGAACTCAAGTGATCCTCCCATCTCAGCCTCTTAAGTAGCTGGGACTACAGGTGTGTGCCCCCACACCCAGCTAATTTTAAAAAATTTTTTGTAGAGGCAAGGATCTCACTATATTGACCAGGCTGGTTTCAAACTCCTGGCCTCAAGCAATAGTCTGGCCTTGGTTTCCCAAAGTGCTGGGATTATAGGTGTGAGCCACCAAACCTGGCCTCTGCTGTAATCTTTATTTTATTTTATTTATTTTGTTAAGACAGAGTTTTACTCTGTTACACTGTGTACAGTACAGTGGTGTCATCATAGATCAGATATAAAGTTATTGATTGGATATGATTTTTTTCTTTTTTCTTTTCCTTCTTTCCCTTCCTTTCTTTCTTCTTTCCTTTTTTTTTTTTTTTTTTTTTGAGATAGGATCTCACTCTGTTGCCGTGGCTAGAGTACAATGGTGTTGTGTTAACTCACTGCAACTTCAGACTCCTGGGCTCAAGCAGTCCTCCTGCCTCAGCCTCCCAAGTACTTGGGACTACAGGTACACACCACCATGCCCAGCTAATTTATCTAGTTTTTTGTAGAGATGGAGTCTTGCTATGTTGCCCGGGCTGAACTGGAACTCCTGGGCTCAGGCCATCCTCCTGCCTCAGCCTCTTGAGTAGCTAGGACTACAGGCATGTGCCACTGTACCCAGCTTCTGGTTGCTTTTAGGTATTTTCTCTTTTTCCCTCTTTTTAAAGGAAAATGATTTTGATGTGCCTTTGTGTGGTTTTCTTATGCTTGGCTTTTGTATAGTTCTTTGTGCTTGGGATATGCTGTTTCTTGAGGCAGTGGGTTTATAGTTTTCATTAAATTTCGAAAATTTTCACCATTTCTTTAAATTTTTTTTCTGTCTTTCCCTTTGCAGACTTCAATAACACATATGTTATACAACTCACTGATGTTCTATTAAAATTTTTTTAGTCCTTTTCTATTTTAGTTTGAATAGTTTCTATGAGTTATATCTTCAAATTCACTAATCTTTAATGTCTAATTTGCTTTTAATCCTATTCACTGTATTTTTCATCTCAAATATTGTAGTTGTCATTTCTAGACATTTGATTTGGGTCTCTTTTTTATCTCTTATGCCCACATTTGACATTTTAGTCATCTAATTTTTTGAGTATGTGAAATATGTTCAATTATGAATTATGTATTGGATGATGTATTAATAGTATTTGAATTATGAATTATATATTGAATTATGTTCAGTTGTAACTTCTAACAACTTTGAGTATTAATTCAATTAGTATCATTTATGGGTTTGTTTGAATTGATTTTTCTCCTTTATCATCGGTCCTATTTTCCTGCTTTTCTGAATGCTACTAATTTTTGATTGGATGCTAGCTATTATAAATTTTATCTTGTAGAATGATGGATATTTTTGTATTTCTATAAATATTCTTTTTTTTTTTTTTTTTTTTTGAGACAGAGTCTCACTCTGTTGCCCGAGCTAGAGTGCCGTGGCATCAGCCTAGCTCACAGCAACCTCAAACTCCTGGGCTTAAGCAATCCTTCTGCCTCAGCCTCCCAAGTAGCTGGGACTACAGACATGTGCCACCATGCCCGGCTAATTTTTTTCTATATATAATTTTAGCTGTTCAGATCATTTCTTTCTATTTTTAGTAGAGACGGGGGTCTTGCTCTTGCACAGGCTGGTCTCGAACTCTTGAGCTCAAACAATCCGCCCGCCTCGGCGTCCCAGAGTGCTAGGATTACAGGCGTGAGCCACCTTGCCCGGCCTATAAATATTCTTGAACTTTGCTTTTTGACATGGTTAAAATACTTGGAAATAGTTTGATCCCTTTGGATCTTGTTTCAATTTCTGTTAGGCAGGACTAGAGCAGTGTTTAAATAATTTTGCCCTACTACAGACACAAAACTTTTCTGAGTACTCTGCCTAATGCTATTTAAATGAGAAGTGTTCCATTCTGGCTGTTTGAGACAGAAACTATTCCTGGCCTTATGTGAGCTTCAGGGATTACTCCCTCTAATCCTTTTGGCTGGTTCTTTTTCAGGCCTCAGGTGGTTTCCTTACCCACATGTGGTAATCAATACACAGATGAAGACTTAAGGGTTTACTCTCTGCAGATTTTAGTTTTTTAAAAATAAAAAGTAGGAGGTAGGCTTTTATGAATACTGTTTGAGATTTTTAAAAATGGAAATGTACCTAAGACTTTACCAATAAATGAATTTTATTTCCTATGCTTTACCATATGACTGTAATTGCAGTTGAAGCCTTTTCTAATAGAATCACTCTTCTTATTTCTCTTAATTCATCACAGTTAACCAGTTTTATTTCTGATTCATATTTAAACTTATGTAAGATGTAGTCCTTATCCAAAAAATACAAATCATTTACGTTTAATCGTAATTCTGTACTTTAAAATTTTTTCCACTTTTTGGGTCCACACAATGGTTTGGATTTGCTACATGAATTTTTAAAGCAAAAAACCCCTCCAAAACACAAAAATCCAGTCATAGTATATCTAGATTCAGTTATAATAGTCTAGCAAATAACTTTTCTCACATTAATTTTATACTTTAATAAGATTTTAACCATAATTTTTTGAAAGTGCCAGTACTTTTGTCCTATAAATAGTGTTTGGAAATCTTGATTACTTTGAAAACATTACAAACTTAAGTATATATATCCAAAAGAATTGAAAGCTGGTAATCAAGTAAATACATGCAAGTTCATAGAAGCACTATTCAGAAAATAGCTAAAAAGTGGAAATAGTCCAAATATCCATCAACAAATGAATGGATAAACAAATTGTGCTATATACATATAATGGAGTAATTTCTTCAGTCATTAAAAGGAATGGAGTATCTGATACATTTTTAGATGATCTTTGAAAACATTATGCAAAGTGAAAGAAGCCAGACATAAAAATAAAAGGTCACGGCCAGTTGTGGTGGCTCAGGCCTGTAATCCTAGCACTCTGGGAGGCCAAGGCAGGAAGATTGCCTGAGGCCAGGAGACCAGCCTAAGCAAGAATAAGACCCAGTCTCTAATAGAAAATTAGAAAATAGAAAAATTAGCCAGGTGTGGTGGTACATGCTGTAGGTCTGAGCTACTTGAGATGCTGAGGCAGGAGGATCGCTTGAACCCAGGAGTTGGAGGTTGCAGTGAGTGGTTGTGATGCCACTGCACTCCAGCCTGGGTGACAGAGCGAGACTCTGTCTCAAAAAAAAAAAATAAAATAAAATAAAAAGTCACAGATTTTATGATTTCATTTATACAAAATATCCAGAATAGTTAAATCCATAAAGACAGAGCCCAGATTGGTGGTTGCCAGCGGGGGTGGGGAGGGCATAGTGGGGAGAAACTGCTTAATGAATAAGGGATTTTACTTTGGAGTTATAGAAATATGTTGAAACCAGAGGGAATTGGTGGTTGAACAATATTCTGAATGTACTAAATGCCACTGACTTGTTCACTTTAAAGTGGTTAATTTTCTCAATTGAATTTCTTATAGGTTTCTTCAATAAATTATTACTTTAAAAAAGCTACAAAGGTGGTTTATTTAAAAATTGATTGAATATTATAAATGATGTAAGCATGTTCTAAATGGGAAATAACTTAGGTTCCAGATGTTCTTAACAAATACTGGTATACTAATAAAATGTTAATAAACTTAATTCTAAAGGGATATTTTTTATCCTTTTGGTTTTTTTTTTTTTGAGACAGTCTCGCTTTGTTGCCCAGGCTAGAGTGCCGTGGCATCAGCCTAGCTCACAGCAACCTCAAACTCCTGGGCTCAAGCGATCCTTCTGCCTCAGCCTCCTGAGTAGCTGGGACTACAGGCATGCGCCACCATGCCCGGCTAATTTTTTCTGTATATATTTTTAGTTGTCCATATAATTTCTTTCTATTTTTTTAGTAGAGACGGGGTCTCGCTTTTGCTCAGGCTGGTCTTGAACTCCTGAGCTCAAAGGATCCACCTGCCTCAGCCTCCCAGAGTGCTAGGATTACAGGTGTGAGCCACCGCGCCCGGCCTATTTTTCATCTTTACGTAAAACTATTTATAGATGAAAACTTCGAATCAAGTGAAACCTAAGAATAGCCTATTTGTGAAAGTACTTAAAACAAAGGCACTCAGCTACCTACCTTGTTTTAGATGTTTATCCTAATTAGATGAAATGTTTTAGCTTATTTCTTCTTTTAGTTCATAGTCTGTATTACCAACTGAAAAATAATTTATTACTGAAAAATATAAAAGCATGAAATAATTAAAAATCAAACATTCATTACTTATATTTGTGCTACCCATTGGCTGAGGTTAGAATGTTGATCAGAATTTGAAAGTTGCTTACTACACACATTTTAAAAATATGTATTTACTTAAAATTATATATTTTTACAAACCTGTAGTCTCTGTGCCTTTTCTGAAATCTAGGATTATAGTTAGCAATTATTAGCAGCTATGCTTAATTATTATATTTGGAAGTATATGTGATATTTCTGGGTAGAAATGACCATATGGAATTATTTTTGTAAATTTACATAATTTAGAAGTGTCAATATAATTTTCAGTATATTTACCATATTCAGTATGTTTTAATAGGTAATTAACTGTGTTAGGCAGTTTCCAAGTTAGCATTTTTCTAATAGTTTTAACAATCAGATATCAGATGCCAAAATTAAGCTACTAAATTACTGATTTTCTTTTCTAGAATTCAGCCATATAATTAAAATGACAACCTCCTGGAGTGATCGGTTGCAGAATGCAGCAGATATGCCTGCAAACATGGATAAGCATGCTTTGAAAAAGTACCGTCGAGAAGCCTATCATCGGTAAGTATTTTGTATATTTAATCCTCAAAATAGCTCTGTAAAGTGGGCACTTATTATCTTCATTTTATAGGTGATGAAATTAACGTATGGAGAAATTGGGTAATTTACCCCAGATCACGTAGCTAGTTTGTGATTAATAAAAGTCCTTAAGAGAAGAAAGTCTTTAGTTGCTAGAAAATTGCACTAAGTTAGTAAGAATGACATTCTTAATTGGCATTTACTCGCAAACTGATTATAACTTTCAAAAAGATTTTAAAAATTGTATCTACTGACTAATGTGTGTTAGATTGAATATGGGTAACTCTGGGCATTAGCAAAGTTTTCTTGTTTAGTCTAATACTTTCTCTAAGTCATTTTTTCATTAAACGTTTAAATCGTATTTTCTTTTTACTTATCACTTTTTATAGATTCAGTTAAATGCCTCCTTCTACCCAAATCTTAAGTAACTAAGATACTTGGAAGTAGGTAGTGTATTTAGAAATTATTGGCCCGGCGCGGTGGCTCATGCCTGTAATCCTAGCACTCTGGGAGGCCGAGGCGGTAGATTGCTTGAGGTCAGGAGTTCAAGGCCAGCCTGAGCAAGAGCAAGACCCCGTCACTACTAAAAATAGAAATGATTTGGACAGCTAAAAATATATATAGAAAAAAAAATTAGCCGGGCATGGTGGCACATGCCTGTAGTCCCAGCTGTTCGGGAGGCTGAGACAGAAGGATTGCTTAAGCCCAGGAGTTTGAGGTTGCTGTGAGCTAGGCTGGCGCCACGGCACTCTAGCCCAGGCAACAGAGCGAGACTCTGTCTCAAAAAAAAAAAAAAAAAAAGAGTCCGGGCACGGTGGCTCACGCCCGTAATCTTAGCACTTGGGAGGCCGAGGCGGGCGGATTGTTTGAGCTCAGGAGTTCGAGACCAGCCTGAGCAAGAGTGAGACCCTCCGTCTCTACTAAAAATAGAAAGAAATGATCTGGCCAACTAAAAATATATAAAGAAAAAATTAGCCGGGCATGGTGGCGCATGCCTGTAGTCCCAGCTACTTGGGAGGCTGAGGCAGTACGATCGCTCAAGCCCAGGAGTTTGAGGTTGCTGTGAGCTAGGCCGATGCCAGGGCACTCACTCTAGCCCGGGCAACAAAGCGAGACTCTGTCTCAAAGAAAAAAAGAGAGAAATTATTAATTTTAGGCAGAAATTAGAAGTTTACATTTTCAGTGAATTTGTAGGATAGCAAGATCTGGGCACTACAAGAACCATCTCTACTTCCCACCCCAGGAAAGCCCAGAATAAGTACAGTTGCTGGTATATTGGCAGTGCTAAAAAGTTGCATGGGAACTTCAGAAAGCCTAAAACAACTCATAATCACTTAGCTGTTTCTGAACTAGAGGAAAGATGAAATGAATATCACTCTTAAAGTCTTACTGGAAAAATGGTTAAACTGGTTTATGTAGGTATGTTTTTGTAAGCAGACAAAATAATAATTTTGAGTCCATTCTTCTCTGTGTAGGAAGGCTAGTCAGAATTAGGTAACATTTTACTGTTTCAGTAAGTATTAATATTTTGAAGAAGATAGTGACTTGGTATTGAGTATTTGAAAAGTTAATTATTCTATCAATAGTTGGTTTTTAAAGTAGGCTGGTGTTAATTTGCCTTGTGATAGGTCACTGTGTGGCATCTCTAGGTGTTAGAATGCTATTATTCATTAAACCCTGAAAAAGTGAAAACATTTCAGGTTCCTATCAAGACTCAAAATCAATCAGTGAGTACTAATGATCCTCTTCTGTGTGTGAGACTTGTTGCTAGATATGGCATTTTAAAATGTAGACTGGAATGTTTATGTGTGTCTATGTAAATAAAACAACATACACATTTGGAAGAGATTATGTTATGTAGAGAAGTACTCTATACTTTCTGTTCAATTATTTACTTAGTCTTTATGCTAGCAATAAAGTGTACATTTGGTTAGGATGTAACATTTTTAGCAGTGGAAACAAAGGCTAGAATTATGTAACGAAGGAGAGATCACCTCATAAACATCCTAATTGTATTTAATACATGTCATAGCCTGAATGTACTTCTGACTCATTTGGAATGGTATTTCCTGGGAGATTTTAGTTGGGCTC
>CM052446.1:41912873-41963389 GCA_028533085.1 Varecia variegata | reverse complement strand
GACTACAGGCATGCGCCACCATGCCCGGCTAATTTTTTCTATATATATTTTAGTTGGCCAGATCATTTCTTTCTATTTTTAGTAGAGACGGGGTCTCGCTCTTGCTCAGGCTGGTCTCGAACTCCTGAGCTCAAACAATCCGCCCGCCTCGGCCTCCCAAGTGCTAGGATTACAGGCGTGAGCCACCGCGCCCGGCCCAGAAGAAGGTATTAGATCTTAAAACATTCTTGCTTTGTTTCTTTACCACCATTCCCTCTGTGCTTCTTCCCAAAACGATATGCCTAAAACTAAAAAATGAAAAAGAAAAGTGATATTGGTGGAATGGAAGAGAAAGAATAAAAGCTAGGAGATCTTAGACTCAGTGAAATCCTGTAATAAATAACTCATGTTGAGGAAATGTTATTAATATTTAGATGGCATATTTTACCCTAAAGGGTATGGCTTCTTTTATTCAATATAATGTCTGAGAGATAGATTCATCCATGTTTTTGTGTATGTCAGTAATTTTTTCTTTCTTTATTACCGTGTGGTATTTTATTGTATCATTAGCTACTTTGGAAAACAGTTTGGCAGTTTCTTCCCCCCCCTACCCCCCCTTTCTTGAGACAGGGTCTCAGTCTGTTGCCTGTGCTAGAGTGCAGTGGCATCATCATGGTTCACTGCAACCTCAAACTCTTGGGCTCAAGTGATCCTCTCATCACTTGCCTCCCAAGTAGCTGGAACTACAACGTACATTACCACACCTCGCTAGTTTTTATTTTTTATAGGGACTAGGTCTCGCTGTGTTGCTCAGGCTGGTCTCAAACTCCTGAGCTTAAGCAATCCTCCCACCTTGGCCTCCCAAAGTGCTGGGATTACAGGTGTGATCCACTGCATCTGGCCAGAAGTTTCTTATAGAAACTTTATCCCATGATCCAGCAATTCCACTTCTAGATACTTACCCTAGAGAAATGAAAACTTAAATTTACACAAAAAACTGTATGTAATAATGTTTATAGTATCTCTTATTTATAAGTCCTCAAAACTAGAGACAGCCCAAATGTCTCTAGTGGTAAATGTGTAAACAAAATATGGTATATTTACACAATGGAATGTAACTTAGGTAAAAGAATTCACTAGTGATACATATAGCAACTTGGAGGACTCTCAAAGACATAATCCTGAGTCAAAGAAGCCAGTCTTCTCAAACAGTAACATCCAGTCTGATTCCATTTATGTGACATTCTCAAAAAGACAAAACTATAGTGATGGAGAACAAATTGGTGGGTTCTACGATTGGTGGAAGAAGGGAAGTGTGACTACAAAAGGATAGCAGGAGAGAGTTTTTTGGATTGATGGAACTGTTTTTATTTCAGATTGTGGTGGTTAATATGTGAATCTATGTGTTAAAAACTCATAGAAATGTACACGCAAAAGAGATCAATATTAATATTACTATATTTTAATTTTGAAAAAATAAGGATAATAATTCTCTAAACATTCTTGAATATGTCTTTTTGTGGATATATGCACTCATTTCTCTTGCTTTCTACCTAGGAATGGAGTTGCTGGGCCATAGGGTAAGCATGTGTTTAGTTTTAGTAGATATTGCGAAATAGTTTTCCCAAATGGTTGCTCTGCTTTACAGTTCCACCTACGGTGTATGATAGTAGTGTCACCAGCAATAATCTTTTGAATTGTATATTTAATTTAAAAGTTATTGTACATACGTAGTGACATCTACTTTTGGTTTTAATTTATATTTTTCTGATGAATAATTAGGTTGAACACCTTCATATCTTAAGTAGCCATTTAGAGATCTTTTGTGACTTGCCTATTCAAGCTGCTTGCTAATTGTGTTGTCTTTTTTTCTTATTGATTTGTGGAAGGTCTTTGTGTAATATATGTGTATGTGTGTGTGTGTTTTTTTTAAAATAACAGCTTTATTGAGGTATAATTCACATAATATAAAATAGGAAGTGTACAATTAACTGGTTTTTAGCATATCAACAAACCTATGCACCATTACTATTGTCTAATTCAGAACATTTTCATCACCCAAAAAAGAAACCCAATGCCCTTCTGTCCCTAGACCCTAGAAACCACTAATTTACTTGCTGTCTCTATGGAATTGCCTATTCTGGACATTTCATATAAATGGAATCATACAATGTATGGCCTTCTGTGTCTGTCTTCTTTCACTTTTCAAGGTTCATCTGTGTTGTAACATATCTCAGTACTTCATTACTTTTTATTGCCAAATAATACTCCATTGTATGGATATACCATATTTTGTTTTTCTGTTGATCTGTTGCCTAACATTTGGGTTGTTTCCACTTTTTGGCTATTATGAATAATGCTACTATGAACATTTGTGTGCAGTTTTATGTGGACATTTCTTTTGGGTATATGTCTAGGAATGGAATTTGCTAAGGTTTATGGTTACTTTATTTTTAACTTATTGAAGAATTGTCAAATTGTTTTCCAATGTGAGCGCATCATTTTACATTTCATCCAGCAATGTATAAAGGTTCTAGTTTCTCTACATCCTCATTATACTTGTTTTGATTTGTCTTTTTTTTATTTTTTTTGAGACAGAGTCTCGCTCTGTTGCCCAGGCTAAAGTGAGTGCTGTGGCATCAGCCTAGGCCACAGCAACCTCAAACTCCTGAGCTTAAGCGATCCTACTGCCTCAGCCTCCCAAGTAGCTGGGACTACAGGCATGCGCCACCATGCCCAACTAATTTTTTCTATATATATTTTTGGTTGGCCAGATAATTTCTTTCTGCTTTTAGTAGAGACGGGGTCTCGCTCTTGCTCAGGCTGGTCTCGAACTCCTGACCTCGAGCGATCCTCCTGCCTTGGCCTCCCAGAGTGCTAGGATTACAGGCGTGAGCCACCGCGCCCGGCCTAAACATTTAAATCTTAATGAACTTTGCTGGAAGAGTCAGAAGACCAAAATAATCTCCTTGACTCTATTTCCAACCATCTCCTTTTCAAAGCTTTTCAAAAGAGGACTTTGTTTACTATATCCATTAAGAAATTAAAGCATCTCTGCTTTATGACTATGTGACTACCATAGATATAAAAAGTTAGGGAGTCATACATTCATCAAAACCAAATTTTAATCTCTTATTTAAACACACACACACACACACACACACACACACACACTTTAATATAAATCTCCTAATCATTTCTAGATTCTGACCTTTTCTTTTCATTCCTGATGACACTACCCTAGTCCAGGCCCTTGTCATCACTATCCTGGATTACTTCAGTAGCCCTCGGGTCTCCCTGCCTTCAGCCTTGTCCTATTCAAGTTCATTTTTAAAAATCCTATTATCCTGCTTAAAACTTTTAGTGGCATCACATTAAGCATGCCACTGGATAAATTCTAAACCCATTAAAACCCTCTAAGACTGATCTTTTCCTTTCCACTTTTATGTTGAGTAGCTCCCCTCCTCAGATTCTGTGTTCTATCAACTTTGAACTGCATCTAGTTGGGGTTTCCCCCCCACTCCACACACATCATGATGTTTCACTGTGCTGTTTTTTTCATGGTTCCTCTTCTGTTGTAATTTTCTCCATTCCCTCTTTTCCTGCTAGCCTGCTAATACCTAACACACCTGCTAATACTTTTAGCATGGTGGTTAAGAGCCTGGGCATAGAGTTAGCATTTTGGATTATTCTCTTTCTTTAGAATCACAGTATTTAACTTTTGTAAACTTTTATTTTGTCATCTATGAAACTGGAATAATTTCTACCTCATAGAGTTCTTGCAAGGATTAAATGAGATAATAGATATATAAGGAACTTACTAGAGTGTCAGGTTTTTTGTTTGTTTTTTTTTGAGACAGAGTCTCACTCTGTTGCCCAGGCTAGAGTGCTGTGGCGTCAGCCTAGCCCACAGCAACCTCAAACTCGTGGGCTCAAGCGATTCTCCTGCCTCAGCCTCCCAAGTAGCTGGGACTACAGGCATGTGCCACCATGCCCGGCTAATTTTTTCTATATATATTTTTAGTTGTCCATATAATGTCTTTCTATTTTTAGTAGCGACGGGGTCTTGCTCTTGCTCAGGCTGGTCTCGAACTCCTGAGCTCAAACGATCCACCCGCCTTGGCCTCCCAGAGTGCTAGGATTACAGGCGTGAGCCACCGCGCCCAGCCTACAGTGTCAGTTTTTTAAAAAAACAAAAAAAATCATCCTGTCTTTTAATGAGACTCAGCCAAGAGGATATAGGTACACCTCTCTGTTGTGCCTATCTGTAATACTACGATTATACACTACTTTTTAACTGCTTTTGAATGGGCCTCCACTAGACTTTGAGCTCACTAGAAATCATGGACTGCCATATTTATCTCAGTATGACTGGCACCTGACACGTAGACATTCAGTAAATATTTGTAGAATGTATGCATGAAGTTTGAAAGAGCTAATCATCTTTAGACAATGCCTTACCTTTTGCATAGGAGGCTCCTGTAAGTGTGTACCCTCTGCTCAAGTGAGAATTTTTGTTTTCCTTTCTCTTTGCCAGTAATAAAGTCTTAAAATAGTAATTACATTTATTTCCACCACACTGAGCTGTGATACCACAGCTGAAAATCCAGGGAATCCATGGGAAGTTGGCACTCTAAAAGATTAGATCATTTTTCCATATTCAGTTTGTTTCTTGTATTTATGGAATTTGGTTTGAGAATAATCAATGGAAGTCCTTCATATTCATGTAAAATTTGAGATTTAAAGAAAAAAGTATTTCCTAAGACATTCATCTTGAAGAGATCCCCAAAAAAGAAAAAAACAAAACAAAAAACTTGAGGTCAGGAGTTCTGAGACCAAGAGATATATTAGTGAGTTAATGCTTGATAATCTAGTTCCTTTTCCTGTTCCTCTACGCTCAAATTACAATAGTTCTTTGAGTGCTTACATATGACAGACAACAACTCTACCAGATGTTATCTCCCTTCTGTAGATTAAAAAGCTCAGGTTTAGGTTAAGTAACTTATTCAAGATTTCAAAGCCAGAAGGTAGAGGAGCTGGGATTTAAACTTAGTTGTTCCAATGTTCATTCTCTTTCCATTACACCATACTGCTTTTCTAAATAAATTGAAAATAAAATTTTCAGTTTAATATTTAATAGTGCTTTTAATTGTTGACTAAACATTTTAATAAATAATAGAAACCTTATGGTAAGATATTCCAGGTAATATTTAAGGAGATAAAGGTTTTTTTAAAATTTAAGTTTTAATTCATGTAGTATTTCTTTAAGGTATGTATGTTTTATTTTTAACTTGAATCACCACTAGGAGGACTTATTTGCCATCTCAGTATTCTTAGACTTTAGTAGATTTGTTTATTCCTTCCCCTGTTGCATAATCCCTATGCATTATATTGGTCAGGAGGCAGGAATGTTGCAGATGTTTTTCTTTCAAACCTCAACTGGCTCTGGGATTTGGAATTAACCTTTAGAATGTTCTCGATTTATCCCCCATATGCCAAAGATCTGTAAATATCTTTCCACATGAGCTGAAATTTTCAGGCGATGGGGTGAAATATTTGTGAACACAGATGTTTTCTTAAAAGCAGTTAACGAAATCCAAAAAAAAGACCTCAGTGTGGAAATACTTTAGGTTTCTCCTGTAATATGATCGGCACTAAATACTTCCTTCTCTTTGTAGTTCACATTGTTCATTTTGTAAGGGAGGAAATAACTAAACTGATAATTAAAACTTAAAATTATTTATCCTGTTCCCCTCCTCACCTCCCCAGAGTAAACTAAAAATGATTTTGACCTACCAGGGTCGCTGGATTCTGTGAAACTCACATTGTTTGCGTACTGTTGGAGGGCCTCATTAGGGGGTAAATTTGCTTTTTCTGTGTTTGCCAGTAACGTCCCTGTCTCTTACGGGAACTTGCCATTTGGATTGTCTCCTTCCTTAACTGCCCAGTCTTTAAACAGTTCAGTCCATTAGTTATCTTTCTTGGTTGCCAATTTTTTCCTATTATTCTTACGTTTTCAAGTATTTAAAGCTGAGGATATTGGTCACTGAGATATTGCCTAGTTAGGGTTCGGCATTGTGCCCGAATTTGTTGGGCCTCTCAGGGCCTGAGTTCTCTGTGCTTTAACAAATGAGCTACAGTTCTCAAGAGATCAGTGAAGCTTGTTTGTTGATCCTGTATTCTCATCCAGAGGAAGTAGATCTTTGAGAATGTCTAAGGAAGGGTGAGTTCTTTATTCTTTCTCGAATTTTTCTCAGTGAAGAGGTATCATCTGAATGAATTGGAAGATTAATAAGCAATGCTGCCAGTCGGAGAATGGAGGTGGAGGCAGAGATTAAAAGAAATTCAGCCCAAAGCGTATAATGTTTCATGTGTAATCTAATGTAAAGTTACTATTGCTGTTTTCAGAGACAGCATTGAGGATGGCTGATCTTAATAGGAATTTAGTAAGATATAAGTATTTTGTTTACCCTGTGGTAAACTCATTTTGTTTTTTAGTAGAATGTATTTATGAAGATTGGAAGCAAACAGTGGTGGTTTACCAAAGAATTAAGGGAAGTTTAAAAATTCAAAGGCATTTTAAAATAAATTGTAACTTTAGAAATGGTGTGAAGGATTTAGTGAAAAGCAGCCTATGATTTTGTTTCTTTCTGGGAAATGTAGGCAAAAAATAACTAGAGTAGAATTCCCTATTCTTCTTTGCTTTGTAATATAACATAGTTCTATGTTAGGGTTTTGTTGTTTTTATATTACTTTCTCTTATGCTTCAGAGTCTGAATTATTATTAATTCTCTTTTTGTGACTATAAGTGACAGATTAATGATTGCATATTGTTCATTTCATTTCTAGCCTTCAAGCATAATTATACCTGATTAATATTGCCTTTGATAAAATAGGACATAGATCTCTCAAATCTTTAAAAGTACAGTAAAATTTTAATTTTGATATTCCAGAAGATACTAAAACTTTTTCTAGTTCTTTTGTTCTATAAGAAATTTTGGAGTGGTTCCAGAACCTTGTGCTTGTAATTTCTTTTAACCTAATCATGTACTGATTATCAGAAAAATAAAATTGGCCTACTTTATTGCTATTTTAAACTCCTTATTGAATAAAGAGAACAACCAGCGATATAAATAATTTTAGACCACTCATGACATCACTAGAATTTTGAGCTTTGTTTTAAATGTGAAAATTAAGAAAGGACTACCTCTTTAGGTTTGTGTTTTCTTTCCTTCCAGTAGCAGCTGCAAATCAGCAGTTGTTGAACAATTTTTTTGATAAGGACTATTAAAGATGCTGGCATATTTGTCAGTTTTGTACACATGGTTATGTGTACAAAGCTAATTTGTTTATAAAGCTAATTTGTAGATTTAAGATGTGTATTTCTAGATGCAGTTAAAATTCTTGGGAAGTAATTAGTACTGATTTTTCCTCCATAGTAAAGCATATGTTAGACTTGGTTAGTTAGAAAGTTAGAGGGACCTATACAAGGCAAAGGACACTATAAGGGGTGAGGTGTTCTTTTAGTTTTATCTCATGCACCTCTGAGGCAATTTCTGTACTGTATGAATAGATAAGGAGCAAGTGAAAAAGCAAGTACATGGATGATATAAATAAAATCAGTTAGCTTTTATCTTCTATGCTGTCTTTAGAAATAAATGAACAAACTTTGTGCTTTGAGAGAAAAGAATTCTTATATTCACTGTTATCATATATGTGATATTGACATTCAGTACAGTGTATTATCATTTGGTATCTGTGAAATATTTCCCTAATAGTAATAGGGGAAAAGCTTGTTATTAGAGTTAAATCAACCAAAAATTTACTTGAGCCTCGTGTAAACCTATACTAATCGAGACAGTGTGGTATTAGTGTAAGTATAAGCATGTAGATCATGAAACCGAATAGGGAATTCATAAACCTACGTATGTATCGTCAGTTTTCAGCAATGAGGTCAAGGTTATTCAGTGGCAAGAGGTTAGTGTTTTTGACAGATGTGCTGGAACGACTGAACATTTATATGAAAAAAAATGAATTTTGACCTTTACCTCAAACCATACGTAAAAATAACACAAAATGGATCATAGACCTAAATATAGTCTTTGTGATTTTGATTTAGGTAAGGATTTCTTAGATAAAATACATAAAAAATCATAAGACAAAATTGATATGTTGGGCTTTATCAAAATTTTAAAAAAACCAAACGTCTGCTTTTTGAAAGACATCATTAAGAAAATTTAAAGGCAAGCCACAGAATGAGAGATCATATTCTCAATACATTTATAGCTGATAAAGGACTTGAATCCAGAATTTAAAAATGAACTCTTATCACACAATAATAAGACAACCCAGTTTAAAAATGGGCAAAATATTTGAATAAATACTTTACAAAAGAGGATATGGCAAATAAGCACTTGAAAAGATGCTCTTCATCATGTCATTAAGGAAGTACAAATAAAACCACAATGAGATAACACGACGAGCACATACACTAGAATGGCTAAAATTAAAAACACTTGACAGTGTGGAGCAACTGGAACTCTCATGCATTGCTGATGAGAGTGCAAAATAGAAGTGTTTTGGCAGTGTCTTTTCAAGTTAAGCATATGTTTATCATATAACTTAGTAATCTCACTTTTAGATATTTACCCAAGAGAAATGAAAAGATGTGTCCACACAGATTTGTATGTGACTGTTCATAGCAGCATTGTTTATAATAGTCAAAAACTGGAAATAACCCAAATGTCCATTAACTGAATGGATAAACAAATTGTGGTATAACCATACAATGGAATACTCAGGAATAAAAGAGCTAAATATGCATGCAACAGCATGGATGAATTTCAGAAGTATTATGCTAAGTGAAAGAAGCCAGACACACAAAATAATGTTAGATTCCATTTATATGAAAACTGTAGTGACAGAAAGTACAGATCAGTGATAGCTTGGGGCCAGAGGTTGAAAGACATGAAGGAATTTTTTTTGCGTTGAAGGAAATATTCTACATCTTGATTGTGGTCGTTGTTTCATAAGTGTATACAGGTGTCAAAACTCACCAAACTTTCCACTTAAAATGGCTGAATTTTATTTTAGGTAAATTATACCTCAATAAAGTTGGTGAGGGAATAAGACTTGAGAAGCTCCTCAACTTGCTGATTTAAAGTTTTGTAAATAAAAAGGTCGTAGATTATTTATATTCAAAGGAATATCTTTGGGAAAATACAGGTGCTCCTAGGATATGTAATGCAGGAAAAAAAAATTTAGTCTATCTAAGTGATCACTTGAGATGCAGGGTCTTGAATAATAATAAGATAGCGATAACTGAGGTGGGCATTTCAGGTATAGGAAATAGCATAAACAAGGCCTTGTGGCTTATTTAGGAAATAGCAAGTAGTTCTCTTTGATTATTAGAGCAAAAAGTGCATGATATGAAGCAACATAAGATCAAATGGATTTTGGCTAATGTTGAAAGGTTTTGAACTTTTTGAAGATCCAAGAATTTGTAATTTATTAGTTGGGTAGGTAATAAGCAATGACTAAAGGTTATTTGGTAAGACAGTGACATGATTAGAGATGGACTTTAGGACAGTGCTTCTCAAACTGTGGTGGAGGACCAGTTTATAAAAAAATTTTCCAATCTGTTTCAAATTGATATATTTATAAAATAGAATAAAAATGAATTACTAGAAAAATGAAGAGAAAAACGTAGCCTACATTTTTTATTACATTCAGCAAACAAAATTTCCATGTCAAATTGGTATAAAAGTTTCTAAATGCTTGCAATTTCTGTATGTTTCATGTCATGTATTAGTAACAAATGCTCACAGACCAGTATTGGTCTGGGGACCGCACTTCGAGTAGCAGTACCTCAAAGTAATTAATTTGGCATCAGTTCAAGGGCAAATGACGGCTGGAGAATTAGTGAGGACCCGGACATGTGGTTAGCAGTGTGAATTGAATGGAAGATCTGGATTCCAGAGACATTTGGTAATTTATTTAAATGAAGGTACATGAGATAATTGGATATAGATTTGAGGGAGAGGAAACAATCACAAGATAACTAGATTTTAAGGTTGAGTGGGAAAATGGGAGTGCCAATAGCAGAAATGGGAACTAGTTTGGGGGTTAGGTTTTCAACAAAAATCCACATTATAGCATTTTTCTAATAAGTAAAAATGTATAATATAAAAAGTCAACCAGGCATGGTGGTGCTCGCCTATAGTCCCAGCTACTCCGGAGGCTGAGACAGGAGGATCACTTGAGCCCAGGAGTTTGAGGTTGCTGTGAGCCAGGCTGACGCCACGGCACTCTAGCCCAGGCAACAGAGTGATACTCTGTCTTCAAAGGAAAAAAAAAAAAAAAAGGGACACAAACCATTTGGCTCATAATTTTAATTTGCCCTCTGAAAAATGCACTTGTAATTTTTTCTTTTCTTGATTGTAATAGCAAACTTTGAATGTATAATTACATAAACCTATAACGAAAACAGATGCCCAAGAAGATTTTATACTTGAATCCTTAGTCTCATTTGTTGTAGTAACTGTTGTTGGGCACTTGGCCAGGAAATTGTGACTCTTAGGCAAGGGGAGGAGTTACAGATAAAGCTCACCATTGCCAAAGAAATTCTATTCCAAATGGATTTGTGTGGAGCAACAGTGATATCCAGTGACAAGTTAAATTAGACACAGAGGTGTTTTCTCCAGCACTGTCTCAGAAGATACATGCTATTGAGGGGCCTGATTCAGACTAAACAATCTTTTTGAAGTTAGGTTAAAGTCATAAAAAAATTATACTAGAGACTTTAAGAAGAATTTTGTTATGTGACTTCAAGAACTAGTTGACTCAGATAGTTTCACACTTTACAAAACGGCAACCAGTGACAGATGAGGTAATGCTTTGAATTACAAGTTAAATCTCAAAACCATTAAGAGTTTGCTATTTACAAAATTTCAAGTTAAGTAAATTGCATGTTCGTGTTACTTAAGTGTGAAAATATTAGATCCCTATTCTTAAAGCACATTATGTTTTTATTTCTTATGGTTAATATTTATATTGGATCGAGTTTCTTCAAATTTCATGCCTTACTGCAGTGGAAGATGATAAAAGCTGTTATATTTGTCTTTGTATTGAAGTCTGTGCCTGGTTTTACAGTGTACCTGTCTGTATCCTAGAGATTATTTCTTTTGTTAATGCTCAAATCTGCAATTTGCAAATGACTTAGTATATTGGAATTTCTGGCTAATGATTGTGTTTTAAAGTTGGATGCTTAGTTCAGTCATGCTTTCTAGGGTGGCAGTGTTGTGGGTTTTTTTTAAAGCAAGCTTTGGAAAGTTAATTTCACAGATGTGTTCAAGCTCCTGAACATAGAGGTGGAGAATGTTCCACTGGTTAATAATTTAGAAATGTGACACAGTAAACTGGCATTGGCAAAGGTACAGTCAAGATCCTTGGACCAATAGAAATATTTGGATTCCCCAAGGCAAATAAATCTTTTTGCTTTGAAACCCGTGGTGGGGCAGTGAGCCAGTCTTTTAATTGATACAGTACCTTTTAGTTAATATAGTACCTAACACTTTGTTTTGTTATAATCTCAGTGAAGAAGAATAATTAGTTTGAGGCCAAGAAATTATTTTCTCTTGAAGACTGTATCCTGGAGACATGGTATTTCAGGCGCAAGGGTGCCTCTATGCTGAAGTCAATGCATACTTTCAGCATTTGGGTTTTTATTATCTTTGTAAACCTTAGCATATGTAGCCACATAACTATATTTGGCTTATTGCAGTTCTCTGTAATGCAGCTGTTCCATTTTGTCATTATAGCTTTGCTTATACACTCTGATATTCATACAGCAAATTAGATTTAATTCCATACTGCCCCTCCCCTTATGGCTTATAGTCTAAACAAGGAAAAGAAAAGGAGAGATGAGAATATATGTGAGGTTTTTCTTTTTCATAAACATTATAATAGAAATGAATTGGGGGGAGACAGGTGTGATTTTTTTTTTTTAAGTTCAGGAATTGCTTTTGTGATTTAGAGTACTTATTTTGAATAAAAATGAAAAGATAAAGTGTATTTGGTGGAAGATCCTCATAGGAAAACATTGTATTTCCTAATTTTAGGCATTTATAAAGTCTTTCCTAGCTTTGGTTACTCCCTGAAGAACAGCTTCTATGATATATGTCACAAAATGGTACCTGCTTTACAGTAGACATTTAATGTATTGATTGAATAGTTAATGTGACTAAAGAGGAGAGAAATGCAATTCAATATTTAGCAGTGATTATTTTGGCAAAAATGGATTTTCATATTCTTAAACTATGTTATTCCTTGAGTTTACATGGTTAATAAAGGCACATTGTGATTTTTGTATCCTTTAAAAATATATATTATTTGATAGATTTTCATGGCAGTACAGGGTTAATCTTTTTTTCTGGCCAAGAAAGAAATTGGTAAACTACTTGACTGGGATCATTGATAGTTTCTTTCCATCTTTAGCACTGATTAACATTAGCAGAGTCTCTCTTTTGTCTTTTCCTTTCTTTAGACTTAGATCAGGAAGAAATAGCAGTCTCTTTTTTCTTGTGACTTTAGGTGTGCCAAACACCAGCTAGCATCTATCGTCTATGAGAACCAAAGCTGTTTCTTTTATTATGTGGTTCCACATACTGTATCACAAGAACAAGAGTCTTCCCCAATTCATTCCTGCCTGTATTCCCTTAGAATATTTTAGGCCTGTCAGCTGCTAGGTCTCTTATCAAGGATTTGATCCACTTGGCCTCCTAGCCTGAATTGAGAATCTGTTTGAAAAGCCTTCAGTAGTGACATTTAGTTTCTAGAGTTATAACCATTATTTTATGTCTTTTACCCCTGTTGTGCTTTCAAAAGAATTTATAGAACTGGGAAAAGATAATAAAGTAGATGCTTTTATCAGTAATAGCAGGGTGAAATTTGATGAAGTGGTAAAAGGGTCATGGTGGTATTTTGAGGTTGCAGAGTATTTTTAAAAAAGGATGTTAGGCCAGTCATGGTGGTTCATGCCTGTAATCCTAGCATTTTGGGAGGCCAAGGCAGGAGGATTGCTTGAGCTCAGGAGTTCAAGACCAGCCTAAGCAAGAGCAAGACCCTGTCTCTACTAAAAAAAAGAAAAGAGAGAAAAAAAAATTAGCCGGGCAACTAAAAATAGAAAAAATTAGCCAGGTGTGGTGTTGTGTGCCTGTAGGCCTAGCTACTCAGGAGGCTGAGGCAGGAGGATTGCATGAACCCAGGAGATTGAGGTTGCTGTCAGCTAGGCTGATGCCATGACACTCTAGCCTGGGAGACGAAGCAAGACCCTGTGTCAAAAAAAGAAAAAGGAGGTTTAGGTGGCTATCATTTATCTTCTAGCTCCTTATATCTTCCAGCTGTCCACTACTCTTTTCTCCCCCTCCCATTTGCTGTCAACCCAAGATAAAAAAAAATATATCGATTTTCCAGGAGACCAGGTTTTCTTATGGGAAAAAAAGTATATATATTTTATATAACATATCTCTCAAGAGCTAATAGTTCTATAGAGCTAATCTAGTGTGCATAGCCAGCTATGCCAGTGAGATAGATTAAATGATTTTCATATTTTTCAGAGAAATAGAGAAGGTAACACTTTTGGTTTTTTATTTAATTTTTGAAATTTTATTTTTTTTAAGAGATAGGGTCCCACACTGTCACCCAGGCTAGAGTACAGTGGCATGACCATAGCTCAAACTCCTGGGCTCAAGCAGTCCTCCTGCCTCAGCATCCCAAGTTGCTAGAACTACAGGTGCGTACCACCATGTCCAGCTAATCGTTCTTATTTTTTGTAGAGATGGGGTCTCACAATTACTCCTCTTTGGAGACCTTGGATAGGGACCCAAGCCCAGGCATCTTTATTTTTAACAAGTTACTAGGTGATTGTGATTTTGATGCACACCAAAGTTTCAGATCTGTTGATCTGTATCCTTCTAATTTCTCATATTTCTCAAATGAAAGTGAAGAAAAGGTTTGGTAATAAGAAGATAAGCCATGCAGTTTTAATTTTGATTACTAAGCTGGGGATCAGATGGAAAGGAGGGTATCTTTATATTCAAAGATGATTGAAACTTACCACAAAAGACCATTGTGGTGATGATCTACCATACTATTATATGTTAAGTTTTCCCTATGTCTTCATAGTGATCTTCCTGAAATTTGAATGAGATTATTTCATTTCCTCAAAATCTGATATTTTGTTCTTGCCTGCAGGATAAAGTCCAGACTCCCTTATGTGGCATATAAAGTCTTCATGATTTTGACCCCTGCTAACCTTTTTAGCTTCATAGCTTTTATTGCCCTTTCCCCCGTTGCAGCTCCCCCGGAAAACCTTCTGTAGAAACAGAAAAGCAAAACCAATGAAAGCTCCTCAGCTCCAGCCACAATAAATGATTCGTAGTTCACTGTAAACCTTTTCCTTGGTTGGTTATTCTGCCTGCCTTGCCTTTCTTGTTTTGTCCTACTGGAAAACATCTACTGATAGTTTAAGATTAAGCTCAAACATCTTTTCCTGACCTCTCTAAAGCAGCTGGTGCTGTCTCCTCCATGTTACTTTATAGCACTTATTGAATTGCTGTAGTTATTTGCTTATGACTCTCTCCTAGTAGGCTGAGTTCCTCAAGGATAAAGATAGTAAGTTAAGGCCGGGTGCGGTGGCTCACGCCTGTAATCCTAGCACTTGGGAGGCTGAGGCGGGCGGATTGTTTGAGCTCAGGAGTTCGAGACCAGCCTGAGCAAGAGCGAGAGACCCCCATCTCTACTAAAAATAGAAAGAAATTTCTGGCCAACTAAAAATATATATAGAAAAAATTAGCCGGGCATGGTGGCGCATGCCTGTAGTCCCAGCTACTCGGGAGGCTGAGGCAGTAGGATCGCTTGAGCCCAGGAGTTTGAGGTTGCTGTGAGCTAGGCTGACGCCACGGCACTCACTCTAGCCCAGGCAACAAGGCGAGACTCTGTCTCAAAAAAAAAAAAAAATAGTAAGTTAAAATATAAGTTTCATGATGGCAGTTATAAGAATAAGTTCAGTGCCATATTGATGTACCTGGCATATAGTAGACACTGTGAATGAATCTATATTTATATTTTGGGTGGGCTTCAAATTAATTAATCTTTGTTTATTAGATAACTTATAAATAAATTAATGAATTATGAAATCGCAAAAGTAAGCTTACTTTATGGGGTCAGACTTTGAAAAGGAGAGCCTCTTCCCTGAAATCTTGAATACATGGCATTGTTAATGCCAGGATACAATAAACAAGTCCATATATTTTTATATAATATCTGATTTCACTTATGGTATAAGAAAGACTTGAATAATTTTTATTTTGAATCTTAATACTGGTATTTAAATGAGAAGATCTAGAAGAAAATGGGAAAGTTTCTTTGACATTGGTCTTGGTAATGATTTTTCGGATAGGACACCAAAAGCACAGTGAACAAAAGCAAAAATAAACAAGTGGGGCTACCTCAGACTAAAAAGCTTCTGCACAGCAAAGGAAGCAGTCAACAAAATAAAAAGGCAGCCTATGGATTGGGAGAAAATATTTGCCACCCATATATCTGATAAGGGGTTAATATCTAAAATACATAAGGAAATCACAAAACTCAATAGCAAAAAACCCGAATAACCCCAATATGAGCAAAGGACCCAAATGGACATTTCTCCAGAGTAGACATACAGATGGCCAACAGGTATATGAAAGGGGGCTTAACATCATTAATCATCAGGGAAATGCCAATCAAAACCACAATGAGATATCCTCTCTCACCTATTAGAATGGCTTTTACCAAAAAGACAAGAAATAACAAATGTTGGCAAGGGTGTGGTGAAAAGGGAACTCTTGCACACCTTTGGTGGGAATGTAGATTGGTGCAGCCACTGGGGAAAATAGTATAAAGCTTCCTAAAGAAATTGAAAGTGTAGCTACCACATGACCCAGCAATTCCTCTTCTGGGTATATACCCAAAGGAAATGAAATTGCTACCATGTAAAGACATCTGTACTCCCATGTTCATTGCAGCATTATTCACAATAGCCAAGATATGGAAACAGCCAAATTGTCTGTTGATGGCACAGATGGATGGATAAAGAAATTGTGTGTGGGTACACACACACACACACACACACATACACACACACAATGGAATATTATTCAGCTTTAAAAAAGAAGGAGATTCTGCTATTTGCAACAGCATGGATAAACATAGAGGACATTATGCTAAGTGAAATAAGTCAGACACAGAAAGAAAAATACTGCATGATCTCACTTGTATGTAGAATTTAAAACAAAGAAAAAACCAAAAGCATAGGAAACAGAGTAAAACAGCTGTTGAGAAAGGATGAGAAGATGTAGATCAAAGAGTACAAAGTTGCAGTTATGTAGGGTGAATAAGAGATGTAAGATACAACATGAGGGCTGTAGTTAATAATATTGAATACTGGTAATTTGTCAAAAGAGTAGATTTTAGGTACTCTTACACAAAAGAAGTAACTATATAGGATAATGGATATGTTAATTTGTAGGAATCACTGTGTATATGTATATCAAGGTAAGTATTAATATATCAAAATATGCACACCTTAAATACATGCAATAAAATTTAAAAAGTAAAATTTTAAAAATCTGTTGGAAAAATAAATGAGAAGATCTAGAAAAATAGCCAAAAAACTTCATTAAACTTCGAAATTTCTTTTCCAATATTAATTGAGATAACATTTTTTACTCTCTTGTATAGGGTATTTGTGAACCGAAGTTTAGCCATGGAGAAAATAAAGTGTTTTGGTTTTGATATGGATTACACCCTTGCTGGTGAGTAGCAATTTCTGATTGCTTAAGAAATGCTGCTTTGAGTATAACACAATGGGTCTGCAATAGGCAATTCAGTACATACTTGTAGATTTAGTTATATATTTGGCTTCCAGAAACTCTTATTATCAAGCTGCTTCTGCTGAGATTTGTGAATATTGAAGTTACCAGATATCCTTGAGATTTGCTTCATGAGTTTGTATAGATAGGTAGAAGGAGTACTGAATTATATTATTTTAGAGACCCTGATAAGAAACAATATGGTAAAATCATACCTTAATGGATATATTTGGGCATTTTTGACTTTTACTCTATTAAACTGTTCTTTAGGGATAAAATTTTGTGTCTCTCCGTCTGCCACAAGGTAAATTTTTATCAGCTAAAAATTTTAATATGTTATTAGGACAAATGAAAAATGTCATTTTCCATTGAAATGGTTGTACACATAATATGTAAAAGGTTTTTGAGAAACTAGAGCTATTGGTTTTGTTCGTTATCACGTAGTCCTTAAACACCAGCACTGTGCTATTTTTCCCCTCTTTGAGATGTATTTGAAATAATCAATGTGTTAGTCAATGGTTGTAATATCTGTTTGGAACTTATTAAGTAAAATATTTTCAGTCTGGCAAAAATGTCATTTAAGAAGTAGTAGGGATTAGGGATAAATTTGACCATGTGTGCAGGTGTGCATGTGTGTTTGCACATACGTGTGCAACTGTGACAATCAGAAAATAATCTTTTAGGAATTGTCTCTAAAAGTTTTTGTCTTTACACAAAAATCTTAAAATGCATAAAATCACTTATTTTCAGGAAGTATTTATATAAATAGCAGTGTTAGAAAACCAACTTCTGTCTCAAATTAGACAAATCTCAATTTGATGTTCAATTTAGACCACAGATGTAATTGAATAATATAAACGTACAAAAGTGAACACATGCAGGTACTTGCTGCATAGATGTGGCCATGATTTTTCACCAATTTATTAAAAACATACATATGTAGTATATTTGATTTGAATTTTTCATTTCCTTCCATACTCTTTGTCATTCGTTTTTCTATTGCCTTAAAGTTGTTTTTGCAGCATTTTAATTGTTTTATATTTTCCTAATTAGATACAGGCACTTTTAGGAGCACTTGTCAGAAAGCATTTGAAAGCACTGTACTTTCTTACTGTATATCTTGCTATTTGAATGGGGAGAAAAATCTCTTCTTTCAAGCATTTTAGATCTCTAGGAAAAGGAATGGTGAAATGATTTGGCAGCTGTAAGAGTTACTACCTAAAGCAGAAACAGAAGTTATTGGGGTCAAAAAGTAACAACTTTTTTCCCTTGGTTATTAAGACAGTACCATTATACTGAAATAGTTCAATTCAATAAGTATTTATCGAGAGTCTGTAATGTGCCTGGCACGTTTTGTTACTGAGCATTGAGATAATTAGATCTTTTCACAGAATAATGATAAAATGAACTCTCCTTTGTATTGAAAAAGTCACTGAATCTTAGTCTTTTAACTTTAATGATACCTTATGATTTCTTTTTATTTGCTTTTTTGTGTTTTTGTAACACCACTTCATATTTTAATGCTTTCTCCTAGTCTGGATATTAATATTCTTTGTGTATATATCATAGTAACTGTTAACATTTATTATGTGCTTATTATTTGCCAGGCTCTGTTCCAGGTGCTTTACATAGATATATCATTTAATACATGGATTATCTTATTTATGTCTCTTATTTAATATTTGTAGAAACCCTACGAGGCAGATACTACTACTACCATCTCCACTTACAGATGATGCTGAGACATTAAGCACTTACTTTTGTCCAAGGACATTTAGCTATGATATAGTTGAACCAAGAGTCAAACCTAAGCATACATGTATATATACATATATATGCATATAATGTTTAAAATATCACTTTGAATAATGACAATTTATAGTGAGATATTTCAAAATAATAAGCTCCCTTCCCCTCTTTAAACAAACAAACCAAGACTTAAGCATTCAAAAGGGCAAAGACCTTTGAGAGGTCCCTTTGAGAGATTATATACATTATTACATCAGTTCTTTGTTGGTGAAAAATGTGATTATGGTATTGCCTTCACTTCACAAAGCACATAGGAAAACAAGTTTATTGAGTTTATATTCTCACCTGTTTTCCAGAATGGTAGTCATTAAATTTAGCTGTGAATAACTTTTGGTTGTTTAAAAAACAAGCCACACCCTTGAAGTACTAAGACTTCATGAGAAAAATGTGCCATGAAATACAGAGACAAGACTAAAAGAAGTGTTTTGTTTTTTTTTTAAACTTCAACTATTTGGGATAAATCCCCCTAGAATAAGTGTAATAGCCTTCCTTACAGGGTAAGTTCTTGGAAAGAATCTGTATTCTTTGTGAAGCCTTCTCTGAGACATCATTTTCTCTGTGTAATTCTGATACCTTGGTACATCATTCCTTCTGAGCAATTTATATGTCAGTTGCAGCTTTTGTTTACTTGTCTCCCCATTGGCTTTCAGGTTTCTCAAGAGCCAGGCCTTTCTTTTTCATATTTGTATTCTATGTGTAGCATAAAGCCTGGCATAAAGTAGGTGTCCATTAAATATTTATTGAATGAACAGTTTCAGTACATTAAGTTTTAGTAATTAGTTTAAAAATCATTTTTGGTACTTTAGTTTACCCAGTATAAAATATACACTAATTATTCAAGTTAATTACTTATAAATATGAATGTATTTTTAATAATTTAATAACATTTATAGAGAAATAAGTTACATACAATAAAACACATGCATTTTAAGTATATAGATTGAATTTGAGAAAATGTATACACCTGTGTAACCACCACCATAATCAAGATACAGAATATTTCCGTCACTCCAAAATGTTCCTCAGTGCCTCTTTGAAGTCAGCTCTCTTCCCCACCCCACTCTTTGCCGTGGGGCTTTTTGTCACTGTACGTTAATTTTGCCTTTTTTAGAATTTCATATAAATGGAATCATGTAGTATGTACTCTTTTGTGTCTGGCTTCTTTTGTTCAGCATAATGTTTTTGTGATTCATTCATGCTGTTGTATCTGTAAGTAGTTCATTCTTTTTTTAAAGTGTAAACCCCTAGTATATAAAGAAAACAATTGAATTTGAAATCATTTTAGACCTATAGAAGAGCTGCAAAAATAATGTGGAGAGGCCGGACGTGGTGGCTCACGCCTGTAATCCTAGCACTCTGGGAGGCCAAGGTGGGAGGATTGCTCAAGATCAGGAGTTCGAGACCAGCCTGAAAAAAATTAGCTGGGCGTGGTGGCACATGCCTATAGTCCCAGCTACTTACTCAGGAGGCTGAGGCAGGAGAATCGCTAAATTAAGCCCAGGAGTTTGAGGTTGCTGTGAGCTAGGCTGACGCCACGGCACTCACTCTAGCCCGGGCAACAGAGCGAGACTCTGTCTCCAAAAAAAAAAAAAAAAAAAATGTAGAGAGTTCTCTTTTCCTCTCTTGTATGGTAACATCTTCCTTGGTCATAGTAAATTATAAAAACTAAGAAATTAACACTAGTACAATACTATTAATTGAACTACAAACTTTATTTGGTTTTTATCAGTTTTTTCATTACTGTCCTTTTCCCATTCCAGGATCCAGCCCAGAATCCCACATTGCATTTAGTTGTCATATCTCCTTAGTCTCTCCCAATCAGTGATAGTTTCTAAGTCTTTCCCTGTCTTTCATTGCTCTGACACTTTTTAAAGAGCACTGGTTAGGTATTTTGTAGAATATTTCACAATTTGGGTTTGTCTGCTTTCTGGTTTGTAGATGGCACCTTCCACCTATGTCCTCACACGGAGGAAAGAATAAGGGATCTCTCTTGGGCCTCTTTTGTAAGGGCACTAATCCCATTTACAAGAGCTCTGTCCTCGTGACCTAATCATTCCCCAAAGGCCCTACTTCCTAACACCATCACACTGGCTATTAGATTTCAGCATAATTTTGGGAGGATACAAACATTCAGACCATAGCATGTGGTATAAAACTGCTATCTAGCATAATCTGTGAATTGATTATTCTGACAAACAATATTTTGAGTGATATAGAGTTACCATGTACAGCATGGATGGGTTACTAGTTTTCAGAGTTAGAATGTTGTAGTGACATTGTCAGTTCTTCTTGGTGGTTTGGAAAAAAACCCAAAAATGAATGGGCCAGGTATGGTGGCTCATACCTGTAATCCTAGCACTTTGGGAGGCCAAGGCAAGAGGATCACTTGAGGTCAGGAGTTTGAGACCAGCCTGAGGAAGAGTGAGACCCCATCTCTACAAAAAATAGAAAAATTAGCTGGGCATGGTGGCACACTCCTATAGTTCCAGCTACTCAGGAGGCTGAGGCAGGAGGATCACTTGAGCCCAGCAGTTTGAGGTTGCAGTGAGCTATGATGACGCCACTGCACGCTAGCCCCGGAGACAGAGCAAGACCCTGTCTTTAAAAAAAAAAAAAAAAAAAAAAAGGTGAAATTGATAGAATATAGTGAGCCTAGGATTGATGATTCTAAAGCGTCTGAATAGGTCATCACATCTCAAAGGGCAGTCATGTTTTGGAATGGTATGTTAAATGAGAGGTGGTTATTGGCTTATGACCTACCTTATCACACTGTAAATTTGCCTAAATTTGTTCTGAGGAAACAGTTACATAGTTTCCTCAAAGCCTTTTTTCCTTGTTTTCAAATGTGGGAAATATATATAAATTCTTTATGAAAAGGGTGGGAGGTAAGATTTAATTTTGGCAAATTAAGATATTTTCATAAGGAAATGTTGCTTTAAGTCTTCTAGAAAATGGCCACAGAACACCTTCTTTAGGGGAGGAGTATCATGGTTGGTTTTTATTTTGATTTATCAACTTTTTTATGGTTCATATTGGTAGACAAGAAAATTTTCTTTGAATAATCCTGATGTTTGGAGAACGCTGTTCTTTTTGTCAAATGTTGTGATTTATAGAATTAGTGGTGATAATCATTTAAATCTTTGATTTGTCACTAATAAATGAGGAAGAGGATAATTAAAGCAAAAATATATACTCGGACTGTAGGAATGTTAAGCTGTATATGTATAATAATTCTAAACTTACAATTTTCCAAAAGTAAATTATATAGACCTTTGGTAGAATGATGTTAAGGGAAGGTAAGGGGAGTTTGTTGTTAGATGTTTCTTGAGAGTAATTTATCAAAAGAGAAATTGGCCTTACTTATATTAAAATGTTTTTTATTTTGCTTACAGTTTGGTACTCATTTATTCCACCAGTGAAGTGTGTCACACAGTGTTCAGTAACGTAATCCTTTCTGATGGCAGTCTCATTATAGTCATCTCATCTGAATGCCAGCTTAATACCTCAGACATTTTTCAGAGAAGATCCCTTTATCATCGACTGTCCCTATAATTGAAGCCAGCTATGCATTTTTTGTTTTTATTAATTTGTTTGCAAGATTTTTATGTAAGATTGACATTTTTCTATAGACTAGAAACCAAGAAATGCAAAAAACTTACTGACATAAACTAATTTCTTCTGATTGTCTTGGACCTAAATCAGTATCAATCCTTAATCTACTACCCATAAAATGCCAGTATTAGTATTTAGCTCTTTATCTCTGTAATACTGTAGATTAACACTTTATTTCTCTAATGGGATTATGCATATCACTTGTGCTTTAACTACAGTTGACCCTTGAACAACTCAGGGGTTAGGGGCACCAACCCCTATGCAGTTGAAAATCCGTGAATAACTTTTGACTCCCCAAAACTTTACTAATAGCCTCTTGTTGACTGAAAACCTTACTGATAACATAAACAGTCGATTAACACGTATTTTATATGTCGTATGTATTATCTACTGTATTCTTACGATAAAGTAAGCTAAATAAAATGTTACTAAGAAAATCATCACCTGTAATCCTAGCACTCTGGAAGGCCAAGGCGGGCGGATCGTTTGAGCTCAGGAGTTCGAGACCAGCCTGAGCAAGAACGAGACCCCATCTGTACTAAAAATGGAAAGAAATTATATGGACAACTAAAAATATATATAGAAAAAATTAGCTGGGCATGGTGGCACATGCCTGTAGTTCCAGCTACTTGGGAGGCTGAGGCAGGAGGATAGCTTGAGCCCAGGAGTTTGAGGTTGCCGTGAGCTAGGCTGATGCCACGACACTCACTCTACCCTGGCCAACAAAGCGAGACTCTGTCTCAAAAAAAAATAAAATCATAAGAGAAAATATATTTACTGTTCATTAAGTGGAAGTGAATCAAATCATCATTGAAGGTCTTCATCCTTATCTTGACATTGAGCAGGCTGAGGAGGAGGAAGAAGAGGAGGGGTTGGTCTTACTGACTCAGGGGTGGCAGAGATGAAAGAGGTGGGGGAGGTGGATGGGGAGGCAGGAGAGGCAGGCACATGTGATGTAACTTTTATTGAAAATGATCCATGTATAAATGGACCTGTGTGGTTCAAGAGTCAACTTGTACAGATGAGTTTATATATGAAAGTAATGTTTAAAATTTAGATCATACTGAACTATGTATGTTAGCTTTGCTACTGGCCAAGAGTAGGCTATGTTTTATATAAAAAGTACCTATCAAGACAATTTACAATTCCTCTCTTACCCCAAATTCCTTTAGCAACGTTCTTTGCACATGAAATATATCTGGATCTGGTCCTTTGCATTTTGGCTTCCTCTGCAGATAAGTATTTTTCTTTTCTCTTTTTCGAGGCTTCTTTTTCCCTTAATTAAACCTATTGGGTGCTCCAGTTTCCTTCCTATGTTATTAAGTTGCCTGGATATAGGGCCTTTTTAGACCCCACATTTTGCAATTTGGGTCCTTACCTAAGTATAGTCTTTTAGCTTTTTTATGGTAATATGAGACAAACAGATGGGTCAGGCTAAGTACATTTCTGGGACAAAACAAGCTAAACAAGATCTTGAAAGTTAACCTAAGATTAGGTCTTTGGATTTGAGAGAGAGCAAGAATGAAGGAACTAATCTATACTATTTGTGAATTTTGTTTCTTTGATTTTATTTGCATAGATCACCAAAAATGTTATATCGCTGAATTTATTGTTACTAATAGTGAACAGTAGAGTGAAAATAGAAAACAGAGAGAACTGGCATTTTTTCAGGCTGTTTGTTGCTTGTTCATTTTACAGGTGGCAAATAAGCATGAACAGACCTATGGCTTCCATTACTCTTAGTGCTCTGTTACTTAGTTTTATAATATTATACCCTGAAATCTATTTCTGAGGTTTCAAATGAGAAATTCTCTTCTGAATAAATGAGTGACATGAAGTACTTAATATCACCTCCTGTGGTTACAGACCACCATCTGACAAACTGCTAATCTGCAGAATGTGGTTTCTTCAAGAAGCAAAATGCTAGCCAACAGCTGTTTAGTCAGAGTAATCTGAGTGTTACAAGTGATTTTCTTAAAAGCCAGAATAATCCTCTTTCTGTTTTGTATAAGTCTCATACATGATTTAGGTCCAGTCTTATTTTTATCCTTACCCTAGCAGCTGTATTGGTTAGAGGAAAAAACCTCAGAGTGTGATAGACCTGGGTTTGGATCCCAGTTCTGCCTTGTTCTAGCTCAGGGGTGAGGAACCTTTTCATGTTGGAAGGCTGCATTAATTTAGCCGTAATCAAATAAGGCTGCATTCAAGAAACTTCAAATAGACATACTTAAAATGTACATTATTTTGTAAAAATCTAACTATTATGTACTTAATCATTTCAAAAAATGAAAACTATTTTAATTTTGGTAGAGACTGGGTCTTGCTCTTGCTCAGGCTAGTCTCCAACTCCTGGGCTCAAGCAATCCTGCTGCCTTGCCTCAGCCTCCCAAAGTGCTAGGATTACAGGCATGAGCCACCACACCCAGCCCAAACAATGACTTTAAAATGTCTTCTACTGAGAGCTCAATCAATTCTATCTGTAGTTCTTTAGGTGCCTTGGTAATATCAACTAGGTGGGGCTGAAATGCTAATTTGAGTATGATTTTCAAAGTCAGTGAACCTTTCATTGTATTCTCCAATTAATAAGTCTGTAACAGCTGTGTAGTCTTCAAATTATTTGCATATATCATCCTCATCAATGACCTTTGCTAACTGGGGAAAATGTTCATCTGAAATTTCCTTTTGAAGAAGTGTTTTGAAAAAAGATAGCTTTTTTTGAAATGCTTGGATTTCTTGCCACATGTCATATATACACTTAGTTTTACCTTGGAAAGAAATATTCAAGTCATTTTGATTTGACATGATATCACACAGAAATGCTGTATTCCCATAGAAATCTTTCAGTAATTCTGTTCTGAAACATTGCTGATTCTGTTCTTCATAAAATTTAACTATCTGTTCTCACAGAGATAAAATTTTGGTTAACACCTGTCCCTGTGTTAGCCAACACTCTTTAGAATGATAAGGGCCAATCGACATTGAATACCTCATCATTCAACTTTAGCATATTACAAAACTGATGATTCCCTGTTGCATTTGCATGAACATAGTTAACAATACTTATACCTTGTTGCAAAGTGTGACTGAAAATAGTAGCTTTAGCACAAAGATTTTGCTGATGCAAGATACAATGAAAAGAAATGAGAGCATCTGGATCTGTTAATGCATTTTTTTTAATCTGTGCAATAAACCCTTCATGTTTTCCTGTCATGGAAGGTGCACCATATGTACATACACTTACTAAATTTACCAAATTCATTCCAACTTCATGACATTTACCTTGAAAGTTGTTGAAAATATCTATTCCCCCATGTTCTGTTTACAAGAATGCCCAAAGCGAGTAATTTCATAGCAAAGAAAATCTTCTGTTATGACCCTAATGAAGTATAAAACCAGCACTGAGTCAGTAGTATCAGTTGATTCATCCAAAGTGATTGAATAATATATATTTTCCTTTTGAAGTATTGCATGAAGTTGTTTTGTTAAGGCTAATTCATGCTGCTGATCAGTTATGGTTCTCCGTGAAAGAGTTGTTTGTACTTTGAAACGTTATCGCAGTCTAAGCATCCTACAACTTCAACAATGCATTCTTTCACAATTTCTACATCTCTGAATGGCTTCCCTTTTTTCCCCCAAGTATATAAGATACTTTATAAGTTGCTTCAGTGGCATTATTTCCAGGTCTTATTGCTGCTTGAAAGAATTATCTTGCTTTTCATCTTTTAATGTCTGCAATACAACCGTTTATACCTCTCCCTCTAATTTAAAATATTTGTGGTCCTTATGAGTGTTACAGTGCTGATGAGTATTGAATTTCTTTAATGTTGATGTTGCAGTATCACAAGGCAAGCAAATCATCTTATCTTCAGCAGAAACAAGATAATATTTCAGTTTCCAATCCTCATTAAAAAGTCTGTTTTCTTCCTTCAGCATTGTCTTCATCTTCTTTGACATGATGGGCTGTTAAGCAGACAGAATTAAAAAATAGTGTCGAGCTGTGCAGCTATTCACAAATTCGACTTTAAAAGCTGATAACAGACTGACATACTCAACCCCCATAAACTCTCACCAGCCTACCTGGTAAGGTATTGGCGCCAATCAGGCAGGGGAAGTTAGAACTATATCATGAGCATAGTAGCCGTCAGTTTAGCCCTTATGGCTTACTAATATTCTAAATGTGCCAGTCAATCTGGGATGATTATTTCATTGAAAATTATTTTATTCTTTGGAATTTTAAATATGTTCATTTAAAAAATAAAAATAGACAAAAATGTATTAATAAAAATAAAAGGATTTGTTCTGTAAAATTTGGATTCGGTCAAAAGGCTGTACTTGAGGACCTAGAAGGCCACAGGTTCCCCATCCCTGTTATATCTCTTGACCACCAGCATGTTACTTCACCTCTCTGTGTCTCAGTTTATTCATTTAATTAAAAAAAAGTGGGGGTATGTTAGGGATAAACTTAGTGTATCTAAAATAATTACTGTAATGAAAGTAGTTCTCTTCTGCTAGTGATACCAAAGTATTAATATACTGAACTTGAGCTGTAAGAGAAAAATCTAAGGAATAAGGAGAAAAATATCAATATTAACCTCATTTACACTCCCATGTATTGTGGAAAACCTGGAATACTAGGCAGATAGAATGGAATATTTAATCTTATTTTTAATTTTTTTTAAGTATTGTTAATGATCATGAACTTAATAGAAAGTTAAAGTTTTTCTCTGAGCAGCTTTTAATGACAAGGTATTTTGGCATCAGAGTATGTTTCCATGGAAATAAAGCAGTGTTTCAATGAAGGGTTATTTTTTAGCAGTATCATGGTGAAGGAAATAGATTTTGGAGATCAGGTCCTTACTTAAATTAAAAAAATGTTTCTTTATGACAGGAGTATCATTGATTTGTTTCTAATAGGGAGAAGGGAGTTACTTGCCCAAGCTTGTAATCCCAGCTACTTGGGAGGCTGAGTCAGAAGGATCACTTGAGCACAGGAGTTCAAGGCTATGGTTAGCTATGATCATGCCACTGCACTCCAGCCTGGGTGACAGAGCGAGACTCTGTCTTTTAAATAAAAATAATAATAAAAAACAAAAAGGAGTACCAGGGAAGAAATTAAGAAAAACTAGCTCCTTAGTGTTGATAAAGCAGAGGGTTTTTCTGCTACTAGCAGAAGCATCTCAGGACCTTTGATCCTTGTCCTCTCATGCATAGTAGATGCCCTCTGATCTTGTTTTATTGTTATTGGAATGGACTCAACTCACTTGACATTTAAGTGAACATTTTTTGCATGGTGTGTTTACTTGGACTAGAGTCCAGTCCAGGGCACTTATCATGTTTCTGTCAGCAATTGTATATCCTAACTAAACTTACTGGCTTTAGAGGTGCTTAAAGGAGTGGGAAAAACAATCTGAAGTAAGAAGTATTACTCGGTATTGGTATATTGTCACTATAGACATCTCAAACAAGTCAGAGCATTTTCTTTTTCCTTTTTTTGTGGTAAAATATACATAACATAAAATTTACCATTTTTAAGTGTATGATTCAGTGGCATTAAGTACACAGTGTTGTGCAATGCTTACCACTATCCATTTCCAGAACTTTTTCATCATCTCAAACAGAAATTTCATACCCGTGAAGCAATAACTCCCCATTCCCTCCTCCCTGCAATCCCTAGTAACTTCCATTCTACTTTCTGTCTCTGTGAATTTGCCTAGTCTGGATATTTCATAAGAGTAGAATCATATATTTGTTTTTATGTCTGGCTTATTTCTGTTAGCACAATGTTTTTAAAGTTTGTCCATGTTATAGCATGTATCAGAATTTCATTCCTTTTTAAGGCTGAATGATATTCCATTGTAGGTATATACCACATTTTTTTTTATTTTTGAGACGAGCTGGTCTGGAACTCCTGGCCTCAAGTGATCCTCCCTCCTTAGCCTCTCAAAGCACTGGGATTAGAAGCGTGAGCCACCATGCCTGGCCACATTTTATTTATCTGTTTATCTGTTGACGGACATTTGGATTGTTTCCACCTTTTGCTATTGTGAATAGGCTGCTAAGAACATTGGTGTACAAGTACCTGAGTTCCTGCTTTCAGTTCTTTTAGGTATATACCCAGGAGTGGAATTGCTAGATCATGTAGTAATTCTATGTTTAGGTTTTGAGGAACCACCAAACTATTTTCCACAGAGGCTGTAACATCTTGAATTCCCTTCAGCAATTCATGAGGGTTCCAGTTTCTCCACATCCTTGGCAATACTTGTTGTTTTCAGGTTTTTCTGTTTTGATAATAGTTATCCTAATGGCTGTGACTGTTAAGGTTTATTATGGTTTTGATTTACATTTCCCTACTGGCTAGTGATGTTAAACATCTTTTCATGTGCTTATTTGGTCATTTGTATATCTTTTTTTGAGAAATGTCAGTTTTTTCAATTGGGGTTTTTTAATTGCAGAGTTGGCGGATCTCTATATATTCTGGATATTAATCCCTTATTAGATAGATGATTTGGAAATGTCTCTCATTCTGTGAGTTGTCTTTTCACTCTCTTGATAGTGTCTTCCTACACAAAAGTTTTTAATTTTGAAGTCCAGTGTACCTATTTTTTCTTATGTTGTATGTGCTTATGCTGTCATATCTCAGAAATCATTGCCAAATCCATTATAATGAAGATTTTCTGTTATGTTTTCTTCTAAGAGTTTTAGGGTTTTAGCTCTTACATTTAGGTCTTTGATCCATTTTGAGTTAATTTTTATATACGTTGTAAGGCCATTGTCCATTGTCATCCTTTTGCATATGTTGAAAAGTTTTTCCAGCACCAGTTGAAAAGACTATTCTTTCCTCACTGAATAAATCAGTTCACCATATATGCAAGGAGAGCTTTGTTTTTGTCTTTTTTTAATGAAACCAATGATAACGTAAAGTTTTGTGTCTGCTTGAGCATTTCTTCTTAAAGATGAAACTGCTTGCAATAGTGATAATTAAGTTAATATGGAAGATTAGCTGAGTTGAACTTACCTATTGATAATGTATGAACTAATTGCATCTATTTGAATTTCTTAATATGGCAAGAGGTCTATGAAAGGAGTGTATTTGTTGAAAAATCTTTGGTACAAACTCAGGAAGATACCCTTCATCAAAAAGACCAAAGAAATCATTGTTGTCCGAATCATGAGACAATGCTCAAGGCATCCTTCTCACAACTTGGAAAATGTAGAACTTACACATTACCTTACCCACTGGCCTCCAAACACATTGTCTATATGCAGATTTATGTGTGAGGGAATGAGCACCTCCAAGTCAGTGAAAGTTATCAACCTGTATATATTCTTTGGCTTATCCTTGAGGGATTTATCAGTTTATGAATAGATTATACAATTGAAGATTAAAGGAACATAAAAATAGGTGTAGTTTGACTATAAAATACATTTATTATCCCCCTTAGTGATCTTTTTTCCTTTTTTTTTTTTTTTTTCTTTTTTCTTTTTTTTTTTCCCTCTGCCAAGTCTCAGGAGTGATCTTTTTTCTTAAGAGGTTTTCAACTGTTTTTTTTTTCCCTACCAGAAACAGAGTAGAGTAAGAGGAATTTTTGAACAGAGAAACTAGGGTAACAGATAAAAAGAAAAAAATCCCTCTCCCAAAGGAGATGATCCCTTTCCAAACAAAACAAAACTAGGTAATTGTGGTTAATAAAATTATCAATAAAAATAAATTAGAAAACAGTGTCATAAAACCAAACAAAATAAAAATCTAATCAGAAGATATGAAGACTCAACTCTTAAAGGAGAGTTGTGAAGATGAAATGTGATAAATTCATACTAGATCCATTGAGTTGTATCAACAATCTGATCAAGATAAACTGAACTTGACAGGGCCTATGGTGAATGGGTTTGCATAGGTAGAAGGTTCATTATAGTTTTTTTTTTTTTTTTTTTTGAGACAGTCTTGCTTTGTTGCCCAGGCTAGAGTGAGTGCCGTGGCGTCAGCCGAGCTCACAGCAACCTCAAACTCCTGGGCTTAAGCGATCCTACTGCCTCAGACTCCCGAGTAGCTGGGACTACAGGCATGCGCCACCATGCCCAGCTAATTTTTTCTATATATATAATTTTAGTTGACCAGATAATTTCTTTCTATTTTTAGTAGAGACGAGGTCTCGCACTTGCTCAGGCTGGTCTCGAACTCCTGACCCCGAGTGATCCACCCGCCTTGGCCTCCCAGAGTGCTGGGATTACAGGCGTGAGCCACCGTGCCGGCCTTTATAGTTTTAACTATTAATAAACTATAAAGACTCCATCTCCCCCCTTTCTTTTTTTTTTAGAGCAAAGTCTCTGTTGCTAAGGCTGGAGTGCACTGGTCTGATCATAGCTTACTAACCCTGAACTCCTGGGCTCCTGACTCAGCCTCCCAAGTAGCTGGGACTACAGGTGTGCACCACCACCCCTAGCTAATTTTTTTTTTTTTTTTTTTTTTTTTTTAGTAGCGACGGGGTCTTGTTGTGTTGCCTGGGCTGGTCTCAAACTCCTGGCCTCAAGCGATCCTCCCACCTTGGCCTCCCAAAGTGAGACTACTTTTATGTAGGATACATATTTTACCTTTTTTCCAGAAGGGGTTTGAGGTGACTTGCAAAGTTAAACACATCTAAACTGAGTCAAAAGACTAATCTTTTTTTATTCAAGAAAGCCCATAAGAAAATATTTTCCAAATAGTTATTTTCCTTCATATAGTCACCTTATTAAGGAAAAATGTATTCCAGTATCACTGTCATTTCTTAGACATTTTAGGAATTCTTTTGGAAGTGTATATTGCCTCTGTGAGTGACTGTTTTGAATGAGGGAAAGCTCATTTAGATGTGTAAGTTCACGTTTGTTTTCAATAGGCATTATTTTATAAGTCATATCTCATAATACAACTTGATTATTTTCATTTCAGAATAGAGTTTTTGTTTCTGTTGTTTTGAGGTAAGTGTCCTTTAGAGAGGGACAACTTATTTTGGAATAAATCCAGTGATCCTTAGGTAAAAATACTTGTCTTTGTTTGGTTAACTGAACTAAGCTTCTTTTCTTTTTTTTTTCTTTTTTTGCAAGTTATGTCTTAATTTGGGTTCTCTAAGCTTCTTTTTAAACTAAGCTATTTTTGGTATCATCCCTAACTTAAAATTTTTCTGCATATTTACACTGTTTTATTTTCTTTGGCCCAACATATTAATAACCTACATATGACTATGATTTCCTAAGAATATTAATACCTGGTAACACTATACCAGTACTATCATACCAAAAAATCAGTGCTGTTGGTAGAACTGGTTCTCATCTAGACTATAGTATTGACAACGTGGTATAGTTAAAATAATTCTGAGCAATCCTTACTTTGGAAGGATTTTATTATAACTTATTGCTGATAAAAGACTGTTTTAGTATTGCATAGCCCTCTAAATAGGGAGGATATTTAAGCAGTAATTAAAGGAACACCTGACTAATAAAATAATTCTGTATGTGTGATACACGATACTTGTATACACTTTTGCTATTTAAAATATTTTGTGAAAGATTATTTAGAACTTCCTGATCTGATAACACTTATTAAATTATGTGAGAATAAATTAGGGAGGATGGATGAAACAATCCAAAATAGTGCTACTAGGTAAAGCTTGGGTGATGGGTTTAAACAGCTTATTTCATATTCTCTCTACTTTTATGTGTATAAGTAAAAATATCCTTAATAAAATTAAATTAAAAAATCAGGACCAGGTGCATTGTCTAATGCCTGTAATCCTAGCACTTTGGGAGACCAAAGGTGGGAGCATTACTTGGCCAGGAGTTAGAAACCAGCCTGAGCAACATAGCCAGAGACCCCCATTTCTACAAAATATAGAAAAATTAGCCAGGTGTGGTGGCATGTGCCTATAGTCCCAGCTACTCAAGAGGCTGAGGCAGGAGGATCACTTGAGCCCAGGAGTTTGAGGTTGCAGTGAGCTATGATGATGCCACTGCATTCTAGCCTGGGCAACAGAGCAAGACCCTATCCCACCCCCACCAAAAAAAAAAAAAAAATCTGGTGGAGGAAACTGACAGAATGCCAATAAAGTGATTCTTTTTTAAAGGGCATTTAAATTTTAAGGTCTTTTAGTCTTTTCATTTCCATTTGATATAGTCATTATTTTAACTGTTATTACTCCTTTTTCTTAAACCTCAGGATTTTTTACACTACTTACCTCAGGAAATGAAGTGCTATTTCTACAACCAAGTAATGCTTTTGAGGTGATTTCTCAAAAGAGTATTAGGAAATCCTTAGGAAAGAATTTAAAAAGAAATAATAGTCCTCGTCATTATCCCATTTATGGATGAAAGTCCTTTGTACTAAACACCCTCAAGACTATTATTTTTAGATATATATTTACATTACATATAAAATATATGCTATATTTTAGGGGTGTAAGTTTTATGTGAATCTACACTTAATTTCCAAGCTTTGATTCCCTTTATGTCAAGTCCCAGTTAAGGTTTTCACTAATGTTAATCTCTCTGAATTATAATAATAAATGGTTTATTTCTATATTATTAGGAAATTTAAACAGTTGCTTAATAAAACCCATTCCATATCCTCCATTACATGGTAAGTGATAGAAATAATAAATTACTAATGTTTATGATCTTTACTTTTCCATTGCCAATCATAAAAGCATTCAATTGTAAGACTTTTTTTGTGAATGAATGTCATGTAATAATATTAGTTGCATCAGTAAAGTTAGTAAGATGAATCTTCTTCTCCCCAGTATCATAGGCTGTTTTCAACATGGCTAAACTTGTTTTTCTGAATAGTTCTAACACAATAACTACCTTTGATTCATTATCTCTTCTGCTTACACTTCTCTGGATGTTGGTTTTATCATGGAATAATGGCCACTGAGGAAAGGACAAATGATAATGGAATCAATCTGTGTAGCAAACATTTAGTTTAAACCTTATTAATAAAACCTGCTGGGTCAGGGAACCCTAATACGGCAGTTGGTTACCTAGGCAGATCATGAGAACGTTGGGTTTATTTTCTGTCATTGGGAACACTTGTTTGGTTTTGATAGTCACGTGAAGGAGTCAGATGATTACAGGAGTCCAAATCAAGTGACTGTGTAAAGATTCTTTTATTTCCCAAGTTTTTAATCTACCCTCTTAATTTTCCTTGAGATGACTAGAATAATAACATTATCCAGGATATTTGTGTTTATTCAAGAAATACTTTATTTCTATGTGGATTTCCAATTCATTAAATACCTAAATTCTGTTATTTCTTTAAGATTCTTTGAAGAGCCAAACATTTTAGTTAAATGGGTTAGGTAACTTTTATGGAAGTATATGACCTAAAGTATAAGCTAAAGGTGCACACTGTTGGCCCATGGACTCACCTCAGACCATAGACCATAGTTTGGTTCAAAGAGTATTTGTTTAATTGGGTCAGTATTTTAAAATTGAGAAATTACAGGTAAAAAAAATCTAGGTTGGCTATTATCACACAATTGGTAACATTTGACTCTCATTCCCACAGGGGTGGTCAACTACAGTTGAGTAGCTACTTCCTCCTCTAGGCAAGATGTATGCCCTCACTCAGCCCACTTTACACATTAATTCACTTGCCTGACCCCGACACAGGTGGTTGGAACATATTATCTGAATCTGAATTTCTGAGAGTTTGTCAGATAAACTTTATATTAATAGTACTTTGATATAATGTTTATAAAAAGGAGCTAATCTGTATAAGCCTGAATAAATCAAACATAACTTCTAAGAAGACTTCCTAGGCTGGGTTCATTGGCCCCCTTTCTGGCCCTCTATACTTTCTTAGTCACATTATGTTACTGATCTTCTAAAACTTAATATAAATATCTACTTATATATCCCTGTAGTGCAGCACGAGCAGCTATAATCCCCTTTAGGTCAAGGATCATGAGTTATTTTGTTTTTTGTTCTCAACATCTAGTACTTGGTGCATAGTAGGTATCCAAATGTTTGTTGAATTTCTCTAACTTTAGTACAAGCATTTGAGTGCTGTGATCTGTTTTTATTTTTGGGAAAAAAATATTAGCCATTTCTATTTTTGTATTACAAGCAGTTCCTTTGGTTAAAGAGGATTTTAAAAAGTTATAATCTCAATAATTTTCAGTTTGTCTATCTTAAATTGAAAACAGTACTGAAAATACAAGATCCTCCTAAGTGTATCTCAAAGGGTATATTTATGAGTTAAGTAATTTTTTTCATTGTACCTTAAAATAAACATCCTTCTAATATTCTTACTATTTTTTAAACAAATGAATCTCTTGATTACCATTTAATTTTGCCTTTGAAATGAACCAAAATTTGCAGTCTCTCAAACTCCACTTATTTATTTTACTTACATACATATTTAGTCATTTGGAAGTTCATTTTATTTTGTATTACTGTAAGTGTTGCGCAGTATCTAGCTTTTTTATTTTAAGTAAATTAAAATTGAGATAGTTTTATGAAACTTTCAATTTTTTTTTTAGATCATTTGTGATCTCTTGGGTTAGAGATAAAGTTTTTGAGTACAGACTGTTAATGTGTTAGGGTTTTCAAATAGTTTTGAAAAGTGGGAAAAGTCTGGCATTTGTTTACATGAGAATTGGAAAGATTTTACTTAAAATTTTGTCAATGAAAGATGTGTATTATTTATTACCTTTTCTAGTTATAGGCACAGAGAACCAACATTGCATAACCTAATAACTAGGTAGAGAACATTGATGTTGGTCATGTTTATAGCATAAAAGCAAATGATTATTCTTGGGTGGCTGGGTTGCATTTTTGTTTTCCATAGTGACTGTTGATGGTAGTTTCTCCCAGTTGTAATGCTTTTAGAACTTTTAGGCAATACATTTAGTAATTTTTGCTCTTTTATTTAGTACCAACTCCCTTTCACAAAAAATCCAGAAGTTAGAGGAGTCTAACCACATGTTTTCAAAACCCTAAATGTCTGGGGAAAATTACTGCCTATAAAGTAAAACATAATGCGTATCTTAAAAGTGTCAATATATTTAAAGGAAGTATGTATCTTCAACTCATTTTACTAGATTAGGTAGTTTCTTTTAACTTTATGGAGTGCTGTAACTGCTTAGGGCAAATATTCACTGACAGAATCAAAATTTAAAAATTTCCTTGCATTCCAAATTTAAACATCTAGTTAGATTTTTAGCAGCATACAGTTGATTCTAGTCTATATCAAGACGACAAATTTGGGTGTTGGAAGGGTAAAGAGGTAGGTAGGTACCTATAGGTAGGTAGTTAGGTTTAGTGGACTCAGCTTAAATGGGTACTTGAGAGCAAGATGAGACTGCTCTGATTTGCTTTTGTATCCTTTATTGAGTCTTGTTTCACAATCCATAATTCAATTTTAAACACCATTTGCCAGCTGCATTCACTTTCTATCATATTAACCTGAAATGTGCTAGAGAAAATAAACTAAGACAAATAGATTTTTCTGTTCGTCTTTTCACTTAACATTTCAGGATCAGACATGGCTTGTATTCAAGACTAAAGGTGCCAGGAAAGTAAATAATATACAATACTTAGGCATATCTTCAATACCTTTGTTTTGTTATGGCCAATTAGGCTAATTTTAGTGATGGTCAGAGACTTCTAAATAGTAATAACTCCTGTAAATACCAATTTCCAAATGGTATCTCTCTATTCCAGCCCATCACAACAGTTTTAAAATCAGCTTTTGTTTTTGTTTTTGTTTTTGTTTTGTTGCTTTGTTTTGTTTTTTAACAGGAGAGCCAGTGTAACTCCTTCAAGACTGGAGTGACACACACTGCATCTTCATCTGCCTCATGTGAGTTCTCATTTTGGCAGCAGCACCCTACTAGGCTGGAACCTCTGTAGAGGTTTGCCCTTTATTTTTCTAAATCTGTAAACTACTGCACAGTGTGTCTTGGTGGCAAAGGTGTAAAAAGTGCATGAGAATTTCAAACTTCCCTGCAGAAAGTTTTCGACTCATTCCAAAGGAACTTTCTCCACTAACATAGGTTTTATCTCGTATGAGCAGTATCACTCAAAACAGCCCACAACTTTCATCCACAACATGCAGTTATTTTTTGAAGAGCGGTTTTTTCCTTTCAGATTATGCAGTAAAGAATATCTTTAAATGCTCTCAGTAGCTTCAACTTTCAAAACTTTGGTTGTTCTCTTTATAGTCTAGTTACGTAACCTGAGAACACTGTGTGCTGTCCTAGTGGCTAAAGCGGTCCTCTTTTTTGGACTCTGGCCCCTAAAATAACTTCTTCCTTTGTCTTTGGATATTGAGTAAGTTGGGGTGGGCCCGAGGACCTTCTTGGAGAAGAAATAAGCAGTTAATGTGTGAGGTTATGTTTACTTTGAAGCTATTGCCTGGGTTTTGGAACCACAGAAAGTCAGTTGTAAGTTGAGCTAGAAACTGCATCATTTACTTGCCACAGTTTTGTGAGAAAAATTGAAATTAGAGTCGTTGCAGCTGTGGAGCGGCATAAAGCTCTACAGACTGGGGTGATATATATGGTTCCCTACAAATGAGGCCGGCTTTGAAGCGCCTTTTGACTGAAAAAGGAATTTAGCTTTTAATTTTTATTTTTAAAGGAAGAGTGGTACTTTGTAAGCTTTGGGAATTTTTGCTACCAGGTCAGAACAAATGTGTTTGTTCCTAAGAAACACTTAGAATAAAACATCTAAATTCATGCTCTGTTCAGCTGCAGTTCTGCTTTTGCAGAATTGTACTGTATAGTTCTCTAGCAGATAATTTGATGACCTGGGAGTTCATGTTGCTGAAACAATTATCCGGGAAGCTTATGAGAAAATGTCAATAGCTTGTGGGTCTTACTGATTAATATAGAGCTTGATGAAATAGATAGTGTCACCAAAGTGGAACTTGGACTCACTTTGCTAAATCCATTTCCCCTGAGACTAGAGCAGTTTATTTTGGACTAGCTGAAAGAAATTGGAGAGAGAAGTGTATGTTTCGACACCCAAGCTTAAGTTTTGATGGCCTATGTAATCTAGAAATTCATGTTTAGCTGTGGTAGTATACTCTATCTACCACAGAGAACTTTGGATGAGACTGAGAGAGACCTACATTCTGGCTTCAGCTGATGTTTGTTCTTGCTGTGTAACTTTGGGTCAGCAAATGGGGAAGATAACATTGTATTTTTGGAAAGTACCTTAACTCATTGAGAGAAAGGAAATTTAAAGCATTTATTTCTATAGGTGGAATTTCTAGAAAGTCACTTCCCTTGAACACTTGGGAAGTTCTGCCCTGTGAATAAATACAATGTGGCAAATATGTAATGTTTTATTTTCTGCTTTTCTATTTTCTACTATTCATTTTGCCAGGCTTTTACTGGCAAAATGGGGATTTGAGATTTTTCCCCCCCTGTATTTTTTTTCACTAAAAATTCTGAGTAAATTAATTTGAGCTTCAATCCAAATTGTCTCATAGACATAGGTTTTAAGTACCAGTTACTCCATTTTTCTATAATTACCTGACTCTTTAGGGAAATTTGCTGATTTAGGTGTGAGCCTAGGTGGGAATGATTAAGGTTTGTTTTTGTCCCCCATTCTTAAGACATATCCAGCACATTATCCTTCTGAAAAATTAATAATTAAAAATACTTTATTAATATATGGGCCAAATCCTATAAGAATGAATGTCAGTAGATTACCCAAAATACTTAGCTATATGGAAACTTTTTTTCATTAAATATTGTTTGAAATAAATGGACTTTGGTTAGGATTGAGAAGTAATTTTTGGTTTTTGGAAATTGTATTAAAATCAGATTTACTTGCAATTGAGGTGGGAGCAGGGGGCAGGGTAAGGTGAGAGATGTTATATTCCCAGCATAACTCAAATTTACATCAGTGGGTACCATACCTTACTGGTTTTATGATAATACACCAGCTTTTAACTCTGTTAGTGTGTATGACTGTGTAGCACTTTCTTTACCACAGTGCATATCTTATAGAATAGATTTAGGAATTCTACAGGTAAGTCTTCAACATGTTTTTTTTGGCGGGGGGTGGGGATGAGGCAGGAGTTGAGGAAAAGAAAGAAATATAGCCAGTTTTGAAAATGTTAGCTAGGGTTTGCATTAGCATTAAATTATTATTACCCCCATGATAACAAAAGAAACAGACAGCTTTGTTGGGCATTGTCCTGAAGAGATGAGACTCAAGCATCTCCAAAAGAACCTTAAAATTTTTAGCCTTCTGTTTTTTAAGTCTGACAAATGTTTATTAAAGGATTTTGAAAGCCCAGCTTGCTTTTTAAAAATTTCAATTAAAAAAATAGATAAATACATTATATGTTACAAGTTTTAAAGGTACAAGAAGATACATGAAAGTCTTCTTCCCTGTTAGCCACTCAGTTCCATTCTTTGGAAGCAATCAGTTTCTTTTATGTATTTCCTGAAATATTTGAAAGGATTGCTTTTGGAAAAGGAAAGTTGAGTCGTACTCATTGAAATATTAGCACTAACTTGGATAGGCAGACTATTTGCAATGAAAAATCAGTTTTAGCCATAAGCTAAAGATGTTAATAGTAGATGGAAAAACTATAATAATATTATAATAATAGTTGCATTATTATGAGACTACAAGAATAGAAGGGATATTTTTGCCTGATTTGACATTTAGCAAGCTGGTAGGTCTTTTTGTTTTTATTTTTATTTTGAATATGGCTTACCTGCTCCTAGAGACTGATGGAAGGATGCTTATCTAAATATTTTATTTGGAAGAAACCTATTTAAAGGAGCAGTGTTTTCATTATACTGAATTACAGTGATAACACTAAAAAGTTTTTTCATTATGGAAAATTTCAGACATACACAGTAATAGAAACCCCCATAGTCTGAAATACATGGTATTTGACCTGTAACAAACAAATTCAGTATCCTTCTTTGGCAGATAAGGAGGTTTTTTTGTTTTTTTTTTTTATACACATACTTGCATGTACCCATTCTGCCATAATCGCATCTAATGAAATGAATCATAATTCTTTAATGTCTAATTCTCTATTCATATCCAGATTCTCTAATTCTCAGACATGTCTTTTTATGATTAGCCTGCAGTAACAACTTATAAAATATAATTGTGATGGCTATAACATTGGTAAGGCTGATAAGAAAAGTTAATCTAACAATTAGAACAAATATGTTGCTTGGACAAGGACTATAAAGCAACTACCAAGCCAAATAGGAATTCCAAAAATAAATTGTTTAAAAAAAAGCTCATTTTGGATTTTGAAGGATTTATGTGTCCATTATGCACATCAGTGAAGGTTCTCTTACCTAGTTTTCCATTTACTTTTGTTCTCATGATTAATATCACAGTTGTGCATATTAGTGTTTTTTAATTGTGGGAATGAATGAATAGATAAAGGAAAAAATGTTTGGAATAGGTTTCCTAAGAATGAAGGCACTATATAACAAAATATTTGATAATTCATCTTGTTGCTGCTGCTCCTGCTATAATATGACCTATTTCCACAGACTAACAATTGAGTTCTCTGATTACTTGGGACAGTACAAAACATGGAGCTTGAGGGGAAAGAAGAAAAATGGCAGATTTAGGAGGAGGGATGCATTGGGAAAGAGCAGAAACACAATCATTTGCCTTCTGTTTTAACTGGCTGTTCTTTATGCTGACTAATGAGAACCTCTTCTTTGTGCAGTCTACAAGTCCCCGGAGTATGAATCCCTTGGCTTTGAGCTTACCGTGGAAAGATTAGTTTCTATTGGCTATCCCCAGGAGCTGCTCAGTTTTGCTTATGATTCTACATTCCCTACCAGGTAATTTTTCAAGATATTTTTGGATTAAGACTACTTCCCCTACCCCCAAAATTAGTAATTCCAAATTTATCTCTGACAAAAAAAAAATTATCAAATAATTCTTTGCTTTTTTGGTTGGTGCTGATTCTAAAATTGCCATGAAATTTTCATATACACCGTATCTTTTGTGTTCTTGAATTGAGCTCAGTTTATTGCTATTGAAGAAGACCTACTTATGGGTAAGAAAAGGGATTACTAAAACTGATGGGCAGTAATCACAGATGGTCCTATCTTTGGTTGTTGGAAAGCCGTTATATGTTTTGTTAATATAGTTAACTTGGTAGTCAAAGCCTTGGCAATTTGCATTTCTGGATTTGATAGGGAAGATTTAAAATTAAGAAAGATAATGTTCATTTGAGATGCTATCGTACATGTCCCACATACAACGTCTGATAGAAGGAAAGAAAAAAAGGTTGCTCAAGGAAATTAAAAGACTGTTATAGAATGGTACCAGCTGTATTAAGAGGAATTATGTTTATACCTTCTTTGATTAAGCTCTTATTCCATATAGAAAACAATTGAGGTTATTTATCTATCTGTAGCGGTCCCCAACCTTTTTGGCACCAGGGACCAGTTTCATGGAAGACAATTTGTCCACAGACCAGAGGTTGGAATAGTTTTGGGATGATTTACATTTATTGTGCAGTCACACCTCTCTGCTAATGATAATCTGTATTAGCAGCCCCTCCCCAGGGCTAGCATCACCACCTCAGCTCCACCTCAGATCTTCAGGCATTAGATTCTCATAAGGAGCATGTGACCTAGATCCCTCGCATGCGGAGTTTACAGCAGGATCCGCCCTCCTGTGAGAATCTAATGCCGCGGCTGATCTGACAGGAGGTTGGAGCTCAAGTGGTGATGTCAGCGATGGGGAGCTGCTATAGATACGGGTGAAGCTTCACTGGCTTGCCCGCAGCTCATCTCCTGCTGTGTGGCCCATTTCCTAACAGGCCACGGGTCAGTACTATTCCTCTGCCTGGGGGTTGGAGACTGCAGTCTATCTGGACAAAGTAAATATTTTTTAATTGCTCTGGGATTAGTTTTTAAGATTTAATTCACTCACTTTAGCTTCTAAGGTTATATTGTTTTGGGACATACTTGAGTGGCTACAAAGCTGGAATTAGATGAAGTTGGTTCTTGGTGATTGAGTAGTACTACATAAAATTATTGCCTGTATTACTTTGCATAATCAATGATGTCTTCATTTTCACATAGGGGACTTGTCTTTGACACACTATATGGAAATCTTTTGAAAGTTGATGCCTATGGAAACCTCTTGGTGTGTGCACATGGATTTAACTTCATAAGGGGGTGAGTACAAAGAACTTTTGGCCTCTTCCTAGTGTTTTTATAGTCAAATAATATAATGATGACATTGTCTCCCAGATGTAATATACTTGCCTATTCCTTTCATCTTTAAAGAGAAAATTACTTGACATAAGTTTAGATAACAGTTAGACAGTTGGAATCTAAACTGACATACAAATAGTTGGCAATTACATTTTGTTTAAATTAAGTGCCTTCTAATTATACAGCATTCAACAAAGCTAATCTTCAAATTTGTCCAAAAGAACTATAGTAGTTTTGACTTATTTGAAATTCTAAGATTTTTATTTTCTCCTTTTTAATACAGTTCTCAGGTAGCTGCTCTGAAAAGGTATGTACATAAAAGTGCTTTGAAAAAGTTTTAACTATAGCAGTTTAAATTACTAATATTTTTAGTAACAAAACAACAGAAAAAATTTATTTTTTGTTCAGTAAAAATGGGAGAGAATTCCAGTGTCCTAGCCACAAGGGACCAGTTACACTGAGAAGTGAACAGTGGGAACTCAAAATTTTGAAAACATTTGGGGTAAGGGAAAATTGGTTTTCTGTTAATTAGCAAATTTTCCAGTGGGGCTTTGTTTTTGTTGGGATGTGTTATGTTGTATGTACACATATATGGACCAGAGTCTCTGCTGAGTTTATAATGTTCAGAAAAAAATGGTTGGTAAAATCTTGATTTTTTAAAAATTTATCTCAATAAAAGCTCACTGGAACTCCAAACTCCAAAAAAAAAGAAAATATTTTTAGTAGTTAATACATTATTTTTTATATTCTAATGAACACTTTCAACCATTTGATTATGTGATTAAAATTCTTTTAAAACATAGGGTTAAAATGAATACAGAGTTGTAATATTTAAAACAAATAAGGATAAACTTTATTTTCATAATCAAAATATTTCCACTATTGTCACTACTTTGGACTTTATACCCTAGTAGATAGCAGATAAAATTTAGTGTATACTTTTTATTTTGGCAAAGCATCCCAATTTTTTCTTAAAAAATCATAATACCACAATTTGACAACTTCTGTAATTGTGGCTTTACAATTACACATTTTCTCTATTGTCATACTACCTTATTTACTACTGACACTATATTAGGGTCAGAACAACTCTTAAAACCAAAATAGGTTATGTGTCAGTCTCTTGTGTAACTTTACCGTGTATTATTCATTCTTGATGGAAAATAGTAACATCAGTCTACATTGAAATTGTTAGAAAGACAATGCCTTATCCCAGCTACTCAGGAGGCTGAGGCAGGAGGATTGCTTGAGCCCAGGAGTTTGAGGTTGCAGTGAGCTATGGTGATGCCACTGCATTCTAGCCTGGGCAACAGAGCAAGACACCCTGTCTCAAAAAAAAAAAAACTTTTTTTTTTTTTTTTTGGTGATAAGAGGCACAAAAAAGGACTGAAATTGTACCAGAGCTTCCTTTAATCTGAGGTCACAGCAGTGCCCCACTTAGAATTGAAGAATCTGATATAAGACTCTTCAGCTGGCATTACTGACATTACATAGGCTCAAAGATGTCCAGGTATACATAGGAAGAACAGTGTCAAGTATTAGGTTGGTGCAAAAGTAATTGTAGTTTTAGCATTGTTGAGATTTGCTGTTTGATATTGGAATGCATTCTTAAATAAATGTGGTTATGTTATACATCATTTTAATGTGTGTTTCTTTTTGTTTTTTTTTTTTTGAGACAGAGTCTCACTCTGTTGCCCGGGCTAGAGTGAGTGCCGTGGCATCAGCCTAGCTCACAGCAACCTCAAACTCCTAGGCTCAAGCGATCCTTCTGCCTCAGCCTCCCCAGTAGCTGGGACTACAGGCATGTGCCACCATGCCCGGCTAATTTTTTTCTATATATATTTTTAGCTGTCCACATAATTTCTTTCTGTTTTTAGTAGAGACGGGGTCTCGCTCTTGCTCAGGCTGGTCTCGAACTCCTGACCGTGAGCGATCCTCCCGCCTCGGCCTCCCAGAGTGCTAGGATTACAGGCGTGAGCCACCGCGCCCGGCCTAACGTGTGTTTCTTGCTTTATTTTTTTGCTAATGACTTGTTACTTGCTGTTTATTTTACATTTATTTTAGACTGTGGAAATGATGTTAGATATAAAGCAAATTAGAGCACTTTTCTTATTCGAGTTCAAAATGGGTTGTAAAGCAGCACAGGCAACTTGCAACATCAACACATTCAGCCCAGGAACTGCTAACCAACGTACAATGCAGTGGTGGTTCAAGAAGTTTTGCAATGGAGACGAGAACCTTGAAGATGAGGAGCGCAGTGGCCGGCCATTGGAAATTGACAGTGAGCAATTGAGAGCAATCATCGAAGTTGATCCTCTTACAGCTACACGAGAAGTTGCCAAAGACCTCAAGGCCAACTTTTCTATGGTGGTTCAGCATTTGAAGCAAATTGGAAAGATGAAAAAGCTTGATAAGTGGGTGCCTCATGAGCTCACCGAAAATCAAAAAAATCATCATTTTGAAGTGTCGTCTTCTCTTCTTATATGCAACAACGAACCATTTCTCTATTGGGTTGTGACGTATTGACAAAAAGTGGATTTTATATGACAACCTGCAATGACTAGCTCAGTAGTTGGACCGAGAAGCAGCTCCAAAAGCACTTCCCAAAGCCAGACTTGCACCAAAAAAAGGTCATGGTCACTGTTTGGTGATTTGCTGCTGGCCTGATCCACTACAGCTTCCTGAATCCCAGCAAAACCATTACATCTGAGAAGTATGCTCAGCAAATCGACGAGATGCACTGAAAACTGCAACGCCTGCTGCCAGCATTGGTCAACAGAAAGGGCCCAATTCTCCACAACGCCTGACCACGTCACACAACCAGCACTTTAAAAGTTGAATGAATTGGGCTATGAAGTTTTGCCTTATCCTCCATATTCAGCTGATCTCTCACCAGCTGACTACCACTTCTTCAAGTATCTCTACAACTTTTTGCAGGGAAAACACTTCCACCACCAGCAGGATGCAGGAAATGCTTTCCAAGAGTTTGTGGAATCCCAAAGTATGGATTTTTATGCTACAGAAATAAGCAAACTTATTTCTCATTTGCAAAAATGTGTTGATTGTAATGGTTCCTATTTTGATCAATAAAGATGTGTTTGAGCCTAGTTACGATGATTTAAAATTCACTGTCCGAAACCTCAGTTACTTTTGCACCAACCTAAACCCACCTTGACACATCTGGGAAGGCCAGTGGTTACATCCACCTTTCTTTCACTGTTCGTCTCATGAGGGGTTTGTTCAAGATCCATGAATATAGGAAGCAGGATTTAGAAAATGAAGTGACTGCAGGTAGTACTAGTAAGCTAAGCTGTTTTATATACTGATATTGTCACTATAATTCAGAATCCCAATGACGATGAGCCAGGGTTCTATTTATGTCCGAAAAGGAATTTTTGTATTAAGGGGGATAGGGGTAGACAGAGAAGAAAAGGAAGAGAAGCAGTTCAATAAATTTGTACTACAGTCACATTTACTAACTCAAGCAGACCTCCTCTCTTCCCTTACATAAGCCAATAAACTTTCCCAATAGCTCCTTTGAAAATACGTTTAATAGTGTTTCAAAACTAAGTCATTGATAAGTAAATGCACAATCATTCAAATAGCACTTAGCACTGTGCAGTCTTTAGACTGAAAAGGCAAAGCCCACGGAAAGGAGAGACTGAAGACGGAGGGAAAGGGAGAGTAGTTGTTGAAGTACAGCAATGGACAAGGCTGGAAGGGAAGTTTGGGCTCCATTAGTCCTTGCTAATGAGTTGGGACCTCATTTTTTCAAATAATCTTTATATTGTGTGGGTCACAGAAAGTAGGGATCTGTACTGTAACTGTTTCCTTCCCACTCCAAGTGTAGCATTCCTTTAATGACACATTACCTAACCTTGAATTGAGTTTTATTTTAAATATATATTAGCATGGTTGACACTTAAACAAAATGTAATTTCTAAGTATATTTATAAATCAGTTTGGGTTCTAACTGCCTAATAAATGTGAACTATCTTTATGTAAAGGACTCGTTCTTTAATGATTGGAGGGAATAGAAAAGTATATTATTAATTTAAGAAAACAATGTCAGTTTACTAAACCTGTCTGAGGAAAGTATATCATTACTGTTTCCTTCTACCTTATTTTTCATTACAGAAAATCTTGAAAGGCTAGATGATAAGAGTTCCCAATAAGAGTAACTTTGTAGGATAATCTTATTTCAGGAGAGTGACTTAAGACAGGGAGCTAGTGTGATTTTATATGCCTAACTGGAGTTTATGCCACATGTAGTTAACAAACTCAAGCAGGAATTTACCCAAGTCATTCTGAGTACAAACTTTAAATTTGGTTTCCTTTAGATTTGTTAATCTTCATGTATATTGTCAGAATTATGCATTTTAATATTTCAGTCTTTCTCCCTTTTAATTTCTCTGGAACATTTTTTAACACTGTCTCCTTTTTGAAGTATTTTTATTGAACTCTCCAAGCTTCTCATGTATCTCTAACAATTTCTGTTTCACTGGCTTTTTTTTTTCTTTTTAACCCTGAATGTTCTCCATGGTTCTGTTCTCAGTCTCCTGTCTTCCTTCTCTTCACTCTTACGTGGCCTCATCTCCTCTACTACTTTTCATGATTTTGTCTATTATCTGTGCGTAGATGATCCCAGTTATCTCTCAAGTCTGAATTTCTGTTTTAAGTTCTTGATCTTTGTTTCTAATTGCCTACTAAAAATCTGTTTACTTCAAGCTTAGCATAGCCAAAATAGAACTCTTCTTACATCTCCTCCTTATCCAGCTTTCAAATTTCTGTTAACAGTACCGACCGCCTCTCAGAGACACCTTAGCATGAGTGTTATCATCTTTGGCTCTTACGTCCCTCATCTGCCTGATATGATCATTTGCCTGGTCTTGTTCATTTTACTTTGGCAATCTTTCTTTGAATACGTTCTTCCCTTTAATTTCCTTTGTCACCACTCTATAACACGACCTACTGTTCTCATCTGGACCACTGGAATAACGACCTGATTTCCCAGTACTTTGTATCCATTACCTTTTGCTGGAAAATAAATTACTTCAAAACTTAGTGGCTTAAAACAGTGACCATTTAGCTCAGAATTCTGAGAGTCAGCCGGCCAATTCTGGGGTTGTTTGGCCGATCTCTCTGGTCTCTTTTACGTGTCTATGGTCAGCTGGTGGGTCAGGTGGCAGCTGATCTAGAATGGCCTCACTCACATGTCTAGCAGTTTGCAGGTTGGTGGCTGGGTGGCTCATTGCTGCATGTAGTCTTTTTATCCTCCAGCAGACTATTTTATTCTTATTCACACAGTAGTCTCAGGGTTCCAAGTATAGCAAGAGAGGGCAAATCCCACTATACAAGTGTTTCCCAAGTCTTTGCTTAGATCCTACTTGCTGTTGTTCAAGCCTATATTCAAGAATGGAGAAACCAGTTACAGATTCCTTTGTTCCTTCTTCACTCCCACTGCTTCACTTGACCAGCCTTAAAAAAAAAAAAAAAAGGCTGGGCGCGGTGGCTCATGCCTGTAATCCTAGCACTCTGGGAGGCCGAGGCGGGTGGATCGCTCACGGTCAGGAGTTCGAGACCAGCCTGAGCAAGAGCGAGACCCCCGTCTCTACTAAAAATAGAAAGAAATTATCTGGCCAGCTAAAATATATATAGAAAAAATTAGCCGGGCATGGTGGCGCATGCCTGTAGTCCCAGCTACTCGGGAGGCTGAGGCAGTAGGATTGCTTGAGCCCAGGAGTTTGAGGTTGCTGTGAGCTAGGCTGACGCCACGGCACTCACTCTAGCCCGGGCAACAAAGCAAGACTCTGTCTCAAAAAAAAAATGGAGAAATAAACTGAACCTCTAATGGGAGGGGCCACAAAGTTGCATCACAGAGTGCCAGGGAAGAATTTGTGGCCATTTTTGCAATATGTCATATTTTCTTTTTCCAGTTTATCCTAAAACAGCTACTAATTTAATTTTTTATAACTTGGCTCTGATGGGTTTGTATCTCTGCTTAAAAACTGTCAGTAGCACCTTCTTTCTTGCCCCTGAATGAAATATAGGAACAATACCATCATCTACCTCAACCCATTTTTCTAGCTTTATTTTTTCTCTGTTCTCCTTTCTCTACCCAATTGGACTAGTTTCAGAACTGGCCCACCTGGCCTTTAAGACCCAGCTCATATATGCCACCACTTCCATGACTCTTTCCTAGATTTTCCTCTCCTCAACCCTCATGTTCACTTCTCTCTGTGCCTTAAGTTGAAATGGTTTCCTCTTCTTCAGGTTTCTCATAGCTCTTTGCACCTTTGTTGTAGTAGCTGTGATTTTTTACTTTGTTATAATTGTATGTGTATGTTACTTACCTCCCCTACCAGACTGAGAACTCTTTAAGTACTGGAACTTGAGCTTGTTCATCTTCATAGCAACCCAGGCTTAATATTTAGAATGCTGTCTTACACATAGCCATCAAATATTTGAATGGAATTTTGAATAATGACTATTTCCCACAGTTATTATAATGTTAATTTTTAAAATGTCAGTTGATTTTTAAAATTTTCTTTCAGACCAGAAACTAGAGAGCAATATCCAAATAAATTTATCCAACGAGATGACACTGAAAGATTTTACATTCTGAACACATTATTCAACCTACCAGGTAGACTCATTCTATGCTTATTTATACTGATGCTTTCCTTTCTTTCTATGACCATTAGTCTTTGCTTAAGGGAGATAATGAAGTAAGTACGAATTATTTCACTTATAGCTTATGAATATCTATTCTTCGTTTTTCAGAGACCTACCTGTTGGCCTGCCTAGTAGATTTTTTTACTAATTGTCCCAGATATACCAGGTATGTATATACTAGTAATTTTTTTTCAATTGATTTTTTTAAATTAATGTATAGGGTTTTAGAGAACTGGCCATTGTAGGTCTTTTCTGCTTTTCTAAAGTGAATTTAGTGCTAGTGAGAGATGCCACATTGCCAGCCTGAGAGATGGGACAGCACCAGCAGCTCCATGCAGGCCCTCACCTCCCACACGGCCCTCTCCTTGCCAGTGTGCTGCAGCCATGTTTGGAAGGGACCACTTCTGATTGGCTTCTCCTGGGAATGAAGACGGCCAGCAGAGGTGCTAATTGTGACAACTGAGTGGGAGGTTTGTGTGATGATTATCTGTCCAAGCAGAATTACACTGAAACCCCCCAACTCATTTCACAGCAGCTACCCAGGAGCCATTCAGGGATGCTAATTTAGTTTCATTCCCAGGCCCAGCAAGATTTGATTGAGGAATAAATACTGTTTATCTTCCCTGAAGTAAAATTCTACTTAAGTCTTAAACAAATTATCCTTTCCTTTTAAGGGAGAATTATATAGCCATTGCTGAAAGCTTAGTCATAGATGCAAGAGTTTGGTAACTTCTGATCCCCTTTATGCCTTATCCATTTTAAGACACTAAATTTGGTGGGAAGCTGCGTCACTAAGCTAAATAGAAAATGGACAATACCTTTGTACTTAGGGACAATGTCAGAAAAGTCAGAGTGGAAAGAACCTAAATGACCGATTTTGAGTTTTAAATGTTTCTTCAATGAGAACCTGTTTCTAAAAAGTGATAAATAAAAGAACCTGATATTTTTGGATCTTTGGCCTTTTAGCTTCCATTCATTATATTCTGTCACTTTGTATTTGTTCACAACTATTGTAATCCATTGAACACTGTAGCCATTTCTGGTGGTTAAAAGTGGATTTTCATTAGGGAGTAATTTTTCTAATTAGTCATAGTCTTTACCCATGTGATATGGAACCTTTGGGTCCCCTGGGCAATTTTGATATTCATTTTATTTACCCTTTTTTGGATTCCCTGTCATGTTCTTTTTATCTTTCTGTAGCTGTGAAACAGGATTTAAAGATGGGGACCTCTTCATGTCCTACCGGAGTATGTTCCAGGATGTAAGAGATGCTGTTGACTGGGTTCATTACAAGGTACCTAGAAGCTGCTTCTTCACCTGCTCGCTCTTTGGCATGTGTTTTATGGTCTGACATTAAAAAAACTTTCCACATGCAAATGGAACACTTTTTCCTTTGTTTAAAAAAAAATGGACTTGGCCTGTAGTGATAGCTCTCTAAAGACATTTGTTCTTGTCTTTGGCCGTGCTGCTCTCAGAGGTAATGCTGATCCCTCCTCAGTGGTGGTACTTAGCTTCTAGATTTTATTCCAGTTTGCATTTCTCAACTTACTTAGAAGAGAGTTTACTGTATTAGATCATACTTAACATACCCTTCGTAGATGGTAATGGTCCATTTTTTTTTGTCCAAATGTTTCCCACTTGACTAATAACATTAATTAGTTAATATTAAGTTTACATTTATTATAAACTGTATTGAATAAGATATGAAATGTCTTTTAATTTCTAATTTAAAATAGAAACAATTTTATATTTTGAAGACAGATTTTGAGGCAGAGTTGTAGCAAATCGTACCTGCTCCTTTTTCCTGGCCTTCTCTTCTTTTCTGTTTTGGTAAATACTAAAGAAATGCATGTGGGTTGATAGTAAATGTACTTTTTCTTATGAACTAAATGTTAAAAACTGATTTTTGTTCTTTTCTTAGTTCCTTTTTTTTCTTCCCCTAGGGCTCTCTTAAGGAGAAGACAGTTGAAAATCTTGAGAAGTATGTAGTCAAAGATGTAAGTAGTTCAGGGAAAAATAGATCTGCATAATAACGTATTTTACCTGCTAGGAAAATGAGTAACAAGACTATTTATAATGAAATGGACAAGGGAAGATATTTATTTTTCTTGGCATAGTATGTGCCAGGTATAATCACCAAGAATTATCATCCAGAGCATAGGTCTTAGTAGAGTTTTTCCTGTTTATTGATAGACAAGAAGACCCAGTATTTCATTTGTTCTTTTAGCTCTAATTATAATAATAGCAGCTAGAGGTTTACTGTATGCACATCACTGTGCTACGTGATTACATGCATTATGCCATTTAATCTTCCCTGTAACCCTGA
>CM052446.1:41902689-41912773 GCA_028533085.1 Varecia variegata | reverse complement strand
AAAAAAATAAAAAAAATAACTTGCCCAAGGTCACACAGTTAGTAAGTAGTGAAGCTGGGATTCATACCCAAGTCATAACCATTGCATTAGATCGTCTCATAAATACATATGTGTGACTGTTATTTAAAATGCCTTTAACCTATCAACAGGGAATAATGAAGAAAGCTTTAAAATACCTTAAAAGACATTAATGGAAAATTTAATAAAATTCAAAAAAATCTGTAGTTAATGGTATTGTACTAATGTAAATTTCTTAGTTTTGATAATTGTACTGTGGTTATATAAGATGTTAATATTAAGGGAAGCTGGATAAAGAATGAGAATTCTAGATACTATTTTCACAACTTTTCTATAAATTTAAAATTATTTCATAATAAAAAATAAATACAGAGCCCCAAGATGAGATACTTATTTCTTTTCCTACAGAGTAAAAAAGCAGAATACGGTATTTTCTCAAAGTTCTGTGGTAAAGATTTCTTGTTTTCAGTCTTTGTGTCTCCTATTTCCACCCACCTCCCTTATGATTTTCAAGAAAGAACACTGAATGGGGAGAGTCCAGGAGAATTTGAGTAAAGGAATCTATTTACTGTGAGAGAAGGAAAAGGTGTTTTTCTTTCCAGACACATCAGGAGTTAGAATTTCCTCATTTGTCTGCAGGGTGGGTGATTTCTAGGTTGCACCTGCACATGTTATTTTATTCTGCAGGGTGTTTTATAAAACCATAGGATACACAGTGAAGCCATCCCTAATAATCTCTATTATATAGAGTATTTGTGGGCAATGTTTAAAACCACCTTCTCCTGATCGCTGTCTTACCTCACATACTTCAAGAAATCTCAAGGTAATTTAAACTCTTTCCTGAGGCAGACATCATGAGGAAGGTAGAGTTATGTTGTAAATGACCACATAAACCACGTAAATATGTGTATTATTTTATATATAAATCTATATGTTATATAAACTATACTATATATGTTAATACTTCATTCATGTATGGTGATAATGTGGGCTTTTAAATGCAAAATTCTGAAACCAACCAACTAGCCCTAAAAGGGCCTCCCCTATTCCTATTTCAATGTATGGAAATCCAGTATTTGACTACCCCCAACATATAAATATAGAAATATTTTAGTGTTTCACTCATTATCATATTACATTTCAGGGAAAACTGCCTTTGCTTCTGAGCCGGATGAAGGAAGTAGGGAAAGTATTTCTTGCCACCAACAGTGACTATAAATATACAGATGTAAGTACTCGGTATTCATATTTGTTTATTTACACAGTAGAATTATTTTGGCCTAAAGAACTGTGAAGATAATGAGGAGGATAGAAGTTTATTAAGTGAAGGTAGTTTCTTGCCATCTCATTTTGAAAGCAGAGTGGAAAAAGCAAAAATATATAGGATAAAATCTATGTCAGAGTGGTTCTTAATTTTTCTAAATGTTCACTTTATTTTCCCTTATTATAAAAGGCTACTTGAAGGTTTTAATTTTGGGGTTGTTTAAAACATTTGTGCTGATCAAATGGCTTCTGTGCCATTTTGGAGCATCATTTATATAAACTTCAGCAGTCATACCCTTTATTGCTCTGTATATACGACTTCCCTACTGTTGGAAGTACCGTAGCAATAGATGGCACAAAGATGTTTTGAATCTTAGCTGTCAAAATTTACTGCCTCTTAACCTAAAAAGAAATTTTTCCCATGATAACTCAACTTCATTTTACTTTTGCTGAGACACGTACAAGTTTATAGTACTGGCAAGAAGTTTCACTCCCCCCTCTTTTCTGTATGTAAAATCTTGATTTAAATATCTGGTGACTTGTATTAAACAGTCTTACAAAACCAGTGGTTTGTTAGTTGGTCTAGGGACGGTAGTAGCAAGGCCAAGGGTAGTATGTTATATCCATGTGAGTCATTAGTTTTCTCTAAACCCTTACCTCATAGGCCCCTTACCTCCAAATGTATATTCAAAAACATCTTCTGGAAGAAGCGTGTATCCTCCCTGAGAATGTTAGAAGCTTTTGTTGTTGTTGTTGGTATGATGAAGCATTAATTTTTAGCTTCCACTGCAATTATTTCATAAACTTTAGAGGAAACAAGAATGTGATGAATCCTATATTGAAAAAGACATGTTCTATGAAAAGCTTGTGTGTAATTTTTTTGTAGGTATTATATATCTTGTGAAAAAATAGTATATGGACCTTATGTTGTTTTTTTCCCCCCAGAAAATTATGACTTACCTGTTCGATTTCCCACATGGCCCCAAGGTACTATATGTAACTTAAAAGACCATTGCTTTAGTAATAATGAATGCGTTGATCATTCTGGAATATGGAGGGGAAGGGGCTGGTCAGAACCCACCTAAAGTCCCACTTTTAAAGCCTACTATCTAATCTTAATCATTAACATTAGAAGTAACTCAGGAGCTAGTAGAATTTAAAGTCATTAGCAATTTGAATACTTGGTAGACAGAAATAAAAAGGATATTCATGTGGTATTTAGTAGAATAGGATCAGAATAATTTTATGCCCAACAAGTTCTATACAGAATTGTTAAGTTTGTTTGGCAATGAAAGGAATTTCAAGGTTGAGGAAGATATTTGATTAACAAAAAAAGAAAATTTGAATATATATATTCTTGACAACTTCTAGATTCTGCTATTAGTTATTGCTGAGTTTTGTGCCAAGAGAGCAGTTAACCTTGATATTTAGCAGAAAAGTCTTCATTCTTGCATTATGGCTGCACTTAGGTTTAAGGAATGAATACCCATTGCAACTTAGTCACATACTTACAGAATTTTAGCCCTAGATTTTTGTGAATAAACATTAACAAACCCTGTTTTGAGAGCATCCAAAATCACAGTGTGCAGTGCCCTTTAGCTTGGTCTTTAAAAGTTAATGCCATGGTTCCATTTCAGGATAGAAATAATTTTAATGGGTGTGTAACTTCTACATTAGTGTTGTGATTAGCTTGCAGTATGAACCAAAGGCCAATGTGTTCCTAGAGCCATCATTCTGAAAACATAACCAGTAAAATTTCCTAATAATAGTTCCATGTTAGTTTCTGTACTTTAGTTCTGATCTACCTCTCTCTTAATCTGTCCCTTGGGTACTGATTTGCCCCTCTGTGTAGCCCCTTTTGAGCCCCTTTTTTAGCACATTTCAGAGTGTGAGCACACAATTTCTTATATTAAAGTCCTGTGAAATAAGTTACTGTGTATGATCTAATAAATTAAATCTAATAAATTACTAGAGTCATTTATTATTTACACCTTGCCTGCTTTTAAAAGGATGTGGCTTATAATTAGACATGATACATTTTTTATAAAATAATGGGATCTTCTGGCTTTACTTAGTATTTCTATATTCCTTGCATCTGAGTGAGATTAAACATCAGTACCTAAGGTAAGCAGTGTTTTGGCTTTTGCTGTTTCTCCTTCACCAGCCTGGGAGCTCCCATCGACCATGGCAGTCCTACTTTGACCTGATCTTGGTGGATGCACGGAAACCACTCTTTTTTGGAGAAGGCACAGTACTGCGTCAAGTGGATACCGTAAGTCAGGAGATGATCTGTTTGCTAGCACACTGTTCTTCTGTTTCTCCTTTCCCATTCCTACTCTCCTTAGGGAAACAGGTATTTTTAACTGTAAGTCAGGAGATGATCTGTTTGCTAGCACACTGTTCTTCTGTTTCTCCTTTCCTATTCCTACTCTCCTTAGGGAAACAGGTATTTTTAACTTATCAGCCCATATCTCTCTTTTGAAATTAAGAGTTTTGGTCTTAACTAAGGTAGCCAAACAAACTCACTAATTCAAAAGAATAAGTGTCATTCATTTGGCTGCCTGGCCAAGTAATATTGTTGGGGGAGATTGTGATAGGATAATAAAGTTATCCATATTCTCTTCACACAGCAAACTGGCAAGCTGAAAATTGGTACCTATACAGGCCCCCTACAGCATGGCATCGTCTACTCAGGAGGTGAGTCACAGACTTCCCTTTATTTATTATAAGTCTTTGCTCAGGCCTCACTGTGAAAGCTTTGGTATTCTTCCAGCATGGTGCCACATGTATTCTTTAGTATTCTAAAGATGTCATTTACTGAAGGTGAACAGTTTTAGTCATGTACTGATGTAACAGGAGTCCAAGTTTGAGAAGTTGATAGTATGTCCTAATGAATCTGATTTTCACTAAAAGGGATTCGTTTTCCCTTTTTTTTTTTAAACCTATTTGAGGCTTTTTCTCAATGTCCATAATCATTTGGGGTGCTTCTCAAGATGTTCTCTGGGTTTTCAAGGAGCCTCCGTGGGCACAGGTACATATTATTTTGAAGTTAGAAATAATTGAACAAAGCCAGTTTAATGGCAGATCTGTGATGAAAAATTGTGGTGGTACTTTTCTTTTTTTTTTTTTTTTTTTGAGACAGAGTCTCACTTTGTTGCCCGGGCTAGAGTGAGTGCCGTGGCATCAGCCTAGCTCACAGCAACCTCAAACTCCTGGGCTTGAGCGATCCTACTGCCTCAGCCTCCCGAGTAGCTGGGACTACAGGAATGCGCCACCATGCCCGGCTAATTTTTTCTATATATATTTTTAGTTGGCCAGATCATTTCTTTCTATTTTTAGTAGAGATGGGGTCTCGCTCTTGCTCAGGCTGGTCTCGAACTCCTGAGCTCAAACAATCCGCCCGCCTCGGCCTCCCAAGTGCTAGGATTACAGGCGTGAGCCACCACGCCCGGCCTTGTGGTGGTACTTTTGAAGATGATATTCACTAAAGCTAAGACGTGCAGTTTTATTGCTCTTGGATTTGGTGATCAGGAGCTCTGGTCAGCACAGTGGAGCTGAAGGCCTTGTCTTAGAGGCAATAAAAAGAGAATGGTGAGTCCTTGCCTTTAAGAAAGGTGAGCTCTTTTTCTAGTCTGTCCCTCACATAATTTTAAGAATAAAATTAATCATAGTATTTAATAGTTATGGTATTTGGAACACTGGTCTTAATATAGAGACATTTTTGTTTTCTCCTTGTTCACTCCATTGTTTCAGGTTCATCTGATACAATCTGTGATCTGTTGGGAGCCAAGGGAAAAGACATTTTATATATTGGAGATCATATTTTTGGGGACATTTTAAAATCAAAGAAACGGCAAGGGTGGCGAACTTTCCTGGTGATTCCTGAACTTGCACAGGAGCTGCATGTCTGGACTGACAAGAGTTGTAAGGAGCCATTACTCTTATTTTATAAATCTTTGACATAGCTAGTTTATATCTAAATGAAAAGCTTTGACTCAATCCTCTTTGATAAGCTATTACTTTGTATGCAGGGGGTCAGAGGTAGTTAAAAGGTGGGTCCTGATAGTTGGGTACCTCCTTCCTATATTCAGATATTTCACAGAACTCCAGAATTTGAATAACTGTGAGAGGTTATCTTGTTTGGCCTTCTTGTATCTCTTTGAGGTTAAGCATAGAATGTTGGTGTCCTGAGTTGTATTACAGTAAGAAGTGAATTGTGAACTAGAGCACTACTTTGAGGATGTAGTCCTGTATTTCTCCAACCTTGCCTAGTAGTCTCAGTCTCTCTGCTAACAGCCTGTATCTGTGATTCTGGGGCAGTGACAGCTCTGAATGTTAATTACCTCCTGGTATTTTTTATTTTCTCATCTGAGGCCAAATTGTATTCTCAAACTGAGCTACACTGTACATTTGCAGTATATACACTATACTGAATTGAGCTATGGGTATAGTTATATAAAGGTGTTTGACACAAGTTCTTTAGCCAGCCCTAGTGCATATCACGTACAGTGTGGTGAAAGTTACTCTGGAAACTCAGCCCACCCGGGATAGGAACCCCTGGCTCTACCACTTAAAATCTGCATGCCCTTGGACAAGTTACCAAGATACCCTGTGCCTGAGTTGGGATAATAATAATAGTACTTACCTGCTAAAGCTGATGAGACTTAACTGAGGTACTGTGTGTATAAAGAAGATAGAAGTGACAGTCCTTCTCAACCAAAGCTCCTCATCTAAACCACAGAACATAGAAAGTCATTTGACTGTTTTCTCAATTCTCCTAAAGATGATAATTAGAAAATTTGTTATGTACAGTGGATGAAGTAGGGCTTAGTTATCTTGGGGAACCCAGGTTGAGAAAGGCTGCAATACACAGGGAGCATGCAAGGAGACACTGGCTGCTGCTGTTACTACTGTCCACAGTATCAGTGGGGTTTTCTGGCTATCCTTTCATCCACATTTTCAACTTTTCCACCTATGAAGTTTTAGAAATCTAGTTGATTTGGCTCTACTATTTCCTGGACCTGTGACTCAATCCTAATTCTCAATCCTTTCTCTGAAAATGGGACTATTTACACTGGCTTTACTGACTACATCTGAGACAGGGTATGAATTGGTACTTTGTAAGCTCAGAATGAACATAAATCTAGGAAAGTTGTAGTCAGTGGTATTTAGTGTGAGGAAATGCAGTTAAAGAGGAAATTATGGTGTTCTGCTGCTGCCAGACTCCAAGCAGGGTAGCAGTGGGTTTTCCTGAAGGGGAGGGAGGAGGTCATTTTACACACTCACCTATAACATGTTACTCCCAGGCTATACTTTTCAGTCATATCTGCAACCTTTTTATTTTGTTTTAGCAGCAGTCAGGAACTGGGTGCTTTTATTTATTTAAAACATTTCCCTTTTCCTTCCAAACCTCAACTAGCACTTTTTGAAGAGCTTCAGAGCTTGGATATCTTCTTGGCTGAACTCTACAAGTAAGTTTCATAATTCTAAAAATTCCTTCCCTAAAAACTATCTACCTCTTTGGGAGTCACTTAGCTGTAAGAAATGTTCTTTCTAGAGATATTCACTGAGTTTTTCTTTTGTCTTCAGGCACCTTGACAGCAGTAGCAATGAGCGCCCAGACATTAGTTCCATCCAGAAACGTATTAAGGTATCCAAATAAAATTTGGGAAATAAATTCAGTTTAAGTGATTTCACATTTCTGGTTTTATATAGGGAGTGGCACATAGCTGCTGCTCAATAAATATTTGTTGAATAAGCTGAGAATCTCATTCTTTGTTTTAGAAAGTAACTCATGACATGGACATGTGCTATGGGATGATGGGAAGCCTGTTTCGCAGTGGTTCCCGGCAGACCCTCTTTGCCAGTCAAGTGATGCGTTATGCTGACCTGTATGCAGCATCTTTCATCAACCTGCTGTACTACCCGTTCAGCTACCTCTTCAGAGCTGCTCATGTCTTGGTGAGTTACGGCTACAGCCTTAAGCTACTGTTGATAGCTAAGATGCACTCTAAGGCCAGGATGAGCAACCAGCTTTGTGGGATGGCACAGGAAACGGTTTGAACATTTGTGATATACAGAGCCCATGGGCAGGTTATATAGTTGTACAAGAAGGGGTCTTTGAGAAAGGATGACCAAAATAGGAGGTTATAGAGTATAACTTCACTCTCTGAAATCTGCTCTATTAAAAGTTATATTTGAATGGTCTTTGAATTGAAAGAAATGTGGTTTTTATATTCCTACGTTCTGATACTTTTCTGTTTTAGAAGTGATTTTTTGCTATGACATAGAAGATAAGAATCTCTCCATCTTACCCAATTTTAGGCGATAGTAAACAAAATGGACACGGTATTGGGGAAGAGATGGATGGATAGCCATAGGTAGTGCTATGAAGAGATATCTATACTGACCTATGTTTTGGTCCATCATAGGCGTAACTGTGCATGGCCATCTAACAGAGGAGAGGGGTTAGGATTTGGGAAGCAGCTATTTTATGCTGTCTGCTTTCTGAGCCTCTAGCCTTGTCCTATCTAGATGCCTCATGAATCAACGGTGGAGCATACACATGTAGATATCAATGAGATGGAGTCTCCTCTTGCTACCCGGAACCGCACATCAGTGGATTTCAAAGACACCGACTATAAGCGGCACCAGCTTACAAGGTCGATTAGTGAGATTAAACCCCCCAACCTCTTCCCACTGGTCCCCCAGGAAATTACACACTGCCATGATGAAGATGATGATGAAGAGGAGGAAGAAGAAGAAGAGGAAGAATAAAGAGGAAAACCAAAACCCTGAACACCCATTAAACAAGTTCTGGCAGGACTTACAGGAGCAAAGGATGTCCCTGGTTTGGGTTCTACTGGGTTGTGGGGGCAGGGGGAGTCTATCAAAGGTACGTCTGGAAAGTTTTTGAAGACTTTAAAATATTCTAATCATAGAGGGATACCTGTTTTAGTTTTGTGTATCTGTATTCTTTGCAGATGGTTCAAAATTGTAATGGAGTCTGTTATGGAAGAAAGGGTAAAATCAGGCTGAACTGCATGCAGATGGCTCCATTGTGGCATGTGACACTGTTTCCTTGTCTTTTCTCATCAGTATGTCATAGTGAATCTGGATATACTAAAGGGTGTGAAGGGTCTCAGAGTAGAACAAGAAGGACGATGGGAAGACATGACCCAAAATGCTGTAATGTTACAAATTGTGCTATAACTCCAAAATCCAGCTTTTTCAGTGCATTACACAGTATTGTATATCAGTGGAGAAATATATTGTTTCTATTATCAAATGTAGCCTTCTGTTAAGGTCAAGTTTCCTTTTATATAGGCCTTTTAGTAACCTCAGTGACTCTGGCAAGGCTACTTCTCTAGCAGTAGCTTTGCAGTAGTATTCTCTGCTTGCTTTAGGGCTAGATTGGCCTGCAGGGACTATTTGGAGGTAAAAGACTGCATCCTTTCTACATCTTTTTGGTTGATAGCACAAATGCTTATTTTTTTTATCCACAACCAATCTTTTTCTCATCTGTGATAAATCTATAGAAAGAATTAGCTGAAAGGACAAAGGAGCAAATGCCCAGAAAAGGAAAGGAGGAACCTCCTCCTTCCATTACATTATAACTGAGTAAAATTCCTTAGTCTGGGCTATATAGTTGTGGCTCATGCTACCCAATTCTAGATTCTATCCACTAGGGTTTTATTGTTGTATTTTAAAATTGAGCATTGGAGAATGGGAAGAGGGCTCTGTAAGCCAGAATCCTACTAAAGCAGAGGGCACAATCAGTGTGAATAAATTCACTTCAGAATCCCAAGTGAAATCACTTCTTGTTTTGAACAAGAATGAATCATTACTGTATATGTTAGGGTATTATAATTGCCTGACCAGTACAGTGAAAGTTATTCCAACATTTTTAACAAGTGGTATAGACTCTTACTTTAACCTTCATATATTTTCTTCCATTCTTATTATCATTGGTCGACAGGGGAGGGTAGATTAGCTGCTCTAGAGTTCAATAAAGTACAATATTTCTAATACTGACTTTGGCCCCTTCTGTAGCACAACTGTAATAGCTGTTTGTTTTCAAGTGGGTTTAGTGACATCAGTTTGACTTTTTCTCTTAAAGGAAATTTAAAAAGAAATAGTCAAGAATTGATACATGATTGTAATAGTCCTCAAAGTTTTTTCACAAAGTTTTTTGGAACAGAACTGTGAGGTGATGCTTTTTTTAAAAAAATCACTTTACAGTAGGGGGCACAACTCAGCTACTTAGTCAAGGATGCACTGCCTCCCTACTTTTGATACATAGGGCTTTAGATTAAGTCATGTGAAGAAACATACATTCTAAATGCTAGCTGTTGGGAATATATGCCCCTTTAAAAGAATCAGGTTAGAAATGCTATTGCAAATAACAATTAGACCCATGGTCCCTGTTTTAAAATTTTAGGAAATATGTTTTGTGGTCACCCCAGTTACTAATTATTCTCATTCAAGAGGGAGATGTTGCCCAGTTTGACACATACATTATTGGGGTTTGAGAAAATGTAAGATTATGTGCTTATTACAACTACAGAGCCACTTTATTATAACAGTACATTTATGCATATTCCCTTTTAGAGCAAGGACATGTTCACTTTGCTTTAATTCACCACACTTTTTGTTTTACGTCCATGTAAGAGTGTCTTCCTAGCCAGATGACTGTCTGGGTCCAAAGATGGGGAAGGGAAAAGCACACAGTTGGAATAAGAATTCCACTGCTAGTCACAGCTTTCTCTAGGACCACCAAAACATGTCAAAGAGTTAGGATGCC
>CM052446.1:41877535-41902189 GCA_028533085.1 Varecia variegata | reverse complement strand
AGGATTTATCTCTTTATAAAATTTAATTACCTTCAAAAAGTATAAAACAAGTTTCCAGAAATCAACTCCAGGCTATAAAAAGGTCATTCAGTCACTTTCTCTGCAAGACCCTCTGACATACTTGTTTCCTCAGAAGTGCCGAGTTGAGGAGAGGCTCCGGGGAGCACAGTTAGGGAAACCAACCCCAGAGCACATCACAGTAGAGCTGAGAAACGAACTGGCCACGTGTGGACTCAGGATGCAGAAGGAAAGCGTAGGCAAATCTCAACAGGACGAAAAAATGCCTCCGTTTTCCTTGGGTCATTTCCTAATTTGAGCTCAGGACTCACCTAGACAAAGTGAGTAAAGCAGCAGGTTGGGGGTGAATGTGCTGCAATGATTTCCTTCCCTAGCTCTGCTGCTTTCTGCCCTGCTTAAGGGAAGTAAGCAGGCTCCCCAACACAGCTCCACGGGGATGTGGCAGATGACATTCTACTTTCAGGATCGTGAGGTGGAGTGGTGGTTAGGGCAGGCAGTGTCTCAAAGCCAGTCTCGTCAGCATCTCTTCACTGAAATGTCTCCATCCACAGCACAAGTGTAAGTAAAGTTGACCGCAGATGCATGGTTAAATAAATCTGGTGGGGACAATAAGGGGCCAGTCAAGAGGCTCAATTCTCAGAGCATAATCCTCTTTGGAATGTAAAATAGAGATTAAGTAGTGGGGAAAAAAGGATTCTAAAAAGGTACAGTCTAGGAATGTGTCACAGAGGGGCACTGAAGCTGCCCCAGAAGATATTCAGGGTCTGGTCACATAAGCAAGGAGGGTAAGGAGGAAGAGAAAACTTGAAGCGGTGATGGAAGAGGATGTGGACCATACCACTGGATTACTGGGGAATGTGCACACTGAATCCTAAAGAGCGTCTGAACACGCCTCTCACACTCAGGCCGAGTGTGTCCAACCTGAGGGTGACCCATCTATGCCTACTCCGACCTTCCTCCCAGGCTTAACATAGCAGAGGACCTACAAAGCCATTCTCGTCTTCACAAGCCAATTGAGAGGCCAGAAGGAGGCCTTTGGTCTCACCTAGGACAAGCCAGCTCAGCTGAACTGGGTGTTATTAGTGACTGAGCAGCCAACATCTGGGGTAATTTAACTGGATACTCTGATGAGTGTCTTTATCTACAGAGTAACTGATGGGGGACACCCCTCCTCCTAGAATTGGCTGTACCAGGTTGTAACTTGGAGGCACAGAACTAGCACCCACTTCTAACACAAAACTTTGCAGCATCTATCCAAAGGAGATGCCCTGCTGAGATCCAGTCACAGTTTTCCTGCCAGTAAAGCCAGGCAACTGGAACAGGACAAGGCAGTGGGTTCAGCCAGGCTGGACACGGTGGCGTGGTCGGTGTTGCATAGATATGAGGGGACAGAGGGAACACACATCTGCTGGAAGGGTGAACAGAAAATCATCATTTATCTAAATAGAATAATAGAAATAAACAAAAACTTTAAAACAATCACAAAATTTACAAATAAATTGGTACAAAATAAATAGGAGATTGTAAATCTACAACATTTGAATTATAAAATGCATTCATTATGACAATCAGCTCATGAAACCTATACATGTCATTTGTGCTTATTTAGGTTTATGTACACAGCTCTGAATACTGTGTTCAGAAAACTTCACTGCTTAAATGCATGAAATGTACACTATGATACAGTGAGCAAAGGCTAAGGAGGATGAGGTTCAGACACAAAGCAGGGTCTTATTTGAGGGCCAAGGCAACGTTGGCACTGGGCCTCAAAACCAAGAAAAGGCATATTAAGAGCCCAGATGGGCAGGCAGCTTCCATGGTCCAGAAAGATGGATTCTGCAATCCAAGGTAAGAAGTAGAGGCCATCATTGTTTTGGGGCCAGGCAACTGACCTGGCTTGGGAGGGTGGAGGTGAGGAAGGAGGCTCTGGTTCATAGCCATACCGTACTACTACAAAGGGGAAGAGAGCCAGTCACCAAGAAACCACCTCTGAATTATTTCATGGGGGTACTTGAGAGGCCTTGACACAAAGTAGGAGACCTGCCTCCATCCTCATCCCAAACACTGGTCATCAGGAGGAGAGGTGGGCCCAACTAAACGGACTGGGGGTGCTAGAGCCAACATGAGAGCCGTAACCTGCTTACCAAAAAAAAAAAAAAGAAAAGCCAAAAACACCACTCCCCTCTCACCCAACTTAAAGGACAACAGAACCCTAAGATCCATGGATGAAGGGCTTCAAAACATCTTATTTTAGTCACAGATGATGCACTAACAGTAGAGGCATATGTACATAATAAATATTATAAAATAAAGCATATACATTTGTGGATTTAAAGGACTCCAGAAACAAGAAAAGTCAATAGATTGATACACTCCACCTTCACAGTAGACTTCAGACACGGGGTAATGAATCAGAAGCGAGGCTGGGGCTCTCAGGGGAATGAGACTCCCAAGACCTCATTCTTCCCCACTTCCCTCTGCTCTGGGAGCCCGAGACACCAGCTGTTTATACTCAAGGAGCCTGAGCCTCCAACGAAAAGGGCAGGCACCCAAACCCCACCAGGCCCACTTGATAGTTCTCTGCAGGGTCAATCTGAAGAGGAATCTGGCTCCAAAAGAATCACTTCCTAAGTGAATTCTCGTAGATCACATGTGGGCACATGCCAGAGGAGAGGCAAGACAATACTCCCAGTCATTTTTCTAATTTGTTCATGGTCCCAATGGGTATTAAAACTTGAAAACACTGTGTATTCACTCAAGTCTTTCTTACAGTATGTGTTGGATCTGTGTACATAAAAACCTTGGCATATAAACACCTAGAACTTTAGTCTCTTGCCACTAGAACCTTTGTTTCCATGTTGCTTTAAGTACAACCTGGTATTTCCCATCAAAAGATGTTGAAAACAACTGTTAGGATGATGTCAGTGGCTCTAGCATACAGAGAGAAGGCTTACTTGAGCTGAGTCAACCAGAGATCTAAGAGGCAAAGGGCTCCAGCCCAAGATGGTGGGAGGAAAGCTGCTCCCTACACTCCACAGTTGCTGTGAACTGCCATCTCCTCTTCCTGTCCTTAGGGCTGGCCAGGGAATCTGGAATATGAATCTTCAGATGGGAAAGAAGGTGGCAGAAGGAAAACCAGCAAGTAAGCATTGACTGCAGGCAGGAAGCTTGCAAATGCTAGAGGAAGAAGGCCCACTTGTCACAGCCTTGAGGGACAGTATTGTCAGCAAGCTCTGCCTTGGTGCACCATTGACCCCCTCAAAATGGAGGCAAGTGAACCCAGACTTGGAAGTCTCTGAACTCTTCTCTCCTCTCAGCCCACTTGAACACAAATATGAAAAAGATTTGCAAATTGCCCTGAGGTGTAAAAATCCACTGAGTAGGTTGCTCATTAATAAGTTTATAATCAGAAAAGTTTCTGAATCCCCAAATCACTTTCATAGTCAACTGTCTAAGTCCCTTCCAATTCTGGGCTAACCCACAACTCACCCAGACGCTTTGCTGGACAAAAGCACCCCTAGCCCAGAACCCAGAATGAAACCAAACATGGCCCAGGACAAAAAGCCTGTTTCCTCAGTAATACAGTGAGCACTAGGCACCTTCGGAGCCTCCCAGACCCTAACCTGCCACTCAGCTTTGTGTTTCTCCTCAACCCTTGGCAAGAAAAGCCCATCTCTGGGATCAAAAGCTGAGAGGGGAGTTGTTCCCGCTACCCACACCGCTGGGGATCTTGGGTCATGCAATGCAAAGTGCAAAGCCAGCCTGGCCTGCTCTTGCTTGGAGCCCCAGGAAACAAGGTGAGCACCTTCCTATGCCAGCCCAGGTGAGTCACCTGCCTGGGGTCACCCCTGGAGAACACTGGGGTAACCTCGATCACCCAGGAAGACCTAACCTTCCTGGGCCCAGGCAAGCGAGGATGGCCACAGATCCCTGGCTGGCCTTCAGATGATGACAGAGGTGGTTGTGTTTTTACCAGCCAGGACACAGGCTTAATCAGCCAGGGACTACTTAGGTCTGCTCCTCAACCTAAAGAGAAAATTTGAGGGCAGAAGTTCATGGTCCCAGCTTAGCTCAAATTCCTATTGCCCCATTTCCTCGGGAAAATGCATTTCTATTTTTGTCTACCACTATTTTCCTAGACTTGGAAAAGCTGGTCCTTTAGTTGTACAGTACTGAGGACAGCACAGGTGAATGTATTCACAGTTAATGTTCCATATTAGTATGAAGGTCTGCATTCAAAGTTTGCACGAAGTTCCTTGAAATGATATTAGAAGATGGTAAGATGCCCTACTCCCTTGCGCTTGGGGAAGCCAACCACGTTCCTTGGGCACTGAACTCTGCAGGGCATGAGGTGAGGAGAAAGGAAGAATAGAGTTAAATGTGGTGCCCTTTCAAATTCAAATTATTTAAGAACCAAAGTTTAAGCTAGTTGATTAGCACCCCAATATCTGTGTACAAATCTTAAGATTGCGTTTTCCCCAGAGTTTAAGCATGTGATTTTGGACTTGCCTGATGAATACGGAACGAGCAACGAAGGGAGGGAACCTCTAAGACGGTAGGAAAAAAGCCCCCTCGTTTACAAAGACAGTGTCCTGGGAACACCCGGATGCTAGAAACCCAGTTCCAGTGGCTGCTTAGGAGCAGATGGGACCCTGTCCCATCCACAGAGGCCTCTGCAGAGGACGAGGGCCTCAGGTGTGACAGGGCCCCACCAGGATCCAGAACTCAGGGGCCGTGGGGAGGACAAGCCAGCTGCAGGTGCTAAGGAGCAGCCACTGACAGCGAGATCTCGACCATTTGATGGCCTTTCTCCACCTGACCCACACTGGCTTTGCAGAGATGAACGGCACAGGCCTCCCAAGCCACGGTAACTGTCCTGCTGCCCCAGAGGGGCAAGGAGCTGCTCCTTCAGCAGTCTAAGGTCAGTTTCCAGAGGGAATGTGGAGCCTGAAGAGGAATCTGGTCACTCAGGCTTGAGTGTCATTTGAAGGGTCTTAAGCTCTCCCCAAAGCAGCGTTAGCTTTCATCCCTTTGGGGGCCTGGCAGGAAATTATTTTGGATTCCCTGTTGTTATAAAATAGTGTGAGTTATCAGAGATAAAGAGTAGTTAACAGAAAACGAATACCAACTTGGCAGGCTAAAATGTCATCCTCTGGGAGCCCCACCGAGTCGCCACCCCACCCGCTCTGTTATGAGATACTTTGCAAGAAGCCTCCACAGTGAACGGGTCAAACAGCGTAAGACGTCTGCTTCTCCCTGGAGGCAGGAAGGCAGCAGCTGGTGTCCACCCCCAGACTCACAGTTCCTTAGGATTTAGAAGGGGACAGCAGGGCCCTGAAAAAGAGCCCCAGTACTTCACTCCGACTCCAGAGGCTCCTTCCGGTAGCAAGGCATCCCCGAGACAGACCGCATGGAGAGCAGACCTGGGCCAGGACAGGGCAACAGGGCGGAGCTCCTGAAGGCCAGGCACTGGGCTCGGCAGGCCCCAGGGCGGCAGTCTGGTTGGGGGAGAAATCCTCCGCCAGCAAGGCCCAGGTTTCGCTTTGTTACAGGAATTCTCATTTTTGCACACTCCACACTGGCGCTGTGCTCAGCTAGACACAGCTTAGGAAATGGATTTTTTTAATTCAGGTGGCTCTGTTTGCAAAAGGAGATATTCAGTGTGGGGTCCCACTAATGTCAAGCTACACGGTCCCCCCATCCCAAGGGGGCAGGTTGGGTGCCAATAGTAAGCCACTTGGCCCCCTTAGGGGGGGCACTGCCCGTGACCTTCCACCAAGTGAGACCAGTGCTTCCTGCACTAAGGGACATGGCACCTTCTGAGGAAGACACTCCAGGACTGACATTCCAGAAGAAATACTGAGCCAAGGGTGCATGTGACACCGGAGCCGCCACACTGCTCACCAGGAGGCCGGCCCAGCACGTCGCCACCTATTCCCAACCAAGCTCCCTGTCCCACAGAGCCACCCTGGGCAAAGAGACTTCCTACCTGGAGGAGGGAGAAGAGAACTGCTGCTTAGCCCTGGGGTCCCCTTCCCGCAGGGAGCCCAGGCGCAGCACAGGCTCCTTGCTGCTGGCTGGACGCAGCAGGTACCGAGAATCCTCTACGGACACGTGGTCAGTGAGAGTTCATCTCAGTGTATGAACACCGCCAACAAAATGCACACATCCCTTGGGCTAACAAAACACAGATACACTAGTTAAGAATTCAGTCACTCAAATACCTCCTGACATTAATTTCACTACACATGATGAATTTGGTATTAAAATAAGACGAAGACACACACAAAGTGGCCACAACACACATTTGGTTTCTGAATCCCTGTTTGGGGCCAAACTGACCCTGGCTATCCAGGCAGCCTCTCTGGCATGGGCCGCATCTGAGGCGGGAGGCACAGAGGCCCTCAGGCAGGGGACACAGCCGCCGCTGGGCCCCACGGGCCCAGGGACAGAGGGAAAGAGGGACAGTTGGCTCCCTGGAAGGAGTGGCAGGGGCTGGCAATCCCCAAAGTTCCCTCCTTTAAAAAAACGGGTCTAGAAATGCCTTCTCAGCACAGAGGACAGAGGGCAGCCGGCAGCTCCGACCCCTTCTCTGATAATTACATCCGTCCAGTGGGAAGGAGGAGCCTGAACTCCACATCACATGTTTACTGAAAAGCCCTGTGGAAGATTCCATTTGGCATCTGTGTAGCAGCATCTTGGGTCAACAAGAGCAAGGAGCAGAGGTGGGCGACACGCTCTGTGTGCCTGGGCGCTGGGTGGGGGGTGCCGGGAGGAAGTCGACTTGCCTCTTGCCAATGATAAACCATGAGTTTAAAATTCATTAACATTCATTCTGGTGATAGAAATTCCTTAGGGTGGGAGCAAACTCACATTCCCAGCAAATGTTAAACCTTCCTGAGGGCAAGGGGCACAATTAAACATTAAATTCTCAAAACAACAGTGAGTGCTCAGAGAGGCGGACCGACCCGCAGGTCCCTGTGCAGGCCACACCCCACAGTGACGACAGACTTGGCAGGTTCTGCGGTAACATGGTTTTCTTCATTCATCCATCACGTTCGACAGTGACACCCACTGGGGCACAGAGGGAGGGTGTCCCTCCCTGGAGGGCCAAGGAAGGCCATTCAAGGAGCAAGTCCATCCTATTAGGGTCACATCATGGGCTCACAGCAGAGTTCAGACAGAACAACCTAAAACTCTGCAAAAGACACATATAAAAAACATGGTCTCTTGAAAAAATAAATCGCAACAATTTTCAACTTCATGCAAATCGAGGGAGGAGGAGAGTGAATAGTGATAAAAGGTACAGCTGAAAAAATAAACATGATTCTATTTGGGCGGAAGAAATTCGTCTCCAAAACCTTGGACGCCATGCCCCAGCTGTCAGCTTCACATCTCTGCTTTCCATTCCTCCCCTCACCGTCCTCCTCCGAGGTGCCCGGGAAGGGGACAAAGTCTTTGGTCTCAGGACGTTGCAGGGTGCAGCATGGCGTACAGGCTCACACCGATGGAAGTCATGGGCGGACGCGGCCCAGGGGCCTCGGGGGTGAAGGGGCGGGTGGCGCGGCCCTAGATGGCGCCTTCGCTGTGCAGGCTGTGGTTGGCCTTACTGTGCGTCACACAGTTCTGTTCATTGAGCAGGTTGGCCGTCTCGTCCGGCAACCCGTCATGCAGCTCCGTAAGAGTCAATTCGATTTTAGTGTTTTCACTGTCTGAAGACTGAGGGGTTTTGTCCATCCGGGATGCCATCAAGGCATTTTGGTATTGCTGTCTTGAGATCTGGGGCCAGAAGGTGGCACAGAAAACAAACCAAGATGACGCTTATTTTTAGGTTCTCTTGCCTCGCCATCATATTACACATCAAATCCCCCGAAAGGCCCATAGCTGTTTCTCTAGGAGAAAATCATCCTTGAGTGCAAAGTGAGCCACTTCTTATCATTTATTTATATATGCATATAAATAATACATAGATTTAAGGAGGTGTCCTGCTCTGTCACCCAGGCTGGAATATAGTGTCATTATCATAGCTCACTATAACCTCAAACTCCTGGGCTCAAGTGATCCTCCTGCCTCAGCCTCCTGAGTAGCTGGGACTATAGGCCACAACACCATGCCTGGCTAATGTTTTTTTTGTTTTTTAAGAGAGAGGGTCTTGCTGCGTTGCCCAGGCTGGTCTTGAACTCCTGGGCTCAAGCAATCCTCCCTCCTCGGCCTCTCAAAGTGCTGGGATGACAGGTGTGAGCCACCACACCGGCCTGATACACTTTTTAAAGTTCAAGTTGACTCTGGTAAACAAGTCAGTTCTTACTGCTGTAACTCACTTCTAAATTTTGTCCCCAAATTTCAAGACTAGAAAATAGAGGTTGGCTTCCATCAGCGAAAGCTGGCTTATTCTCCTAAAGTCATCTTTATTTCAGACCAAGAGAAGAACCCCAACTCCAGGACAGAAGACAAGAGGAGGTAGAGCCATCCTCAGCGACTCTTCTGAGTGTCCTGACCTCAGCCCTCCCAGGGCCGACCAGGGAGTCACTAGGGTCGTGAGCTCAGGAAAGCTCTTTGGAAACAGTCTGTTTCTCGCCATCTCCAGCTCCCATCCCCGGAAAGAACTCATCTGACAGAACCAGGGAGATAAACGTTCTCCCTAGCCTGAGTCTCGGGCACGACAGATGGAGGTGGGACTTGTGGCTGGGAGTTGAAGCAGGGCACCCCAAGGTGACAGAGGGAGTGCTCACGGAGGGACCAGGGAGGCAAACAGACAATCTGCTGTGGCAGGTGACAGCAGGCTGCTGGGTCCGGCCAAGCCACCCTCTCCTCTCTCACCTTAACAAACTGCAGATCCGAAAGGGCTCGCACCGAGTAGTCGGGGATGTAGACTTGAAGGAACGAAGAATTGAGCTGGTTGTTGCTGCTCCCCAGTGTCGGTGTCACCGCGTCAATCCGGTCACTTCGACTGAGAGAGTCTGAGTGATTCAAGCCACATGGGCGAGGCGGTGACTTATTTTCACCTGGAAAAGGAGGAAAAAAACAACCGTTTAAGTGAAGCAGATATAGCCAATGAGGTCAGTTCTTCACTTTCCAGATAAAAATCACAACTACCAACAAGCCCCATCAGCTCACACCAGCTGCCTCGGGGCGGCGCAGGGTGGTCTCCCCCGCATGGCCGAGGCATGCGGGCTGCTCTGCGGGGCAGGCTGGCCCCGCTGGAGTGACAGGTACGATCCTCCCAAGTGTCTCACAGCAAAGACCCTGTGGCTGTGCCGCTGTGAGGAAACTGAGTGCTGTGACGTGCACACAAGGCTGGGCCAAGGCCCACACACAGAAGCTACTTGACCCCAAACGCAGGCTACGAAGCGGTGGCACTCATCACTGTGCCAGAAGCAAGCACAAAGGACTCTCGGGCACGTTCCTACGCCGGTCTGTGTTTGCAAGGGATCAGCACGTTTCTGTCTGCTCATACTGTACCCCCCAGCCACACTTCCACATTTATATCAGGCCCCAACAAGACCCCGTCAGCCTGAGGATATCTCAGGAAGTCAAGAACACGAGGAGACACCACACCCTTAAGAAGTCTGGGTTAGCTTCGGGGCGAGGGTCTCTTCAGTGGGCTCTTAACAGCACTCTCATTAAAACAGAGAAAGGAAATTCAGGCGAGGCCAGGTGTACTTGATGGCAGCTTCTAATGTACATTTCATTAGAAATAAACCCACCTCCTTGCCAACGCTGCTTCCAGCTTTTGCTTTTATAACCAGCTCTGTCACACAGAGATTAGCTGGGCACTCACACTGGACAGGTTCTGGATTGCATAATGTCACAGAATGGGAGGGGACCATCTGGTCAATGTGTCCCTGACAGAGGCTCTCACAGAGGAGCCAGCCCTCGGCTGGTCCTGACCATCAGCTACGGGAACGTCTGTCACCAAGCCCAAAGTCTGCCTCCCTGACTTCAAATGACAGTCTCACTTCTACTCTGAGTAACTTTCACGCCTCTGCTATTTGAAATTTGAGAGAGTCCTTAAGAATCTGAAGAGAGTTATGTTCTAAGTCTCTTCTACTCCAGGCCAAATACCTCGGCTGCTCCTCACCTCACTCCATCACTGTCTTACACTCCATTAGGTAAATGTTGTTTTAAAAAATAGAAACTTTATTTCTCAATATAAGCTGTATGAAGACACCTCTCTAAGTGAAGATACCAGCCATTTAGTCCAGCCCTAAACAACTGAGGGTCCTGGGAATTTAACCATGTCAGTGTAGTCTTTCCTACATTATTACATGATGAAAAATGGGTGCCCTTTAAAGTTTTTTGTTTGTTTGTTTAAGAGACAGGGTCTTATTCTGTTGCCTGGACTGAAGTACAGTGGCCTGATCATAGCTCATAGCTATGTTGCCCAGGTTGGTCTCAAACTCCTGGGCTCAAGTGGTTCCCCACCTCCTGCCTCCGCCTCCTGAGAAGCTAGGACTACAGGTATGCGCCACCACACTCGGCTAATTTTTAAATTTTTTTTTTTTTAGAGACAGGGTCTTGCTATGTTGCCCAGGCTGGTCTAAAGATTTTTTTTAAGATTAGGAAACAAGGCCAGGCATGGTGGCTCATGCCTGTAATCCTAGCACTCTGGGAGGCAGAGGCGGGAGGATCACTCAAGGTCAGGAGTTCGAGACCAGCCTGAGCAAGAGCGAGACCCCATCTCTACTAAAAATAGACAGAAATTAGCTGGACAACTAAAAATATATATAGAAAAAATTAGCCGGGCATGGTGGTACATGCCCGTAGTCCCAGCTACTTGGGAGGCTGAGGCAGGAGGATCACCTGAGCCCAGAAGTTTGAGGTTGCTGTGAGCTAGGCTGACGCCACGGCACTCTAGCCTGGGCAACAGAGTGAGACTCTGTCTCAAAAAAAAAAAAAAAAAAAAAAAGGATTAGGAAACAAAAAGAGGTCAGATGGAGCCAAATCAGGACTGTAAGGTGGACCTAATAATTTCCCATTGAAATGCACAAAATTGCCCTTGTTTGATGAGAGGAATGAGCAGGAGAATTGGTGGAAAAGCTCTTTGGTGAAGCTCTCCTGGGTGTTTTTCTGCTAAAGCTTTAGCTCACATTCTCAAAATGCTCTCATAATAAGCAGATGTTACCATTCTTTGGCCTTCCAGAAAGTCAACAAGCAAACTTGAACATCCCAAAAAACTGCTGCCATGACCTTGGCTCTTGACTGGCCCACTTTTGCTCTGACTGGACCACTTCCACCTCTTGGTAGCCATTGCTTCGATTGTGCTTTGTCTTCAGAATTGTACTGGCAAAGCCATGTTTCATCTCTCGTTTTGGTTCTTTAAAGAAATGCTTCAGGATCTTGACCCCACGTGTGTAACATTCCCATTGAAAGCTCTGCTCTTGTCTGCAGCCGATCTGCGTGCAATGGTTTGCCACCCATTGAGTGGAAAGTATGCTCAACTTCAATTTTTCAGTCAGAATTGTGTAAGCTGAACCAATTGAGATGTCTTTGGTGTTGGCTATTGTTTGTGCTGTTTAATTTTTGGTCCTCTTCAATTAAGGCATGAACAAGATTAACTTTTTCCTTGAAAATTGATGTGGTTGATCTGCTGTGGCCTTCATCTTCAACATTGCCTCAGCCCGTCTTAAAATGAGTCATCCATTTGTAAACTGGTTTCTCTGGGGGCACTGTCCTCATAAACTTCAATGACTTCACCATTTGTCCACCCAAGCTTCACCATAAATTTGATGTTTCCTCTTACTTCAAATTTTAGCAGAATCTAGGGGCTCTTTTCAAACTGACGTCTTATCCTTCTTAGCGCCTCAAACTACTAATAGATCTGTCAGTGATCCTTTTCTCTAGAGCTGCTTTCTCCCTGAGCCTTCATGCTTAGCCCCAGCTCATTCTTAACTGGATCCAGCCACAAAGGATTTCCTTAGTCTCATGGCTTCATTGTCATTTGACTCACCCGATCAGAACCGAGGCAATTAGAACCATGAACAAAGGTAGCAGAACCCTTGGCTCCTCTAAACATATGTGGTGACACAGGTGCCCCTCAGGCTCCATGCGAGGTCTAGGTGCCGGGCTGCGGATTCCTTCCTGCCCCCGACTCTGGTCACAGCACCCAGGTCAGGGAGGGTAGTGGCTCTTCCCCCATGTCCAGGCCTCCTGCCATTGCCAGTACCTGTCCTTCTTAGAGTAGGACACAGAACAAAACATAAGTACTCCAGGAACCTTAGATGATGCGTTTACTTTCTCCTAAAATTTTTGTGTCACAACCTTCCCTACAATTGTCACGTCATGAACTAATCTTCCATTGTTAGTCAAAATTAAATTCAGAGTAGTTCCTCTCACTTCCACCCATCTTCTAAGAGAATAAGGCAGATTAATAATTTATCAGCTGTTTTATGTTTAACAGAATGGAACTTTGAACACATGACCCAACTGTGCTAAGCTTCAGACTCCTCCTCTGTAAAATGTGGCTAATGGTACATGCCTCATGAGGTCTGACAGGGGTAAAAACATACCATGTATAAAGTGCTCGGCATAGCCTCTGACACCCAGTACGTGCCACTGAGTGAGCCAAGGTGACACTTTGTTCTTCCGTGTGAGCTTCCTCCTAGACCTGTCACCACGCCACGCACCTGCCCTCACACGCGAGCCTCTCCACGCTGCGGTAACTTCCCCCAGGACGACAGGTCGGTCAGTTCTTTCAAACAAGGGAGCCCACTGTATCCCTGGGCTTCAGCCACAATCTTGTCACCATTTTCACAGACATCTTTGAAATGGTGTTTATGCCCACGTGTTAAAGCTGGCAGGTGCACACCTGAGGCTCATGCGGTACCTCTGAGGCTCCTGTTCTCCCGAGGATGACTTCGGGGCAATTTCTCTGGTCTTCCGAAGTATCCGGACTCACAGGTGGCTTCCTCTCACCCACGGCCTCTGGTTTTGTGATGAGCCCTCTTTCTTGCCAGGAGCCACAGCCTGTTTCCCAGGACCTTTTCTAATAGCTCAACAGGCACCCAGTGTGATCAGGGAACTACACAACCCGAGCTCAGTTCACTACCACAGCCTCAAACTCAATCTTTTTTTTTTTTTTTTTTTTTGGAGATAGGGTCTTGCTCTGTTTCCAGGCTGCAGTGCAGTGGTGTCATCATAGCTCACTGCAGCCTTGAACTCCTGGGCTCAAGCAATCAATCCTCCTGCCTCAGCCTCCCAAAGTGGTAGGATTACAGGCATGAGCCTCACCACACCCAGCCTCAAACTCAATCTTTATAATAATTAAGATAATAATAATAGAGGTTGACGTCCTTTATCTAAAGGGGGACGTCCTTTATCTAAAGCCCTTGGGGGCCAGGGATGTTTCAGTTTTAGAAAGGTAGCAAGGTCCACATACCCCATATCACATACATGCCCAGCAATTCAGGGACAGCCCTTGTAATCAAACACATCAACCTACAGTCGGAGGGATGAGGAGCCGTCCCAAGTGGAACAGAGACTGTGACAGCCAAGACCCAGGTCAGGTCATACACTTTGTTGCCAAATTTATGCACCAAAGCTTGATGACAATGATCATGGGGAAAATTTCCATTTTGATCCTTCTTCTGCCTTTTCAGAGTTGTTCTTTCTGCCTTCTGTCCCAGCTTATTTTATCCATCCTAGCTAGGAAGTCTTTCCTTTTGGCAGGAGGCTAGAAGATCCAGTAAAGAAATGGTCCCAGCCTCCTCCCTGGGAGCCACCAGGCACCTTCTGGAAAAAGCTGGAAATCACTGGTGTAGTTCAAGCCCCATTTATTAGATATCATATTACTGCAATGCCAGATCCCTGAAGGCCTGGACCTACGAAATGCACTTTTCTATTATTGGATCAGACAAAGCAGGCAGAGCTAGGAAATCTCTAAGTTTTATTGAAAAAGTAAAATGCAAATGACACTTCTATGGGCTTCATCCAAATCATTCTACTTTAGCATCTTTGACTTTTTTTTTTTTTTTTTAATTTTAATCAAATTAGGAAGTACAAGTTGGATTACATGACATGTATATATCATGTAGTGGCAAAATCTGGGTTTTTGTACCCAGTGTACATTATACCCCACAGGCAATTTTTCATCCCTATGACACTTTTAATAGGTAGCAGATGCAGCAAATAAAATGGGATGAAAAAATACAACATACATACACATATGCATATATGCATATGTGTATGTATACATGTGTATACACAAATACATATATGTGAATTCTGCTGCTAGCTTGATTCAAATAGCTCCATGAATCAAATCATATCCCAAACATCCCAAGCTTTTTAAAAAAGAGCAAAGATTTGTGGAAACATTAGCTTTTTTCTAAGTATTGCTTCCTTCACCAGGTATCAGCATTTTAGAGTTTTGCTGAAACTGGGTATGAAATTCAAATTTCAGTTAGATTTGAAAATATAAGCTGTATGGAACAAAATAAATACAGAAAAGTTGTGTTACCACATAGGAAAACCCAGCAACTTTAATTAAAGAAAGATTAAGGCTTTTTCTTTCCTTTTAATGGCTGGACATATTAGCCAGGCACGGCCAAACACCCTGCAGGGACGTGACCAGTGGCTGCTTAGGAATGTGCACGTTGCTGACTTCAAAACAAAGACAGGGACACAGGGAGAGTAGGGGCCACCTGCCTGACAGACGGCAGAAATCCACACACCTGTTCACGTGCGTGTGGAAAGAGGACCCCCAAACAGGAACGTTGTGGGCCTGCGTGGATGGGGTATTTTTCTTGCTTACCAAGAAAAGTGCATCGTCTTTCTGGCTTTGGGCCGAATGTGTTCTGCAGAAGCATCCTCAGCTCTGGAGGCCACGAGGGCCTCTGCAAACTCCACGCACCATGACTTACTGAGGTCAGAGCAAGAACTAAAAGCAGACCCCTTTTGCTGACCTGAAAATTCAAGGTCAGTGGTGCATGCAGGAAAGGCAGGGAGCGCTAACGATCCATATCAGAACCACCCTCCCTCGCCATGTTTCACCACCGCCGTGTTCCAGGACTCCCTGCCAGTCCCCACACTCTCTGCACCTGCTGTGGCTTATGCTTTCCTGGAGAGCTCGCTGTTAAGTCAGAGAACCTTAGGGCTTTAGCACTCAAAGGAAAACTGGACACAGCCATGTCCATATAAAAGGAGCAGACCCGGCCAGCCAGGTGGCTGTGGGTCTAGGGGAGGCAGCGAGGAGAATTATGAAAAGGAAACATGCAGAATTACCTGGAGAACCTGCTGCTAACAACTCTGTTCTGCTGACAACAAAGGTACGAGACAGGGACAAAGGAACTGAAAAATGGAGAAAAACAGGGTGAGACCACATCAAAAGGCAAGAAAGGAGATCTCTGCAATCAAGGGACAGGAGTAGATACTTGCTCTGATAATGGGCATTCGATTCCAGAAATGCAAAAGCCTATGTGATGTTATATAAACAGAACAGAACACACACTGCTTTTCAGGAAGAACACAGGGAGGCTGAGATTAGGAGAAATGCTACCCACGAGCTTTTTACTAACCTAGAAATCTCTTAAGCCATTAATAACCAGTTGGGGTTTATAGCTCAAAACGTGCTATTTTTAAGGATTTAAGTTACAAATAGCCACACAAAAGGGGAGCTCGATTAATTGACTGTCCTAAGAGTGTGACCCAAGCCGCTAGTACCTGTACCCCAATACTCATTCACGGCCTACAGTGCCCCATCTGAGTCTCATTATAATTTTAACCTGACACTTTGAATTGCTTTGGAATGTGTTCAAATGTCAAAAGAGAGGGAAGTAAATAAAGAATGCATACGAGGGTTTCCTGAGAATGGCAGACCACAGTCATCTTCACGACTGCTTACGCAGGCGGGGGCTGTGGCTCCAGCTGTCTGAAAGGGGCCACGAACACGCAACGTCGGGCAGGACTCGTGCTTTCTGGGCAGGTCTTGAGAACCGATCATTGTAGGGTTTTTTGCCCTCAGAAAACTCACATTAATAAATAGAAACTTTACCTTAAGATGTCTATACTAACTGTGCCTCTCAGTGAAAATACAAAATCCCAAATCCTTGTTGTAAGGTTAAGTAAAATACATTAGGTTCTGGGATAAATAAGATGCCATTAGTAAAATTCTCCTTTTTCAGCGGTTCCAAACCAGGTGAGCAAGCTGCGCTCAGGCTTCCTGTTAGAAGGCTGCCCTTCCCTTCTCTTTCTTTTCTTTTTTATTTTTTATAGAGACAGGGCCTGGCTCTTGCTCAGGCTGGTGTCTAATTCTTGGCCTCAAGTGACTCTCCTGCCTCGGCCTCCCACAGTGCTAGGACTCCAGGCAGGAGCCACAGCGCCCGGCCTTCCCTTTCTGAATTGGACTCGTCCTTACGTTACAGTTCAGTATGAACTGAGCTAATATTTAGGTTTCAAGAACCAGTTATCAATAAATATGTACAACTTACCCTTTTAGCCTTCTTTTCAAAGCCACCTTATAAATCCAGTTCTGCTAACCGGGGGCTAACTGGAAGTGGCCTACCAAAAACAGTCACAGTTATACCACCTTTCTGTTAGACCAACATTTCCTCCTAATGCTTTAAAAGTTACAAAGCGCTTGTGTGAGTATCACTGCATTCTATTCTTCTAACAATCACATGAGGTAATATTATCCAAAGGCCTCGCTCAATGTCACACAACCCGCATGTGACGGAACTGAGGCTGTCACTCAGGTCTTCTCATGCCCAGTTAAGAACTGCCCTGTCTCTCTCACGAAGCAGTGAAAACAGAAAATCACCTTCAAGTTTACAACAGAAACCTACTAATTAAGTAGGGTCACTCTGGCTTGTTGGTCAGCAGTTGACAACGGGGACACTGCGCCCACAGGACTCAAAAACCTGAACCAAGATAGCGGGAAGATACGTTTGGGGCACAGGAGGTTTGGAAATAGAGAATTCTCCTCTCACGGCTTTCTAAATGTAACATCCTTGGGTTCCTTAGCCTGCTGGGTGGTGCAGGAGGCGTCACAGAAACACACTGGTCTGACGGTATCTCCTCCCCCTGTAAGACTGGTTTTCAGAAGCCACAGCCTTCTTTTAGGATGGGCTATTTTTAGGTTTGAGGTTTCTAAAAGAAGTTTCCTAGCACAGCACATCATTTAGTGTTTTTGCCACAAGGTGGCGCTCCAGCACCTCTGACCCTCCTGACCTGCTCCAGCGGGGGTAGAGGGACCGTTGGAGCCCCGTCCCCAGGAGTGAGTAAATGCACCGGCATCTATGTGTGCTCTTGTCCTCCTAGGACACGCCTGGCTTGCTGGCACCTTGGAATATCGTGCTCAGAGAACTCAGGCAATCCCCAGGGCATACCCACCCTTAGCCGACTGACTCAACTGGCCAGCTCTCTAAACAAGGAGAGCTGGCTGCGGGCAGTAAATACAGAGTAACAACCTCGTTCGTCCTCGGGAAACCACAGATTAAAACCTCCCAAATAGCTAATATTTAAAAGACTCAACACTACCAAGTGTTGGCTATAGAGCACCTAGAACTCACACAGTACAGGTGAGAGTATATACTGGGACATCCACTTTGGAAAACTGCTGGGCAATATCTACTAAAGCTGAAGGTGCACATAACCCGGGACCCAGTAATTCCACTCCTGGGTATTCTGCACCCAATGGAAACACACACACGTTCACCAAGAGACAAGTGCAAGGATGTTCACAGCCACACAATTTGTAGTAGGCCCAAACAGGAAACCGCCCCAATTTCCATCAGCAATAAAAAGATAAATGCATTACTGCGTATCACACAATGGAACACTATACACGGCAACGAGAAGAAACAGTAGAATCACACACAACACAGGTGAATGCGACAAGCAAAACATTGAGTGAAAGAAGCCAGATTCCATCTGATCCACACCGTGTACTTTCACTTATAACAAGTTTAAAACTAGGCAAAACTAGTCTATGCTGAGGAGTCCAGTGAGCGGTTACTTTGGGGGACAGTGACTCAAAGGGAGTGTGATGGGGCTTCAGGGGTTCAGGATGCTCCGTCTCCACCTGGGTGCCAGTGCACACAGGTGTGCTCGCTTTGTGAACGTTCATGGAGGTACAGACTTGTGATTTGTGCAGTCTTTTTGTATGTATGATACACTTCAGTGAAAAGTCCAAGAACTAAATAAGTAAGGTCACCTGGCAGTACAGAGAGAAAGATGACAGGCGAAGGTGTCACTTCCTAAACCGTGGCCCTTCCCCAAGAGGCTGAGGACCAGCAACGCACCTGGAGAGGCCGTCAGGGCCATGACGCCGTAGTACGAGAAGGCACTGGCTTCGAACTTCATACCTTCCTTCCCAGCTTCTACTTCCACCTTCCCCTGTGGAAAGAAAAGGCGGGTATTTTCAGTCTAGTTGCATGAATCTACCTGCACACTCTACACAAAATCTGGTCCTTCCTCCGATGTTTGTCTACATTCCTTTCCCAGCAATCCCAAGGAAGCAGAGCCTGAGATGATCCTTGCACTTAGAGGGGTGGGCTACCTCATCTGAAACAGGAAGACTGGATTTGCCTGGACAGGCAGAGGTGACAGCATAAATGGGATGTTTCATTTCTGAGTCCACATAATAATCTCCCAGTATCCTTAGTTCTTGGAGTCTGGGGCCCTCCAGTAATAATAACAGGTGGTGCCCTTGCTCCATCTCACTAGCCCAGCGCTAAGGACGTGTTCCGAGACGGGCGCCCGAGCTGTCCTGCAGGAGCCGCAGGTGGGGCAGAGAGGAGTAAGCCGGGGCAGAACCCACTCCCGTCTCTCCAGCACGTGTCCTGATCCGCCGCGCAGACACCTCGCAGGCCAATGCCTTGTTGTCCAGTCTCCTCGGAGGCGCTGTGGCACCCTGGGACTTTCTCCTCACGGCCTTGGGAAAGCACCTTGAGCAAGTCTCCTTCCATCAGAAGGAAATTCTCCTCTCTTCCCCCAAGGTTTTCTCTTTTCTTTCCTTTTTCTAACTTGTCCATAACTTCTTCACCTACATCCATTCTTAAGGGACAGACTGTGCCTTATTCCTCCCTTGAACCCTGGGGTCCACTAGAATCCCTTCGTGACAGGTGCCCAATATGCAATTTCCGGGCTATTAAAATGCTCTCATATGTGAGTTTTGCTTCTGGATTTCCAAGCCAAGGGTCAGAAGGCTCTTGTTCATGTTCCCTGTAACTGCGTCCCCAGTGAGGGGCTGTCTCTGTGACGCAGCCTTTACAACGGGGAAACGAAAAATTAAGCTACCATTTATTGAAAAGGAGCTGTGCTAATACTTTAGTGTCTTATTAACTCATTTAATACTTACAACTCTACAAAGTAGACACAATTATCCTCCTCTTATAAATCAGAAGAGTGGGAACCTGAAAAACTTAGTGGTCAAAGAACAAGCTCTTAGTGTGCTACAGTATGCCACCTACGGATGCACTCTGTTTTGATCATTCCTTATTAGGCTGTTCTATATTCTCAATTAGGGAAGCCCTGTCTCAAATCATTTCTGCAGAAGTCTGTCTGCTACTTCTCTTTAAGATTTTCTTTCGCTCAGTGGAAATATTGGTCTTCCCAGTCCCCAGCCCATTCTCTTGCTATCAGAATTGAAAACTCCACCCATAAGGTAAAGTCAACCTGCAAACAAGCAGGCGCTGGGACCTGTGCAGGTGCAGGTGCAGGTGGGGCCCTGCGGGACAGGCTGTGAGCCTGTGAGGGGGACAGCCCCTGCCCTCCGGGACCCCTGCAGTCCAGCAGGGAGTGGAGAGCACATGAAAACCAACGACACAGAGGTAAACAGGAGATCTGCATGAGGAAAAGGACATGAAGATGGTAAGTTCAAAGAAAACAATTTACTTCCTATTCTTGTATAAAGACAAATTTTATACAGGAAGGAAAAATCTAAGGATGAGCAGGATTTGGTTGATCCAAGAGAAGGGAACAGCATGAGGGAAGGTTGGAGGCAGGGACAGCGTTCAGCCAGGTGCACTGGTTTCCTTGGGGACAAGGCAGGGACAAGGCAGGACAGGCAGCCCAGTGCGCAGATCAGACCACAGAGCCCCTGAGAGGTGGTGGGCAGGGTGGGTCGCCGAGCTGAGGAGGAGCAGTCCAGATCCACGTGGGGTTGGGAGCCTCAGGACTGGAAAGAGGCTGCCACGAGAGAAGCTACAGACAAGGGATCAACATAATTTGGTAAAGCCATTAGGGAAAAGGAAATTTAAAGGAGCGACAGGAGTCTGTCACCACAACAGAGGTTTGTTCCGAAGCCTTCTGACCGGATACCAGGAGGAGATGAGGAGACGGAGAGGCGGGGAAGGGGCTGCAGCAGTGGCCGGGGCCTTTGAACCAGCTCAAAAAGCCCGAGATGGAAGAAAGAGGGTTGGGAGAAAGGTCAGAGCTACAGATGGAGATCTGAGCATGGAAGAGAGACGGCAAACAGAAAGAAAAGACAACCAAACTGCAGCGGTGAACGAGAGCAGGAGGTCATACAGAAACCGGGACGGGACCAAAGGCAGAAACAGACGGCAGCATCACCACAGAAAGCCAGGACAGAAGGGAGTTCCACGATAAAGGACGGTCGGTGCAGAGAGTGACATTACTGATGAGGGAGGATTTTCCACCCCACAGGGAAGGTAGAGCAGGCACGATATCTTCCTCCTGCCCAAGGAGGGACACGGCTTCAGGGCAAGTGAAGGCCATTCCAGACCTGGAACTCAGCATGACAAAAGTCATCGTGGAGGGAGAAGAGGTGGCGACCAAGGGGCAAGAGCCAAAAGCTGGCAGGAGAGAAGGGGGCATGGGGCAAAAGAGACTGGCTCAAAGACAGCAGAGGAGGGGGAAAGGGACCAAGAGCAAGGCAACATTCAGAGACACAGGGCGAGAAAAACGGAAGTGGCTGATGGTGTATATCTTCCTAGTTATGCATCCGTTTCTTCCCAGGCTAATCCTTGATTTTGCATCAGATGATATGTGTGTCTATGCTACCTGAAATGCCTTTGTAGTTGCTAATATCAAGAGTGGCTGCAGGACCATCCCGAACCTGACCTTGCATGTGGAAAATCAGGAGGAAGGCTAAACCGCAACAGAGCCTCATAATGGCTCAATCTCCATGCAACTCCAGTTGATCTGATCTGCATGGTTTGTTGTGTAAGTTACAGGGCTTTTTCTGTTCTATGTACTTGCAAACAGGTGTCAATTCACAGTTCTTTTCTGATAAACTCTCAGAACCTGCAGGGCAATAGTTACTACTAAAATAAGACGAGAAAATAACACCTTGTCTATCTCTCGGGAAGGAGCTGCTCAAGAGGCGGTACTGCTGACACTCAGAACCTCTGCCTAGCAAACTCGAGGGCAGAGATCCCCAAATATTGATGTCTTGCTGCTATTTTCAGGTATTCTGATTTAACTAGTTGGGGGAGCAACTTGCCATTAGGATTTCTGAAAGCTCTCCAGATGACTCTAGCAAGCAGCAAAGTCTGGGAATCACGGCTTCAAGCCTGTCTGGAAACGCTGTGTGCCCTGGCCTCATAGGCACAGTGGCCGTGAGTCTGCCAATTAGACAAGGACAGCTGCAGAGAAAGTCAAAGCTCTAGACCACAGCCACCTCAGCTAAGGTTTACTCTGTCCTTCAGGACAGGACCCCAGGCAGGGGAGGGTCAGCTATCTTCCCTCGGGATTCCAGCTAGTCAACTTCTATCGGGCTACAGAGTAGACACGCTAGGTCAGTGACACTAGGTCAGTGGTTCCTAGACATTTGGAATCTAAGAGCCAGTGAAATGCACCTCTATGCCAAAACTGGGGACACAGCGTTGCCAAATGTTTGCTTCATAAAATAAAGATATTTTTAAAAACACAGCTATCTACTGTTACCATCATTTCATAAGAGATGAGACATTTTATTGCCCCAAATTTAGAAAATATATAATTTCAGAATAACAGGTCTTCAAAATGAATACGTGTAGCTTTATGAAAAACTCATTGCAATTGTATTTTTCTCATTTTGCCTCAAACTGGTAAGGACTTTGCCAAAGTATCTCAGCACTTGGGAACCACTGCACAGTATTAATTTTACTTCACTTATAAAATTGCAATAGATTAAAGGACCCCCGCAGTTCTTTCGGTTCTAACATTCTATGACTCTACAACTCCAAGAGCTTTTAAGAACAGCCCATCCCTACAGCCCTCTCTACAGGAGTTAAGCTCTTCTGGCAGGCAAGTTTTAGCAACATCTAGTAAACATTTCTTTTACTCATTTATGTGTGTTAGTGGTTCCAAAAAATTCATTTTCAAATAGCCCTACCGGGATACAAACTAGGGCCCTCCCCACGAGGAAATGGCTCACCTGGCTCAAAAACCAATTAGGTGTCTTCCCAGATAACAGCTTTTTCCATATAAGGAAGCCACATATTGGTTTTACTTTAGAAATACTCATAAATTGATTCTAGCATATCACCAAAAAACAAACAAACAAACAAACAAGCAAACCAGGACAGCATGCGATGGACTCCGAGCATTCCCGAAGGGAACCAGGGCCTCGTGTTTGTAAACTGACAAATCAGGAAGAAGGCCCCCTGCAGCAAGCACAGCTGGCTTCCTGGGTAAGCTTCTACCACAGGATCCTTTCTTTGGACAAACGTATGAGATAACCTCTTGTCAAAGTTTCTGATCGTCCACAAAGTACTAAATGCCTCATGCCTTACCTGGCCTTGGAGCGGAATTCTACGCAACCCTGGTCAGCACGCACGACACAGCAGCGCAAACACCACCAAGTGGCCAGTGTGCGCCAGGGAGACTCTCGCATGCCACGTGCTGAACAGTTATCAATACTTGGTCTCTTGCTCCCTCTCAAGTGGAGTTTTACTTTGTTTTGTTTTTAAAAATCACCAATACAAAGTATTTAGGGGAGGCTTGTCATCTGAAAGAAGGTAATTAAGATGCCAGGGGTGCAAACATCAGACGCGTTCACCAGCAGTCCCTGCAAAAGGGGCGGCGGCACGCAAAGACTCCTGCTCGCAGGCTGGCGTGACGCTGGCATCCAACGCTCTCCAGCAACGCTTCCAACTGAAGTCTGCAACGGAGCCCTCAGACTCTGCAAGTTTGCTAAATGAATATTTCATTTTTTCAAAATTTTGATTGTCAAAAAATTAATTTATACACATTTTGGATCAACTGGCTGGCCATCTTCTAACCAAGTTCTGCCACCAGATGTCAGTGCCAGCACCTGCCTGAGCGTTTAGTCGCCCTGGTGCCAACTTGTGCTACTTGGATCATCACAGCCAAGCCCTGCTACTCAGTCAACCGGGAGCTTGTCAGAAATGCAGCATCTCAGACTCCGCCCCAGACAGAGTGAAGCAGAAGCGGCATCTCAACAAGACCCCAGGTGAGTCTCACACACCTTACAGCGAGAGAAGCACTGAGCTAGACAGTAGGCAACAGCAAGGGACTTAACATGGAAATAACTGAGTCATACCCAGTGGAGGTCGAATATAACCGCACAGCACACTGTACCAACATCAAGGTAGCTTGTGCTCAGCAAGGGCCAGGGGCTCAGCTGTGCTGGGCACCCAGGCGCAGGTGTGCTGAATGCAGAAGAGCCCGCAACGCAGCACTTCCGAGACGAGTGCTGCTCTCGGATCAGCCAAACAGTATCGTCTACACATTTAGAAATTGGTATTAATCTGAAAATTTGTTTTGGTTTATAGTTGTATATGAGAGTTCTAAGCAAAAGGAGCTTATACCTAGTCTTATATGGATACATTTTGAGTAGCATAATTTTTAAAATATAGGTTCAATGCTGGTTGTCCAAATAGATTTTTTTTTCTTTAAAATGAGTGTATTATCTATACTCAGGATTAAGGATCCATTATTACACTGGGACGAAGAGACCATGAGCCCAAGAATCCGTGACAAGGTTTTGTATTGAAGGCTTAAATTCTTCTTCTAGTAGCAGGTGAAAAAATACTAAGAAATATTGTCAAGAACCGTATGAATTCTAAGATGCGAGCGCCACCTCCACAGAGAACAATTCCTCTCTAAAGGGCAAAATCCCTTTGAATGCATGAAACAAGCTCTAAAAACAGTGTGGATGAGGAAGGGAGGGAAGGAGGGAGAAACATTAATCTTGAGGCATGAAATCAACAAGAAAAATTAGCTTCAGGGAAAAAAAAAAATGTATCCCTTTCTGTCGATTATATAATTGGCAAAGAAAATAGCTTTTCCTTTTGTTTTCCTTTATAGTTTCATATATTTTCTTATATACATCTTAGTTATTCCTTATATTTACTAAATCATAATCTGCTTTGCTGTGGAAGAACAATCACTACTTTTTATTTGCTTAGACATCTCACTCCCCAAAGGACCAACAAATACTTCCCTGTAAAATACCAACTGTATCAATCACATATACAGTCATCTATTACTCTATTTTTATTGGGAAAATGGCTTCTAATGTTTGGGGTTACCATGCATATGCTATTTTTTTACTTGACATTTTCTATATGCATTCCATTTCTTCCATTACTTCATAATGATCCAATATGATCATATTATCATACCTCACTCTGATTAGCTAGACATATGAACTATTTCTACTATTTTATAGTAGATTTGCTATAACATATTTGCATAGATAGCTTTGTAAACAAGGATTTCTTTAGATGT